>OX030951.1:1119055-2319055 GCA_943735915.1 Pherbina coryleti
TGAATGAAAAAATACTTTAATATAAGGACATTACCAGATAAATACTGAAATGTCAAATATCTGCAAATTCACGTCTGCGTGGACAACTTCAGTCCAAATTTAGAAGTGAATGAACTAAGCTCTTGGTGTATATTTGGTCTACTTACTTTTTATATTTGTCTATAACATACTCTTAAAAAATATTGATTCGATAATTTTGTTCAAATATTTGGTGTAAACAAAAGTTTTAAAGGATTTCTTTGAGGCTTTATTGTAAAAATTTTGTTAGAATTTAATTTTAGGAGTATAGTCCATTTATTCCATCTTTTAAATTGGGATACCATCTCGAAAAAACGATGCGTCTTTTAATGCGCTCCACGAATTGATCCGGGATAGGACTTCCCCAGCGTTTCAAGGAATGTTTTGACCGGCAACACCGCGCAACATGTGGCCGAGCGTTGTCATGTTGAAAGATTACCATGTCGTGCTTTTGCTCGTATTTTGGTCATTTTTGCTTCAATGCTCAGTAAAAACGCATCAATTGGGTTCAGTAGAATTGCCCTGTGATGGTTTCACCCGGTTGTAGTGGCTCGTAGTCCCCTATTAGTAATAAAATACAGAGCATGACCTTGTTATAATAAATTTATTCTTTGGAACAGTCACTACCACGTGAAAGTAAATTTTTTTTTTTTTTTTGTTTTATGTGTACCGATACTTTACAAAATTAATGTGGTGACGAGAAATACAAAAAAAAAAAAAAAAATGAAAAATATAAAAAAAAAATATAATGATTTTTTGTGTTCTGGAGGTCCAAATTAACTCGCCCATGCATGTACTTTTCTAGGTATTTTCCCAAAATTATTAACTGTAAAGCAGTGTTATGAGTTAAAGGCACTTCTTACAAGTTCAATCCACATCCAATACTTAAATGATTCAAGTAATTTTCAATTTTTCACAGTATTTGAAATAAGCCTGCAACCTTTAGCTACAACTCTTGCTGCACGCCGCTTACTTGTCAAAATATTAAATTATTTTCTAGAATTATTCATTTGTTTAATTACATAAGTTGGATTTGTTCCATTTTTTAAGTAAATTGAAAAGTGGAAAAACGTGTCCTGCGGCATCAAAAAGGGATAGAACAACAACCTCAACAAAGCTACACATTCACGACTGCAGCACTCTGTTGCTTTTATGGCCAATTATTGCGCACTCTTCGTGGTGTTAATAACAGTGGAAATAAGTACAGTAATCAAGGACATTTTCAAACAAGGAAGGCAACGTCCAAGTGCCTGCTATCAGACACACGCCGCGTGCACTTGTGTAGAACTGGGTTACAGAAATGAGCTGAAGTACGAAAGGGGCCAATAAACGTTAAAGCTCCTAAAATGAAATGAACTTTCAATTTTCTTAAACTTCAAAGCTACTTCTTGCTCTTCACAGCCACATTCATGGTCAAAATGCAGGAATCACGTTGCTTGTGACTGAGCAATGATAGGAAAAAGGGCTGCAATGATTATTGGACAAAATGGAGTAGAGCAGCTGCCAGAACTAATCCGTTCAATATGTTATCGGTGAACGAGTGATGTAAATATTTATTCCAATTTCTGGGGCACAAATACTCTGACATGTATGGCCAGCTGCAACTTCAATTGATAGACACAAATAATCTAGCATATCTTACATAGATCCAAATACGTGTTTATCTGTGTCTGTATCATATCCATTTAATTTCGATTTCTATAGAATTTCATCAACTAACGAGCACACCATGCAGCTGAAATAACATTTGAAGTGATGCAATTTCATCGAGAATGGCGAATTGATACGGAATGGATTTTTGCTTATTACGCTTTAGCTTACGTTTAAGCTGAGAGTATGTAACTCAAATGAAAATTAAGGATTTACAAAGCAGACAAAGCTGCAAAGTTAACACAGGTCTAGAAGGATTTGATTTTGGACAACTGGGGCCCTTTTTTGGGATCACTATTTTTCTGCTAAGGATCCAATTCTGAGATCTGAGTTTGCTTATCAAATCAGGGTTTTATAACCTTAATATGTCAAAATCCTAAAAACGAAAACCTCAAAAACCCGTTTTTCGTGACTAGGGAACAAACAGTGTTTAGAGTCGTACATATGAGGTTGTAAACCCCCTTAGGTGCAAAATCCGCTTATAATTTCCAGACCGATCTAAACGAATGAGGATTCTTAGAGCTTGAAGACCAGAAGACAACCCAAATATTTTGATGCATTTAACTTTTAAGCAATTTTCGTTTAACTGTGTTCTTGTCCAGTCAAGTCAATCAACTAAGTCGTACAATCTTGGGTTTTTTCTTTCTTTGTTAATTTCATTGACTTGGCCACAATGTTTCCGCTTAAATAAACATTTAACGTTTGTGAAATTGCACGCTATAAAAGCTGATGAATTGACGACAACGATGATGATGATGAAGGCGATGACAGCAGTTGGCGGATCGGTAGCTTTTGCTAGAGAACTGACAAAACGGCGAATGCGGACGATTTGTCATCTAAAGGGAACGTCAAATGGAATTGAAATTGAATGTTTTATCAATATTTAAAAAGGACACTCGTCGACGATATCGCTTCTAACATGCCATCAATATTTGCATTTGTTAAGCGCTGAAGTGCAGCAGCAACTACGACAGCAAAAACAACAACAACCTATGGCAAAGCTATGCCAAATATATAAAATGCCAAAACGCTCCAATACTACTACATTCGATATTTTCGCAATAAATTGAAGTAAATATTTGCATTTCGAAAATACGTATCATCTAGATACAATGTATGTGCATCTGTTTTAGATATAACTTACATTTTATTAGAACTTCTATTTAAATTTATATATAGATGTAGATATATTTAAAAATATTAAAATAAATGTATGGCTATAAAGGTATTTATGTATTTTTGTTAACCGCTTCTTTTGTTTTATTCAATATAACCGCTAAAAGGTTTTACAACAAATTGAATATTTTTTTCCCCACTGACTTTTTTCCTCAAAAAAGTGTGCATAAATATTTTAAAATGCTGCATAAAAAAATAAAAAATTTATTTTTTGCACTTTGTTCAGCGAGTGTTTCACCATTATTTGCATGTTAAAGAGCAGCACATTAATAAAAACCTCAAATTGAAATTTAAATAAAAACAAACTGCAAGCCAACAAACCACACTCCAACGAATCGAAACGATTGGAATCGAATTTCCATTCCATCGAATCGAATTGAATCGCATCGAATCCAAATCTCATCGAACCCAACTGAAGCGATCCAATAAAATATTAATTGACCCGAGCAGAGTGTAGATTGTATGCATATAATTATTGAACCATGCCAGGGATTACTTGGATTAAAACGTTTGTGCCACAAAATTCCCGCACACATGCTTTAGCCCCACATATCGCATATGAACTCCAACTCCAACAATACACTCTCTCTCACACACACACACACACACACACACTCATGCCGACGCTTTATGTAGATATTGTTATTATTATTATTCCACCCTGAAGCTAATTCATTTTGTTCATCGCAAAATTTACTGCAAACAAATAAACAAAAAAGTAATATTAGTCAGAAAATTAACTACGCTTTGTTTTTTTCGCTCCATTATGTATGCAGAGGTTGCTATCAACGCCCAACTAGCCTTCTTCAATACACTGACCAGTACCAGATCCTCCAACACCACCATAATTCATGTCGTATATCAGGACATTCTCCGTTTTGCTACAGTGGGATGAATTAAGGAACATCGGAAGTTTTATTAAAAAATGTAACCAAATGAACCTTCGAATCCTGTAAAAACTAGATATCAGTCCGTTGTGAAGGGTTGGGTAAGCTCACTGAAATTTATTGATCTTTACTCCGATGTTTCGATAAGTTTATAATAAATATTCATGGATAATGATGAGTTGGAATCTTCCTTAAGTTCGAAAAATCTTTATTTTTTTATATAGAGAAAACCTTTGGACTGAGGATTCCAACTAGACTGTCGCGATATAAGAATTTTATACCCAAAATTCCATTAATGAATATGTGGGTACTCCAAAGTTGTCTTGAGAGAAAAAATCTACCACAAAAAATTACTAAAGAATGGTAAATGTTCATAAATTTATGCTCAAGCTTCTTATTATTCCCAACTAACACTTTGCCTTCTATTAAGAATGTGGCGGACTTTTAGTAATTGTTGGATTGAATAAAAACAGAACGCTACGCTACCACAAATCTAGGAGAAGACCCTAGAGAAACAAATCGACACGCACATCTTTTTGTCGATAACAAAGCCGCTTACGACAGTCCAATAAGAAATCACCTGTACTCCACCATGTCTGAATTTGGTGTTCCCTAAAAGTTCATTCTTATTTGCATAATGACACTGAGCAACACCAGCAGCAAAGTTAAAATCGGGAAGAATTTCACCTATCCATGCGATACCAAACGAGGTTTTCAACCTAATGATAGAAAGGATCATCCAAGCTGCTGATCTGAGACGTAGTGGCACTATATTCGACAAGAGTGTTATGCTGCTGTCGTATGCGGATGATATATCAGTGTAACATTCTTCAGATTAGTGAAAGAGTCGAGTCCAATGGGTCTTCCAGTAAGCGCAGACTAGACGAAATACCTTGCATCAACAAGCAAACAGTCCTAGCGTCTTGGAAACCACGTCACTGTTGGCAATACCTCCTTAAAGGTTGTAAAGGACTTAGTCCACCTGGAATCCAGCATAAACTCCTGCAACGATGTCAGTATTGAGATAAAACGAAGGTTAACTCTCTGCCAACAGGTGTTCCTTTCGTCTGGGTAAACAATTGAGAAGCAAAGCCCTCTCTCCACGAACAAAACTTACGCTCTAGAAGTCACTTTTCATGTCCGTCCTATAATATGCAGCACAAACCTGGACCTTAAGCAGTTCGGAGAATAGACTTTACGAGCGTTCGAGAAAAAGTTCCTTCTTAAGATTTTCGGTGCAATATGCGTCAATGGCAAACACCAAATTCGATAAGACCTTGATCTGTATACGCTGTACACCGACATCAAAATAGTAAAATGTATCAAACTCGAGCGGCTGTGCTGGCTATGTCATGTTAAGCGAATGGAATACGACACTCCAGCGAAAAAATATTAGATTCTAAGTCCGATGGTAGATATCCAATTAGTTTCGGTAGGCACCTGCCGTATAGGCTTAATTCTAAGTTTCCCCTTGGCAAAGGAGTCGAATTTCACGCTCAACAGATAAATCTTCAGGACGTAAGTACCATGCTAATAATACATTTTCATCCAACCATCTCCTGGGCGTTACTTCCATGACTCCAGACACGATCAATACTCTGTCATAGTAGTTTCAACACCGGTTACACACCATAATTAAGTTGTATATTTAACTTAATAAATATATTGTATGGATAGTTTCCAGTATTGGAACGAAACAAAACCAATTTATGGATGATAAGTTGGGTGGCGTCCGTGGCGTAGTTGGTTAAAGTGCGTGGTCGCTATGTCAACGAACCTGGAGACCCAGGTTCGAACCCCAGCAACGACAGAAAATTATTTGAATTAAATAATTTTTCTGTACGGCCGCCACCTCTCTGCAGACAATGGCAAACCTCAGAGAGTAATCAAAACGCCATGTAAAGCTTCTTGAGAATAAGAACATTCCGTTCATCGCCGTTCGGAGTCGGCGTTAAACCTGTAGGTCCGTTTCTCGGTCAATTGTGTACAAACTTAATAACACGCACAACACAATTGATCATAAGAAGCTAGGTCAAAGTCTTTCAAGGGCTGAAATGGCCAGTTATTTGTTTATTTATTTTTTTTTTTTAAGTTGGGTTACTATCCACATTTATTGGTTGAAATAGAGACCAATCTAACATTTGACATTTTATGATTTCGACGCATGCTTTTCATTTCACCAAATGAGCAAATAAGTCAAAAGAGTAATAAATTTAAAACTTTTATTTTTTCCCGTCCGGATTCAAACCCACTAAATTTTACCTAGTCCAGTTTCCATTGAATCAACAAGTAAACACTTATCGCTCTTAAGGTTCTGAAGGTAACAGTTTCAGTTTCAATATTACTTCAGTGATTAAATTCTAACTTCAAAAAACTTCTATCAATAAAATAATGCTGGAAGGGGTTTGGGGACATTAAATGATTTTAATAAATTTCTAAAACACTTCAGTTCAAATATACTTTTCCCCGCAGCATTTGCAATGGTACAATAGGTCATGGCTAAATGTCTCAAGATATATGGACCGGCGTAGTCTCTCTTTTTTCAAAAAAGCTTCTGAATTTAACCTCTAACAGACCTTTAAGAAGCTATAGTCTCAATCGCTCTTTTGGATTTGGATGAAACATTCATCCTTCTGATAAACTCACCTCATTTAACCCACATATTGCCCACTGTATCGAACGACATTTGTCCATATTGAAATATCGTGTTCGAAGCTTTTCAATTGTTGTCTATAACGAACAATTTTGTCGTCTCCGTTAAGACCTTCGTCAACGAATCCGTTTTAGACGTTGTTCCTGTTTTTAATAGTTAAAAAAAAAAATTTTATGGAACTCTATTTCGAATATCTATCTTTTATATGCACACTGCTAGAAATCCGATAAACTGGTATTCTCTATAACTGCTGGTGGCCAAGTATTATTTGCATTCTCCGAATATTTCAAGCTACCTTCATAAAATACAGGAAAAAATTTTAAAGTCTGATCGAAATGGTTGTAGCTGTTCCTTGTGCCACAAACTTCAGTTTGCTTGACTTGCATTTTTTCCAAGCTCATAAATATGCATCTGTGTACTGTGTACGTGTCGGACTATATTAGAGTATGCTAGTGTTAGTGTTAGTGTTAGTGTTAGTGTGTAAGTGAACAACACGCTATATATTTTATTTTTGCTAAAAGCAACATTTGTGCATTTCTACAACTGCATCCGGAGGAAGACCTACAATTCACACACACGTACACACACACGCACACACACACAAGACACAGTACATTTACGACCCCAAGAACATTGCTTAAAGCTTGCATGATTATCTATGCAAGGGGAGAAGAGGGAGGTACATGAAACAACTACTCGAATGAACAAATGTCCCGATCACAAATTATAATGCAATTTTAATCCTGTGTGCGCTGGATAAGAATACATTTTTATGTTAATCCTGTTATCGGCAGATTCGCCTCTTCATTTCATGCCGCACAACCATCGGCTATTCAATTTGGTCGAATGGCTGAATGGGTGCTGGCAAAACGACTTCAAAACACTCTATTTAGTATTCGCAATTATAAGAGAATAACGAGCAACAACAACTTCATTGCATTCATTGCAACCCACATTTTATAATTTCCCCACACACCGCGCGCCACTCCTTTCACAATGCAATTCATGCATTTCCGCTGTGCCTCTTGCTTCCAGTGCCACCATTTGCTGTAAAATTCAAATGTTGTCCGTTTTTTGGTCCACTCATAAATTTGCTTGAATTAATGAAGCTTTTTGAATTATTACCAAATATTTATTCAAAATAATTGGCAAATGCAAATGGAAAATGGATATTTCTTTTTGCAGCTACTAATTTGAGTTCAGTGCTGTAGCGGCGCAAAAATGAATACAGTTATACGTACATATACCAGATACTGTAGATATATGGAGGTCATGTATATTTAAATATTATCTAATGCAAACTCACAATTTGTGACACTTCTGCCAACCGCATCGAGGACGAAATGGAATAGAATCTGCTGGCCGCACACATAAACATTGGTTCGCAAACCACTTTCAAACATGGAAGCTCTTAAATGTGGACCACGCTAATGTAAATAACGTGCTGTGGACTACACGAACTAATCGCATATCGCTATAAGTGCTCTAAACAAGGCATAATTTGAATAGTTGTGTGTATAGTAGACCTGTAGAAAGGAAGTATCTTTGAAAGAACACACCAACAATAAATAATTTTGCGTCATAGATTCGTTTCCATGAGATCTATGAAGGTTTTATTATTATGTTGACGTCACTTTGTTTGAGGGTTAGGCGTGGTTTTCATCCAATTTCGCCATATATAAGCTCAATGTACTTTTTAAAAAGCAAGGCTTATGTGTTAAGTACCAAGTCAATACAATAATTTTGAAGAAATTTATTAAGGCTTTGCTGTTATGATTACATCACTTTGTAAAGGAGGTAGGTGGAGTTTCCAATCGACGTGCCAAATTTAAAAAGCGGAGTGCATATGAAAAATTAGAGGTCCTCAAGTAATTTATTAATTTCTTGTGGAATTTTATAAAATTTTACCGTGTTAATAAAGTCACTCTGTACAGGAGGTAGGTGTGATTTTCATCCGATTTGGATTATTTTCAAACTTGCTTTTATAATGAATTAAATATTTATGTTACCAACAACGAAAGCTTCTGATTACACAGACAGGGGTACATAGCTGAATCCCTTCAGATGCTAATGCTTTTCTATATCTGTCTCAACTGATTATCTGCGTTATAAACGTTGTGCCATAGTTAATATGAGTCCTTTTGGTAAGACTTTGAAATAACATCCGTGTGCCTACCAAAAAGTACGGGTTCACGGACGAGAAGGTAGGAATGATAGTTTTGTGCTCATGAAGCACTTCGTGAGCACATGGTGCATTAGAGACAAGAACAAAAACATGGTTCAGAAGAGGATAATATACTCCTAGATGAGTGTTTGGAAGTTTTTAAGTGCCATAGGGATGTTGTATCAATAAAGTTTTTTTCTCCTTGTTAATAATTATCTAAGTCCATACATAATTCCAGAGAAATCAATTCACCAAAGAATCATCGATGTTAATCCAAGAAATCCACAAAAGCCAAAATAATTCAAAACACCATCTAAGACCATATACAGTCCAATTGTTCCTTTATGTCATAGAATCATCATGAAAAGAGTTAATAGAACCTATAAAAGTTCTATTTCTCATCTAACTGTAATAAACGGTCTCAAAAGATTCCATGTGTGTATTCGATCGTGAGCGCGAAGATACTTATTTTAAAAAAGAATTTTCTTTAAATGAGAAATAGTTTTTGTAAAACTTTACAAGTATAGGAACTTAAGTTCTCAAAAAGAAAAGAGTTAAAAGAGAAATTTAATATTTATTTCTTATGGAGAAATTCCGCATTGTTTTTATTTTTCAATATGTATAAACATAAATTACTTAAGAGTTTTTTTTTTAAAAAAATTTATATCAAAATATTGTAGTTTTTCTGACGGGAGTACATAAAAAAATAAGTCGAAATAAAAAAAGCCGATGCGTTCACACATTTAAGATCTTTTTTAATTTAGCCTCCAAACTTTTTCCGGCTTTCATGAAAAAATAATAAAATTTCAATTAAGTACGCAAAGCAAACGTGCACATTGAAATATTTTTATCTAAAACAGAAAACGCATAAGAAACCAAAATTTCGCTTTGTGCACTGAGGCCAAATGATCTCAATGGAATTAAATCAAAATGGCTTATCATATCTAAACTGGCTTCGGGTGCAAAATACAAAAATTGCAACAAGCACATATAAATACATACATACACACCAAACATATCGGCTTACTCGCACACACCAGGGACGTAGCCAAAGAGAGAATTTTCGTTGTAAAGACACCCCCGTATTTTTGGAATAGTTTACTAAAAAATTAATACTAACGAAAAATAAAATATAATGATGAAAAAAAAGTGTCTTCCAATAGAGTTTAAAATTTTCTGTAAGAAGCAAAATGTACTTTACAAACACATATTTTGTGGTTTTGTTGGTAACACCAAAAAACACATACAAAAAGGGTATATAAGGCTATGATTTAAATATAACGGCTTTTGTGAAAATAAAAAATTGATATTACGGCTTTTTCAAATTAGGATGACGATATTATTTATCAAATTTGTCACTTTTAAAGTTTCGCAGTATAATATTTTGTAAATTTTTACATGATTTTAATTCAGGCTATGAGTACTATGTTGTTCAATAAATTCTTGATCAAATGAAGAAGAAAGCAATTTTTTTAATGGAATAACATTTTGCCCACAATAAATAAACTTAAACTAAATTTTTTTAAAATAAAAGAGTTATAAGTTTGTGTTATATATAATTAACCATTCATGTTAATATAAATATTTAAGAATGATATCTAAAATATTTTAGAATGATATCACAATTTTTTTTTTTTTTTTTTTTGTAAATTGTTTTGATATCAAAACCCCTCTATGGAAAATTCTTACTACGACTCTGTCACACACACACACACACACACACACACACACACACACGATACATGCAAATTTAATAATGTACACATAGATTCCCATGCACATATGGACTTAATTCGATTGCATTATTGTAAAAAATTATTTCGAAACGACGATAAGGAATGGAGGAAATGGTGGGGTAGGCAATCGCTAAAAGCTTTACTTTAGAAAGGTAATAGAGGATTCATTTATATGTCCCGAAAACTAACACTTTTTTAATCATAA
Source organism: Pherbina coryleti (assembly GCA_943735915.1). NCBI lineage: Eukaryota > Metazoa > Arthropoda > Insecta > Diptera > Sciomyzidae > Pherbina > Pherbina coryleti. Next base: position 1,129,545 of record OX030951.1, read on the forward strand.
TTTATTATAAATGTTACTCTTTATAAATAAATACTCACCGAGTAATAATTCCATGCAACGCTGTTACATGATTGCAATCTTGGAGCGGTTCTCTCCGAGGCCTGATGATGTCATGAATTTTGTATCTATTTCTACACTTCCTTACACTTACACGAAACAACATAAACATGTAGTTAAAAAGGAGAAGAGTAATATTATAATTCAAAAAAATTCGAAAAAACCGTACAAAGGCAAAAACATGTAACATACATTAAATGGTTTTTGTTTTTTTGAGCAGACCTGTACTCTTACGGCGCTCTTATAATACCATGCAACATGTTGCAGTTTCGTTGCTTAAGTTGGTCCCTTCGCGTCACGGTACCGTCTTTAGTTTTTTTTTTTTTTTTAGTTTTGTCATAAAGTCAAATAATTAACCTATACTGACTGTCGTACCATTACTTTTATCTTAGCTCCCATACTCAACGAATAACAATTCCATGCAATGTCGATGCCTTTTTGAAAAATGTCTTTTTCAACTTTTCTGGAAACGTGCTCGATAAAACGTAGCATTTTCACGCCAAAACATGGTCAAAACTGACACCGAAATTTTCTGTTGCCCTAAAGGAATAAATCGCCATAAGTCAATATGAAAAATATGAAATCTTCGTCAGATTTTTAATTTTTCCCGCTCATCAATTTCATAGAATTCCGAACAAAACCAAAAAAAATAAGAACACAACGTCCCGCTGGAAGTGAGGTTAAGGGGTTAAGCCTGAAATATTTAATAACAAAATAATTTGTCTTTTTATTTACCTATTTAATCACGCTTATGCCTTAAGAATTTGAAATCCTGCTTTGAATCAATATACAAGAGCTGGAATAGGCTGCAATGTGGTGTTTTTCGAGCACCAATTAGTATCAATGTTTCCATCGATTTTTGTCTGTCATGAGAGGAGCGAATGTGAACTGCAAATGCAGCTTAAGCATTGTTTCGGGAGTGAGAGAGAATCCGTCTGCATGGAATTGCACGGGCTATTAATGTCTTTTGAATAGGCTCCACATTGTCACGCAACTGCTCATTCCACTCGTTGGAGCATAATGTTGTAGCAGGCAGCAGCGACTTTTTGACTGCTTCAACAGCAACAACGACATGTTGGCAATTTTGCAGTTTCTGCATTTGATGTTGTTTTGCGCAGAAGCAAAATCTGCACAAAAGAGGGGTATTGCCATCGATTATTCCCCTCAACACCACGGCGAGCACATTGTTTGAGTTGCAGTTGCTGTTGGCTTGATTCAAGTTGGCTTTCAGAGTTGTTCGGACGCGTGTACCCAATGCTATTGTGTATTCAACAGATACAAAACACCGACTTGCCATTGTTGGCAAGTCTTTTTCTTATTGGTTTAGTTAGCGGTAGAAGCGTGGGAACAAAAACAGGGTGTCTATTGATATAAATAATGTTGAAGGTAACTTGAACTGAGGGATCTTTAAGTAGTGATCAATTTTTATACTAGATGAGTTTATGACTAAATTTGGATGAAAAGACTATTCTAGCACTCTTCTAGTACTATCATCAGATTTACTAAAATCGATTCTTTAGTAAGCTTAGTCACTGACTGAGCCATTCCAAAGGACCTGGACTCGAATCCCGGTTAGACCATGGTCCTACGCTTTAACCTTTCTTCATTTCTTATTAACTGAAAATACAAATTCATCAATACTTACGGCTGAAAAGTTAAAGGTGGTGGTAGAAAAAGTTTGTGGAGAGGATCGCTTAGTAACTTGAGATAAAGGCAGATTCAAATCCATAGATTTCTATGGCTTTGTGCCACTTTTAGAATATCCTTAACATGTTTCACTTGGTTTCCCGTTGGTTTCTTCCCACCAACCTACAATCCCATTTTGAACCAAGGCAGACTTGACTGAATAGGTGTTACAGACCCTACTATTAAAGGTTTGAGCTGTTATTATTATTTTCTAAGCACACGATAAAAGCAAGAGTGAAACAAATAATGGTAATTTACACACGTAATGTACAGATTATGAAATGTATGTCCACGTGAAATAAGTACTTATAGTATAGGAAGTGCTTTAAGTATTAGTCGAAGAGCTTAAAAAAGTTTTCACAGCGCATTATTACTAATGGACAAAACTTTTTTGAACCTGAGCATAGTATGTGTTCAAATTCTACTTTTCTGCAAATTTTTAGTAGTCCTTCAAGCATCGTCCAATAAATTGTCATCATACTCGTAGATCTATTTTTTTTTTTAAAGTATATGATAATATTTAAAGTAAATGTGTTCAAAATCAAAATGTCAAGAGAACTTAAAATTTGTAAGGCTCTCTCCGTTATTTACAAAAGTGTAGCCTACCTGTTCGAATCAAGGGGTTGATAAGTTTCTTGAGACTTCGTCATTCAGAATTTCATTGAATTTAAGTTTAATACTTAATGGAATTTTAACTTACGAAAGTCTTAACTCTCTTCGAATCATAATCCAAAGGATAAAAATACGACTTAGCCGTTTTTATATAGTTTCCTTAACGGGTCTTTTAAGGCACTTTATCCAATGGCTACACTTACTCCCCATTGAATGGCTGCGAGTATCAATTGCTTGCATGTTTATACATTAATTTAGGTCATGCGCTACATTCTCTGGTGTCTGTTGAACACGGTACACAAGTCTCCTAATTTATGTTGGATCAGAGATCAGTTGTGAAAGAATCGCCGTTTAACTTCAAAAGGCACCCACTACAGACAATGAACATGAAAAAACAAAAAATAAAAAAACAAAAAATAAAATAAAAATAAAACAGAGATAAATTAAACGGTAGCAACTTTGGCGAATTCTGGAATTTCCCACAAATGTTTGTCTGAATTGCGTGCAAATGTTGACTGCGTGTAGTTCGTGATGCACAGCAAATTAACGGAAAAAAAATTTCCAATTTCCTGGCTTCTTAAGATGACAACAATTTTATGTTAATTTATGTTAAAACTGGTGAAATTAGTACAGCTGACCTATACCACTTGGATAAATAAAGAAGAGATAGTTGGTTTTTAATTTTTGGCTCAGTTAAGTTCATACTCGGCAGCACTTCGAAACGCAGGGCAACGTCGAATGAACATCCCAATTAACAATTTTGCTTCCCATTTCGATATTTAAATAATCGTTGAATGATATATCCTTTTATAACCGTTCAGATGGGAAGAAATCTTCTTATAGGAGTGTTTATCGATATAATAAACAGAAAGAATAATCATCCTATACTTATTGTATAGGATGTTCAACACTTTAACTGGGCCTCCGGGCCATTTTTTTTTTTTACAGATCTAGTCTATTTTGGTATCAGAAAATCCTAACAAAATATCAGAAAATGTTTTTTTTATATTTCCGTGAAATTTTGAAATATTTTATTGAGGCACAACATATGTACCTCACGACCTAATGTATACGCCGTGAGGTACATGTGCTGTGCTTTGTTTGTATATTTGTGCAATTTTGTTTTGATCATAGTAAATAACCATTTCGTCTGGCAACATTGAACTGCGACAGATTCTCTTGTTAAGAGCATGATACAATTCCAAGGTAGGCTCATATAAGAATAAACAACAAACGGAGTGACAAAATTAATATACCCAGTAAAAGGGGTTGTTTTTTAATCGTGGGGGTATAAAAATTATGCGCTAAAGATAGGTTAAGGTATGCCAGGCCATGCGGAATTGAACTACGTTTACAGATTTGCATTTCGAGGTACTAATTTAAAACCATAAACTATAATGTGTAATCAAATACTGAGGCACATACGCTTTGCCTCAAAGCCTACGTGGACATTTTATTGAAACACACCGTATGTGTCTCATGGCAGTCAACGTGTTAAGAAGTGTTTGCTTATATTAACGTAATTTTAAAAAATATTACAAAGTTTATTGCAGAGGATATAATTTTTCAAGTACTTATTTGAAATTAAATAATTTTAAGCTCTCTAACAATCTAAGTAACAATGTCAAAAGCATACATTTATTCTCTTTCGATTCATGAGTTCAATTCCAGATTTATTCAAACTTTTATTAATTTCCCCAAAGATTTAGAAGGGAATTGGTACGAAGATTAGGAAAAGATTTGAACAAGGATAAGTCCCGGTATTCGGACATGGATTAAAACAAAAGTTTAGACAGGAAGAAGACAATTATTAGAACAAATATAAGAATAAGAATTAGAATGAAGACAAGTTTGGGGAACAAATGAAAGGACAGAAGGCAAAAATAAGAACATGGATAAAGATACATTGGCACGTCAAAATCTACGGAGGTATTCATGATACAGCCAACTCATTTTTAACTTAGCCAAGTGTTTTTCAATAAAAATAAAAGAAAAACAAGATAAAAATCGATTTTGATATGGTAGAATTTCGACCTCAGGCGAATATCTATAAATATTGTTCTTTCATTCTATGTTCTATGATCTAATTATAAAAATTTTATCCGAGCTGGGATAGTACTTGTTGGCCTGATATTTTTTACCTGAACGATGCCGCTTCAATCAATTTGAGTATTTTTGTTAATATCTGCGGTCATGTAAGCGCACCAGCTTAAATCTTTAAATAAGCAATATATTTTAATTTTGCAAAGTTAGATTAACTAAAGTTTGCGATGCAATTTTTGGTGCTTACATAACTCATCATGAGTCTAGCCTATGGCGGATTACTTTTTTCTTCCTCACTGGGCAACAAATACTTAAAAAATATTGCCGAGCACAAATATTCTTCTGAATAACTTGCTCTTTCCAAAAGTTGTTTTAAACTTTTTTTTACTCAGCCATTTTTTTACTCTCTTCTATATTCATGAACGCAGCATGCAAGGAAGGTTGACTCCAGTCGAATTCCGGCAACTATTGACGCATTAGTTTCCAAAACAAAGTTCCGGATGAAGCGTTTGTTGGAGCAAATGTTGCACTTCATGAATAATCCATGAATGCTGCAAACTTTATCGGTGTTGGGAGAATTGCAGGGATTTAAAATTCCTTCAGCGGTTTCCGTTCTAGATTATGCGCTGAATATTTATGAATGAATGGTGAAGGTGGATTTTTATGTTTTCAATAACTCACAAACGGTCAGAACAAAACTGCAACTTTAAACAAACTATCAGCCAAAGACTTATGCATAAATCAAGCCGCAGCATGTTGAGTTAGTTTTTAAGAAAGCAACAAGAGGTTAATAATTTTTCATCAGTTTTTGGTAAAATTTAGAAATAACTTTATAGATCTTTACATTGCTGTTGTCAACTTTATGAACGATTGGCAACCATTTTTACTTTTGCTAGTTAAAGATATTTTTAACATTCATTCAAAATACATAAATTATGAAGTCGTAAATCGAATCGAAGTAAAAGCATCTTTCCTCACTTCATTAAGGCTTTATTAACAGGCTGCAAAGATTCTTGCAGCGATCCATTAAAAAACAGAACCATACTCAAACCGATTCAGTAGAAATTACCGAATTTATAAAGTGCATCCTTCAGGAAAACAACAATAACATGCCCCCCTTTCACTAAACCCTGCATTCTGAGGGTCCAAGTAATGAGTTCGCCGAAAGCAATTTAAAATTGCACCAAATAAAGAAATCAAACTGCTCTTCAACATAAAGTAACAACACCAACATTAACAAAATCCAAAGCACACACAATGTCTGAACGTGAATTGTTGGAATCGCAAAGTAATTGCAACAACTTCAATTAAAGCTCCATTTTGAGCGCGAATCTGACAGACGCGAATCTTTGATTCAAAACGTCAGGGCAAAACATGTTTTTCCAACGAATCGATCCTGATAATGACAAGGAATAACAGCTGCACAGACCACACAACAATATTTATTTCAACTGCATTGATGCATTATTTACCGTTGGTGAAGTTCTGAGTTCGGTGCGTGCCATTTGAGTTCTTAAGACATACAAAACAAATCAACGGTGAAAAAAAAAACATCTTTGTTATCTTCAATGCCGGTTGAGACAAATGTATTTTACTGTAAAGGATGTAAATGAGATAAATTTCAATGTTGATACCAAAAAATTCACAGTAGTCGCTGAAATACGGGGGCAATTTAAGAAGTCGGTGACTGTTTGAAGTTTCCGCGTAATCACTTTCAATGCGACACTGGTCCTGTCAACTACCATCTGTTAATAGACTTCTGTCAAAACCACGCGATGGGTGCCACGATTCCTCACACTCGACCACAAACGCAGTCGTGTGACCACTCCAAAGGAGTATTGGCGATGTGCAACCGCAATCCAAAGGAAACTTTACGCAGTTTCGTAGCAGTAGACGATCCACATGGATACATCGCTACACAACTTCGGGTGAACTTGCACCAAAGAAGGCCAATTTGGGTCTCGCAGTCAACAAGGTCATGGCGTATGACCTCAAAGATCAAACATTAAACGATCGCCGGCAAATATTATACACAGCTCTTCCACCATGACAACGCTCACGGTGCTCACGTCTGTAGTCGCCATAGCAAAAGTCCATAAATTGGGCTACGTTCTCATTTAGCTCTTGTTGGCACCGACATGGGGGAAACTACACTGTTCGAGACATGTTTGCACAGCTTAGAAAATCAAATATCGCTCATTCCAAATAAGGCATTTTGACATTTGGAGTACATATTTTGCAAATGGAAATACATTTTAGTTCAGAAATATTTGTAAAATATTTTGACGTGATGAAGTTACGTTGACGAAGTTACGTTGTACTGCTCTAGTTTCCAAAAAAGTTGAAAAATGAGTTTTTTAAAAATTCATCTGCGTTTCATTGAATTTTTACTCGCTGAGTATAAGAGCTATGATTAAAAAAATGGTATGACCGTAAAGGTTAATTCTTTGACTTCATTAAAAAAATAAAACAAAAATTCAAAACATCATCGGATCGCAGGGGGAACTGTTTAAGCAACACAACTGAAAATTTGTTACATGGAATTATTACTCGCTGAGTATTAGTGCTAGGATTAAAAATACGATACGCCAATAAAGGTCTACTGTAAGCCCTCACAACAAAATTAGACAAAAAATTTCTGTCGCCATGGGGACGCTGAGAAAGCCGCTCAAAGGTCGATAACGCAACATTCATGCAGCGGCGTTGCATTGAATTTTTACTCAATGAGTATATAACCTACGATAAAAGTTTAAAAAGGAAAAAAAAGGTTTTATAAATGGCTTTACGACAAAAATAAAAAAAACAAATTCCGGCATCGTCAGGTCGTGAATATAGCAGCTTGTGTAACAGAAATGTAATATCGTTGCATGGAATTATTACTCACTCAGGAGGAGTGCTACGGTAAATTTTGTTTTACGACAGCGGGGATGTGTTATTACGCTTCACAACTAAATTACAAAAAAAATTCTTGTTGTCATGATTTCAGGGATGCAATCACATAATGCAGTAAAAATGCTACAGCCATGAAAAAACGTTGCATGAAAACGAAGGTGAGGTCTTCGGGCATATGACAAAAATAAAAAAAAAATTGACGGCGTGTCAAAGACCCTCAGGGAACCGCCTAATGTGAAGCATATGCATCACTTTTGGTACCAACACCAACACCAACACCAATACCAACACCAACACCAACATCAACACCAACACCAACACCAACACCAACACCAACACCAACACCAACACCAACACCAACACCAACACCAACACCAACACCAACACCAACACCAAAACCAACACCAACACCAACACCAACACCAACACCAACACCAACACCAACACCAACACCAACATCAACACCAACAACAACACCAACATCAACACCAACACCAACACCAACACCAACACCAACACCAACACCAACACCAACACCAACACCAACACCAACACCAACACCAACACCAACACCAACACCAACACCAACACCAACACCAACACCAACACCAACACCAACATAAACATCAACATAAACATAAACATCAACATCAACATCAACATCAACATCAACATCAACATCAACATCAACATCAACATCAACATCAACATCAACATCAACATCAACATCAACAACAACATCAACATCAACATCAACATCAACATCAACATCAACATCAACATCAACATCAACATCAACATCAACATCAACATCAACATCAACATCAACATCAACATCAACATCAACATCAACATCAACATCAACATCAAAATCAACATCAACATCAACACCAACATCAACATCAACATCAACATCAACATCAACATCAACATCAACATCAACATAAACATTAGCAACAACAACAAGAAACTATGTCACGTCAAAACCTACGGGTGTGTCCACGGCACAGCCAACTCTTTTTTTAAATTTTTTTCTTACAATAAAACAACTTATGCCCTTACCAAATACATTTATATTAATACAAAATGCGGAAGAGAAAAAAACCTCGGGCATCGGGACACTGAGAATTTTTTTTTTTGTGAGATAACATTTTGTGGCGTCCGTGGCGTAGTTGGTTAAAGTGCATGGCCGCTATGTCAACGAACCTGGAGACCCGGGTTCGAACCCCAGCAACGACAGAAAATTATTTGAATTAAAATAATTTTTCTGTACGGCCGCCACCTCTCTGTAGACAATGCCAAACCTCAGAGAGTTATCAAAATGCCATGTAAAGCTTCTTGAGAACAAGAACATTCTGTTCATCGCCGTTCGGAGTCGGCGTTAAACATGTAGGTCCGGTTCTCGGTCAATAGTGTACAAACTTAATAACACGCACAACACAATTAATCATAAGAAGCTAGGTCAAAGTCCTTTCAAGGGCTGAAATGGCTAGTTATTTATTTATTTTTTACATTTTGTACCACAAATCTCTGCGTTTTCGCTACATTTACAAATAAAAGTTTTTCCACGAATTTTGTGTAAAGGTATCCACTTCCTCCTATAATATAGCTTTATAATCTTTACAGGTCAGCTCAATGAAAACATATCTCCTATTTATCTCGTATGGCATCGGGACACTAATTGTAAGGCATTGGGACTTTTTCGTTTTTTCATGAATAATTTCATATTAAACCGACACACAAACAAAAAAGTTTGAGTGCGAGAAGGTAGACCCACATAACCCAATGTATTTTAACCCGCTGAACACGAATCTGACATCTATTTTAACCAGTGGGTTCTTGGTTGTTTTCAAAATAATTTAATTGTAATTATTAAACGGATGTGTGGTAGACTTTTTTTTTGGAATGAGCGATATACTCGTATTATGAAAAAAGTGCTCAAAATAAAAAATCCAAATTTTCCTTTTTTTACAGGGTCAGCAAAAACATTTCTTTATTAAATTTTAATCTGTTATCTGACTGTTAAAATAATTTGATAAACATAAAATGAAATTTTTTAGAAGAAAATATTATTACAGGCGTATTTATAGAAATTTTTTATAATATCTTTAAAACGCTGAGGAGTTTAAAAGCTTTAATATAAAAATGCCTTTGTTATATCTGATTTGAAATGGGACGAGTGTGAATAATGGTTTGTGAATTTGTTAAATCCAAAGGTTTTTTGTTCCGTACTCACTTTAAGTAATTTGAAGATATACGAAAGTTCCAAAACGTGTTTATCACAAAGCATCATTGTGAATTTTCTTTGAATTGGTGCTTAGTAGATTCACCAAAACTGCGCAACTTAAGCATGTTTAAAAATAACAATCCAGTTGTGCAATTTTGGTGAATCTAAGCAAAAATTCAAAGAAAAATCACACCGATGATTTGTAAAACACGTTTTGGAAGTCAGCCTTTCTTTGCAGATTTTTTAACGAGAGAGGAGAAGTACAAGCAAAATATCACTCTCTTTTACTCGAACTTTAATTGAAAAATTTATTTGAGTAGTTATCGAACCTTTTTATAAAAATCTTATATTATATTCTGTATAGCCGACATTAATACAATCATTAATTCTATTTCCTTCATATGCTCGGGATGTGCGATGAAGATATCATTGATATCATTATATTTATAAGATTTCTGCCTCGATAATTTTTCTCCCAAAGATGTCTTATCATACCATCTAATGGAAGGAGTTTTATTGTAAACATCGTTTTATTGGCTTCTTTCTACTCCTATCGTCTACTTACAGTCGTAGTCATTTCGCCCAGCTATGTGCTCTAGTGTTAACATCAAGCATAAAAACTATTTAGTTATTCGAAACACTTACCACTGCTTTTGGGAAAACCATGCTATCCATTATTCATTAGAACCAACTTCCAAGCGTATCGCGAAACCAGCTTCATTTAAAAAATTTGTTTATATTTTGTACTGATAAATTTTTTTGCACAATCTTTTAAAAATTTTGCTGTCATGCTAAAAGTAGTATTATTAATAGTCTTTTTTCCTTGATTTTTTTTCACAAACTTAACCATTTTTTAATCTTGAATGTATATACATACAAGTACAGTGTTGGTCATATTAATGCACCAAATGAAATAAACCGATGATTCGAATTCGACTTTTCGGGATTTCAAAAATCCTGATAAAACATATTGTAATCACTTTTAACTTTACTATTATATTTTTTATTTGTAAAAATATGTATTTTCAAGCTGCTTTAGCCGATCTCTGGGAGCTCAATTCATAAAAGCCATCTTACGGTGAACACGATAACTCTGGACTGGATCATCTAAAATAAAGAAACCAAAAAGCTTACGTTAACAAACGGTATAAGTATTTAATTCAAGGAATAAAGGAAATATTAATGTTTGGCAAAATGGCGGCTTCTCAAGAAATGTTTTTGCATTTCTTAGGAAGACGCTCCGAGATGTATTTACAAATATGCATGTTACTTCGAGAATATAGTCGAATTAACGTAAAATTATCTGTGTATGCAAATTTTGTTGACCTTCAGACTGCGTATACCACTTAATTAAGATTAGTTATATTTCGATAAAAATAAAAAAGATAGAAAGCCGACATTATATAAGAAATTTAATGGCAAAATAATTTAAATAATGGCAAAACTTAGTGCATCTTCAAAAATGCTATTCATTTAATTAGAAACACATCATTCACATAAAATGTAGAGAATCAACAATTCAAACTTTGTTAAGAATTGAAAACCTTAAGAATTGGGTTGTTCAAGAAGTCAGTTCGGTTTTTTATTTACAGCTTAGACTCATTTATTTTATAAATAAAATCAACATTAATCAATTATATATTCGCCATTTTGTTCGATCGCCTTCTACCATCTCTGTGAGAGCTTCATTATTCCACGCAGGTAGAATTCTCAACTTTTCTCTGCAGTAACCTTTCAAGGTACTGTTTGATAAAGCTCTTATAATCAAAAGTTTTTCCATTCAGTTTGGTTTTTCCATTAAAGGTGCAAAGTCTGGAATATATGTGGATGGGGCAAAATATCCTATCCGAACTCGAGCAATTTAAGCGAGTCAACAAACTCGCATGAGGCCTGGCGTTATTAAGGTGGAAGATCACCCCAGGGATTGACCAGCTCAGGACGTTTCTGTTGGATGACATCGCTCAATTTCTTTAGTTGCCCGCGATAGACTTCAGAATTTATAGTTCTATTCGGTGGCAGTAGCTCAGAGTAGACAAGCCCCTTCTAATCCCACAAGATTGAAGGCATAACCATCTTCTGGTGAATGTCTGCTTTTGCTTGCCTCTCGAGTGCTTTGACTTTCTTTTACCAGCTTCTTTTTCTGTTGACATTGCTGTTGAACAGCTGAATTACATAAATATTATGTCAACATATAACAAATTTTTGACGACACCCTATAAGAAAAAAATGCGCTTTCTTTTTAAACAACCCAATAAATTAGCCTAGTTTTATTTTAAATTTATTTTTTTAAGTAATTTTCTCGGTGTATGCAAGTTAGTTAGAAGTTATCCCTGAAAAGGTCAATCAACATAACCTATTATAAACCAATAAAAAATTATGTTTTCATATAGGACAAAATACAATCAGTTTAACTTAACAAGTGTTTCGGTCTCAACGGGACTAAACGGGTCTAACAGGGCTATCGGTCTCAGAAGTCGAGTAGATAGCGTGCTCGACTGTCACCCCAGAGGTCCCGGGCAAGCTATGGTCCTACGCTTTACCTTCTCTTCAGTTTATATCCTCATTTCTTATCAACTTAAATTGAAAATTCATCAATATTTACGACTTGAAATTTTAGTTGGTGGTACAAAAGTATCTCAATCATATATGTAATACTTCTATATTGGCAGCAAACTACATTTTCAATGAATTTCAACTACGAAATCAAAGAGAGACAGCCTACATGAGATTTTTTTGTTTGTATTAGTATATTTCAATATTTGAAAATTCCTACACACAAAAAAATGTCAAATCGTCACAGAGGCGGTTGTTATGAAAAATGTTTGCACCAAACTTAAAACAAAACAAATCATATTTGCTCTGCATAACTCACACGTACGCACCATTAGAAAACAATTATAGCAACAACGCGTGAAACATGATTAAATTTTAACAAAAAAAATTAAAGCTAGCAAGATTTTATCCATTAAAATTCGAACAACAAAACTTTCAACTGAAATTGTTGACAATGGAAGCACCGCTCCTGAGTTTTTTTATTTTCAAATTTAATTTCGGGTACATTCGTTTATATATTTTCTCGCTCATATTACAATATATCTGTACTCTAATGTTGGCGAATGTACCTTGAGTGTACTGCCAATATAGAAGTATTACATACTAGCTGACCCGGCAAACGTTGTTTTGCCCAAACTTAATATTCGATGTTTCTACTTTTTCAATAGATGACGGTGTAGTTTTGAAAGACAAACACAATTACCAAATTTTAGTCTATTATGACCAAACCCGATTGAAATATAGTATTTTCATATATTTGTGGGTGGTAAAACATATTTTTAGTACAGTTTCCGACAGCAAGCAAACAAAATAAATTAGTATAATAATATAAAAATTTATTTTTAATACCAAATTTTCTATACCAATAATACCAGCAAAATCTTCTGATATATAGAGTTTTTATTGATTTGTAGGCAGTAAAAGGGGGGTGTGGTAACCAAGTTTTAGTACAGTTGCCGACAGTGAGCAAAAAAACTAAACTCCAAAATTGTAGCCTAATACGGCGAAACCATCGGAAATATAGAATTTTTATTGATTTGGGAGCGGTGAAATGAGGTGTGGCAACCAATTTTTAGTACAGTTACCGACAGTGAGCATACAAACTAAATTACGAAATTTTAGTCTAGTATCACCTAAACCTTCCGATATATAGCATTTTCATTAATTTGTGGGCGGTGAAAGGGGGTGTGGCAACCTATTTTTAGTACAGTTTCCGACAGCAATCAAACAAAATTAATTACCAAATTTAAGTATAATACCCCCAAAATCTTCCGATATATAGAATTTTTTTTAATTTGTGGGCGGTAAATGGGAGGTGTGGCAACCCAGTTTTAGTAAAGTTTCCGACAGTGAGCATACAAACTAAATTACCAAATTGTAGTCTAATACGACCAAAATCGTCAGAAATATAGCATTTTTATTGATTTGTGGGTGGTAAAAGAGGGTGTGGCAATTTTTTTTCTACATAGTGTCCTTCCTTGGGGCAATACGAATCCATCAATCTCAAAATTGTAAAAATTGAACGACCCCTTCTTGAGTTATGCGCGTACACACGGACGTCAGTCATTTTTATATATAAGAGATAATCAGCGCAAATAATAACAAACTACCTATAATAAATTTAAAATAAATTTAAAAAATGCATTCTATGGTTTTCTTTCAAAATGCTTATTTTAATAGAAAATGCGAACAACGTCGCATACGGGCAGCTAGTGTTTGGCTATATTTGTTTTTGCTTGCCTCTGTCTTTTTTTCACGTCACCACGCATAGCGTACGACAAAAAAAAAACAAAAACAAAATACATTGCCATTCTCTCTTGCTATCCATAGCACACACACGCTCGGGCATATGTAGGCAAAACAAAAACAAATCACATTGCTATTCTCAGCAAAGCAATACTCACTGTAGGATGGGAGAGTAAAATATTGGAACACTCGCATCGTGTCGATGTGCCGCACACTGCTTTATTTTTCACTACAACAACAACAATTTTTATACGCTATGAGTCGTTCATGTCCGTTTGTGCTTGCAGGTGAATTTTACTTAGGATTTTGAAAGCCATGAATCTCCTTTTCTAATAAACTTTTTAATAATTTTTTTGGTCTATAACCTTCACCAAGTCGAGAGCTTTTTATTATAAAAAATTTCATGAAAAACGGCCGGGCCTTTCTCAAGATTGTTCCGAACATAAAAAAGGCACTTCAAAATATAATATTAGTATAGATAGATATGATCTCAATAGATATAAAGTAGTCCGCGGGAAAGTTCGCTTTATGCTTTTCGAAACCTAAGCATTTAAACATTAATAGCTGAATTACAATACTGCGTTAGGTCGGTCGGCCTTTGACCGTACTTTGGTCTCCGTTGTAAAAACTTTACGATATAAGCTGTCAAAACGGACGACCTCAAACTTTGCAAAACTAAATGTTACGTTGACAGATCGTGCGTCTGTCATTTTGGTGATGCCAATAAAAGCAGCTATACTAAAAATCCCACAAAACGTCCCTTTTTCCGAAATCATGCAATTATAATTGTAATCAATGAAAAATTAAAAGATAGTGTCATAATAGCGTTCAATAGCGTTAAAAATCTTTTTTAAATGCTTTATAAATGAGATAATTTTAAAAATGGAGGAAACCTTCAATAAACCCTCGATAAAGCATTTTTAAATTTTATTTTGTTTTCATCTGAGCACAAATTATGTCAAAAATACATCAAATTGTTTCATAATATATAAAAAAAAACAGAAAATGTAAAAAAAAAATTATTGAAAATGTTTGTTTATAAATGAGAGGATTTTTAAAAATGGCTGAACATCCAATAAATCCAATAAACCCCTCGTAAAGCATTTTTAAAATTATTTGCTCTCATTTGAGGACAAATATTGTGAAAAATAATTAAAAATACTTCAAAAATTTGGATAATATGTCAAAAAAATTCAAAATTATAAAAAAATTCAAAAGAAAAACAAAATAAAAACAAGAAAATTGGTCAAAACATTTCAAATTATTTACAAAACAAGATAATAAAATGACGATGTTTTCAGTGCAGAGAGTAGCTTCGAAAAAACAACGATGTTTAAACATCAAAATGTTGACGAAATTGTGACAAATAAATTAAAAGTCATTGAATTTATCAAATACACAAACCATTATTGACACTCTTCCCACTTTAAATCGAAAGTGTTCCTATTTTAACTACAAAGCAGCTACAACATTTTTATGAATAACAAAATTTTAAGACTTTTTAGCATTAAAAAGCTGTTTAAGTATTGAACGTTTTAAAGTTATTTGAAGATATTTTTATGGATACGGCTGAAAATATATAATTTTTCTTAAATTTAGTAAAATGAAAAAAATTTTCGCTATTTTGATACCACAAATACTAACATATCTTCAATACTGCGAAAATTTTAATTACAATGAAATTTTAGAAGCAAAATTTGTTTTTATTGTAAAACTAATTTAAATTCAAATTTGCAAATTTTCAACTCTTTTTAAAAACTGTAACACTTATCAGCAAAAAATGTTTAAATTTTACGCGAAAATTAAAAACCATTTTTGTGATTCAAATAACAAGGCCCACCCCTTGATTTTTACAATTTAAAAAAATAATTTATTAGAAAAAAATTATCTTAGAAAATTGTAAGAAAATCATAAAAAAGTTTAAAAATTCTTCTCGGACTCGGTATTTTTTGGTAATTTGAGGTATTTAACTCCAAAGCTATTTGATACCATAAGTTTGACTTATATGGGCGGTGCCATGCCCCCTTGTCCAATACTCACTCAATTTTTCCAGTCAAAGGACAAGACTAAATAGTACATTCTTACCGAGTTTCATTGATGTGTGACTAATAGTTCGAAAGTTATACCCACAATTTGGGAAGCCGAAAAAGTGCCACACCCTTTTCCCAACGCCCATAAAATTTTGCCAGTGGAACGGCACATGTATATCGAGGCCGAACACCTAATTCCAATGTTGTGCGACCTATAATTCCAAAGTTATTCAATATTGCAGATTCGAGCTGCCACGCCCCCTTGTACAATGCTCGCTGAATCACTTGTAATTAGTGAGTACTTGGGTACAACTTTACAAAAACAAAGTGAACGGCATTTGCCAATCTACCTTACCACAACATTCCTTTGTGTCTTATATTATTCAAACAATGATATTAAGGGTATTCGTCCTCAACCAACCTCATTAAAATATCTAATTGACCAATATATAAGTTTGCCATTTTGCATGAATACCCTTATAATATTATTTATAATATACTAAGAAATGCATAAATTTTAATATGAAATACAATTGAATAATATTAATATCATGCTAAATTCATCAAAATCATTTTTATACTACTTAAGCAGTATGTTAATTTAAAAAATTTG
Source organism: Pherbina coryleti (assembly GCA_943735915.1). Classification (NCBI taxonomy): domain Eukaryota; kingdom Metazoa; phylum Arthropoda; class Insecta; order Diptera; family Sciomyzidae; genus Pherbina; species Pherbina coryleti. The sequence continues at coordinate 1,146,004 of OX030951.1, forward strand.
ATCAATTTAAAAAAAACTCGCATCAAAATATAAATTCCCACGATAATCCTATGAAAATCTGAGTTTTCCATCGGAATCCAAGAATACCCACATTTTAGCATTGCTCAACGAAAATGCAACCCAGCGTTAATATGGAATGTCAAAAGCACGACCTAGCTTGAGCATGTCGCTACTCATAGCGTTGATCGTACGTCACCCCCTCAAATTCATATTTACGGGATGAGGTCGACGCAATGCCCGAAGTCATATTTTGTGTTGCTTCATAAGAACCCATTGTTTCTAGTCGAGCTGTCAAAGGCCGACCGACCTAACGCAGTATTGTAATTCAGCCATAACAGCCGCAATATTTAAGAACAGCTTTAAGAGTTTATAAGTCTTTCAAAAATTGTAATTTATAAGTATGTTGTAGCCGCTTTGTAGTAAAAAATAGAACCACTGTCAATTTGAAGTGGAAATGGTGTCAATAACACTGTGTGACCGATTCGACCTTTAAAAAAGTTTCAGCCTAAATTCTTAAAAATTCCGAGAGAGGGACATCTTGTGATTATATCGCGACTCGTCCGACCTCTCAGTCCCATCACAATTTTTTTTAAAAATTCTCAAAGTTAAAAAGTAGGAATTCTAGTATTCCGACTTTTAACAATTTTTTACATATGCTTAGGTTGTGAGAATTTAAAAACAAAATGCACTTTTGTTCAATAGAATTAAACGTTAAATTTAACAGTGCCAAAAGATTTTTGAAAAATATATATAAAGTGGGTTTATCGCAAAGGAGAAGTCAATTTTTGAAAAATTTTGTACAAATGTTAGTTATTCTTTATTTTTTTTAAAAATGGTAACAAACAAAAATACTTAGTTCTTTTACAGGAATTATTAAAACTACTAAGTACCTTTCAAAAAAGTCTAAGATAACTGAAATCAGTTGAAAATTGGAAAAATGGCAGAAGTTTTAAGGTGTTTTTTAAATCGACAATCATCGATTTTTCTGATATATGTACCTTCACAGCGTTCAAACTGCTGTCATTTAACCAAATGATAACGGATTTTTCTCATATATGCCTTGTTAGAATGCACAAGCCAAATGTCACATTTTGCGATTCTAGTTTAACATATTTTTTCAAAAATCTTTTGGCACTGTTAAATTTAACGTTTAATTCTATTGAACAAAAGTGCATTTTGTTTTTAAATTCTCACAACCTAAGCATATGTAAAAAATTGTTAAAAGTCGGAATACTAGAATTCCTACTTTTTAACTTTGAGAATTTTTAAAAAAAAATTGTGATGGAACTGAGAGGTCGGATTATTCGCGATATAATCACAAGATGTCCCTCTCTCGAAGTTTTTAAGAATTTAGGCTGAAACTTTTTGGCGGTCTCACCGTCACACTGCTCCTGAAGCAACTTCAAGTTGACCTAAAATGGCAACGTAAACTGAATGTCTCCAAGTGTTTGTAATGTTTTTCTGATGAAATATCACTTTGAATTAAAATCCCAGCTGATTTCGTTTTGAAAATATCTCAATTTTTGCATTTTAACGTGATTGAACCACCTTGTACATTAGACAGCGCAATATATTCAAGTATAAAAGTGTTTATATGTGTATGTATGTATGTATATATATATATATATATATATATATAATATACCTACGTGTGTGTGTGTGTGTGTGTGTGTGTGTAATATATTGAGAGTTGGGATATTGTTTCCACACCATCTACTGAGATAAATATCGCGGCGCGTTTTTTTTTTTAAAGTGGTATCCCCTGTAGGCCTATTCCACTATCCCGTCCCGTCCATAAATTACGTAATCACTTTTATACTTAAATTGGGTAAATTTGGACAGCCTCTAAGAAATATACATCTATCATTTATTACAAATGTTGCGAAGTAAATGTCACTGCAGTATTTTTTAAGCGACTTGAGTATGATGAATCTTCAATAAGATTAATTTTCAATCTCTCCCAAAACTTGTTAAATTCCCTGTGAATCGACTCTCCAGCCGGAATGATCCCCATTGACATTCTAGCAGATGAGATGAGGAGAATTTTTTTTTTTTTTTTTTTTTTTTTTTTTGGATTCGCCCGGAAGTAGGAAATCTTCATAGATACGTATGACCCGCGCCATACGCATGCACGATTTACATTCTAAGAAGTTCCCGGATCAGCCGGACTGAATAGAATGCACCTACGTGCTAAAACCTACCACCTGTTGGCAAATAAAAGCCTCCACTAAGCACAATTGCTTGGCCTTTCAGCGGAAATTAAAATTAAATAAAGATATTTGAAATTTGAAATTTGAGAAATTTTTGTGCTTATGTAAACATAATAAGCATCATCGAATAAAAGCACATTCTTCATAACACAAGGAATACAAGACAACATCCAAAGTAGTTTATTAGACTATATATAACCGCATTTATAATTGTTGTCATTCGGCTTGGGGCCACTGTCCAACCCAAGATCCTACGTGGAAAAGAGATGCAACTCTCAAACACCAAACCAATACCAAACATAGCACAGATATACAAGTATATATTATGCAGGCACAATATATTTATATATTCGGGTCACTGAAATATGGGAACACCGAGCTAAAGTTATTATTTGGATATGCATTTGGGCCAACGCAGGTAAAAACTTGTATGGAAAAGAGATACACTCTGACACACCAAGCCGAGGGATACGGTATACATGGTCCCATTTTAAACGAGCTATAGAACTAAAGATGTAAAAAAATTTCATGAAAAAAATTAAGCAACGAAACTAAATAAAACGAAAGCTTAAAGTATTTATCAAATTCGATAATGCTTATATGTTAAATCGTAAAATCTACACAATTATCGCGAGCTATATTTGTTATCGCAATGAATGCGTTAAGTATTCAAATGTAATATAATTTTACGTTTTAAGACATCCACCGAGTCAGAAAAATTTATCAAGTTCAAGTTGCCATTGAAATCACTACACATACATCGCAAAGGGTCGTGAAGGGCATAATTAGAAGTGCACTGACTCAACTTAAAAAGCTGGAAATGTCTGGCTCCGCTCCTAGGGATGTTGAAGTTTAATGAAGAAAGGAGGTAATGTGAGTCTATATCACCACTGAGTAATTTGTATAAAAAGGAGACATTTAGCATAATTCTTCTGCTTCTTAAGGAAGGCAGGGCAATAATTTTAAGGCGGGTTTCATAAGGGGGTAGAATAATGTTGGGGTTCCAACGATAATGTAAAGCAAAAAGTAAGAATTGTTTTTGGACCGATTCTAATGCATCGATGTGGACATTGTATTGAGGGTTCCATATTACAGATGCATATTCAAGAATTGGTCTAACAAGAGAGGTATAAAGTATCTTAGTAGTGAAAGGATCGTTGAATTCTTTAGCCCATCTTTTAATGAAACCAAGGACACCTCTAGCCTTATTTACCACCAAATTAACTTGAAGATTGAAACGAAGTTTAGGATCCATAATTACACCTAAGTCAAGAAAACTGTGTACAATTTCTAAGTTGGTATTATTTATAGTGTAATTTATACTATTAGCAATTCGACGTGAGAATGTCATTTGCTTACATTTTTTTAAGTTTAATTTTAAAAGGTTTAAATTACACCACTCCACTAGACTATTTAAATCGGATTGTAAGAGTTGTTGTTCTTCAGGCGATTTGTAAGTTAGAAAAAGTTTTACGTCATCGGCGTACATTAAGACGTTACAGTGTTTTATTACAGCAGGAAGGTCATTTATAAACAGTAAAAATAAAACCGGACCAAGGTGACTTCCCTGAGGAACACCTGATGTGACCAAAATATTTTTTGACATACAATTCTTATATAAAACTTTTTGCGAACGATTCGACAAGTACGATTTAATCCAGTGTAATAGTTTGACGGGAAACCCAATTAGATGAAGCTTTTTCAGAAGAAGATAATGATTAACACTATCGAAAGCTTTGCTAAAGTCTGTATAAATAACGTCAGTCTGTCGTCCTAAAGTAAAACCTTTAATGACACGCGTAGTAAACTCCAAGAGGTTAGTTATCGTAGATTTTCCCTTTAAGAAACCATGTTGAGAGGTGGAAATGGAGGAAGATACGACGTGGGTTATTTGATCAGTTATAATTTTCTCAAATAACTTAGGGATTGCGCTTAGTTTTGCGATACCTCGGTAATTGGAAACATCAATTTTTGAACCGGATTTATGAAGGGGTATTATATAAGATTTTCTCCATATATTGGGAAAATGACCGATGTGCAAGGATGAGTTAAAAATTTTTGATAGGGGAGAACACAAACTATTAGAACAATGCTTTAAAATGCAGCTCGGGATTTCGTCAGGACCAGTAGTAAAAGAAGATTTAACTTGTTGAAGGTAATGCATAACTATATTAGAATCTATTATGGGGGTTTCAAAAGAGTTAACTGGTGGTAGGTAAGGATATTCAAGACTCATGCTCAATGGTATATCGGAGTAGGTTGTTTTAAAGAAGTTTGCAAACATGTTGGAAACATCGATGTCGCAAGATGCTTCATCATGATTAAATTTCATAAGAGGTGGGAAACTGGAAGTTTTTCGTTTTGAATTGACAAATGTGTAGAAAAGTTTCGGATTATCTTTGAATTGAGTTTTTATATTGGCTATATATGCAGAGTAGCATTGTTTATTTAATAGTTGATATCTGTAACGACAAGAGGAATAAGAAGCGAAGTCTAAATTAGAGCCTGACTTTTTATATTTCTTAAATAAGCGATTTTTGGAATTTTTTAAAGACTTAAGGTCATTAGTTAACCAAGGAGGGCATAAAGGCTTGAAATTAATATTTTTTTTTGGCACAGATAATGAGAAGCATTTTTGCAAGGTATCATTGAGAAACTGCACTGAAGATTCGACATCATAAAAAGAGTACGAAGACCTATTATTTAAAATTGGGGACCAGTCAATCCGCGCGAGAAGAGCATTCAGTTTAACATAGTCTGTTTTTTTAAAGTTAAAAATTTTATTATTTCGCGTATCTGGAGCTAATTTATTTTCATTTCCGTTGGCAAGTAATATTGTTATTTCAAGAGTTGGATGATAATCGTCTTCCGGAAAAGAAACTGGGTTCGAACGACGGAGATTTACGGAAGTGCATCTGTCTACAAATACAAGGTCAAGAGATCTATTACTTTTATTAAGAATATTATTAACCTGCTGAAGACACAGCTCAGACAACTTATCTAAGAAGTCATTTATCCAATCAGAGGCAGAGATAGGAGTAAGAAATGCGGAATCATCGGAAAAACGCCAAGACACGGAAGGTAAGTTGAAATCACCTAATACAATGATAGTGTCCATATTTTTAAGCATATTATGGACAGTTTCGATGGCATTAATATGGTTTAAGTAAATTGTTAAATCACTTTTAGGTGGAATGTAAGAGCAAGTAAGATAAATAAAATAATTATTTAGTTTAACTGTAACACAAATAAACTCCAGGTCGTTGGTGCCAGGAATTGTTAATTCCTCAGAAGCAAGCGAGTTATGGACAGCTATCAGAACGCCACCACCGATCTTATCATAGCGATCTTTACGAAAAATTTGGAACTTATTGCACATTATTTCAGAATTTAAAACGTTAGAGCGAAGCCAAGTTTCAGTAAAAACTATAAAGTTATATTCAAAATCAAAACTATTAATGAAAATATCGGAAAGTTTAGAATTGAGACCTCTAACGTTTTGATACACAAGCTCTAACTTAGACTTGTGATTTTTTAATCGTTTTTTGTATGGTACTGAGGACTGTTCGAAGGACGAGGTAAGTGAACAACATTTGCAATACGCGGTTTGTTTTTGAATTCAAATTCATGAACAATTGTATTACGGGGCCAAAAGTTTACGTCCACAAGAGTTTTAAATAAATTTTCCGGAACAGTCAATCTAAAAGAAGTAGTCAGTCTCGCATTTAAGTATTTGAATTTTTGGATCGAAAGAGGGATACCACTATTTAACTTTGAATTAATAAAAAATTTAATATCATTTTCAGTTGTATCAGCGGCTAAGCGCGAGACTAAGATGGCTTTAGTTGGTGGAATTGCGATTAATGGCTTAGGTGAAATAGTAGCAGTAGTAATCGGAATCCGTTGAGCGTCAACAACTGAAGTTTCAAAAATAGGAGTGTTAACAATAGGAGGAGCAGTTGAAACAGCTTGAGCATAAGAAAGAACAGGCTGGTTAACTGGTATAGATGGTGCTAATATTGGCAAGGAAACGGTCTCTGGTGCATTTGGAGCAGATATGGAGGCAATCGTATCAGTACAAATGTCCATATCGTCCACAATGTCCTGTTCAACAGGTGGTGGCATTGGTGGTATCGAGTTAGTTTTCGGCTTATTGCGCAAGTTCGTGCTTTTCTTTTTACGCTTGGGTGAAGGAATTGACTCTTCGATATATTTGCACTCATCGAAAAGTGTTTGATATTTTAAAAATTTAGCAGAAAGCAAAGAAAATTCCCTACTAATTTCGGAGAAACCCTGCTTTGTCTGCTTAAAAAGCTTGTAAAAGTTTATATCAGTCAGTCTACACTTCTCACAAGACCAACGCAACCCTTTACCTTCTTCAATAAGGTCTGCAACTCGACCCATTATGCCCACACATTTGGCGTGAACGATATTATCACATAGCCAACATGATAAATACCGCTCATTTTCACCTTTAGTGGAACAGCCGGGCTTAGAACAAAGCATTTTAATTAATAAATACAAACAAAACAAAAAAAAAAAAGAGTAGCAAAAACAAATAAAGTAGTAAAAATATTAGTAGTTATTAATATATAAAAATAAAACCAAAAAAGTACTAAAAATAAATAAAAGTAGTAAAAGTAGTAATAATAGTAGTAGTGAGCAAAAGTGACAACTTGAACTGATGGCAACCCCTATCAATTTAGTGAAGTGCCCAGAAGTATGCAACTATTTTTCGATATATAAATAAAGTAAGTATAATAAATAAAAAGTATGTAGCTAGACAGAGCTAGGCAGATGTCTAAAACGAAATTACAATATAAACGAAAAAGAAAGATATATAATAAACAAAATGTACTGAAACTTGTTCAGCCACTTCAACGAAATATTAATAAATAGTTATTAATAAATAAACTTATTTTATAAGAAGTAAAATATAAAATATAAACAAAACTTATCGCTTTATCTTCAAAAAACTACAAAAGCACAAAAATTTTTTGTTTAACTATAAGAAAAACCAATGTTTTTAAATATAAACTTTGCACAATCTGAAAAACACAACGTAAGCGAAATTTAGCGCGTTGCCAACTGATTGGAGAATTTACCAAAGGAGATCCACATTGCCAACGGAAGCTAACGCAACCAGGATGATCAAAGAAGAAGAAAGAACACGATCTATGGACCTATGGCAATCTCGGTGGAATAATTCACCAAAGGGTAGATAGACTCACACCCTTATACCATCAATCGATGTATGGATAAGACGTGCATAAGGAAACTGCAATTACCACTTAACGCAGTTCCTCTCTGGCCACGGTGGATATCGTAGATACCTTTTCCGATTTGGACACGATACATCTCCTTATTGCCCGGAGTGTCCAAACCAGGAGGAAGACGTGAAGCATGCAATATTTGACTGCAGTCGTTTCACGGAACTGCGAGGAAATCTACCAAGTCCAGAATTACTTATAGAGCGGATGGTGGATTCAGTAGAATATTGGATGCATATCTGTGCACTCGTCAAGAATGTACAAGGTGAATTGCGGAGAGCTGAAACTGAAAGAAGATTAGCAGGAACAACAGAAACACCGGAGTAGCATAAATTGCTTGCCAGCCCCACGAAGTAATACCTAGTGGCAGTCCCGTGGGGAGAGTGGCGGAAGTGTGCAGGGTGTGGTTTAGTACGTAGGCGCATACCTGAAATTTTAGTAAGTAATGCGAATCGTGCAATGCCAATGGCACGGGCCACGGGTATCTATGAAGATTACACATCCCTTTGTCGCATCAAAAAAAAAAAAAAAGTAGGTATAATATATATATAAATATATACAAACATACATCCATACATATATAAACACTTTTATACTTTAATATATTGCGCTGTCTAATGTACAAGGTGGTTCAATCACGTTAAAATGCAAAAATTGAGATATTTTTAAAACGAAATCAGCTAGGATTTTAATTCAAAGTGATATTTCATCAGAAAAACATTACAAACACTTGGAGACATTCAGTTTACGTTGCCATTTTAGGTCAACTTGAAGTTGCTTCAGGAGCAGTGTGCCGTGTAATGATTTCAATAATAATGGGTCAATAATAATGGCAACATTTTTATTTTTTTTTAAGTTGTTTTTATTAGCTTTACTTCATTTGTATCTACCGTACAAATCTTTGAATCTATTTTTAACCAACTTCCCGATGAGCTAGAGTTTTGAAACTTGAAATTTAGCTCAGAAATGGATGATTTATACTTTTTAGTTCGTTTAAGTTTTAATTTTAGTTAAAACGTGACATATTAAAATTTACTTTACTTACCGCAATGTATTCCGGGCTGTGCAATCTATTAAAAGACGGACGGACATAGGGAGAGAGATAATAAATATAATAAATAATAATGCAAAAAAATATTTGGAAAAGCATTTTAAATACTTATTTCTAATTGCACAAAAACAATGGGATAACGCTTTTTTAAATACTGTAGTATATATCAATATTATTAAGCATTTTTCGATAGTAGTTTAAAGCTTTTTCTAAGCTTGCTCTAAGCTTCTTTGGCTGATTGGGGACATTTCATGTCATGTTTTTATAAAGGCTGCATAGTTGTTCATAACTTTTTATAAAGACATTGGAATTCAACTAATGTCATTTTAAAATAAAAACATTTTTCTCGGAGAATTTTGAGTTAACTTAACTTTCTTAAGATTCAACACTGTTTGCTCAATAGAGTGCTAATTTGTTGACCAACACTGTACGTTGGCACACACACACCATTCACAAACACGTTTTTTGACAGTGAATTAAAATTGTATGTAAGCGAAATTAGACAAATGAAGATTAATATTTATGAACACACATAACATCATTTCCCATACTATTTCGCTAATTGTTAACTTTACTTTTGCTTTATCGTGATGTTTCTCGATTTATGTTTTCGCAAATTGTATCTTATTAACACCTGTACCATCTGTTATCTCAGCTTAATAGCTAGAATTTCTGTCACTAGGCCCTACAATTTAAATTAAAGCCGAAGACAAAAAACTGACAATCAATAACAATAACAAGTAAATAAACATGAAAGCTATCAAATCGGTATATTTATGTTTACTTTTTCTTAACCTTAGCAAAATAGTCTTGCTCGATAAGCAGTTTTTGCCAGTCAGCCTTTGATAATAATAACGAAGTTTCATATTTGAAAGTCAATAGCAAAACCTCTTGAAACAGTTATACTCGTGTTTAAGCACCTGACAATTGTTAAATTATAAAAAGTGAACCATATAAAATAAAAACATATCGCTATCGCAATTAAATTAATGTTTATTTATGATTGACATTAGCTATGTCTAAATGTAGGTGATACACACGCATCGGAATAATTATTCTCAAATTCGAGTTTAGATTTTTGATTGTCTTCCTCTTCTTCCCTAATAATCTCCACACTTTATGCGAAAACCATCGCAGGCGTTCATTCATGAATGACGTCATAAAGATTGTGTTTTTTTTATTTTGACAAGTGATATCACACATTCGTGCTTATATCAGTGATTAAGCCAACCACTTCATATTTAAATTGAATACTTTGGCTCACTTCTGGTTCAGTGTCAGTCACTCGCGTAACGCTCAACACTCGAGATCGAAAATTATTCAATCAAGGTACCGACTGAAATTTGGTACGTGTTGAAGACAAAAAAACTATGATTGTGAAGAACGAAAACAATATCGTTGTGCCTGAGTATTTGAATGGTCAGTTCTTTTGTGAGACCTTAGAGGAAGGCTTGAGAGAGTTGAAGATAACTATTCATGAATTGAATTTTGAATGGGGCAGCAATCCGGGCGAAAATTATTGTTCAAGTATCTATCGCATATTGGTTACATTCGAGCGATCAAGCTTGAAGAATGCTAAGCGAGAGAGCATTTCATTGATTGTTAAAACCATTCCCATCACTCCTGAGACGAAGTTCCTCGAAGATGTCGGTGTATTCATTAAGGAGATGATAACTTATTATGACGTCATACCACGGCTTGAAATTCTGTGCAATGGCGAGCAGTTTGGGGCCAAGTATGTACTAGCAATTTTGGATTTTGAATCAAAGAAATGACTTATTGCAAATAATGCTTTCGGCAATAGGTGCTATCATACCCAACGAGAACCCGTTAATGTTATAGTCTTCAATGATCTGAAGGTAGACGGTTTTAGTGTAGCTTCACGACAAGATGGTCTTGACTTTGATCATTGTAATTTAATATTACAAAAATTGGCTAAATTTCATGCAACATCCATGGTTTTGGCTAAAAAGGTGAATTAGTTTTTTAGTGAAGGAATTTTTTTATTTCTAAATTGTTTGATTTTCAGGATCCTAAAGTAATTGACCACTACCGTAAAGGAATTCTTTCACGTCAGAATGTACTCTACAGTGGCGCATTCTCGAAAATGTTTGGCAGTTCTCTGAAACAGTTGATAGAGACAATATCTAGTTGGGATGGTTTCGAACATATAGTACCTAAACTTCAGCGATATCTCGATAACTTTGAAATAATTACTACCAAATTTGCTGAACCCAAAACAGAGGATAGGTTTACAGTTTTGAATCATGGTGACTTGTGGACAAACAATTTTATGTTTACTTATGATGACGCCTCTAGGCCCAACAAGCCGACACGTGCAGTTTTTGTAAGATCCTTAAATCTGTATTCAGCATCTTTCTTCACATGATTAAAATCATTCATCTACGCTTCATTTAGGTTGACTTTCAACTGAGTTTCTTTGGCAGTCCTGGTTGTGACATAAATTTCTTCCTTTACACCAGCGTGCAGTTGGATGTACTTCAGAACAGACGTGATGAGCTCATAGAGTCCTATTATAATTGCTTGGCAGCGACCCTGGCCTATCTGCGTTATGACGAAATTCCTAGCTTGGATGATCTGAAAGCGGAGTTGCGTCAACGTGAACTATATGGGCTGTTTGCTCTCTACGGCTTCTTACCAATGGTCACCATGCCAAAGGAGCTTTCTCAAGACAATTCAATTGAAGCGATGAGCAACGATGAGTTCAAGCACCTGAAGTTTGCAAAAGTTTTTGCAAATGAAAAATTACAAAAGTACTTAAAGTACGGCCTGAAGCGAATGGACGAATTGGGTGTCTTGGACGAATTCTAAAACTATACAATTTTAACCTAAGTTAGATTAATAAAAAAGTACAAGCAAATGTTTACATTTTAATGTCACTAACATGACATGGTTATCGTTAAATGAGTTCAATTTATTTGACCCTCAACAATTGCAGGCATTATTTTTTCGTTTATTATTTATTTATTTTTATTGTGTGCATTTATTGTTGTATTTGGCATCAACCATAACAAATTGCTGAAAAGAAAATTTAGATAGGCATTGCCTTAATATAGGGTGTTTTTTAGAGGTGTAGAACTTTGAATTTAAATAAGATACTGAGATAGATAATATTTCAAACAGAAAATTTACTTTATTGGAGAGATATTTTTTTTTAAATTGGTATTTAAATATGATTTCGAGCATCCGTCAAGGCTGATTCGGAAGCCAGAGTCGACTCTTTGGATCCTCCTCAATACTACGATACACAAAAATGATGTAAAGAGAGCAACAACAATTTCAATAAAAAATTACCAACAACGAAAAACTCATAAAATCAATAACACAAATATGAATTGTGTGAGGTTGCTACATTTACCAAAGTCATAAAAATAACAATATGGTGGCAACGCCCGCGATCGTTCACAAGCTCTAATTTTATAACACACAACAACAACAACATGTGACACAGCATCGATCGATGGTGCGCAAGAATGATTGCCAGATTGCGCATCTTTGTTGTGAAGTTGGCTGCGAATAGTGGTGACGTAGTTCGAGAAACGTAGTCCCAATTTGTAGGTGGGTTTGGGTGTGTGTTATTGAAACTTGGTTTATTGAAATGAAATGAATATCATTTAAAAAATGTATGTCCACAATAGAGTAAATATATTTTGCAGGGGTGTTTTCTCCCCTTTTTACCCATTGACACAAAAAGCAGCTATTTGCTCGATGTGTTTCACAGAAGTTTGATTGCTTCTTTGTATTTATTTCGTTATGTTTGTCTCATTTGTTGTTTCGTTTGTTGACAACAATTTGCAACAATTCAAGGACGAGAAAAACTTGCAACTATGACGTAGATGCGCAGTATATTTCATTTTTTGCGCACGAAAGACGAAATCCATGTAACCATCATTGTGGGATAGTGCGTGCGTACAACAATAAAGAATGACGAAAAAAGGTTGCAACAGCAATTTGAATGAGGCAAATTACAACAAACTTTAAAATATTGAAAAGAGTCTAAAGAGTGGAAAGGGTTAGGCGTTGGTCATTCCGAAACAAAAACGCTCCGTAATTTATCCAATTAGTTGCTAGCATGGAAGTTTGTGTCGTAAAATGGGCATAGCGCATGGTAACATTCCCGAACTGCACCAAGATCTTCGAAAAAAAGTTGCACAATTTACAGGCTCTGACGTTACGCCAGAACATTGCCAAATGGCAAACCAAACAGATCACAAATAATAACAGAGTTTAATCTAGCAGATTGCAGTTTAATCCTTGGATCCTCTAAAAAAACACCCTATATATTGCAATGGCAGTTATATGGTTTTAACCCCATGCGAAATTTTAGATAAAATAACAAAGAAGCACGTATTCGCTGAATTTAAAATTTATATTTCGATTCATCAGCATGGTTTTTTTTTTTGGGAGATCCATTTGGTATTATTCACGATCTATTGTTCAGATTCAATTGAAAAGCGCTCAGGGCTTTTGACAGTCTGAATCACAAATTGTTGATAAGAAACTAAATAAATTAGAAATACATTCCGTCTTTTTAAAGTTGATTACTTCATGACTAGAAAATAGAGAATTTGTATCGTAAATATAGATAGTATTTACTCCAGAATAGTTGCTGTTAGATCTGGTGTTCCGCAACGTAGCCACCGAGGGTCTCTTTTAATAACATTATTTATTAATGATGTTTCTTGCATTTTTTTCATCCTAAAAATTTTTGCTTTATACAGATGATTTAAAAATGTTCATTACAATAAGAAATTTTGATGAATGCGCTAAATTTCAAAGAGAAATTCAATTATTTATTTCTCCTTGGTGTGACAACAAGGGTTTGAGTTTAAATTATAGTAAGTGTCAAATTCTTAATTTTACTCGGAAAGATTTACCTTCCTTCTGTTTATATGACATAAAGAATATATTTTATTAAAAGTAAACTCTAAACTCGGTTTTCAAAATTGGTAAGAGTTCTTAGATCCTTTTAGAACACTTTTTATAACTTAAATAAGATCGCTTATGTTGTGGCGTCCGTGGCGTAGTTGGTTAAAGTGCGTGGCCGCTATGTCAAAGAACCTTGGAGACCCAGGTTCGAACCCCAGCCAGCGACAGAAAATTATTTGAATTAAAATAATTTTTCTGTACGGCCGCCACCTCTCTGCAGACAATGGCAAACCTCAGAGAGTAAAAAAATGCCATGTAAAGCTTCTTGAGAATAAGAACATTCCGTTCATCGCCGTTCGGAGTCGGCGTTAAGCCTGTAGGTCCATTTCTCGGTCAATTGTGTACAAACTTAATAACACGCACAACACAATTGATCATAAGAAGCTAGGTCAAAGTCCTTTCAAGGGCTGAAATGGCCAGTTATTTATTTTTTATTTTTTTATGTTGTTTGGAACTCGATGTATGTAACAGATATTTCTCAAATCGAAAGGATTCAAAGTTATATTCCTAGATTTGTCTTGTGTCGCATGTATTCCTTCAAAAACATGTCTTCCTGCAATTTTCGCTGTCAATTCTTAAATTTCCATAATCTTGAGAACAGACAGAAAGCTCATTTGCCCTACGACGCAAACGAACCGATTTCTAGAAGCTTGCCTCTTTGCAACTCAATTGCAAATCATTGTGATTTCACAGATAATAGAAATAAGTTTAAAAATTACAATAAACTTTTAGAAATGTCTTTTAACAATTGCGTCATATTTTTTATCGAAAATAATCAATCACTGATTTATTTCTGAGCAAATAATGATTGCTTTCATTCGTTCTTTTGATTTTTTCGATTCCATTAGGTTTTTCCGAAGGGTTTGTCCGAAGGATCTTACAAACTCAAATTTTGGCTACGTAGTATGTTAAAAATATAAAATGTTTTTCTTATAAAGAAATATATCACTTAGTGTTTCAAAGTTACTAGGTTTATGAAAAACACTAAAATTTAAGGATATCTTTATCTCGATAAGGAATTAAGATAATACAATTTTTCCGATTTTGATGTGAAACATCATGGCAATTTACTCTTCATTTTTTATACGAATTTTGCCCATAAAGACTCAAATTTGATTACGGAGGATAATTATTTTTGTAATTTATTTCAAACTTATTTTGCATTGGAATTTATACAGCGTCATTGCTTTGGTCATTTACAACTGTTTTCTCAGATTTGAATTTGTATTGATTAAGGCCAATTAAAAGTTTTACTTATCTAATCCAAAAGAGTGTTCGTCGTAGAGCACATAAATAAAAGTGCATTTATCAGTCATCTACTAATGAATAGTCAGCAACGTGCATCTCGAAATGGAACATATACCAACGGAATCAATACCCGAATACTTTAGTAAGGATTTTTTTAAGAGAGCTTTAGAGACATGTTTGCGTGATGAAAATGTTGAGATCCTTAAAATACAACTGGAGAAGCCTAAGAATGGAGGTGAAAATTACTGTAGCAACATTTACCAAACACAAGTGAAATATAAATGTGGAGGTCGCACTGAAGACATCTCCATGATTGTTAAAAGCTTACCCGAAAAGAAACAAGGAGCATTAAGGCAGCTGAAGATCTTTAGCAAAGAGACTATATTTTATTTAGACATAAAACCGAAATTAGAAACATTAATGTGGCATATCAAGACGTCTTGGGAGCTTGGAGCAAGGTATGCAATAAACCATTTTATAAACTGCAATGCATAGTTTTATAAATAAATTTTACAACAGGCATATTTTTTCTACAACGCAACCTGAACAAACTATTATTTTGGAGGACCTAAACCAGCATGGTTTTACTTTGAGAAGCCGCCAAATTGGCCTTGGTAAGGCAGATGCAATTGTCGTTATGAAGAAGCTTGCACAATATCACGCTCTTACGATGGTGATGGCTGTGAAGGTATGAAATGACTTTACTTTAACTTAAGGGCAACATATAATAAGACAACTATTAATTTCAAAATAGGACCAAAGTACAATCGTGGATAAATATGAATACGGTCTACTGAATAAGAATTCAATCCATGCACCGGCATTCAAAGCACTTTTTGGTGCACAACTATTAAAAGTAGCTGAGATTTCAGCCAATTGGCCCGGGTTTGAAGACATTGCAACAAAGATTTTACGTTACCATGAGAACTTTTCAGATATGGTTATAAAATCAGTTTATCCTATGCTCGGTGCTCTTAATGTGCTCAATCATGGTGACCTCTGGGTAAACAATTTGCTCTTCAAAAGTGATGAAGTGAATCGGCAGACTGAAGTTCGCTTTGTAAGTTGCGTTTTTTAAGGGGACTGTCTAGTTTTTTCATTAAAACTTGATAAATCGAGTGTTATTTTTTCCGCTATTTTTAAAATAATATTAACCATCATTTAAAAATAGACAGATTTTGAAAATCTAAAAAAATATATTTTTACGACCTATACTTACTACCGACTTTCAAGACCTGGATTTAAGAAGAAAGCAAAACAAATTTTGATTTACCCTTTCCTTGTAAGTGTTTATTTTTCGACATTACATTAAATCTCAGGAATGCTTTCAATAATCTCTTAAAAAATTTTAGAACATAATATTTGGAAGTAAAAAAATAAAAATAAATAACTGGCCATTTCAGCCCTTGAAAGGACTTTGACCTAGCTTCTTATGATCAATTGTGTTGTGCGTGTTATTAAGTTTGTACACAATATACCGAGAACCGGACCTACATGCTTAACGCCGACTCCGAACGGCGATGAACGGAATGTTCTCGTTCTCAAGAAGCTTTACATGGCATTTTGATTACTCTCTGAGGTTTGCCATTGTCTGCAGAGAGGTGGCGGCCGTACGGAAAAATTATTTTAATTCAAATAATTTTCTGTCGCTGCTGGGGTTCGAACCTGGGTCTCCAAAGTTCGTAGACATAGCGGCCACGCACTTTAACCAACTACGCCACGGACGCCAATATTTGGAAGTATTGATGATTAAATAGAAAAAATAAATAATTATGACAGACCCCATTTCAATCAAGTTTTTTCCATCTATTTTATTTTCTTTATCTTTCTAGATTGACTTTCAACTGTGCTTTTATGGTAGCATAGGTTTCGACCTGAACTACTTCTTAAATACGAGCTTGCAAGTAGATGTACTGCAAAATCACAAAGAAGCACTACTTCTTATCTACACCGAAATGTTGGGTGACACTCTTAAACAGTTGCCTTGTCATATCATCCCACCTACTTTAGATATAATTAAAGAAGAGCTTAAAGCTCGAGAAGGTTATGGTTTTTTTGTAGCATTTGGATTATTACCTTTGATGGCTATGGATAGCATGGACTCCAGTGATAATAACTTAGAGAACTTTCGCGACAGCGATTTTGCTCGTAAAAAGATTGAGCTAATGTTTAAAGATAATGGACGTGCGCTTAATACATTGAAGTTCATAATTAGAGAACTAGACATTTTCGAATAAAAAGCAAAACTTTTGCAAAATTAAAAATATAATGAAAAAATTTTTTATTTTTTGACGTGACGAAGTTCGGTTTCCAAAAAAGTTGAAAAAGGCTTTTTTTTTCAAAATGCATCAGCGTTGCCTTGAATTGTTACTCGCTGAATGTAGGTGGTATGATTAAAATAATGGTACTGACGTAAAGTGTAATTCTTTATAAAGAAATAAAAAAATTCAATACGCCATCGGTACGCGGAGGTAATTCGTTATATTGAACTATTACAAATTTGCAGCAAAATGTAACGATCTTCCCAATACTTCAATACGATTAGTCGCCGGGTGAAAACTCTGAAATAATTAGAATGTACCTATTATATTGTTGCCGAAGCTTAATATTCACTTCAAAGCCAATTAGGAGCGTTAAAAAAAATTGCGAGGTATCACTCCATTATTTTTATAACCCCCACGTTTAAAAAACGTAAAAGGGTATATTAATTTTGTCGCTCCGTTTGTAACGCCCATAAGGAGGCGTGGTAAGTATAGAAAAGTATGATCAGCATCACTACTCGAGTGTATTAAGCCATGTCCGTCTGTCTGTCTGTGATCACGATTACAGCCGTAATTGGCAAGCTTTCGTCACGGAATTCGATATTTAAGCTTGTACCTAAAAAATAACGATCAAGTTCGAAAATGAGCCAAATCGGATGAAAACCACGTCTACCTCCCATACAAAGTGACTCTATCAAAAAACAGAAGCAAATATTTTCTGTTAAAACTATGACGAAAATGTTTTTACAAATAAACATTTTATTGGCTGGGGGTATTTTAACTTCGGCCCAGTCGAAGACCATTTCTTACAAGTTATGTTTGAACTAAAAATAAAATTGAACTTGAAATAAAAAAAATATGTGTGTGGCCGCCACGCACGGTAGAAGTGAAACTTCAACCCAAACATTTGCACCAAAACAATCACACCATACCATACCATACCATACCATACCATACCATACGTACCATAAATACCATAGCATACCATAGCATGCCATACTATTATCCAATGCCGTCATACTGTGTCATACAACTATGTGATATGTAAAATTTTATCAAAAACTTAAAGATATAAGGAAAATAAATGCTATACAGAAATATACTCTGTGTAGTCTTTCTTTCTTGATAAACACACTGTATTTTAAACAGACAGCACTGCAATCTGACCTTCTGTGGTTATACAAAGGGTATTCATATCAAAAACATCAACTTTAAACGGAAAGACAAACAAATAAAATAAAACGACGAATTATGTCATTGTTATCTTGCAAACTACGAAAACAATTGACAGGAGTTGGGAGACTACGAAGCAACGCACAAAGAGGAGACGCACTTAATGCGTTTTTGCGCCTTTTAAGTTTTGGACTCAAAATTCGTCCGACAGTTCAACAGCTACTGCAACGTTACAAATGCTTAACAAATGCGTTACAAATGCAGGCTTTGTACTTTTTTGGTTCGGTACCGATTAGTTTGTGTAGACAAATAAATTTCAAAAGCATTTTTAACGTTGCAGTAGCTATTAATCTGTAAAATTAAGTGCCACTGGGATAATTTTAGTGAGTACTCTTAGCAGTCTTGTTAAAATTTCCTTTTTCGTGTGATTGTTTCGTTTCATCGAGTTTCAAATCACAAAGGTGCTAAAGAAGTCTCTTTTCAAAAAATTTTATCAGCAAACGAAAATCAAGTTTACGCTATATAAATATAGGGACTAGCGATTCCCGGTGCGAGTTTCTACACCCGGCAAGTATATTGAAAAATTATAAGTAAATTGAAAACTTTTATTAGACCCTTAATCAGACATCATGCTCATGGTCCACTGTCCGTTACAGTTTCCCAGTAGGAGGACATCACTCGCATATGGAAATGGGTTTCAATGTTCTGACACTTTTACTTCCATAGCTATTCTGTATCAAAAATCGGGCCACACCCCCTTTTCCAACGCAAGTGCCAGACCTTTTTTGAAAAAAAAAATATTTTAAATCTTAATATTTTAAGATAGCGGCAAACCACGTGATCGAGTTTCGATGATGCACATGAATTAAGGCTAGGCCTAAAAGTATGATACGATTTAGGTCAACCTTGGTACAGCTTGCATCTAATGTCGATAAGAACTCAGTTACAAAAATTCAAGCGTTCTCTGCCAAAATAAAATTCCGGGTAACTTTCTCGGCATATTGGCAGTATAACTAGAACCTAAGTAGCTTGAGTGGATCACAGTGTAAAGTCACACAAAAGACTACTGATGAGTTGGTGTAGCGACCAATGAAACAGTCTGTATAGTCAAAGCTGTTGTGATTGGCTCTATACAGAGCCGTTGTTGTTGTTGTTGTTGGCTGTCGCCTTCTTTGTTCTTCATGTTGTCTTGTTCTCAACATGATTGGCCTAGAGCTCAATAACTCGTTTTCAATATGAAAAAAAAAATATTTAAAATATACAACTCAACTTACGGTATTTTTGCAATAAGGTTAAATTTAGGAAACATTTTATATTTTGTAAATGTTTGCATATGTAACCTAAAAAAACAATTTAAAAAATGCGTATTGTATGCATATTGCAATTTAACGCGATTTTGTAAATAATTTATACTACATCGCCATCTGGTGTCCAAGATGGATCAAAGAAGATAGCTCTAAAACACTCATCGTATCTAATAACCACTATATAACAATTTGCATTTTTATCACATAAGCGGTTTGAAAGTTTTAGGTAATTTTGTAAAAAATGTGTACTATAGCGCCCTCTGGTGTTCAAGATGGATCAAAAGATATAGCGGCAAAACACTCAGTGTACATGAAAACCACTATATACCAATTTTCACTCTTAGAGGTTTAAGAGTTTTAGGCGGTTTTTTAAAAGATTTGTATTACAGCGCCCATCAAAATTTATGGCCTCAAAACACGCACCGTACCAAAAAACTTCTATACACAAATTTTAATGATAATCGGATGAGTAGTTTAGGAGTCTACTGCACAGTTACACACAAAAACTCTTTTTTATATATCTGTGTCAATAAACAATAATAGCTTTAGTCGGATTTCAATGTTGTGAGAAATCTTACTTCAAAGTTTTTAATCGCCATATAAGTTATATGAAACCTTCATTGGTTTTTGTCTCATAACTTTGGTATGGTTCACGCTAGAAGCTACAGATTTTGTGAGTATCTGACGATATGTTCAATACATATAGCAATAGAAATAACTCAGTTCTAAATTAAGTCGACTAAAGCGATTATTACTTGTGGAGGACACAGATATATAGAAGACTAGCTGGTACCCGACGCGTTGCTGTCGTAGCAAAAAAGATATCTATCTACATATATCTGAATCTCAAACTCAGTCTCAATCTCAATCTCAATCTCAATCTCAATATCAATCTCATTCTCAATCTCAATCTCAATCTCAACCTCAATCTTAATCTCAATCTCTATTTCTATTTTTATCTCTATCTCTATTTCTATCTCTATCTCTATCTCTATCTCTATCTCTATCTCTATCTCTATCTCTATCTCTATCTCTATCTCTATCTCTATCTCTATCTCTATCTCTATCTCTATCTCTATCTCTATCTCTATCTCTATCTCTATCTCTATCTCTATCTCTATCTCTATCTCTATCTCTATCTCTATCTCTATCTCTATCTCTATCTCTATCTCTATCTCTATCTCTATCTCTATCTCTATCTCTATCTCTATCTCTATCTCTATCTCTATCTCTATCTCTATCTCTATCTCTATCTCTATCTCTATCTCTATCTCTATCTCTATCTCTATCTCTATCTCTATCTCTATCTCTATCTCTATCTCTATCTCTATCTCTATCTCTATCTCTATCTCTATCTCTATCTCTATCTCTATCTCTATCTCTATCTCTATCTCTATCTCTATCTCTATCTCTATCTCTATCTCTATCTCTATCTCTATCTCTATCTCTATCTCTATCTCTATCTCTATCTCTATCTCTATCTCTATCTCTATCTCTATCTCTATCTCTATCTCTATCTCTATATCTATCTCTATCTCTATCTCTATCTCTATCTCTATCTCTATCTCTATCTCTATCTCTATCTCTATCTCTATCTCTATCTCTATCTCTATCTCTATCTCTATCTCTATCTCTATCTCTATCTCTATCTCTATCTCTATCTCTATCTCTATCTCTATCTCTATCTCTATCTCTATCTCTATCTCTATCTCTATCTCTATCTCTATCTCTATCTCTATCTCTATCTCTATCTCTATCTCTAACTCTATCTCTTTCTCTATCTCTATCTCTATCTCTATCTCTATCTCTATCTCTATCTCTATCTCTATCTCTATCTCTATCTCTATCTCTAAATGGAACGACTCGTGTAAATTGATAACCAAATTTCGAGGCTATGCTACTTATAATTCCAAAGTTATTCGATATCGCAAATTTGGCTTGTATGGGCGGAGCCACACCCCCTTGTTCAATGACGTCTTAGTTTTCTAGTTGATGGATATCACCCAATAGTAATTCCATACTGAATTTCGTTGTTATACGACGTTTAGTTCCAAAGCTATCTGATATCAAAAATTTAAAGTGCATGGGCGGGGCCACACCCCCTTTTCCAAAGCCCATCCCAGTTTTATTGTAGAAATATATCACCAATTAGCAACTCCATACTGAATTTCACTATTATACGGCATTTAGTTCCAAAGCTATTCGATATCATAAATTTGAATAGTATTGACGGTGCCACACCCCCTTTTTCAATGCTTGACGCGACTAAATAGTACGCTCCTACCAAGTTTCATTGATGTGTGACTTATAGCTTGAAAGTTATACCGAAAATTTGGTCTGCTGAAAAAGTGACACGCCCCACATTCAACGCCCATAAAATTTTACTTGTGGAACGGCTCTTGTAAATTGAGGTAGAACACCGAATTCCGGAATTGCATAAAATTCATACATTTACTTTTCATATCAATTAAAATCAAATTTGCAAAAAAAAAAATTTCCAATAGGTCCAAAATCCTTCACTTAAACACATATAACTCGACCAAATCAAAACATTTTCAAACAATTTTTTTTAAAACCATCTAGAGAACGTACCCTACAAAATGGTATCGGCAGATTTTTTTTTTACCCAGCCGAACTCTCAAACACTCGTCACAAACAGATTTGACAACATTTTTTTATATATATAGATAGATAAGAATACAGATAGATAAACATATAAAGGGTGGTAACTACCGGGATATTTATAGAGCTCCTCGCCAATTTGTTCAGTTGCCAATACAGACCATATGAACCTGAGTACTAAATTTTAGCCTTTAATTAGAGACCCAAGCCGTCTGAAATGTAAAATTATCATTCATTTGTGGGCGGTAAAAGGGGGTGTGGTAAAAAATGCTGACCTAAGAACCATGGTACGGCTAAGAAGAACACAACAAAGAAAACCCCAAGAAAGTCGCTTCATTCTTGAGTTATGGAATTACAAAAACACAAATCACGACTTTGTTTTTATATACATAGAAGGCATAGAAGGCATTGTCTGTGCCGTGGACACACCCGTAGGTTTTGACGTGACGAAGTTTCTTGCTGTTGTTGTTAATGTTGATGTTGGTGTTGATGTTGATGTTGATGTTGATGTTGATGTTGATGTTGATGTTGATGTTGATGTTGATGTTGATGTTGATGTTGATGTTGATGTTGATGTTGATGTTGATGTTGATGTTGATGTTGATGTTGATGTTGATGTTGATGTTGATGTTGATGTTGATGTTGATGTTGATGTTGATGTTGATGTTGATGTTGATGTTGATGTTGATGTTGATGTTGATGTTGATGTTGATGTTGATGTTGATGTTGATGTTGATGTTGATGTTGATGTTGATGTTGATGTTGATGTTGATGTTGATGTTGATGTTGATGTTGATGTTGATGTTGATATTGATGTTGATATTGATGTTGATGTTGATGTTGATGTTGATGTTGATGTTGATGTTGATGTTGATGTTGATGTTGATGTTGATGTTGATGTTGATGTTGATGTTGATTTTGATGTTGATGTTGATGTTGATGTTGATGTTGATGTTGATGTTGGTGTTGGTGTTGGTGTTGGTGTTGGTGTTGGTGTTGGTGTTGGTGTTGGTGTTGGTGTTGGTGTTGGTGTTGGTGTTGGTGTTCACATTAGGCTGTTCCCTGAGGGTCTTTGACACGCCGTCAATTTTTTTTTCTATTTTTGTCATATGCCCGAAGACCTCACCTTCGTTTTCGTTTCTAAAATTTACCGTCGCACTAGTAGTCATAGAGTAAAAAATCCATGCAACGTTTTTTCATGGCTGTAGCATTTTTACTGCATTATGTGATTGGATCCCTGAAATCATGACAACAAAATTTTTTTTGTAATTTAGTTGTGAAGCGTAATAACACATCCCTGCTGTCGTAAAACAAAATCTACTGTAGCACTCTTCCTGTGTGAGTAATAATTCCATGCAACGATATTACATTTCTGTTACATAAGCTTCTATATTCACGACCTGACGACGCCGGAATTTTTTTTTTATTTTTGTCGTAAAGCCATGTATAAAAACTTTTTTTTCCTTTTTAAACTTTTATCGTAGGTTATATACTCATTGAGTAAAAATTCAATGCAACGCCGCTGCATGAATGTTGCGTTATCGATCTTTGAGCGGCTCTCTCAGCGTCCCCATGATGTCAGAAATTTTTTTGTCTTATTTTGTTGTGAGGGCTTCCAGTAGGCCTTTATTGGCGTATCGTATTTTTAATCCTAGCACTAATACTCAGCGAGTAATAATTCCATGTAACAAATTTTCAGTTGCGTTGCTTACGCAGCTCCCACTACGTCCCTATGCCGTATTAAATTTTTTTTTTTTTGTTTTTTTAATATAGTCAAAGAATTAACCTTTATGGTGATGCTATTTTTTTAATCATAGCTCTTATACCCAGCTATGAACAATTCAATGAAACGCAGATGAATTTTTAAAAAATTCATTTTTCAACTTTTTTGGAAACTAGAGCAGTACAACGTAACTTCGTCACGTCAATAAATCAATTACATTACAATAAAGTCCCAAGTATATCTCCCGAGTATTCCACCGAGAATATAAGCTAGTATATACTATATATATGGGGCGTTCTTTATCAAATCGGCCAGCCAAGATCGTGTGATTTGACACCATTGGATTATTTTCTTTGGGGATATGTGAAGTCGCTCGTGTACGCCAACAAACCGGAAACGTTAGGGGACTTGGAGGCCAACATTCGTGGCGTTATTGCCGACATACGGCCCCATATGCTCGAAAAAGTGGTTGAAAATTGGACCTGTAGAATTGGCTTTATTCGAGCCAGCCGCGGCGGCCACATGCCCGAAATCATATTTAAACATTAATGGCATAAAATTATCCTTCCAATAAAGTCAAATTCATGGACATTAAAACGATTTTCTTGTATTTTATTTCAATTCGAAAAACAAACCCCTAAAAAAAACACCCTATACTTACATTTTGTTTTATAAAATTTTCCCTAAAGTGCCTTATTTTTTGATAACAAATCGTTTAAGTTTGAACATTAAATATTTGTTGGACCCACTTTTGCTGATAAGGATTAACTTTCTAGAAAAATTTACAGCATACAAAATATTTTTAGGCAAGGAACAAGATTCTATCAATAAATAGAAAAAAAAACTAACCTAAGCCAATTATTTGAACGTTTCCTTTTTTTTGCGTAGTCATGTCCAATAAAGAAGCCAAAACACCTCTAAATTATAAAAAATTTCAAGAGCGCCAAGCGGCGACAAAAAATAGAGATTTCAAGGAAAATTTTAAGCCGCCGTGGAAATTTTTGTCTCATAAATTCAGACGTTTAGGTGGGGTGGCCGATTTGATAAAGAACGCCCCATATAATTATTATGTGGAGCATTATCAAAAGAACAATAAATATTTAAATGACTTGTTACTTTACTGATTCCGTTTTACACATGCAGATATCCAAAAGCTAGATAGTAGATAGAAGATGTAAGGAAAAATCTTTGTAAGTTTTAGCATTGAAAACAAAAATTAAAACATAAGATCGCATGAGAAGATTTTTGCCCATTTCTTTTTTATACACTTTTAATTATATAAATATAAAGCATTTGAGTTTTATCAAAAGTTTTTTTTTTCAATTAGCAGACTGAAAAATAATTAAATAACGCTAGCACGCAACAATAGTTAGTATTGAAAATTTTTAACACATGTGCGTCAAGCATATTAAAAAGACAGAACTTTAAATACTCGTATGGCTTGAGCCAGCTGAATCACAGTGTATTAAATTGTATTTGAACAATTGAAAATAGAAGTTGACAGAGAGATGTAAAATTAAAGCTAGTCAGACTTAGATGGAAAATGTGGTACGTGGTGACATAAGCTCTCAATTTGATAAAATATCAACAACTTTTTCTGTTTAATGCCTATGTAATTAAGATATTTCAAAAACGTTTAGACGTTATAAAAAAAAGTTATAAAAAAATAAGTTGGCTGTATCGTGGACACACCCGTTGGTTTTGACGTGATAGATAATCTTTATCTTTGTCCTTAGTCTTATCTCTGACTTGTTCTTTCCTTTGTTTCTAAACCTCATCCCTATGCTTATTCATATATTTGTCCCATTTTTTATCCAAACTCTTGATTTAATCCATGCCCAAATAACTTTCTTGATCCTTGACCTAGTTATTTTACCAAATGTTGTCCTAAATCAACAAGCCTTTGTTGTACACCTTATCTTATTCCTGGTTCTTATCTTTGTTCAAATACTTGCCCCCGCCCTTTCTAACGCCTGTTCTAATTTCTATTCAAATTCTTATTTTCCTAGACGTCCTAGTACGTCCTTATTTTAATTTTAATCTAATATTTTTTTTTTCATTTTCGCTTTTGCTATTGCATTTGGTGCATTTAGGTTACTTTAAGTGGTTCCCTAATAGGCCTTATGACGCTATTATTTAATATTTTTATTTTTATCAGGTGACTTTACTGTCGTCCCATAAAATTTACCGTAGCGCCAAAAGTCAAAGAGTTGTAACTCCATGCAAATTTTTTTAAATGTTGTTTCATTTTTACTGCATTTAGCTGTTACCTCCGTGGTGTCGTGCCTCCAAACATTTTTTTTCATTTTCATTATGAGATCAAAGAACCATTTATTGCTGTTGTAAAATTACATTTTTCGTAACACTTCTACTCAGGGAGTAACAATTCCATGTAATAATATTGCATTTTTGTTGCATGAGATCCTACCTCCGTAACCTGACGACGTCATAATTTATTTCCTTAATTTTGTCGAAATACCAAGTATATGTCCTATCTTGCAAAGCCATTGCATGATTGATACACTTTCGACCTTAAAGCGGCACAAAATGAGTATATGCACTATACTCTTGGTGAGTATATGCACTACGCTAAATAGTATATAATGAAAATTAAGGATGTGTAGCTAGGCTTACGACAAAAATAGTCGTCAAATTGCGGAGGTAGCAGCTTCTGCAACATAAATGCAATATTGTTGCATGGAATTATCACTCGCGTATTAGAGGTGCTACGGTTAATTTTATTTTATGACAGCAAAGATTTTGTCTTTGACCTCATAACAAAAATGTTTGCGCCATGATAAAATCGAGGTACCCGCTTAATGCTATAAAAATGTTACAATGAAAAAACGTTGCATGAAATTATAACTCCATAACCATTACAGTAAATTTTATAAAACAACAATAAAGGTGAGGTTTTCTGTTACATGACAAAAATACAAAAAAAAACTTGATAGCATCATAAGGCCCCACATTATTGCATGTATTTCCAAATCCAAACATGGATTAGAACAAGGATAAAGAAAAAGAATGAAGACTTGGATTTGTACAACGATTAAGACCAAACAGAATAAAAGGATTAGACAAGGGTTTGGATAAGAATTCGGACAAGGATTGGAAAAAGGACGATAACAAGGATTTTTCCGACAAGGATTTAAAACAGATTGTAACAAGAATTTGGACAAAGCTTAGGATTGGGACAAGAAGGAGGGCAAGGACTATGAAATTAATTCGGAAAAGAACTAGGCCAAGGATTTAGACACAAATTAAAAGAAGAATTTGGGCAAAGATCAGGACAAGGAGTCGGACAAATATAAGGCGAAACATACAAATAAGAATAAGAATGGGATAAGAATAAAGATGAAGATAAAAATACATTGTCACGTCAAAACCTACGGTTGCGTCCATGACACAGCCAACTGCATTCTCTTTTTAGATATATAATGAAAATCTGCACAAAACCTTACATCCATAACACTTCACTACTGTACAGTATCTGGTTGCACTGCATTTCAATGTATCCTCAATTTTTGCTATGCTTGCTATAAATTCTTGAAATTTATAAACGAACTAGCTTTTTCCCGGTGCGCTTTGCTGCACCTTATCTAGATAAGTACCGGAAAATGTTGCAATGCCTTCAGTGTTATTATTTCTAAACCATCGAAACATAGGAGTCGTTCATAAATTACGTGACCGATTTTCAATTTTTTTTATTACCCCCTCCGGTACTCTTCGTAGTGCATTTCAAAAACACTCACCTCCACCCCCATAAAGTAACGTAGTATATGAAATAAAAAAATTAATTGATTAAAAAATGTTCGAAAATAGAAAAAATAAGTTTCAAAAAGCAAGCAAAGAAAAATGATGCCCTTACTACACTTGCCAATAGTTAACAGTAAATTTAGACGGTCAAAGATGAAGATGTACGGATGAAAATGGTTTGATATGTTGGGTTGTATTAATTTCAATTTTTTCGAGTTTTTTTTTTTATTTTTGGTCACATTACTATATCTGAGACCACCTCCCCCATTCGTTACTTATCCTAGTACATTTTAAAACCTCTCTCTCTACTAAATTGGTAACGTAATTTATGAATGACTCAATAGTTACTGCGCAAATTTGAGCTCAATCGGCTCAGTAGTTTTAGAGTCTATAGCAGCGTTCTCTATTGTAAATTTTTTGCATTTTTCATTTCCCAGTAGCAGGATATTACCAAGTAGTAACTTCATTCTTACTTCTATGTTCTTTGTCTTTTACTTCCATAGCTTTTCTGTGTCATAAATTTGGCTTGTTTGGGTGGAGGCACACCCCCCTGTCCAATGCATGTCACCAATGCATGTCATGTCTAGTAGAAGGACATCACCAAATGGTATTTACATTCTGAGTTTCAATGTTCTGTGACTTTTACTTCCATAGCTATTCTGTATCGTAAATTTGGTTTATATGGATGGAGCCACGCTCCGTTTTCGAATGCCCGTGCCAGTTTTTCAGTAGAAAGACCTTCATTGTTATACGACATTTAGTTCCAAAGCAATTCGATATCATAAATTTGGCCTGTGTGGACAAATTCCCCCTTGTCTAATGTTCGCTCAAATATATAGTAACTGCCTCTTGGGCCCATAGCATCTACATATCAAGTTTCACTATCAAAACATGTAAAACTCAGAAATAATAATGATTTCTAAAAAGTGGGCGCATATATATATTTAGACCACGCCCAGTTTTAGTTGCCGACAGCAATCATACGAACTTATTTACCAAATTTTAGTCTAATACGACCAAAACTGTCTTAAATATAGCATTTTAATGATTTGTGGGCGGTAAAAGGGGGTATGGAAAATTTTTACTATGCCAATATTTTATGCGCAAATGCAAACTTAAGTGAAACTTGCCAAATTATTCCAATACTCCATTTATTTCCAATTTCCCTTGCAAATATTTCCCAATATACACCATATGTGCGCACCTTTATTTGTTCACACCTGTATTGTTGTATATGTTCACTAAAATGCCTATAATTCATGAACCAATACACATACAAGACCGTTTATACATAAAAACCTTCGTATTGACGTCACCTTTCATGGGAAATTTCCAGAAACAAAATCGGTTCACGCATTACAGAGAACATTAATTTCATACACAATGCAACTTATTTTTATATATATAAGAAGATTATAAGAATAATACGATTTAAAAAAATGTATACTGAAAATCAAAAATATTGTTTTATCGTATTAAACCACCAAAAATTCACCCTTTGAAATTTAAAAATAAATTTTTAAACTCGTGCAGTGTTTGGATGTGATTTTCACCATCGTACACAGCTCTATTAAAAGAATGTTTAGGGCTCTATAACATCACCGTTGGTCTATGGAGCGTGGTAGCTCCCATACAGCTCTCAAACTTACAATACGATAACTTAGTGTGTATAAGGGCTCGTTCATAAATAACGTTACCAATTTAGAGGAGGGAGGGGGTTTAAAAAGCTCTACGATAAGTTACAGAGAGGTTTGAAATTTACTAACAAAAAGTAACGGAGGGGAGGGGTGGGGGGTAAAAAACAAAAAAATGGTAACTTAGTTCATGAACGAGCCCTAAGTTGAAAGAAAAATTGCCCTCCGCCCCCTGAGTTTGAAGCTGATTGAACTTACTCGTTTAGGCATTACCTTGTGCAGTGATGTTAACATAATTGATGTTAACATAAGCACGAAAAATTACTGTTTTGGATGCGAAAGTACTGTAAATTGGGACAAAAATTACTGTGGAATTACTGTATAACTAGTACGAATAAAAAAATCAAATAAATGCAATTTTTTACATAATTCTTTTATTATATGATTATAACTGTATAAGGAATATTTTTTTAGTGAATAAATGTCAAAGTTTTCAATTGGATAAATTGGATCTAGTGAATTTAACTTAACTTTATAATTTTGCACAGTTATTAGTGCTTAGAATGTGAATATATAAATAAAAAAAAATAAACTGACCATTTCAGCCCTTGAAAGGACTTTGACCGAACTTCTTATGATCAAATTGTGTTGTGCCTGTTATTTAAATGTTTGAACACAATTGATCGAGAACAGGACCTACTAGTCTTATGCCGACTCCATACGGCTAATGTGCATGTTCTCAAAAAGCTTTACATGGCAATATTTACTCTCTGAGGTTTGCCGTTGTGTGCAGAGAGGTGACGGCCGAACAGAAAAATTAATTCAATTGAAAAACCTTTCTGTGTCAGATGAAATTGAACCAGGATTCTCTGGCGTATGGGTCACGCACTCTACCCACTGCGCCACGGTCGCCACAGAACGTGATTATACCAAAAATAATACAACTTAAATGTATTTCTGAGTCTTCAGTTGTTATAAATATAATATACAAACGGAACAAATACATTTAAATACTTAATACATAACAAAAAATTAAGAATTTTACATATTATTCATCTAAATGATCTCACATACATAGATCTTTCTAAAAGTTAAAAATAATTTGCCAAGTAATCAACGCATCGTCTCATTTTGCATTAAATTCCAGGGATGGTAAAAGTATGTGAAGAACAGAGATGTTACAAATGTAATTTTAACAAATTTTTATCTAAAAATACTTTCTATTCTTTTGAATAGAGCTTCGATTGAAATTACTTAATATTTCGAAAAATTACTGTCGTACTATACGAGCAGTCAAATTATTGTATAAAACAGTAATTATTATGCGGTTAACATCAGTGACCTGGGGTCAGAATGCAGAGCTTATAAAACTAGTGAAGAACTAGTGAAGCTAGCGGGTAAGTTTCTATTGATTACTCTCGATACTGACAGGGTACGTGAGGCTTAACGAGTTTCCAGGTACGCACTATACTTCAGAGAGCTTATAATGCCTTGCAAGGAAGAAATGAATATTAACCATTTGGAATTGGGGAAACATTTTAGGTCATATGTTCGCGTCAATTTGTTCACAAAACAAATAATGAATCTAGAGAAAGCCTAAAAATAGTGTTGACATGACTAATTTTTTGTAGTTACGGCTACGAGATGTATATCTCAAATATCTCAATGCATCTAATAAAGTCTATTTAATTATCTAAACAGCTAAATAAATCATTTAGCACACTGTACATTCGTCGACTTAAGATTTTGATACCCTCTACTGAGAGATTAGAGATTATTAAAGTAAAACAACTATAAAAACAAATCAAAAGCCCGACGGAAGTAGGATTGCTCTACAGTTCAGTCATGAACAATACCGATGGGAAAGTCACTTGGCAGCAATATGATTAAATAATAGCTTTAACGGAATTGTTTAAAGGAAAGCGATAAAAATTATATCTCAAAAGCATGTCGATGAGTTTAGGTTTTAAGAGTACAAATCTCTTCATTGTTCTTTAAATTGCAACGATTACTGAAATGTTTCCCATCTGTTAAAATGACACAGTAGTCAGCCATGACTTTTCTTCTGTCTTTCCATTAATAATCATAACTAGCTATGGAAAATTATATTCGATGTCTTTAAAACTATCTGATTAAATTAGCCTCAACAAAGTGTAGGGTGCAACTTAGGATTGCGTGCCTAACGGGCTTACAATTAGACCTACTGTTTTTGAAAGTGAGAATCGTTTGTAACGCCAATTAAATATAAAAGATCGTAAGAACATGTTTCTATACAGAAACGCTGAACTATATAAGCTGCTTCGCTAAGCTGAAGTATTTTATTATTATTTCTAAAGTGGCTTCCAGACTAACGTGTACGCTATGACTTTTGAATATAGCTCAGATATCGAACTTGCTCCTCTACACTTGGGAGTGGAGTTCTTCGAAGAAATTCTGGAGGATGCAATTCGACAGTCGAACATCAAAGTTGAAAAGATTAAATTGGAAATGGGGAGTAGCACAGGTGAAAACTACTGTAGTCAAATATACCGCACGCTGATTGATTATTACCTACACGACAAAATCCAAAAGTTATCCGTTATAATCAAGAGCCTGCCGAAATCTCAGGCTACAGAGTTTTTGGAGGATCTAGAGGTTTTTCTTAAAGAGAAAATATTTTATAAAAACTTGCTGCCACTTATGGAGATATACCTGGATGCTGGAGAAAAGTTTGGGGCCAGGTGTGTTTAAGGGATCAAACTAGAAATACCACACAAGAAAATAAGACGAAAAATCTCTTTTCTTTTTAAAGGCTGTATCATTCAGTAAAATATCCTGTCAATACACTCGCATTCGAAGATCTTAAAACTGGTGGTTATCGAATGGCATCCCGCGAGTCAGGACTAGATGAAGCACACTGTCGAGTTGTTTTGAAGAAATTAGGACAGTTTCATGGCATTTCTATGGTTCTAGCCCAAAAGGTAAATTGATACAAAATGCGCATGCTATTCCTTAGTTCTCCTTTGTGCCTAGGATCCCGAATTATTGAAGAGCTTTAATGGTGGCATATTGGCAAAGGCAGGTTTGTATCGTGAAGGCGGCATGTTAATGCACTATTTCGGAAGCAATGCTGATGCTCTTGTGGATTTAATCAGCTCATGGGATGACTATGAAGAAATTACCAAGAAAGTAACCAAATACAAAAACAGTTTGAGGGAGAATCTTATTCGCACGACAGCACCAATCGCAGGCGAACTGAAAGTTCTTAATCATGGAGACTTGTGGGTCAACAATATATTGTTCAAATACGAAAACGACAACCAGCAGCGTTTGAAGGATGTTATTTTTGTGGACTATCAAATGGCCATTTGGGGCAGTCCAGGATTTGATTTAAATTACTTTTTAAACACTAGCCTTCAGCTCAATATATTACAAACCAAAAGAGAGGTGTTGATAGAGAAATACCATGATTCATTACAAGCAACCCTGAGTAGGCTACAATATACAAGTATACCAACTTTACAGGACATTATGCGAGAAGTACAACAAAGAGAATCCTTTGGATTCTTTGCAAACTATGGCATATTTCCAACCGTTAGCATGGACAAAGAGATATCTAGTGATAATACACTTGAAAACTTTTTAGACCAAAATTTCGCTAAAAATAAGCTACATCAAATGTTTGCATCAAAGCGATTAGAAGAGAATTTAAAGTATACTCTGAGAAGATTTAACGACTTAAGCATATGGGATTAGCAAATGAAATAAAATTTAGAAGTCATTTTTTAAGGTCTATTCATGCATGAAAATATTTTTTCTTTTTGTAA
Source organism: Pherbina coryleti (assembly GCA_943735915.1). Taxonomy (NCBI): domain Eukaryota; kingdom Metazoa; phylum Arthropoda; class Insecta; order Diptera; family Sciomyzidae; genus Pherbina; species Pherbina coryleti. The sequence goes on from OX030951.1 coordinate 1,179,018, forward strand.
TGAGAGTTTTTTATATATTTTATATTCCTGTGTGCATTTACCATTTTACTTGATAAACCTTATAAAAAATTTATATTTTCGAAGTATTAAAACAATCAAATCATCGATAGTGTCAATTGTCTCGAAAATACTATGGATAGTTTACATTAGTCCCAAAAACTTTGAATAAACACTTAAATGATGAGTGATAACAACAAAAACATGGTAAGTAAAACCTAAGTAAGTAAAAAGAAAAATAAAAAGCCTTTCCCGCTATTTTAAGTATACGCCAAGAGCAAATTTATCAAATAATTTGAAAAAATTTCTCAAAAAAATTTTCGCTTAAGGTACAAGGTGGCGCAAAAGTAATCCTCCTATCAGAAAATGCTATAAATTTTACGATTGGCCCCTAATGTCAGTTCTGTTTTGACATTTGTGTAGTAAACACATGCGAAATACACGTTAATAAACAATGTTACGCTACACTGCTCCAGAACGCGGAATATTGCCACCACCAAGAGGAAGATGATTTTTCATCAAAAATAATCATGAGTGATGAGGCCAATTTCCATCTTAGCGGGTACGTAAATAAGCAAAATTTACGCTTCTGGGGCACTGAAAATCTACGTGTAACACACGAAGAGCCATTACACCCGCTCAAAGTCACTGTATGGTGTGCTGTTTTCATCGGAGGAGTCATCGGACCTTTTTTCTTCGAAGACGTCGCGGGCCAAACGGTTACTGTGAATGGTGAGCGCTACAGAGCAATGATCAACGAGTTATTTTTGCCGCAACTTGATGAATTGGGATTGGAAAACATGTGGTTCCAACAGGACGGTGCAACGGCACACACTGCACGTGCCACAACCGATATGCTGAAGGATGCATTTCTCGGGCGCCTAATCTCCCGATTTGGCGATTTGCACTGGCCAGCAAGATCGCCTGATTTGACCGGTCCAGACTTCTTTTTGTGGGGCTTTTTGAAGTCGCGGGTGTATGTCAACAAGCCTCAGACTCTTTCAGCTCTTAAAGACAATATCCGTCAAGAATGTGAGGACCTATCGCCGGAAGTTTTGGCCGAAGTGATCGAAAATGCCATAAAAAGGGCTCAAATGACAATCAACTGTGGCGGCGGCCATTTACATGACATCATATTCTCGACTTGATTTAAAAAAAATTTAAAGACCAAATAAAAATAATCCACAAGAAGAATCAAAGTTTTTCATTTTTTTTTTTTAAATTACAGCCAAAAAACATCGGAAGGTTATTTTTGCGCCACCTTGTATGTTCGTGAGCAGTAAAGAAGTTCAAAATTTTGTGCTTCCGACAGCATAGCAACCAGAAGTGGAGAATGAATAAATAAAATATAATAAATAAAACAAATAAAAATAAATAAATGTTGTAAAACTAGTCTTTGTGATCAGCCCAGGCTCTTCCGAAATAATCCGACTGCAACCAGGTGCAGTGCCAATGCTTCATATACCTACGCCAGAGCCTGTTGATATGGAATCTTCACTGAATATGGAACCGCTGGTTAATATGGAACACTCCATTATTAAAGAACCTCCAGTCTATATGGAAGCAGAGCCCACCTACATGAACTACAGCACCCAAACAATGTAAGTACCATTGAAACGTATATAAATATTTTAAATTTATTTATATAACTTTATTTATATCTTTAGTGGCAATTTTTTAGAACATAGCTTTCGAGTAGAAATAATGCTTCTTACCGAGCGTTTCCACCGCCCGAACGAACGAAGATTTCTTCGTTCGTTCAGGCGGTGTAAACAGTTTGGTCCGAACCAAGGTTCGGAACATTGTTTTTTTACAAAATGCTCGCGAGCGCTATTCGCGCAGTGTAAACACTTTTCCAGCACGAACGAACGAAGATTTCTTCGTTCGCTCTGATCGGCCGACGCTCGATCTTTTTGGGCGAATCTAGTGCTTATTTGCGCATAGGTAGTAGATTTGTTGAAATTGTAGTTAATAACGTAGGAAAAACAAAAAAGAAAGAAAATATATTGAAAATTTAACGCAAAAGAACTTTAATTTACTTTGTTATTTTATTAGCACTTTATATAAGCAAATTATTTATATAATATTCTTTATATAATAAATTCTTTACATAAATACTTACATAAAACCTAAATTAAAAGGCATAAAAGTAGTAAAAATTAATCAAATTTAGTACGTTTGCATAAACAAATATTGATCAACGCTGATGCTCGCAAGCATTGAATTTAAGTGTTTCCACTGCACGAACGAACAAGATGGCGACTTACCAATGTTCGCAACTTGTGTTCGTGCGGTGGAAACAGTTGGACCGAACGAAGAATTCATCGCGACGATTTGTTCGCGATGATTTCTTCGTTCGTTCGGGCGGTGGAAACGCTCGGTTACACGGCGGCCACACCTGCAAGTGCAAGTTCGAAAAACTATATACATTCAAATAATTTTACTAACACACTCGCAATTTCGCACTTGCAGCCGACTTGCAGCGCTACTATCAACGAATTTTCAGAGACAGTGGATTTTGACACTTGCTGCAAGTAAATGTCAAAAAAGGGGACAAGAGTGTTGTTTTTGTTAATCTTTTGGAGATTTTACTCAGATTTTTCACAATTTAATACAGCAAGCACACTGGTAACTTGTTTTCTTCATTTTTTTTCATTTTGTAGCTTTTCCAGCTCTCGCAATACTACAATTGTAGCGAGAACCTTTGCGTTCGATGACATTTTGTAAATGAACTTGCACTTGCACATGTGGTCGCTAAACCTGCAGCAATTTTCGAATTTTTTCGAAGTTAATATGTATTCTCTACTTGCAAGTGATTACTTGCACGTGTGGCCCATGGTGTAATTAACACCATGGTGTGGCCGCAGCGTTAAAGATAAAATTAGCAAACAAAACAAATAATTATTTGACACTTACCAACAGGTCCTCTCTTTATGTCACAATTTTTTGACAGTTTCAGCAAAATTGAGTGTGTGGTGAAAAATTCACTACCACCTTGTTATATCATGCACACATCCTTTATTGATGAAAAAAATAAAACGAAAGTACTTTGAAAGTTAGTGATGTGAAATTAAGGCCCCCATTAGGTACGACAACTCAGCTTAAGTTGAGTGTGTAATTTGTAAATTTGTATTGTTTGAGGTACATATGTACGTGTCTATCGACTGACAAGTATGTATCTCAGAGATGTGTTTGTTTTTTTTGTGGTATTAGGTTTAACAATACAACTATTATACCTGCGACACATTGGCATAGGAAACCTTGATTATCTTTTGTAGTTTAAAATATAACCATTGGGGATGACACACTCAATATTTTTGTTTACTAGTTTATAAAAATAACGAGAAATATGGATAAGCGAACAACACTATAATCGGAAATTTCAGAGCGTTTGCTCGAGTGAGAGCGCTATAGTTCTAAACGAAAGTGTAGAAAGAGAAATGTCAAAATCAGCTGCTATAACTCGTTTAACTGCGGTAAACGAGTTTCGGAAACTAGTTTTGACTAAACGAATTTTAAACATAGCTTAGCAGATATTTAAACGAGAAAAAACACTTAAACGAGTTCCAATGGACCAATGTGTCGCAGGTATTACTATGTTTCCATGGCGAGTTAACTCGGGGTTAGGGTTTTCGTCGAGTTAAGAAAATGGCGTCGCTAACTCGATAGTGTTTCCATGCACAGCATCGAGTTGAGTCGAACTTGTCAATTTCTTTTGCATTTTTGTTATTGTTTTACTAGCGAAATGGATACTAAATGGCAGCATTCACTTTGACAGATAGAACCCAGTTAAATCTTACAAGTTTCGTGGAGTTTCGTGGATTTAACGAAACTCAACTCAACTCGCGTTTCCATAGCGAGTTAACCCCGAATAAACCCCGAGTTAACTCGCCATGGAAACATAGTAAAGGGTGATTTTTTTGAGGTTATGATTTTCATGCATTAGTATTTGACAGATCACGTGGGATTTCAGACATGGTGTCAAAGAGAAAGATGCTCAGTATGCTTTGACATTTCATCATGAATAGACTTACTAACGAGCAACGCTTGCAAATCATTGAATTTTATTACCAAAATCAGTGTTCGGTTCGAAATGTGTTTTATCGACAAATTTTGTTCAGCGATGAGGCTCATTTCTGGTTGAATGGCTACGTAAATAAGCAAAATTGCCGCATTTGGAGTGAAGAGCAACCAGAAGCCGTTCAAGAACTGGCCATGCATCCCGAAAAATGCACTGTTTGGTGTGGTTTGTACGCTGGTGGAATCATTGGACCGTATTTTTTCAAAGATGCTGTTGGACGCAACGTTACGGTGAATGGTGATCGCTATCGTTCGATGCTAACAAACTTTTTGTTGCCAAAAATGGAAGAACTGAACTTGGTTGACATGTGGTTTCAACAAGATGGCGCTACATGCCACACATCTCGCGATTCTATGGCCATTTTGAGGGAAAACTTCGGAGAACAATTAATCTCAAGAAATGGACCGGTAAGTTGGCCACCAAGATCATGCGATTTGACGCCTTTAGACTATTTTTTGTGGGGCTACGTCAAGTCTAAAGTCTACAGAAATAAGCCAGCAACTATTCCAGCTTTGGAAGACAACATTTCCGAAGAAATTCGGGCTATTCCGGCCGAAATGCTCGAAAAAGTTGACCAAAATTGGACTTTCCGAATGGACCACCTAAGACGCAGCCGCGGTCAACATTTAAATGAAATTATCTTCAAAAAGTAAATGTCATGGACCAATCTAACGTTTCAAATAAAGAACCGATGAGATTTTGCAAATTTTATGCGTTTTTTTTTAAAAAAAAGTTATCAGGCACTTAAAAAATCACTCTTTATATGTGTCGAGTGTAAAAACTGTCAAAAACTTACATCTGCTTTGAGCTAGTTGTATAGCGTCTTTTTCATACAAACTTTTTATTTGTTTATTATTTTTTGTTAATTGAGTGAAAATGGATAAAAATATGTATTTTACTTACGTATTTACTTATACGTATTTTAAAGTATAAATACATATGTTATGTATATGCATATATTATTATCCATATCATGTATATATTATTTTAGTACCCAGCGGGAAAATATAAAGCGCTCCTAGAAATAGCGCATTTTATGCGCTTACTTTGAGAATGCGCTTTTCAGAGTTCAGAGTTGTGGAGCTCATATTTTTATACACATTTTGTTATGCGCTTCTTAAATGCAACTAAAAAATCGTTTAAAAAGCACTTCAACAAATAGTTAAAAAAGCTCTTTTATGTGTTAGTCCAAGGAGCGCTGTGTTAAAAAAAAAATAGACAAAAGCAAAGCGAGGAAATTTTATTCTTTGTCACATGCGAGGATTGAACTCAGACTGCTAGCATTACAGCAAAATGTCTTGCCACTCTATTACTCTATACTATTATTTCCTTGCCTTATTACTTGTGAACAAAATACATATACATACACAAAAATTGAAATTAATGCGAACAGCTGATTCATTTCAACGAAAGTGTCAAAATGTCGGTGTAATCATGCTCCAATAGAAACAGCAATTTTACACCACAGCTCAACTGAAAATGTATGTTATGCGTAATATGGCAAAAAAGTTCAGTTGAGGTGTCTTAAGTCACGTTAACTTAAGTTGAGTTGTCGTACCTAATAGGGGCCTAAGTTATTAAAGATATTGATACTGAAAAGTGTACACAATATACCATCACTATTTATTTGCTGCCAAAAATTCACAAAATTTAATCAAGAGCTAAAGCGCAAAACAAAAGAACTACAGGGTGTTGCTAGTGCGCTTGTGCAAAAGGCACAATTTTGGCAGCGCGTGTATTGGGGAGGCACTTTTTTGTTGCACTTTTGCTCTTTTGCACAAGAACTCTACAAAGAGCTCCGGATCGTGAATACCCCTGGTATGTAACAATATGTATTTTCATTTCTGGCCGAACAAAAAATCGATAACTCAAAAAACATCTATATCTTTGTCATTATCCAATAGATCTAAAATATTAGCACGGTATTTGAGAGATAATTCAATTATCTTTCAGAAAATATACAAATCAAGTATGTTTTCGCAAAACATTGAATTTTATAAGCGATTTCATATTATGTTTCCTTTATATTACTGATAAATCCGTTATTTTCTCATAAATTTGTAGTATTAAGATGCTTAAAATATATTTTTGTTTTTTAAAAGCCTTATCTTTCATTTGATATAAAAAATTTTATGGTTTTTTTTAATGATCACTCTATTTAACATATTTGTTATTAATCTGCTTGAAATATCATCATTCCGTAAAAGAAAAAATCATTTCAAAATAAAAAACCGATAAAAAATCAGATAAAACTTAGTGTTATATACCAAATGAGAGATAATCTTTTAAGCTCTAATAACTTGCTTTTCATCTTTCATAGTAATAACGTTTATTTTAATGAAAATAATGGTTTTATGTATAAAAATATTTTACTTTCCATACAAACATGTATAAAGTGTGAAATACTGAGCTTAATGTAAAGCTAGTTTTTTAAGAACATTTTTATTTTGAAAATGTATCGATTTTTCCTTCGGCCATTCTTATTTTTATCAAAATTACTTCACGATCCATTGAAGTACTTCATTATCAAATCATGACGCCTCAAAAAGTTTCAATCTCTACTTAATATGCTTAAAATAACAACTTCAGTGCAAGGGCAAATCAATCTATTAGAAAAAAACACCATAAAAAATTAAGTTAATCATATAACATATGTATATTATATACTAAATGAAAGATAAATTTTCAAGCTTCAATAATTTATCTTCTATCATTCATAGTAATAACAGTAGTGTTTGAGACAATAATGATTTTATGTAAGCAAATACTTTACTTTTATATATCTGTGTTCATAAAAAATAACAGCTTAAATCGAATATCAATGTTTTGAAAAATCTTACTTCAAAATTTTCAATCGCCATATAAGTTCTATGAAAGCTTCATTGAATTTTATGTCATAACTTTGGTTTTGTTCATGTTAGAAGCTTCAGATTTTGTGCATATGTAAAGATATACTCAAGAAATATAGTAATATAGAAAACTTACTGTTGACCAAAGTCGACTTAAGTGATTATTGCTTGTGGACACAAATATAAAAGCTTAAAATTTTTGTTAAAAGACCATCGATACATGCTAAATACTTAGGAAAAAATATACCCATTTTTTTTAGAAGATCTTAAAAAAAATACAGTTGCATCGTTGGACACACGAGACAAGCGAAGCTCTTTGGTAGTTTCATAGAATTGATAATTGAAGGTACTTTTGTTGTGTTTTTGTTTAGGATATGAAAGATAGCTGCACCATTCTGGTTTCCAGTTTCCCAGTTTCTGATTCCACTTAACTGGTAAGCCAGAATGGTGTAACTTGTACGTAGTATGAGCTTTCAAAAGTTAAAATGTACTAAATTTAAAAAATCGTGCAGAATGTATAGAACGTCTGTGGCTTTTAGAGGTAGTTGTAGCGCAAGTTGAACTAATTTTAACTTTTGACGTGCTACTACAGCTACATCGCATTCTGTTTCTAGCTTTATGCTTCATACCATTCAACCCGAAAGTTGTGCAACAGATACGTAGCAAATTTTCTGCTAAATCGACTCGAAAGTACTTTCATGATCGATTGTCAAATCGCGACGACCTAAAAAAATCGTAGTCCTCCCTTCAGAACGACCCATCTCTATTTTAAAACATTTATCGATAAACAGTAAGCATTTATAAAAACAAATTAAAATGCTAAGTGTTTTGAACACCAAAACAAAATTAAGTTCATTTACAAATACGAAGTGTGCCGAAATATATTTCCAAACAGTGAATAATTTCTCCATCCTATGCACACATTGTAATCTTAAGAGCTTTGAATTTAATGATTTCCTGTTGCATTTTAAAAACGTCCACTTAGATGGGGCAGCCGCCGTGATTGTGGAAAATGACAAAATCGAGGAAGCTCAAGATGAATGCAACATAACTTTAAAAAACGGGAAGGAAAGCATTGATAACACAAAAGAACAAGATAAGGTCTATATAGAAAGTAACAATGAAAGTTCCTCTGCTTCTGACTTGGACAATGATGACAGTAAAGATAATGAGTTCAAGCCCAAGGTATCTTCAATATTTATCCACGATTTTATATCTTATATAAGTGATACTATTTCAAAATTTTTAGCTTCTAGAAGGTTCAACGAATAACGGTTCGTCCAACAAACTCAAGTGCACCGAATGTGAAAAAACCTACAAGCTTCCAAAATCGCTGGCCTATCATAAAATTAAATGCCATAGTAAGAAAGACCTTCTCAAATGTTCCAGCTGCGAATGTGAGTTCAACCAAGAACGAGCTCTAAATAAACATGTTCGGACAGCCCATGTCAAGTTTCCCTGTGACCAGTGCCCCAAAATATTTAAAAGTATCAGAGCTCTTAAGTATCACAAAACTGCACATGCGGGAGTGCTTAACTATGTTTGTAATTTTGAAGACTGCGGTAAGGCGTTCTTCCACCAATACCGGTTGAATGCACACAGAAAATTCGCTCACTCGCAAGAACGAAAATTTGTGTGCGAAATTTGTGGTTTTGGCTTGAAGTCAAAACAGGCTTTAGATGTGCATACACGTTCACATACCGGAGAAAAACCATTCGCCTGCAAGGAATGCGATCGACGATTTGCTTCATCTTTTCAGCTTGCGGAACATAAAGCAATGCATTCATCAGAAAAACCTCATATCTGCAATGTTTGTAACACCGCTTTTGCTCGCCCCAAGGCTCTCTACCATCATAAACACTTGCATTTAGATGTTAAGAAATTTGTGTGTAAAATTTGTAGCAAAGCATACGCCCAAGCATCTGGTTTGTGTGGACATATGAGACAACATAAAGCATAGCTTTTGTGAAAAAAAAAATAATTATCCAATTCAGGTACAAATATTTTAAATATAACTTCATATTAAATGTTGCAATCAAAGACTATTGTTCACTTGATTTTGAACACTTTTTTCATTAAATTTGTGGCTTCGGCATATCGTCGTTACAAACGTGAAGTTGCGAATCTGAAAAATTAAATTTTTCTTTCACCAAGTGGAGCTATATGATGTGCCAAACCATGAACAACACGCATAAGGTAATGTAAAACTATTAAATATTGTAACAAGAACAATAATTCAGCCGTGCCGAATTACTGTTGAGTAAACAAGTTTTTCATCAGATTCGCAACTTCACATTTGTAACGACGATATCTATCCTTTGCCTATTTCAAAACGTCGGAATATATTTATTTTAAAGTCTAAATAAAGTAATACTCAATCTGTGATTTTGAAGTTGCTCTTCTATTATATCTCAAAAAATCTGTATTTGTTCTTTCGTCGCAAACTATAGAAAGGAAAGGTCCTATAGAAAGGACTCTAAATAAAATCAAAACCATTTTGAATCTAGTATATACAGTGCCATTTAGTTTCCAAACTGCAATTTAAATTTTAAGAGCTCATAACTTTAGAAATAATAATGCGTTACAAAGCTTAAAAAAAGAAATAGTTAACGTTCACTCTTCGAAGTTTGCGTCATAACTTAGCTTGCGCCATACTTATATATTCAATAACACGCACATCAAAATTGATTCTAAGAAGTTCGGTCCTTTGAAAAACTGAATGGGCAGCATTCAGGAAATATTTATACTATTAATTCATAAATTAATTCTATTTTTTATTATGATTGAATAATTTACCCCTATCATGGGTTTCAAGTCAAACTGTGTCATTTCGAACACTACTGTGAATACCGTATGAAAAAAAAACAATAGTTTAAATTAAATTGAAGCAAAAATAAGACATTAATAAATTGCGTGGTTTTTGTATTTTACTTTCTATTTCAGCCTTTATTAGTTTGTCTATGTCCATATTATGTCGTCGCTGTTCTTTCAATTAGAGCTTTTGCTGTTCGTTTGTGCGACCCACGGATCGGTCTACCTTTTTGTAGCTGCTTTGAACTTTTTCTTTATGGCATAGAAAGAAAACTACACTTTAGTTTAAGTGTAGTCTTAAATGTATTTTTGTATTGTTAATCTGTTTTTTTTTTTTTTTTTGGGACAAACTGTCCCTATGCAATTGACTACAGCCGGGAGCAAACACTGTATTATCAAAACAATTCTACCACATGTAATATCCAAATCATTCTTAAGCAAGCAGCTTTTATCCTTTTATTCCATTAGAGCAACACAACAATAGCTTTAAGTTTTGCCATGTAATTGAACTTTTCATTGTATGTATGAAATGTACATAAGTTTATTGTAAAAAAAACGAAAGAAAGTCTCAATAAATTTACTTTACTTTATGGCATAGACTTAGCTGTATTGATTCACTGATTTAAGTGCACACCTCTTTTATTTCTAGTTCTTTGAACGTTTTAGTGAATATTTTTATCGGTGACTGCTCGATTTCATTGGTTGGTACATCGTATCACGTACATGGTATCACGAATAGTAGCAGGGAGTGAAGTTTTGTTACAGTTTGCAACTTCCTCTATGGGGTCCAATTTGAGTTTCTGGTTACTTTTATTAGCTAACTTACAAATAGGAACAAAGAATGAAACTGTAGCTTCATTTGCAATATAAAAAACCTCCTCGCTGATGCATCTCTATATTTGCTCATTTGCGACTACAGGTGGCTCTTCATTTTCATTGTTTGTTTTCCAGCCGATGGCAAACCAAATGGTTCTGCAGCCTCTACAGCCTCCATAGATTGTTTCAACGCTATTAGCTGGAATATGACTTCCTCCGAAGGTGACAATTTATGTGTGATTGGGTCACTCCGGTCTTTCTTTTGTAGTTTTTGTTTTTGAAACATTTCGTCGGAGGTATCTATTCTGATCATATCAAGCCTAATAATTCAAAGCCATGGCTGAATAAATAAGGTTGTCGCATGGGTGAGAGCGAGTTCCCATAAATGTCAAATCGAAGTTAAGGCTCATACAAAATTTGAAAGCGAAAATTTATAGCATGTAAAGCCGATTCAGTTATTGTTGCTTTGCATTGATTTTGACAATTATGAGCACTGAGAAGAGCCTGCAAAGCCTTTTTATAAAGAAACATACTCAATTAAATTTCAATCGGTAGGCTTTGAACTGACGATCCAGCACTGTTTAGTTTAGAAGTGAGCAAGGTATATTCAACAAGGTAGTCTCGTCTCGGAGTGGTGGATACAGTAGCTGTCAAACATAAGAAGAGCGTAAAAAAAACAAAACAAACAGTGAATAGAAAACTGTGAAATGTGTTAAAATTCATATTTTTTCATTTTTGTGCGTGCTGAATGTTTATTTTTAGTATTTATCGTGAAGGTAAAATAATACTAAGGAAGGCAAAGCTCCTGGCTTCAACCGGAGTGGACCGCAATTATTCCCCGGAGGATTTATAAAATCCGTTTTATAAAAATGCTTTTCGCAGACCCGCGCTGATTGGGAAAATGATGTGGAACAAGCAACGTTCCAGCAATTGCGTCTTGCTTCTTTAAGAGGCACACTAAAAGACGAGCCATTTTCTTTTTGAAAAGGCTTCTAACAAATTGCACAACTTCTGGGCATTAAATCGCTTAAATAATTTTTATCAACAACACAAGTCCGATTGAAAATTTTGTTTTTTGTTTTGCTTTTATTCGTCCAATAGCCAATTTTGACAGGTGCTGTACCCACCACAAGAGAGAATTTCAACTAATAACTCTACCTTCCTTAATATACCTTGGAAGTGAGTTGCTCCTAGAATAGCGCCACTTTTTCCTTATATTCCTTGTCAACCTCCTTTTATCTCTGGCCTCTTCTGCATTTCGCTGAGGATAAGGTTACTTTGTTCATTGTTTTACACCGACCAAAGGTAAAATGAAACAATTTGCACATTTTTTTCAAAAATAAAACCATATTTTCTTTCAACGCACTCGCAGATAAATAATTAGTGAATATAACACTCTAAAGGTGAAACTGTTCATTACAAACCGGTGTCAATAGGCGAATGTTTTCGAACATGCAAATTGCAAAATTGAATAAGTGCAAATTAGAATTGAATATTTTCTGACGAAAAATACATTCCGACGAAACTCACCATAAGGGGTGATTGATCATGAATTAATTGGAACCGAAAACATAACACGACGTTACATCGTAAAAATTTCCATGAATAAAAAAATATAAATCCATGTTTTCATTATCTTCACGTTTTTATTTAAACATTGTTCGAAAAATCAAATTGTCTTGTACGCAATAAACAGTTTAAAAAAAATATAACTTTATTATTTAGAAAATTGCACAATACTTTTACACCAAAGTATAAAATAAATTCCATTATTCTTACATTTCGCAAAACAAAAAATAATAAATAACTTTGAAGTGTGGAAAATATTCCCTAACCGAAATTGTTGTTCTTGGAGCTTTGAACTAAGATAAGAATAGGAAAATGTGCAAGAATTCAATAATTTAAAGGAATGTTGCACAAATTTTTGGACAAGGTTAATCAAAAGATATCTAGTAATCGTATCGTATTATTTGAACATTTTTCTAACTCCAGACATCGGCAGAATATCGCTTTTGTGATTCCATCTTTTTCAAGTACAGCAAAGCGTCAGCTTCACTCATGCTACCCCTCGTTGAAAGAATTTGAACTAATATATTTCTTACATCCACGGCCATATTCTTAGCATCACTAATCATAAAGAAATAAAAAAAAAATATTAGACATCAAACTGTTTATTACTATAAACAGAAAAGGCAAAAATTACCCGCATATATAAAAGTGGCCCTTTTTTTCTCCTATCACGTTCCATATTAAGTCTGCATCCCTCTCAATGAGGTGAGTTACGTATATTTTTTCCTGTTGATCTCTAGAGAAAGCTGTCTTGAGTGTCAGAGTACCTTTTTTGACAAATTCTTCGAGTTCCTAAAAAAGCAATTTAGGGAAAAAGTTTATTTTTAAATTGTTAAAAGTGAAATATTGTTAAATGAAAGGTTAAATAGGAAATACCTCTGAATAAATAAAATCTTCGGTTCTCTTTCTGCAGCCGAAGTAGAGGATTGTGTCTCCAACTGTTTTGCCCTCATCTCGTAGAAATTGACGCTCTTGAATGAACCCTCTAAACGGTGCTAAGCCAGTTCCAGGACCCACCATAACGATTGGAGTTTCAGGCTTGGTAGGAAGCCTAAACTGACTCTTTCTTATGAACACTGGAACTTTAAAGTTGTTGTCATTTGGTTTCTTGTCCTTCAAGTAAGTTGTGGCAACCCCTTTGTTCACACGTCCTGTGGGTGTTTTGTACTCAACTAATACCGCAGTTATATGAACATGTGTTGGATGCAACTACAAACAAAAGAAAGGAAAATGAAAATAAAATATATTTTTCTAACGACCGATTTAATAAAACTTTTACCTTCGATGATGACGAAATTGAATAGTAACGAGGTTGTAAACGTGGCAGTAATTCGCACAGATGATCAATAGGTGGCCTGCATGACTTTATATCCTCCAATATGTGTACTATATTTCTGGATGCATCCTGTATCCATGTTTGATATTTTTCCTTTCCCTCAGGAGTGATGGAAGCCATGCTTCTCAGCATATTCTTATCATTCTCATCTGTACAGTATTCAGCCAATTCCTTAAGGATGTGAGTTCTCGGAATGGCAGTGATCTCAATATAGTGTGTCAAAGCAGTACGATACGTTGTAGGACATGGAAACGGATGTTTCTTGCTGCTATCCGTATCGGTATTAATTAGTGAAAATACCGTATCCAAATCAGAATTGCACAACTCTCCTAACTTCTCAACCAATGCTTTATCGTTTATTGGATACATAGCCACATGATCACCAGCATCGTAACGCATTTTTGAGCCATCTATGTCAAGTTCTATGTGCATACAAGAACGACCACCTCCTTTGTGTAACTCCCTATTGACAACTATTGGTGCGAGGAAAGGATTCTTAGCGTCAAACGGTGGTCTCTGATTTTGCATCGAGTGCAAACGTGCAATTTCCCCCGTATATATTCGATCGCTTTGCACATCAGGTTGCTCCAGTAATCTATATTGTCGTATAAGAACTTCTTCACCTCCACCCTCGATTCCAAAGTAATCGCACACAGAAGGCCAGAAGCGATCTTTCCAAGTGATGAAGTCATCTTCAATACTATAATAAAAAGCAATAAAATTGTTTTGATACCAAAAACACTGAACTTAAACAGAAATTAGTTCACATACTTAGCATCGTCATCGCCCAAACCTAGTTCAAAGACCCGAGTTGCACCCAACTCCTCTAGTCTCTTGTCCACATAAATAGCCACCTTGTTATAATGTTCATATGTTTTGTTTCCGAGGCCAAAAACCTAAAGAGCAAAGTCGAAAGTGTAAAGGTCAGAGCTTTAAAGTGCTTGATTTCCAAGATGTTTATAAATCTTAGAAGCAGCGCCCAGTAAAGTACAAGAGCAAGAAGCCTAAATCTTTGTTATTACATAACTATTTAGTACAAAGTCGCAACCTCTCAGCAGCTGCGGCGCGAACCATCGTAAACGAAAGAATTTACTGGAATATCCAAGCATTGCTGGGCGACAAGGTGCGCTATCAAATCAACATGGCAAAATGGGTATCTTTTTAACTATTAATTTATTCAAATAAAAAAAAAACTATACAACTATCAAAAAAAATTTTAACACGTTTTGAAGTATCTAAAATCTAAACAATTTCTGTCAGGGTTGCATTTATGATAATAATTAGGTCCCTTTTTTCTGTGTTGTAGTAAAAGTAACAAAGTCCAACACTACAATAAGTATGACATGCTTGTTAATTCTATTTCGCAATTTCCTATTTTTTTACAAATGAAATCTGAGGCGTCATGCGATGATTTCACTTTCGAAGAGATAATCGAAGCTAAACAAAAAACATTTAAGAAAGAGTGTTGCCATGAAAAACATTTTAGAATCGTAGCTTTCGATCACTCATCGGATTTTCGTTGAGTTCATTTAACTTAAAACAACGAACGAACGTTTATGAAAACAAAAAAATCACAATCATATCAATACCAAAGACTGCATAATTTTATTACTTTTATGAACATAGTAGTTCACACACAGGTCAAAAGCCGCTCTTTAGCGTAAAAAAAAAATACTTCAGAAAAAGGTGTTCACACTAGAAAAGCAGCTTTTCATTTGACAAACAAAAGTTATATAAGATTTATTAGTATTATAAGATGCTCCAATCTGATTCAAGTATACAAATAAAAAACAAACAGGCAGACGAAATGTCAAATATAAGTGACAACCTAGATTTTAGTAATATATTTTGACTTAACTTCAACGAACTGACTTCAGAATCAGGGATTTTTAGCTTTTCAGTTTTTTTTCGTTGAAAAGCAAGTAAAAAGCTGCTTTTTATTTGACAGTTTTTCTATGGCGAAAAATTAATATCATGTAGCTTTTCAGCTGAAAAGGCATTATTGTCCAAAAAGCGGTTTGTTTTTATTAGCGGCCTTATATTATTTGTCCTCAGTGTGAAAATAATATAAGGACAGAAAAATTCGTGTTCCAATAATTATTGAAGTTTATATAGAGGGTATTCAGTGAAACTTTTTAAGTCCTGCTAAGTTGCTGAATTGTTAAAGCTAGCAGCTGTTGATGTGATCGCACCGCATTTTATAATCAAGTGCTAATAATAATTTTTTTAATTTTTTTACAATACAAATTATCACTACACTTACAATGTTTGACGTTTCCGACTTAACAAAGAACACATTGCTGAGCTTTTTAACTTCCTAACAAGATACTTTCTTGTCCAACAAGTCTTTTCCCACACAAAATTTTGACAGGACTTAACAAATTTGTTACGTTTAGCAAGTTAGCAGTACTTAACAAATGTTTGAATACCGTTATTAAGTTAAAATAAAATCCAATTTTGTATTTGTTTTTGCATAAAGCGAAACACTTAAGAATTTTGACACAATATCGTATAATCGTATCTGATAATCGTGACGAATCCGATATATCGAACCATTTGGCAGCTCTGAAAGAAAGCTAAAATAAAAAAATAAATAAATAACTGGTCATTTCAGCCCTTAAAAGGACTTTGACCTAGCTTCTTATGATCAATTGTGTTGTGCGTGTTATTAAGTTTGTACACAATTGACCGAGAACCGGACCTACATGCTTAACGCCGACTCCGAACGGCGATGAACGGAATGTTCTCGTTCTCAAGAAGCTTTACATGGCATTTTGGTTACTCTCTGAGGTGTGCCATTGTCTGCAGAGAGGTGGCGGCCGTACAGAAAAATTATTTTAATTCAAATAATTTTCTGTCGCTGCTGGGGTTCGAACCTGGGTCTCCAAGGTTCTTTGACATAGCGGCCACGCACTTAACTTTAACCAACTACGCCACGGACGCCACACTGAAAGAAAGCTAAGTTTACTAAATATCGGGTTTTCGAAGTTATAAAAAGTTGTCACTGTTTAGGATTTATAATTTTTATCAAGGGGGTGGATTGTGTTTTGGAAAATAATAGATATAATCATAACCTCTCCATCAAATAAATCGATACAAATTTTTTTTTCTTCACATCGCATATATGTATGTAGAAAACAGAGAAACATGTCATTCGGCTGGATATTATTTTTTAATATTTGCAATGGGTGTTTGTTGGTCAGGTAAATAATAAAATATTCCTGGCTGAAAACATTGAATTTCAAAATCTCTCAGTATTTAAAAGGCCGTTCATAAATCCCACAGTAACTGAAAAATCGCAAAAGATATTTTAAAAAAATCTTTATATGTTTGAGATCATGGTTGAATAAATAAGGTTGTCGCATGGGTGAGAGCGAGTTCCCATAAATGTCAAATCGAAGTTGACAACTCATACAAAATCTGAATGCGGGAATTGATAACATGCAAAGCCGATGAAGTTGTTGCTGTAGTTTTTCATTGATTTTGACAATTATGGGTACTGAGAAGAGAGTACGATCAGCCACGAGACAACCTTATATATTCAACCATGTTTGAGATAAAAAAAATACCTCATAAATTTAAAATCCCATTCATTAAAATCGAATTTTGTATAATTTAACAATTCAAGTGTGATTTTTGTTATGAGTAACCGAGCGTTTCCACCGCCCGAACGAACGAAGATTTCTTCGTTCGTTCAGGCGGTGTAAACAGTTTGGTCCGAACCAAGGTTCGGAACATTGGTTTTTACAAAATGCTCGCGAGCGCTATTCGCGCAGTGTAAACACTTTTCCAGCACGAACGAACGAAGATTTCTTCGTTCGCTCTGATCGGCCGACGCTCGATCTTTTTGGGCGAATCCAGTGCTTATTTGCGCATAGGTAGTAGATTTGTTGAAATTGTAGTTAATAACGTAGGAAAAACGAAAAAGAAAGAAAATATATTGAAAATTTAACGCAAAAGAATTTTCTTTTGCTTTCTTATTTTATTAGCACTTTATATAAGCAAATTATTTGTATAATATTCTTTATATAATAAATTCTTTACATAAATACTTACATAAAACCTAAATTAAAAGGCATAAAAGTAGTAAAAATTAATCAAATTTAGTACGTTTGCATAAACAAATATTGATCAACGCTGATGCTCGCAAGCATTGAATTTAAGTGTTTCCACTGCACGAACGAACAAGATGGCGACTTACCAATGTTCGCAACTTGTGTTCGTGCGGTGGAAACAGTTGGACCGAACGAAGAATTCATCGCGACGATTTGTTCGCGATGATTTCTTCGTTCGTACGGGCGGTGGAAACGCTCGGTAAGGTGCGAAAATTTGCAATCTTCTCGTTAATTAAACCATAGTTTACATTAGTAACTGGTGAATGAATACCATATATTTGTATAGTTTGAAATATAGTATAATAAACAAAGTAGTAGCACTTGGCAGAGAGCTAAGTGTTAGAACTGTCAAATAAACACAGAGCAGACAATACTAAAACTAAACTGAATATTATTTGTATCCATTTTGACAGTTACGACCCAAAACAAGAGATAGTTTTCAGTCTCGAGACTTCCTTAAGACCATGGTAGAATAACAAGGTAGGCTCATCTCAGAGAATAAAGTGAGGTAAATGTCAAAATCACCTGTTGATTTTGAGCTTTTCTAATTATTGTTATTGCTTTTGTCGTTTGAAGTTTTTGACACATACAGCTTTGTTCTTGTAAAATTTCACATTTGCACAGTCATTTTAAAATTAGCCTACATTTTGTATCATGCTTAAGAGCATTGGCGGCCTAGGAAGTCGAGTGGGAAGCGTGCGTGACTACCAACCCAGAGGTTCCGTTTTTTCTCCAACATGACCCTACCTTGTGATTAAATCAGGCTTTAGACCATGGTGTAAATAAGAAGGTGAACGTGGCGTTTACAAATTTCCCTATGATTGTCTAAAAAATTTGGACAGAGATAAAAAAGGAGACAAATTGCAGAAAAGTGTCAAATCACTTGCAATCAATAAACAATTGTAACAATTGTTTTGCTTCTTTTGCTTAGAATTTACCAACTACTGTTTTTGACAAGTGTAGGTAAAATTTTTTTGAGAGGTGTGAAAGACTCGCCATCACTTTATTAATTAATTACACCAAGAGACTGTCTTCTACCATGGTTTGACAGTTCGCTCTTGTAGAGTGTATATTGGTATAGTGAGTCTTGAGTATAGTGGTAAATTCACAATCGTATGGTTTATTAAATTATGTAGCTCAGGCCGTGTGCTATTCGGAAACTTTTCACTCGTAGTAGGAGAGAATCTACTGAGTTGAATACAATTTCTGTCTGTTGAAATAAAATTGTAATTTTTGCTGTGCCAAAAGGACGATGAAATTTTGACAACTAGAAATGTTGAAGTTTTAGATTTTGGTAGTGCATTAGCACAAGAATTTAATTATTTATATATTGAAAATTAGGGATTCTGGTTGCTATGCTGTCGGAAACACAAAATTTTTAACTTCTTTACGACTCGCAAGTGTTTTTTTTTTATTTTTGCTTGTGTCAAAAAGTCTCTTTCCGATTGTCAAAAATTATACTAGCCCCTGGGGCTACATGCAATTTTGACAATCATATTCACCTCACAAGTGCCAAATATTCTCTTTCAGACTGTCAAAATTTCATCATCCGAGTGAAAAGTTTTCGAACAGCACACGGCCTCATAAGATTCATACTTTTATTCATCAAATCTAGTATTATGTTTCCATGGCGAGTTAACTCGGGGTTAGGATTTTCGTCAAGTTAAGAAAATGGCGTTGCTAACTCGATAGTGTTTCCATGCATAGCATCGAGTTGAGTTGAACTTCTCAATTTCATTAGACATTTTTGTTGTTTTTTACTAGCGAAATGGATACTAAATGGCAGCATTCACTTTGACAGATAGAACCCAGTTAAATCTTACAAGTTTCGTGGAGTTTCGTGGATTTAACGAAACTCAACTCAACTCGCGTTTCCATGGCGAGTTAACCCCGAGTAAACACCGAGTTAACTCGCCATGGAAACATAGTATAGGACATGGTTTGTAGGACTCTTGCTTGGCTTTTGTCTTTCTGAATTTTTTACCTTATTTTAAATCACAATTTAACATATTAATCTGACAGAAGTTTTTTAGAATTAAGGTAATATCGTTAAAATTAACGATGTTATAAGAAATCAATGCATTGAAGACTTCAAGTAATTAAACATCATTATTATAACCTCGTTGCAGATGTAACGTCACTTATAAATGTTGTAATATAAATAAATAAATTAACTTCAAGCGCGTCGTTGTGTACGTCGAAATGCTTGCAACTTATTTAAAATGACAGAAATTTTTTACGCATACAAAACTGTTTAAAATAACACGTTGATTTTATTTAATTGCAACTATCTTGTTATTAGTTGTTAAAAGCAAAGCTTACACATTCAACTTTAAGTATTTCAAGCACACAGCTAAATTATATTAATAATTGGTTAATCATCAACTTGTAATCTGTGCATCTTCTAGTAAACAATGAAAAGCTCTGAAAGAATCTATATTGATGTGAAATAAGAAAAAATTCTGGCAAAAGGATCACATTCTGTGTTTCTTAGACATCTTAGAAGGCTTCAATCCCAATTCAAGGAAGAATCCAATTTAAGCAGATAGTTGATGTCATTAGAAATCTCTTTCTTTTGGCCAACTCACACGGGATTGCTTGATTGGCAATCGATGAACTTTTTTTACTCTCTTTCGCATTCAGATTGTTGGTAGCTCACACGACACGCCAATCAAAATTTGCCATTTCCTTGCAATTTTTTTTCGTAACCTAGCAACACTATTCAGATTGCTGATTGCTGACATGCACAGCAATCTGAAAAAGAACAAATTTAGATTGCTGCAATCTGTGTTCATCCGCTCTGGCTCTCAGAGTTTTTTTCAGTTTCACATTGAAAGCAACAACAAAACGATAGATTGTTTGATTGGCAATCACCGTGTGAGTTGGGGAAAATGTAAAATTTAGATTGGCGTGTCGTGTGAGCTACCAACAATCAGAATGTGAAAGAGAGTAAGAAAAGTTCGTCGATTGCCAATCAAGCAATCTCGTGTGAGTTGGCCATTAGAGAATTAAGCTTAGAGAATTAAGCTTGATTTGTTATTATTAAAAACAACATTAAAATAAAAAAAAACATTAAAAACAATTTGGTGTTACCCTTGAACTCTTCTAACAGCGACAAGAACATAGAAAAATACGCAAGTATTCCGTGTATTAATCACCGTGTGAGTTGAGGATTTGCCAAAGAGTTTAGTTTAATATTTTATTTAAAGATGTGAACTTGAAACTTTCATTGTTTGCACGAAGTAGTAAAACTTCTAGATAGCGATTGCTTTCCTGTCAATATCGGATACAGTCATCTCAGATACAAAAAATAAAGGTAGATGCTGACCAGAGATCTGCAACAAGTCAATTGAAAATCAAGTAACTTGAAAATAATCAAGCTTCGACTTGACTTGTAGAAACTGGTTATGTTTCAAACGGAGCCATCCGGATACCTGGCGCCCTCCGGATGTAATAAGCCTTGTCTGCGCATGCGGATCTCTGCGCAGATCGACCACCCTTTCTCCGCCACTCGTGGGTCCAATCATGCAGAACAATAAAAAGAAACCAAATACAAACAAACCTAGCCTTTCGAGGCAACCAAACACCTCAACGTCCGAACCCCTGTCCGACTCCGTCCTGTCTGTTGCAGTCGCAACAAGCATCCCGTCCAACCCTAGTCCGTCCGTGCCCTCATCTCAGTCCAACCCTAAAGTGTCCGTGTCCGTGTCCAACCCCAGCGC
This sequence comes from Pherbina coryleti, assembly GCA_943735915.1. NCBI lineage: Eukaryota > Metazoa > Arthropoda > Insecta > Diptera > Sciomyzidae > Pherbina > Pherbina coryleti. The sequence goes on from OX030951.1 coordinate 1,200,314, forward strand.
CTTCATAGCCCCATGTCCGGCAAATCGCCTTCCGTCCGTGCCGTTAATCCCCCCTTCGGAGGAATCCTCCGATTCAATTCCTCTCCTCGGACGCCTTTACTTGGACAGCACTGAGGAGGACTCAAATCCTCCCTCGACCGCTACCTGTATCGGCACCGACACAGAGGACGAATTGTTGGATGACTCCAAATTGGAGACCACCGCAATAGAGGTGAAAACTCCGTTGTCCCCAGGGACCATCAAAGCTCGCTCCAACTATAGGAGCTCGAAGCGCTTCCTGAAAAGGATGATGGCCCGTGACCCAGTTTCACTGGTAGTCAGGGACAAAAAATTGATAAAAAAGCACCAACGGCTTGTGAAGCTCTTCGAGAGAAAGGAAGCTGGGCCTTCTCTCGAACCCAGAGCCCCACAAACCCCCGCAATCCGTCCCTTAGCTACTGCCCCCAAGGCGAACGGCGAGGGAGAGACTGCACCCAGGAAAGCGGATCCCCCCTCACAAACTTCCAAGTCCAGGAAGAACCGTAAGGGGAAATCCGATTCGAAGAAAGAAGAGATAAAGACTATCTCCGCGCCTACTCCGTGCATGGTGAAGCCATCTTATAAGGCTGTGCTTGCCGGACACTCGAGAACCCCTTCTGGGACATCTCGAGACCTGGCAGGCAGAGTCTCCACCGGGGAGCGCGCCGGAACCTCAGGATTGCAGGCCAAACGGCAAAGATCAGAGGATGAAACCAGAGGAAACGGACCCAAAAGGCCCAGACCTTCCCCTGGTTTCGAAGGCGCGCCTAGTGACCTGCAGGTAGCCATCATCGACCAGCAAAATCCGGACGGTAGGATATCGCTGGACAGATGGCTGCTTGTGGAGAACGAGATCCTCAAGAAGATGATGGCCAATACCGAAAACGGCGACTCCGAGGAGTATAAGTTTGACGGTGCTGGGTGGGCCAGGGGGGTGAAGATCGTCGGGTGCAGCAACGGGAAGTCACTTGAGTTCCTCTCCCATACCATCTCTAATATAGGAGAACTCTGGGAGGGGGCCAAGCTCAAGGTACTACCCCGCGCAGCACTTCCGCTTCGCCGACTAGCCAAAATTTGGATCCCACCTCCTGCTGCGCACGAGGACAGCTCCATAGTTGGACTGTTGGCAAAGCAGAATGACTGGGCCAACGTGAAAGACTGGAAACTACTCGAGTCCAAAAAGGGTTCCAATGGCAACGGTAAAGAACTTACCTTTGCCATGGACAAAACCTCAGTAGATCTGATCAGGGGTCGATCAGGGGTACTGAAATTTGGGCTCGGGGCAGTGAAAGTCAGGGTGCATGGGGAGGGTAAAAGCGCTGATGCTGCAGACAGTGCAAATTAACTTGCACCACTGCAAAGCAGCCACTGAAGATCTGTTGATCTTCATGCAGGAGAAGGATGTGGACGTAGCCCTAATCCAGGAACCCTGGCTAATAGCCAATAGGGTACAAGGACTAGGGGCGAAGCAGTTTAACCTGTTTCACTCCACTGAAGGTAACAAGATAAGAAGTTGCATTCTTGTGAAGAAATCTCTAAATTTTCTTTTTCTTCACAGATTCAGCGACGGAGACACGATGGCTATAAGGGCGGAGTCAAATGATCACCCAATCATTTTGGCCTCGTCCTATATGCCATATGAAGCAGCAGACCCACCACCGAAGGCAGTCCGGGACCTAGCGACATACGCTAGCACCAGGAACATCTCTATGGTGCTGGGCTGCGACGCAAACGCACACCACATTCAATGGGGCAGCAAGGACATCAATAGAAGAGGTGAGTCCATTTTTGAATACCTCCTTACTTCAGACTTGACATTATGTAATAAGGGAGACCATCCCACTTTCCATAATAGAGTCAGGGAAGAGATTCTCGACCTCACTTTTGCACTAGGAAAAAATAGGGAATTAGTTAGAAACTGGAGGGTATCTCCTATCGATTCTTTTTCAGATCACTTTAGGATACTCTTTAACATTGATTTTGAGAACACTACTCGCACAGAACCATTCAGAAACCCAAAAAGAACGAACTGGACTGAATACACTAGATGGCTAGAAACTCAGATCTCTCACCCATGTAAGGATGACCTTTCTGACAGTATAGCCATTGACAGTGCAGTCGGTTTCATCTCAGGGAAAATGAATAAGGCTTTCTGCAAGTTCTGCCCCATCTCCAGGAGTCGCAAACCCAAACAAAAATGGTGGAACAGCGATCTCAAAGCAAGGAGAACTGAGGTTAGAAGTCTGCATAATAGGGCCAGGTTAAGCAAGGAAGAGGCAGACTGGGACTCTTACAGATCTGCTCTCAATTCCTACACTAGAGACCTAAGAAGAGCTAAAAGGAAATCGTGGCAATCTTTCTGTGAATCCATTGAGAACACTAGCGAGGCGGCCCGACTACGCAAAATCCTATCAAAGGATCCGGTGGCCCCGGGCTACCTTAAACGCTCAGACAACTCGTGGACGGAAACTTGCCAGGAGACAGTGACACTACTCATGGAAGCCCACTTCCCTGGCTGTACCGATCCCGCAATACATGCGAACCCGTACAGATCCAGAAGCATCTTCCCAGAAACCCACATTGACATACCCAATTTAATAACAGAGCACAAAATAGAGTGGGCGATTAAATCTTTCAAGCCGTATAAATCGGCTGGACCCGATGGTATCACTCCCGCTATGCTTCAGCACGCTCTACCGGCTATCTCAACCTGGCTTTTAAAAATTTTTAATAGTTGCCTAAGGCTGGGTTATGTGCCCGTAAATTGGAGAGAGGTGAAAGTAGTCTTCATACCCAAAGCTGGGAAAGCTACTCACTCCACCGCAAAAGATTATAGACCCATTAGTCTTTCTTCTTTCTTACTGAAAACATTAGAGAGAATTCTGGATCAACACATAAGATCGTTCCTTAATGACCGAAACCTGTGTAGCAAACAACACGCCTACCTTAAAGGTAAGTCGGTGGAAACAGCGCTACACGAGGTAGTCTCGGTAATTGAGAGAAACCTCCACTTCAAAGATTACACCCTAGCTGCTTTTCTTGATATCGAAGGGGCTTTCAACAATGTAAGCACAGATTCAATAAGGGCAGCTCTTGAAAATCTACAAGTGGAAGATAAGATAACCAAGTGGATTGTTGAAATACTGAAAAGCAGAATCATCAACACACAAATCGGAAACAGTAAAGCAAGGAAAACAACTTCAAGAGGAACACCTCAAGGGGGAGTCATATCTCCCTTGCTTTGGATCCTAGTTGTAAACGAACTGCTGACTACTCTCAGCGAAAAAGGCTTTAAAGTGACAGCATATGCTGACGATGTCGTACTGCTGGTGGGAGGGAAGCATCTCTCAACCATCAGCAACATGATAGAAACAGCACTTAAAGAAACTGTCGCGTGGGCAGTACCAAACGGACTAGGGGTCAATCCCGATAAAACCGAACTGGTGCTATTCACAAAAAGAAACAAGATTGAGAATTTCTGCCTCCCAAAAATAAATGGCAGAACCCTGCAGCTATCCAATAAAGCAAAATATCTCGGAGTAATCCTTGATTCAAAGCTCACTTGGAAAAGCAACACTGATGAAAGAATAAAGAAAGCAACCAGTGCCTTCTATGCCTGCAAGAAAACCTTCGGTACCAATTGGGGGATGAAACCCAATGTCATCCATTGGATGTACACGGCTATCGTCAGACCCATACTAACCTACGGCTCGATTGTATGGTGGAAGGCCACTGAGAAGACAAGCTACCTCAACTCTCTCTCTAGAGTACAGAGACTGGCCTGTCTAGGAATAACAGGTGCACAACGATCAACGCCTCAGGCAGGCTTGGAGGTCATATTGAACCTTCTTCCCCTGGACGAGTACATGAAATCCACTGCAACCAAAGCGGCGTTTCGACTTAAGGAGGCTAAGCTTTGGAGGCACTGGACGCATGGACATGCCTCTATACTCACAAAGTATAGTCCTGAGGATCTCGCTACCACCTCGGATTACATCAACCCGAAAATAGAGTTTCGGCAGAACATGTCATTCTCCTTTCCAAAAAGAGAAGAATGGGATTCGAACCACCCTTTCAGTGAACACGACATCCAGATCTTCACTGATGGATCCAAAATGGAGAATGGCACGGGGGCCGGAGTCTACTGCAGTGCACTACAATTATCCTTGTCATACAGACTACCAGATTACTGTAGTGTCTTTCAAGCAGAAATTTTCGCGATCGAAAAAGCGGCTACGACAATCCTAACAAAGAACATCAATCCATCAAGGATAACAATCTTTGTGGACAGTCAAGCTGCGATAAAAGCACTCCGCAGCGAAACAACAAATTCGAAATCTGTACTGAGCTGCCGACAAGCTCTCATCAGAATGAGTCCTCCCCACAAGATTAATATCTGCTGGGTCCCCGGTCACCGTGACATAGAGGGAAACGAAATAGCAGACAGATTGGCAAGAGAGGGCTCAGAACTGGAAAGAAGTTCTGCGATCGGGTCGATTATGGCTCCAATCGGAGAATTTAAGAAGAGAATGAATGACAAAGCCAGAAATAACACAAACAACTCCTGGTCAAACAGGGACGACTGTGTTATCTCTCGCCACCTATGGCCTAAACTCTGCGAAAAAAGGACCCAATCCCTACTTTCAATGAGTAAAAATGAAACTCGCATCCTAGTAGGAGTCCTCACGGGGCACTGTCGTATAGGCACAATGGCCTCGAGACTGGGAATTCCGCACCCAGACTTCTGCAGAAGCTGTGGAGATGTCGAGGAAACAGAAACCATCAAACATCTGCTCTGCGAGTGTCCTAACCTCCAACAACGCCGACTTCGCCACATGGGAAGCAGAGTGTACGGAGAACTGCAGGAGCTCGTAGATGTACCACTGATGGATCTTTTCAAATTTATACGGAGCACCGGTTGGTTCAACCAACCTCGCTCCAGTGACTAACAAGACTTAGGTGTTTTGACATTTTTAGGACCACAGATATAGGGAACCACAATGGACCAATAGGCCCCCGTGCAGGCAACGTTAGGTTGCCCCTCCCTTCTAACCTAACCTAACCTAACCTAACTGGTTATGTTTCTACCCTACAAGCCTCGACTTGCTTCTGAAAAACGAATCATAAGTCAGACTTGATTCTATTTTGTTTCTACCTTACATTAATTGGTAGAAAAAAAAGCTTTCTACTTTTCAAGTCTATGCGACTACGCTGCCGCAGAAAGCCACTGACGAGCGTCTACTTCATGGTATAATAATACAAGGTAGCATTGATAGTTGCTTCTGAAAACATCTCCTGTCAAAAAATTTACTCAAAAAAAGAGCGCTTACAATCCGCCATTGAAAACACACACAATGTTGAAAACGTTGAAGGGAAAAAAACAACAACCACAGCAGCTGCAGATGCATATACACAAAAATCTGTTTTTGACAGGAGATGTTTCTTGTAGAAGAGAAAATAAGCAGTTGTCAATGCTACCTTGTATTATTTTACCATGCGTCTACTTATACTCTTCTAAACAAAGCGACAAAATAAAAAATAAACAACAACACCAACAACAATAACAACAACAAAAAAACAAACAAACATACTTCCATCCCATGGTTCCATATTTTTGACAGGAGCTGTTTTCCCAAGCAGCTGTCAATGCTACCTTGTATTATTATACCATGGATTCGCCCAAAACATGGTATAATAATACATGGTAGCATTGACAGTTGCTTGGGAAATCATATACTGTCAAAAAATATACTCAAAAAGAGAGCGCTCACAATCCGCCATTGAAAACACAAGCAATGTTGAAAACGTTGAAGTGAAAAAAAACAACAACCACAGCAGCTGCTGATGTATTTCCACAAAAAGCTGTTTTTGACAATTTATGTTTTCCTGTTGAAGAGAAAATAAGCAGTTGTCAATGCTACCATGTATTATTATACCATGGCCCAAAAAGATCGAGCGTCGGCCGATCAGAGCGAACGAAGAAATCTTCGTTCGTTCGTGCTGGAAAAGTGTTTACACTGCGCGAATAGCGCTCGCGAGCATTTTTTAAAAAACCAATGTTCCGAACCTTGGTTCGGACCAAACTGGAAACGCTCGGTAAAAGAGAACGTCAAAAAAAGTTGATTTCAAGTCTTGATCAATGCATGGTAGAATTATAAGGTAGGGCCCATGGTGTAATAATAATAAGGTGTTAGTGAATTTGACACTCCTCTCTCAAAAAGATAAATTTTTTCGCCCCGCTCCTGTCAAAAACAGCTGATGGTGGATTGGAGTGAAAATAAATCAACTAACGTGCTGTCGGTCGAAGCTCAATGCCATGTCCACTTCTTTTGATGGTTATTATCAGTTGAGGTGTTGAACATTCTTTCATGGCATTCGATATTTTCTTGAAACAGTCGATGTGAATGCAAGACAATTTGCATGCTGGCCAAAGTTTCATGTCGGTGGCACTTTCCAGCGCACGTTTTTGATAAAATGACAAAACCATTCAATGGCGAACTTGGCAAATGGGCGGAGACAACTGCAATAACTTTTTGTCAACACAACACGGCACAATTAATTGAATTAAATATTTATTTAACCTTTATTCGCACAATAACCTATAAAAACTATAACACATCATCATCTAGCAACTTAAACAAATAACACAATTTGATAACTATCAACGGATCCTCTTTTTCGCTCTCAATATTTTGACAGAAAGAAAGCTATTCTTGGTGTTGTCAAAAATTTGCTAACACCTTATTATTATTACACCATGGTAGGGCCGACTCAGAGAAGAATGGAGTAGAAAGCAGAGAAAAGCGGGCTAGTTGTCAAAATCAGCTGTTCATCTCGAGTTTCTTTATGTTCATGTTTCGCAGTTGATTTTAGGTTAAACTTTTTATTAATTTTTTATTTTTTAATTGAACAAGTGTTCAATTAAATTCGGCATTTTATAGATTTATTTACAATGTTTTTACAATATTTTCACTCAAATTAACACAAACTGAACACACGTGTCCGCACTTTTTACAACTTGAAAACATAATATTTTCAGTTCATTTGAGATTTCTACGAACTTCGCCATTTTGACAATTAGCCAACCTTTTTATTATCCACTCTTCGTTGACGCGTGAGGGCACTACGCGACTCGGCCCTACCTTGTAATTTTACCATGGATCAATGTAAAAGGGGTCTTACTCGCCTTTGGTAGGCTGATTCGTAGATCGAATCTCCAAAACCATGGAAGAAACAACACTCTTGTTCCCTTTTTTGACATTTACTTGCAGCAAGTCTCAAAATCCACTGCCTCTGTTAAGGAGGTAGTTTTAGTTTTTAAGTAGTTTTTTGATAACAAATGTAATTTTTTGAAGATAAAAGGATGTTATCTGTAACCCTTGCGAACAAAATGAAATGTAACACAACTTTTCTATTAAAAAATTTAAAATCGGGTTTTGTTTATTGTGTTGTGTTTACTTTCTGTTTATAGCACGATACGATTTCACAAAATAGTAGGTAGCAGAAAAGTAACAAATGGCGTCGTCAGAGCATCAATCAAAAGATCGTGTGTGAGCAGGCGTCAGTCAAAATTTTCAGAGAGAGTAAAGAGCCTTTCGGACTATCCTACATGTAGGATCAACTTGACAGGTCGGATGGACATGTAGTATGTGTGAAAGCAAATGCTACGGTCCGTCCGACATGTAGCATGAAAATCAAAAGGTTTTGATTTTTTCTGTTGGTCCGTCCTACATGTAGTAAGTGCGAACGCTCGTTCATCCGACTTCATACATTTTCTCATTCTAAAAAAACCGTCGCGTAGTGAACATATAAAGAAAAAGGTAAACAAAGCGCAAAGTTGGAAACATTAATATGGCAGCAGTTTCGCATACTGTGTTTTGAAGGAGTTCTCTCTTCTTCTTCTTCCAAAACATAATTAATTATTAGAGCAGCAATAAATTGTATTGCCATTGTACGATGCTCTCTTCTTGAACGCTGAAAAATAATTAAGTCCATCCGACATGTAGGATAGTTCGAAAGCTCGTACATACATTCCCGTTATTCTGCCGCCCTACATGTCCATCCTACATGTAGTATAGTCCGAAACCACCTTAAAAGAGAGTAAACTAGTAAGGCCGTGTGCTATTCGGAAACTTTTCACTCGTGGTAGGAGAGAATTTACTGAGTTGAATACAATTTCTGTCTGTTGAAATAAAATTGTAATTTTTGCTGTGCCAAAAGGACGATGAAATTTTGACAACTAGAAATGTCGACGTTTTAGATTTTGGTAGTGCATTAGCACAAGAATTTAATTTAATTTGCGAAATTGTTGATATATATTGAAAATTAGGGATTATGGTTGCTATGCTGTCGGAAACACAAAATTTTTAACTGCTTTACGACTCACCAACTCACAAGTGTTTTTTTTTTCATTTTTGCTTGTGTCAAAAATTCTCTTTCCGATTGTCAAAAGTTATACTAGCCCCTGGGGCTACATGAATTTTTGACAATCATATTCACCTCACAAGTGCCAAATATTCTCTTTCAGACTGTCAAAATTTCATCATCCGAGTGAAAAGTTTCCGAATAGCACACGGCCTAAGGCCCATATTACACGGTGCTCGTTTGCTCGGCGTGCACATAATTTTGTTGTTGTTTCCAATGCAAAACTGTCAAAAATCAGTGAGAGTGTGAGAGGATGAACACTTTGTAGACCGAGCAAAATATGTTCATTTGTGCTCGGTGTACATGGCAGCGAGCACCGTGCAACAGTGTTGCTGGGTGGTGAAATTAAAGAGTTGGGCGTTTTAGTAGCTAAAAAGTACATTTTGTTAAGAAAAGTGCTACTATTGTACTATAATAGTATGAAGAAAATAGTTGTCGGAAACCCTTGTTGGAATAAAGTGCAGGAGAAAAAGCAAGGAACTGAATGAAATGTCAAAACTAGCTCGGCGAGCATATTTCTGTCAAAGAACTAAGAGATAAGGAAGCGGTGAAATTGACCAGAAATGAAGTATTTTACAAATACAATGAAGTTAATTCAAACACATAAACATTCAAACAGGACCGCATTAGGTTATATCGTAAAGAAAGGCGAAAACATTTTAGTGTTCAGACGTATTTTTATTATTTAATTTTTATTGTACTTACACACCACTTATGAGGTATATAATATTAAAATATACATAAAATAAAATTTTTTTCAGTCAAAAATAACAATTAAAATTAGGCTTTTATTTTTTCGGTTTAAAGGAAACACTCCTTTTTTTATTGTCTCAGTTCATGTGAATGCGTATTTGAAATCATAGATATTTTACAAAAATCTAAAAAAATACGGGACAAATTTTGTCCCGACAAGACACTGAAAAAATAATGCAAAATACGACTAGCCATTCGGCTCATTACCATATTTTCGGGTGCAAAAAACGTGTACCGGGTAAGCTAGTATTGAATATAGGATATCACTGTCATATATGTATATATTTTTGACCGGAAAAATAAGTCATATTTTAACTTCTATTTTTAACCGAAAAATAAACATTTTAACTGGTTTTTTGACAGAATAAATAAAAGTAAATAATAACAAAAAAAAAACAAAACAAAAAAATCGGTAAAAATAACCATTATTTATCGACTTATTTGAAAAAATTTATAACAGTTACGGTCCCTGATTAATACTTATCTTCAATCGAAAAAAATGAGGGCCCTATCGCTTGCCACCCTAACGAATGAATGCGCTCATGAAGCTGAACTTGTGTTTTGACAGAAGCTCTTGCACATGACTCATGCACACAAATGGCGGGAGACCAACAAACTATAAAGCAAGACTACCTGTGAAATGAAACCTACTTATTATGTGTTTTTTGTGAACTTTCACAACTTTTCACGGCACAACGCATGCTTATTTAATTATTTATTTTATTTATGTTCGTTTTAATACAATTTATAGCGATGACAATCGCTAATTATTTAATATTTTAATGTTTTTTCACCACTCATTTTCTTTGTTTTGATGTGCAAGAGCTTATGTCAAAAAATCATGCTCTATCTCGCTTGAAAAATTCTTCAACACACGCATAGTATGTGTGAGTAGAACACCACTTCCTTATATTTTATTTCTATGATTTCTGTCGTGTAACATACCAACGTGCAAATTGAGAAAAGAGAATAAAAGTGTTCATTGCACGCCGAGCAAACGAGCACCGTGTAATATGGGCCAATGGCAATCGATGAACTTTTCTTACTCTCTTTCGCATTCAGATTGTTGGTAGCTCACACGACACGCCAATCATAATTTGCCATTTCCTTGAAATTTGTTTTTTTCGTAACCTAGCAACACTAATTAGATTGCTGATTGCTGACATGGGCCCATATTACACGGTGCTCGTTTGCTCGGCGTGCACATAATTTTGTTGTTGTTTCCAATGCAAAACTGTCAAAAATCAGTAAGAGTGTGAGAGGATGAACACTTTGTAGACCGAGCAAAATATGTTCATTTTTGCTCGGTGTACATGGCAGCGAGCACCGTGCAACAGTGTTGCTGGGTGGTAAAATTAAAGAGTTGGGCGTTTTAGTAGCTAAAAAGTACATTTTGTTAAGAAAAGTGCTACTATTGTACTATAATAGTATGAAGAAAATAGTTGTCGGAAACCCTTGTTGGAATAAAGTTCAGGAGAAAAAGCAAGGAACTGAATGAAATGTCAAAACTAGCTCGGCGAGCATATTTCTGTCGTGTAACATACCAACGTGCAAATTGAGAAAAGAGAATAAAAGTGTTCATTGCACGCCGAGCAAACGAGCACCGTGTAATATGGGCCATGCACAGCAATCTGAAAATGAACAAATTTAGATTGCTGCAATCTGTGTTCATCCGCTCTGGCTCTCAGAGTTTTTTTCAGTTTCACATTGAAAGCAACAACAAAACGATAGATTGTTTGATTGGCAATCACCGTGTGAGTTGGGGAAAATGTAAAATTTAGATTGGAGTGTCGTGTGAGCTACCAACAATCAGAATGTGAAAGAGAGTAAGAAAAGTTCGTCGATTGCCAATCAAGCAATCTCGTGTGAGTTGGCCATTAGAGAATTAAGCTTAGAGAATTAAGCTTGATTTGTTATTATTAAAAACAACATTAAAACAAAAAAAAACATTAAAAACAATTTGGTGTTACCCTTGAACTCTTCTAACAGCGACAAGAACATAGAAAAATACGCAAGTATTCCTAATGAGCTATGGTACTTTTACTTGAGCTATGAGTACTTGGTATGATTCAATACAATAGGTTTGATGTTGATGAGTATTTAGTTGCACTCTGACTTTCGATTGACGAATCAAACCATGGTATAATAATACAAGGTAGCATTGACAGTTGCTTGGGAAATCATCTACTGTCAAAAAATATACTCAAAAAGAGAGCGCTCACAATCCGCCATTGAAAACACAAGCAATGTTGAAAACGTTGAAGTGAAAAAAAACAACAACCACAGCAGCTGCTGATGTATTTCCACAAAAAGCTGTTTTTGACAGCAGATGTTTTCTTGCAGAAGAGAAAATAAGCAGTTGTCAATGCTACCTTGTATTATTATACCATGGAATCAAACATTGAACTATGTGTTACTTTCTGTAGCAAGAGTGCTTCGAGTAGTAGTGCTGGTTGCAACGAACTAAAATATAAGGAAGTGGTGTTGTCTACACATACAGTGTACGTGAACTGTGGCCGAATTCGTAAATTGAGCGAGCGAGACAGAGTGTGTTTTTTTGACACTACTGAGCGATCATCAGCTGTTCACCAGTCTTCTCAGTGAAAAAAAAATAATCGCGCCAATTTGATGCGACCACAGTTGTCAAAACGCAAGCCCTGCTTCAGGAGCGCAATATTTTTTCACTCTTTAACACACTTTTGGGGAGCTTTTATCTTCAGCTAAGTTTATGATACATAATTGTTATTTTTTATTTTTTTCAGATTTCCGCATATTGTGGATCTCAAATTATATTATATAATATTATATTATATTATATTATTATTACCCAATAAAATATCGGTAACGCACCAAATTGTATGCCTCAAAGGTGGTGTGGAAATACAATAAAAACAAAACTTTATTATCATATTTTATAATATTTTAATTATTTTTATATAATATAATTAAATTAGCTCCAAAATCAGTCCATTTAATCCAGAATCTATTGTATATGTGATTCCAATTAGAAAATGTTTGGACCTTCTTTAACGATCTAACCGAATATTGCCCTGAGTAAATGTTTCTGTATTACAATACAATTTTCTTTTAATATATTAGGTCCTTAATTATCAACGTTTTATTAATACCGTATAACTCTAAACACCTGTTTTATATGTTATTCTAATCAGAAACAAATGGAGCCTTCTTTTTCGATGCAACTGAATACGGCCCTTTGTGAATGTTTATGTATTTGTGTCAACCAACACGAATAAGAAAAATACCACACTTTTGAGTAATAACATCACTTCCTTATATCTTAGTTCTTTGGCTGGTTGTTGTTTGATGTGTAGGCACTACTACTCGGTTTTGAATGAATCACTACAAATCACAAAAACCTGACTCGTTGCAGATCACTGGTGCATACCATGGTACTATAACAAGATAGGCTCATTTTAAAATGGCTGCTCAAATATGAAATTTTACAAAAACAAAGTATAATTGACGCAAACGTCAAACGATAAGAGCAACAATAATTAGCAAAACTCAAAATCAACAGCTGATTTTGATATCTACCCAGCAGAAAAGTGGACCAAATTTTAAATATTTCTGAACTAGTTCCAAAAAGGACCAGTACTAGTTCCACTACAATACCCTTTAACATTGAACGAACTGACGCTTTTTGCGGGTTGATGTCATAGGAAAAGACAATTGTCCCCAGAAACAACCATTTTTCCCTATATTTTAACTAGTTGCATTAGGAACATTTTTAAACTAGTTGCTTTCGCAGTAGCCTGAAAGTGGTTTTTTTTAACTAGTTTTAAAGTGAACATATCAAAAGTGTAAGAATTTAGTGCAATGGAAATGTCCTAAAGATCTCATTTGTACCATCTTTCCCATCCACAATCCAGGAAACATTTTGTCTATAAACATTTTTTTTTTATTATTTTTTCTTGTGCGCAGCAAATTTTAAAAAGTAGCCAGAACGCGTTTATTTTTGTCAGCAATACTTTTGAAAACAAAAGCAAAGATAACTGTTCTACACTGAACGCCTTTTGTACTTTTTCAGAGCTACTGCGAACTGCGCTAGAAATGAACTAGTTCACTTTTTCAATTGACTCCAAAATAACTGCTGGGTAGCTCATGATACAATTATAAGGAAGGCTCGTATTGGAGAGGAGGGTGCACTAGTTGTTAAGATCAGCTGGTAATTTTTAGTTTTTCTAATTGTTGTTGCTTTTGTCGTTTGACGTTTGTAGCTCCAACAGCTTTGTTGCAAAATTTCTTAATTGAGCAGCCATCTTAAATTGAGCTTACCTTGTAATTGTACCATGATCTAGCTCACGTTTTTTCTCAATATGAGCCTTACTTATAATTGTATCTTGGTACATACGATGCAATTAAAAGGCAGTCTCATTTTAAAAAGTGTGGGTTCCATAAGCGTCAAATGAGGCAAAAAACAACGATTTCAATTTAATGTCAAAAATAACTTTGACAGATAGAACTCAGATTAATCCAACCATGGAAGAATAAACCAAGGTAGAATTAACAAGGTAAACTCGCGTCTGAAAGCCAAAAGTCAGAATTGTCAAAAAACCCTGACCAACGGACATCAAAAAGAAGCATAAACTAATTTGTGTTGATTTTGACAGTTCACGCTCAGAGCGAGAGGTTTTGAGCCTGTCTACCATGGAATAAGCAAGGTAGTCTCCCGACTGTCAAAACAGTGCAAATAATCTTCCGCTTCTTTTTGTACTTTGGTGCATGATACAATTACAAGGTAGGCTCATTTTAAAATGGCTGCTCAATTGTGAAATTTTGCAACAACAAAGCTGTAAAAGCCACAAACGTCAAACGACAAAAGCAACAACAACAACAAAGAAAAACTAAAAGCTATCAGCTGATTTTGACAACTAGCGCACCCTGCTCTCCAATATGAGCCTACCTTGTAATTGTATCATGCTTTGGTGTTTTTAGAGAATGCTTGTCTCTTTGCTCTCAGTCAACAAGTTCCGTGGAGTTGAACGAACTCAGTGTTAACCCGAAGTTAACTCTGCATGGAAACGTAGCAAATCAAGAAAACTTATTTTTGAGCTACAAATTAGTTTTTTTTACGAATTAGTCTCCGTCTGAACATAGTATCTTGAATAATGAAATATGTTATCCTTACCGCATAATTTAATCCAGTCAAATCTGCATCACCGTTTGTTATCCATTCATAATATTCCATAGCATTATCTGTTGGGTCGCCCTCACCATATGTTGCCAAACAAAACACAGCTAAAGAGTTTGAGATGTCTTTCATTTGCAAAAGTTCTTCCTAAAAAAATTGCAAGCAAACTATTATTAATTTATATTTCGTTCATTTCATGACTTCAAAAATGTACCATGTCACATTCTTCTGGATCCGCAACCATTCCTTTCATTCTGTAGCGAATTCCTTCTTTGGCCAAACGACCTGCAAATTCTTCGGCAGTTCCTGTCTGAGACCCATAAAAGACAACTAGGCTACGGCCAGAAGCTTTAAGCTTCTTAATAAATGAATTTTCTGCAGCCGAAGAAGTGCTTACTGTCGTCGGCCTTAAATTAATTTAAGTTTTATCTAAATTGTCGAAATCTATGATGATAAACATACTGTATCGAGTACGAACGTATGGGTTCCTCTTCCTTTTTTCGGCTTCGCATGAAATACCACGCAGCTCCAGCTATGAGGACTACTAGCAGCGCAATATCAAGGGTACCTAAAAATGGCTCATCACCTGATGCAACATCCTCGACCTTTTCAATGCTCATCTTTGCTATTAAATAAAAATAATACCATACTTTCAATAAAGAGCTTCAGTTGAAAACACCCACTTTTAAATAAACATATATATTTATTAATGCACATCCCTCGTTTTTTACTCTAGTTGGATAAATTACTGTGATGACATCATGACAAAAAGTGAGTATTTCATCTTGTTAATTAAAAAAAAAGAATTCTGTTTTAATAGCCCTGTGCAAAATGTTAGCACTGCATGGAAATTTTGCCAATATGATGAAATTATTCTGTTTGACATCTTCATGGCTTAGAGTTACATAGAAGTTAACTTCAAATCCTTATAATTAGATTCTCAGTATCTGTCTACGACTTACGCTATCGTAAAAGAAATAGTTTCGCCTTTGGTCACAAAGCCAAGTATATAAATATTAATTACCCTCATGCAAAACGATTGCGTGTAGCATGCGATCGATCGCACGTATTTAGCTTTAATATTTATACATTTTTTATAGGGATTTTTTATGCATTAGAAGTAAAATGTACTGGTGTGCAACTTACTTCAGTAAATATTTGCATAGCTAAAGGAACTTAACCATCCGTCGGAGTTAAATTGTTTTTACTGTAACAGTCAATTCAAGTAGTGATAAATAAAATTATGACAAAACCTTATCTGTTAAAAAACTACCTTGAAAATTTTTGTATATCTCTACTCGAAAATCTTTTAGATTGCAGGTAGTTGAAATACGTACTTACATATTTTTTGCAAAAACAAAAAAAAATCGACGTAAATGTTCAACTTATGAAAAAATAACAATAGAATTGAGTACAATGATTGTTACAATTCGACGTTGCGACCAAGAAGGCCTTTGACCCTTACTTTGGGCTATCAAGTGAATAATTTTAGTTGTTGAGAAAAATATGCACATTTTAACATTCCTAAACACTGAAATTGACTGAAACACTGAAGTGTCAACATTGTCAAAACAAACGGTGTATAAATTATTTAAACTGCTGTGTTTGGACTACAATTTTTACAAATATTGCAGAAAAAAATCTCCACTTGTGTAAAGCCTAACCTTGACCGTCGTAAAGTCGTAGTAAGCGACTTAAACCTGATAGGGTTAGAGGAATATATACATATATGTAAGCAACATTCACATGTATATAATTATACTACCATATGTAAAACTATAAATACCTAATATTTATAACGCATGCAATTAAGTCATAGTCATGGTAGTCAGGCTTACCTCGATTTTGAAATTTATTATGACTTAGAGTAATCAATGATCGATTTGGCAATTTATTTAATTTAAAAAATTGTAAAATTCTTTTATATACAACTATTGATTAAATACAATTTAATTTGTCTATTAAACTATCAGTATTACAACTCAGAACACATGCTTAATATGTGCAGTGAAGGTTCATAAATGCGATTTTATTTTTCCTATCTATTAACTTAAATATATGACGACCGACTGTATAACCGAAACAGTGAACTGCGTTTACGAGACGATTACACGTCGATCTAACTTGAAAATATATGAAAGACTGAAGTTGATAGACGACCCGATCTCAAAGTAGAAACGCAAGATAAACGAACAAAATAAAATAAAATGAAAAACATGAAGAAGCTATATGTATACGAACAACTAACTAACTACACATGGTCTGTACTCGTATGTGCTTGTGGTTCATAGTAAAAACGAAAAGCGGTCTGGATTGAACCAAACTAAATGGAGACACATACAAACTCAGCCATACATACACTTACTCGTTCATGGACTGAGTAATCATCATGTAAATATGTGTATTGGCGAGTAAATCAAGTGCTTCTAAAATTTCGACAGCTCGTGGCTTGTGTTACGTTTTCAGTATCGCTCACAATCGTTGAAATTTATAAGTTGAATTAAAAATTTGCGTTTCATTCTAAAAACACTATCTTTGCGGAAAACCACAACTCATTCCATGCAATTCAAATAACTAGTAGTAGGCATATACGATCGGCAGCTACTCAAGCCGATTAGCGTCTTGCATTTGTTTGAGTTTCAGGATATTAGAGAATGTTGGAGATAGATCTAATAGTTATGCTATCGTTAATCTTCTTTGAATAAATATCTATATGTAAAGTACTAAATGAAATAAACTTGAATTGATTAAAATACCCACAACATTATCAAACTATTTGGTATCATTTATTTGATTGTAAATTTACCGATTATGGAACATAACTTTTTTGTGGTAATGGTGTCTCGTGCCCGGTCTTGATCGACTATACATTCTTGATTGTTTAATTTTCATTTTCGTTCGAATAATATACATACAGTCAAGTGTACGAACAAGTTTTTTTTTCACTGAGGAGCAGGAGATAAAAAAATTGAAACTCAGCATTAGACGCCAGTTCTGTTAGTAGGTATTAATTTTTGAATGATATAAATGATTTTACGGCGGAACTAAAAAATTCGCAAGCTTGATGATACTAACGAAAGAAAACAATTAAAGTAAAAAGTTGTAATTGTAGAACTAAGAACAAATTCGGGAGGTAGATTGCTGGGAGATATCTTTAAATTGGCAAGTATTTAAGGATTATAATCTATTGATTTTTTTATATAGCAAAAATATATGTACGTATTATGTTAAAATGATAATGAATAAAAATAAATTAATAAAAGTTATTGTGAGAGCTGTTAAAAATAAAAAAGAAGACGGAAAGTGTTCAACATACTTAAAGATTATTTTGAAGTAATTGCCTTGATTTTAAAGGTACAGCTCTGATGTTTAAACATGAAGAAGCGATCTTTAATAATATTGGATAGAAAACATTATTTTATTTTATAAATAAAACTTTTTCAAGTGGTTTTTATATGATGTGTTGTTATGTTTTTAGAAGCGACAAACGATTTTTTTCTTCTTAGAATACCTTGGAACTCTTAATTAATGCCCTTAGTATGAAATACGAGTAAAAAAAAAAAAACAAAATACGAGTACTTAGTATAAAAATCCTTCTTTATTTTCAAACTTCAAATTACCAGTCAACAAGAAAAAAATTGAAATGTGGTAGAAATAAGGACAAAGAAAGTATACTTAAAAAATTAGAAGTATTATAGCCTTTAAGCATGAAGAAATCGAAAGACGTAGAAGTTTGGCCTATAGATTTCACTTACAAATCTACAAATTTATTTAAAATATCACGCAAAATAACTATGCCTAATTTTAAAAGACGTAGAATGTATATCACCATATGAGGCTATATCAAAAAAAATGTAAGTGGTAGTTATTAGAAAAGAGAAAATATAAATATGTTAATAAGTAAATGAAAAAAACTTTAAAAATTATTTTTAGCTTAGCGACGAAACAAGACTTAAACATTTAAACGAATACCTTGTAGTTAAAAAAAAGCACTTATGCCAAGAACCATCACAAAGCTAATGAAAAGTAACGTAAAATGATCAAAAATGAAAAAAAAAATTAGCAGAATTTTTAACTTGAACAAATTGTTTATAAAGTTTGAACAATTTTTGAACATTTTTACAAAAAAGTCCCATTCCTTACAGAGCATTGGGTGTGCATTATCTTATCTTTAAAGAATGATGAATTGTCTGAAATGCATCAACTCAATAGAAGCATAAGATTGTCATCTGGTTGATGTAGCATATGTGCTTTAAGGGCGTGTGAATTCCGAAATGATTCAATCTTTTTACAGCTCTGATACGTGCTATTAAAATTTTACCTACACTGCCTACACGCATGAGAGTACCTTTTCGGCTTTGAAGAGGATAAAAACAATCCAAAGAGGATAAAAACAATATACATACATATTTCTTTATTAGAAAAAAATGGTTTGACAACACTCGCGATTCATCTAGACATAGTTATATCGGCCGAAGAAGTCCTTGGATTAGCAAGCAATCTATGCCGGCTAGATTTTTCGCTTTTAAAATATAAACAAAACATATAAAAATAAATCGTTAGGCTTTAAAATAAATATTTTTTACATGATACAATAAATAGAGGTAGATGCAGACCTGACTGTGCTCTCTTTTAATACTGCCGTAACTGTCAAAATCCATATAAAAAAAGTTGTTTGCTTACATTTAATTTCTATGAACTTTTTTATAGCTTTGAGATTTTATATGCGTTGTCAACTTCGTGTTGACATTCGCGGCAGTACGCTGTCATCTAGCGAATCTACCTGTATTTATTGTATCATGGTTTTTTATATATTTGAATTTTTTTTTGATATATTTTCCAAATGTTTGAAATATTTTGAATTATTTTTGAGAATATTTGTGCTCAAATGAGAGCAAATAATTTTAGAAATGCTTTATGAGGGATTTCATGGCACGTTTCAGCCATTTTTAAAAATCCTCTCATTTATAAACAAACATTTTCAATCATTTTTGACATTTTCTTAGTTTTTGGTTAATTTTAAAATAATTTTATATATTTTTGACAAAATTTGTGCTCAGATGAGAACAAAAAAAAAAAAAAAAGCTTTATCGAGGGTTTATTGAAGGTTTCAACCATTTTTAAAATTCTCATATATATGATATATTTAAATATTTAAATATATAAATATATTTAAATATTTATATATGATATATTTAAATATATTTAAATAGACTATTAACGCTATTGAACGTTTATGAATAATGTTTTTAAATTTTTTCGATTTATTTCTTATGAAGGCTTCATAACTTTTTATGAATACAGCCGTTAACCTCTTCAAATATTTTTCTATTACTTCTATTATTTTTTCATCATAAGCTGTAATTTTTTGAGACTTTTTAGTAAAATATGTGTGTGAAGTGCTTACAACCGTGAATGAAATCTGGATATCATGAAATTCAATTTGGCAGTTTGCATGCAATCAGATATTGTAGGCTTAAACCGGTGCAATCAAGAATGCAGTTTGGATTTGTTTACACAAAATATTGGATTCAAATTGTTGTTTCAGCCGGGCTGTTCTTTAAAAGGGCTTACACATCGGCGAATCTGTTCGTCGAACAACATGGCGGCGGGAACGTGTGTGAAAAAGCTAGCGTTCAAATTGAACGAACCTGTTCGTCACACAAGCCATTGATTTTTGTTGTTGTTTTTCATAATTTTCGGCAGCATCCCTTGTTCGACAGAGAAAATCAAAAATTTTTGTAAACACGGCCAACCGTGTGACAAACTGTCGAACATCGCTTCTTAACTAGCGAACTTGTGTGAACATGGCCGCCGTGTGACGAACAGATTTGCTGATGTGTAAGCCCTTTAAGAGCAATTTAGCATTTCCGTACGTTAGCTTAGCTCGTGTTATTTGAGATATAATATCATACAATCATACAATTACAAGGTAGGCTCATATTGGAGCAGGGTGCGCTAGTTGTCAAAATCAGCTGGTAATTTTTAGTTTTTCTAATTGTTGTTGCTTTTGTCGTTTGTAGCTCCTACAGCTTTGTTGCTGCAAAATTACTCATTTGAGCAGCCATCTTAAAATGAGCTTACCTTGTAATTGTATCATGATATAATACTACGTTTACTTACTTACTTACTTACTTATCTGGCGCTTACAACCGAAGGTCGGTTTTGGCCTCGTATAAGAAATTGCGCCAGCCATTTCTATTTTGCGCTTGCTGGCGCCAATTGGAAACACCAAGTGTAGTCAGGTTATCCAACACCTGATCCTTCCAACGAAGATGTGGGCGTCTTCTTCTGCGTTGACCACCACTGGGCACCGAATCGAATATTTTTTTCGCTGGAGCGTCGTTTTCCATTCGCTCAACATGACCTAGCCAGCGGAGCCGCTCGATTTTAATGCGCTTAACTATGTCTATGTCAGCGTACAGCTCATACAGCTCGTGGTTCCATCGAATTCGGTACTCGCCATTGACGCAGATTGGACCGAAGATCTTACGAAGGATCTTTCTCTCGAATGCTCCCAAAGTCTTTTCATCAGAACTGCTCAACGTCCAAGTTTGTGCTGCATATAATAGGACGGGCATGATTAGTGACTTATAGAGCGTGAGTTTTGTTCGTCGAGAGAGGGCTCTGCTTCTCAATTGCCTACTCAGCCCAAAGTAACACCTGTTGGCAAGAGTTATCCTTCGCTTTATCTCAATACTGACATCGTTGAAAGAGTTTACGCTGGATCCCAGGTAGACGAAGTCCTTAACAACCTCGAAGGAGATGTTGTCAACAGTGAAGTGGTTTCCAAGACGCTGGCACTGTTTATTTGTTGACACTAGGTATTTCGTCTTATCTGCGTTCACTACAAGACCCATTCGACTCGACTCTTTCGCTAACCTGGAGAATGCTGCACTGACTTCGCGCATATTATGGCCAATGATATCGATATCATCAGCATACGCCAGCAGCATAATACTTTTGTAGAATATCGTGCCACTGCGTCTCAAATCAGCAGCTCGGATGATCTTCTCCATCATTAGGTTGAAAAAGTCGCACGATAAGGAATCACCTTGTCTGAAACCTCGTTTGGTATCAAATGGAGGAGTGAGGTCCTTCCCGATTTTAACTGTGCTGCTGGTGTTGCTCAGTGTCATTCTGCAAAGGCGGATGAGCTTTGCAGGAATACCAAATTCAGACATGGTGGAATATAGATGATTCCTTATAGGACTGTCGAAGGCGGCTTTGTAATCGACAAAAAGATGGTGTGTGTCGATTTGTTTTTCTAGGGTCTTCTCCAAGATTTGTCGTAGCGTAAATATCTAGTCTATGGTGGATTTGCCAGGTCTGAAGCCACACTGATAAGGTCCAATCAGCTGGTTTACGATGGGCTTCAGTCTTTCACATAGTACGCTCGACAGAACCTTATATGCGATATTCAGAAGGCTTATCCCACGGTAGTTGGCGCAAATTGTGGGATCGCCTTTCTTGTGGATTGGGCAGAGCACACTGAGGTTCCAATCGTTTGGAATGCATTCTTCCGACCATATTCTGCATAGAAGCTCATGAATGCATTTAAATAGAGCTTCGCCTCCATTCTTGAAGAGCTCAGCAGGTAAGCCATCGGCTCCTGCGGCTTTGTTGTTTTTAAGCCGAGCTACAGCTTTCAAGACTTCACTATGGTCGGGCAGCGGAACTTCAACGCTGTCGTCCAAAATTGGGGATTCCGGAATATCATCTCTATTGGCGGGATTGTTGTCGTTGCCGCCATTCAGAAGCCTAGAGAAGTGTTCCCTCCACATCACCACATCAGTGTACTCTGGATATCTGTCACTAGATTCCCATTTTCATCCTTGCAGGAAGAGGCCCCGGTCTTGAAACCATCGGCCAGGCGTCCTATTTTTTCGAAAAATTTTCGGACCTCATTCCTGTCACCATGCATCTCAATTTTCTCGCACTCACGCATTTCCGCTTCTCTTTTCTTTCGCCTGAAAATGCGTCTCTCTTCCCTCCTCTTCTCTTTGTATCGCTCCTTAGCAGCACGCGTTACAACCGACTGCAGGGTGGCTTTGTAAGCGGCGTCTTTTTCTGCAGTGGCGTCGCGACACTCTTGGTCGTGCCACTGGTTTCGGCGGTGATAGCCAATCACCTCTTCGGCAGCCGTACGCATAGAGTGGGAAATATGATTCCACTGCGCGCATATATCGTCGATCGGAAGAGTGCTTTCTTGAAGCAGGAGTGAGAGTCGAGTAGCGAAGTCTTCGGCTGTTTACTTTGATTGCAGCTTTTCGACGTCTAGCTTTCTCTGTGCTGGATTGCGCGCATTCTTGGTTGCGCACAGGCGTGTACGGATCTTGGCTGCGACAAGATAATGATCCGAGTCTATATTGGCACCACGGATCGTGCGTACATCTAAAACACTGGAAGAGTGCCTTCCGTCAATCAAAACGTGATCAATTTGGTTGCGCGTCTTTTGATCAGGAGACAGCCAAGTTGCTTTATGAATATTGAGATGCTTGAATGTAGTGCTACTAACGACCATGTTTCGCGCTGCGGCAAAGTCAATCAGCCTCATTCCGTTATCGGAGGTATTGTCGTGGAGGCTGAACTTTCTGACTGTTGGACCAAAGATATTTTCTTTTCCCACCTTGGCGTTGAAGTCACCAAGCACGATTTTTATGTCGTGGCGGGGGCTGCGCTCATAGGCATCTTCAAGGCGCTCGTAGAAGCTGTCTTTGGTCTCATCGTCTTTGTCTTCTGTCGGAGCGTGCGCACAAATCAGGCTTATATTGAAAAATCTTGCCTTGACACGGATTAAGGCAAGTCGTTCGTTCACAGGTGTGAATCGCAGAACATGATGTCGTAGTCTCTTGCCAACCACGAATCCGCATCCAAATTCGTGCTTCTCCGCATGGCCGCTGTAGTAGATATCACAGGATGCTTGCCGTGAGCAACCCTGTCCCTTCCATCGCATTTCTTGGATTGCAGTGATATCAGCCTTGTATCTTTCTAAGATATCTATCAGTTGGATAGAGGCACCATCCCAATTAAGGGTTCAGACGTTCCAGGTGCATATCCGTAAATCATTGTCAGTTTTTCGTTTGCGGTAGTCATCATCAGATTTGGGGATCATTTTTATCTTATTTCTTTTTCGTTTCATTGAAATTTATTTTTTACGTGGTGGGCATCAAACCCAACGCACAACCCTTTAAAGGCAGGGGGAGCCCGCCGCTCAGATTAGCCGTCAAACTAACGGTTGCCAGTTTGCCGTTTCTAGAGGACACCACGCAGAGGTTTGAGTCCTTGGGGGGGCTCCCATACAAATTTTATGGTTATTGTTTATTTATTCCATACACCTCAGCATATGACCTTTAAAAGAGTGCCGGAAAGGGTTAATGTGTATCACCGACCTCCATTATTATTCCAAAAGGAACATTTTTGCCTTTGACACCTATTCCCTCCGACCACTCCTTAGGCAGGCTCCCATACAAATTTTATGGTTTTGTCGATAAAACCGGAAACTGTCGATAAATAGGTAGCAATTTTAAACAAACAAAAACATCAAATGTTGGCTTTATATTTCAAGTAATTGTGTAAAATTTATATAAGTTAGAGAGTTCTAACATGAATTTTTGTCGCATTGAGGATCAAGCAGACCAACAAGTGCTAACATCAACATTGTACGATCAGTACTTTAGGCCCACCAAAGGCTCAAAGTTATATAAATACCGACACCTGATCACTATCAACCACCCTACTTACCACCGAGAATGACGTATTCTACGTCAAAAAGAAAAAAAAACAGCGAATAGAAGACTGTGCTTTTATTCGTAAACAGCCGAGTTTGACAGGTGCTATACTCACCACAAGAGAGAATTTCAACAACTTACACTACCTTATTGAATAGAGATTAAAACGAGATTAAGCCCTTTGAGGAGATTAACTCGCTAATCTTATTGATTTTTACGAGATTAGCCATACAAAAGTTAATCTCTTTGAAATGATATTAGATATTATTCTACTTTTTAATCCCAAAAAAAATTTGCCGTGTACATATCGATAATTTCTTAAAAAAATCAATACTGCAAAAAAGTAATAAAATGGAATGGAACATAAAAAAAATGGCTGCAACCATGATACAATACGAAGGTAGGGTAAGGAGCTTTGACAAGACCATGATACAATTATACAGGTAGGTTTGACAGGCTATTTTCTCACGAGATCGTTCATGGATTGTCAAAATCAAATGAATATGTTTGTTTTTTTTTTTTTTGTTTGCTTTGTTTTGTATGATTTTTGACAATTCAAGTTCGATTGAAAACTGTCACACCTACCTGACTAATTATCCCCAACTCACACGGTGATTGCCAATCAAACAATCTAGTCGTTTTGTTGTTGCTTTCAATGTAAAACTGTAAAAAACTCTGAGAGCCAGAGCGGATGAACACAGATTGCAGCAATCTAAATTTGTTCATTTTCAGATTGCTGTGCATGTCAGCAATCAGCAATCTGAATAGTGTTGCTAGGTTACGAAAAAAAAATTTCAAGGGCCCATATTACACAGTGCTCGTTTGCTCGGCGTGCAATGAACACTTTTATTCTCTTTTCTCAATTTGCACGTTGGTATGTTACACGACAGAAATATGCTCGCCGAGCTAGTTTTAACATTTCATTCAGTTCCTTGCTTTTTCTCCTGCACTTTATTCCAACAAGGGTTTCCGACAACTATTTTCTTCATACTATTATAGTACAATAGTAGCACTTTTCTTAACAAAATGTACTTTTTAGCTACTAAAACGCCCAACTCTTTAATTTCACCACCCAGCAACACTGTTGCACGGTGCTCGCTGCCATGTACACCGAGCAAAAATGAACATATTTTGCTCGGTCTACAAAGTGTTCATCCTCTCACACTCTTACTGATTTTTGACAGTTTTGCATTGGAAACAACAACAAAATTATGTGCACGCCGAGCAAACGAGCACCGTGTAATATGGGCCAAGGAAATGGCAAATTTTGATTGGCGTGTCGTGTGAGCTACCAACAATCTGAATGCGAAAGAGAGTAAGAAAAGTTCATCGATTGCCAATCAAGCAATCCCGTGTGAGTTGGCCATTATACTATGGACAATCCCCAACTCACACGGTGATTGGCAATCAAACAATCTAGTAGTTTTGTTGTTGCTTTCAATGTGAAACTGTAAAAAGCTCTGAGAGCCAGAGCGAATGAACACAGATTGCAGCAATATAAATTTGTTCATTTTCAGATTGCTGTGCATGTCAGCAATCAGCAATCTGAATAGTGTTGCTAGGTTACGAAAAAAAAATTTCAAGGAAATGGCAAATTATGATTGGCGTGTCGTGTGAGCTACCAACAATCTGAATGGCTCATATTACACGGTGCCCGTTTGTCCGGCGTGCAATGAATCTTTTTTACTCTCTTCCACATTTTGCACGCTGGTATGTTACACGGCAGAAAAAGAACGACAGACAGATTTTGACAATTCATTCAGTTCCATTACTTTTTCTCCTACACTTTATTCCAACAAGGGTTTCCTACAACTATTTTCTTCATACTGTTATAGTACAATAGTAGCACTTTTCTTCAAAAAATGTACTTTTTAGCTACTTAAACACCCAAATCTTTAATTTCACCACCCAGCAACACTGTTTTGCACGATGTACGCTGTATCGACACCGGGCTAGAATGAACATATTTTGCCCGCTGTTCCAAATGTTCATCCTCTCACACTCTCAATTGTTTTTGACAGTTTTACGTTAAAAGCAACAACAAAATCGATTGGGCCCATATTACACGGTGCTCGTTTGCTCGGCGTGCAATGAACACTTTTATTCTCTTTTCTCAATTTGCACGTTGGTATGTTACACGACAGAAATATGCTCGCCGAGCTAGTTTTGACATTTCATTCAGTTCCTTGCTTTTTCTCCTGCACTTTATTCCAACAAGGGTTTCCGACAACTTTTTTCTTCATACTATTATAGTACAATAGTAGCACTTTTCTTAACAAAATGTACTTTTTAGCTACTAAAACGCCCAACTCTTTAATTTCACCACCCAGCAACACTGTTGCACGGTGCTCGCTGCCATGTACACCGAGCAAAAATGAACATATTTTGCTCGGTCTACAAAGTGTTCATCCTCTCACACTCTTAGGCCCATATTACACGGTGCTCGTTTGCTCGGCGTGCAATGAACACTTTTATTCTCTTTTCTCAATTTGCACGTTGGTATGTTACACGACAGAAATATGCTCGCCGAGCTAGTTTTGACATTTCATTCAGTTCCTTGCTTTTTCTCCAGCACTTTATTCCAAAAAGGGTTTCCTACAACTTTTTTCTTCATACTATTATAGTACAATAGTAGCACTTTTCTTAAAAAAATGTACTTTTTAGCTACTAAAACACCCAACTCTTTAATTTCACCACCCAGCAACACTGTTGCACGGTGCTCGCTGCCATGTACACCGAGCAAAATGAACATATTTTGCTCGGTCTACAAAGTGTTCATCCTCTCACACTCTCACTGATTTTTGACAGTTTTGCATTGGAAACAACAACAAAATTATGTGCACGCCGAGCAAACGAGCACCGTGTAATATGGGCCTTGGCCACCATGATACAATTGTATCATGCTTGGCCACAAGACCTACTGCTTATGTCATAATACATTTTAGCGATGCCACTTTTCCGTATTTTTCATAAATGTGGGATGAACACATAGAAAAGGAATTATATAGGGTAAATAAGAAAAAATTGAATCAATGTGTCTATAATTGAATATAGTAATTTTATAGATTTATTTTCAGTACTTTAATATTGCCCATAATTTTTTGTTTATCTCTTTGTTTTCTTAATTTCTTGTTTATTTTGAATTTTATTCTAATGTGCATACGATATCTTATAAAAAACTTTTTTAGGTCTTCTTTATATATTAAAACTGTTGGAGATAAATCAACATTTTTTAAAAGTTCCGTATACATCAATATTTTCAGCAATGCATTTTATATAAAACGCTTACCTACTGAAACCATGAAATATGGAATTTTCATAGCATTTTATCTTACACGGCGGCCACACCTGCAAGTGCAAGTTCGAAAAACTATATACATTCAAATAATTTTACTAACACACTCGCAATTTCGCACTTGCAGCCGACTTGCAGCGCTACTATCAACGAAATTTCAGAGACAGTGGATTTTGACACTTGCCGCAAGTAAATGTCAAAAAAGGGGACAAGAGTGTTGTTTTTTCTAATCTTTTGGAGATTTTACCCAGATTTTTCACAATTTAATACAACAAGCACACTGGTAACTTGTTTTCTTCATTTTCTTCATTTTGTAGCTTTGCCAGCTCTCGCAATACTACAATTGTAGCGAGAACCTTTGCATTCGATGACATTTTGTAAATGAACTTGCACTTGCACATGTGGTCGCTGAAACAACTTGCAGCAATTTTCGAATTTTGTCGAAGTTAATATGTATTCTCTACTTGCAAGTGATTACTTGCACGTGTGGCCGCAGCGTTAAGATATGGTAGCACAGTATTTCATGGTTTTGACATTAGCAGTAGGTTTTGTCAAAGCTCCTTACCATACCTTTTTATTGTATCGTGGCTGCAACAACCATAGAAATAAAATATTCTTTGGCAACAACAAATACATAAATACACGGCTGAAGGCATGATACAATCATGGTATAATAATACTAGGTAGCATTGACAACTGCTTATTTTCGTTTCTATAATCCCCAACTCAACTGTGGCGTCCGTGGCGTAGTTGGTTAAAGTGCGTGGCCGCTATGTCAACGAACCTGGAGACCCAGGTTCGAACCCCAGCAGCGACAGATAATTATTTAAATTAAAATATTTTTTCTGTACGGCCGCCACCTCTCTGCAGACAATGGCAAACCTCAGAGAGTATTCAAAATGCCATGTAAAGCTTCTTGAGAACAAGAACATTCCGTTCATCCCGTTCGGAGCCGGCGTTAAACATGTAGGTCCGGTTCTCGGTCAATTGTGTACAAACTTAATAACACGCACAACACAATTGATTGGGCTGAAATGGTCAGTTATTTATTTTTATTTTTTATAATCCCCAACACGGTGATTGCCAATCAAACAATCTAGTCGTTTTGTTGTTGCTTTCAATGTGAAACTATCAAAAGCTCTGAGAGTCAGAGCGGATGAACACAGATTACAGCAATCTAAATTTGTTCATTTTGAGATTGCTGTACATGTCGGCAATCAGCAATCTGTATAGTGTTGCTAGGTTACGAAATAAAATTTTCAAACTGCTTATTTTCTCTTCTACAATCCCCAACTCACACGGTGATTGCCAATCAAACAATCTAGTCGTTTTGTTGTTGCTTTCAATGTGAAACTGTCAAAAACTCTGAGAGCCAGAGCCAGAGCCAGAGATGAACACAGATTGCAGCAATCTAAATTTGTTCATTTTGAGATTGCTGTACATGTCGGCAATCAGCAATCTGAATAGTGTTGCTAGGTTACGAAATAAAATTTTCAAAGAAATGCAAAATTTTGATTAGCGTGTCGTGTGAGCTACCAGCAATCAGCATGTGAAAGAGAGTAAGAAAAGTTCATTGATTGCCAATCAAACAATCCCGTGTGAGTTGGCCAAAAGAAATACAAAATTATGATTAGCGTGTCGTGTGAGCTAAGGCAATCAGCATGTGAAAGAGTGTAAGAAAAGTTCATTGATTGCCAATCAAGCAATCCCGTGTGATTTGGCCAAAGAAATGCAAAATTATGATTGGCGCGTCGTGTGAGCTACCAACAATCCATGATACAATTATACAGGTAGCATTGACAACTATTGATTTTCTCAGCAACGAGGAAACCACCATCTGTCAAATACAGTTGTTCGTGGAATAAAGTGAAACGAAAGTGAAAAACATAACCTAAATAAAATTTGTGCGTTTAATATACAATAATGAAAGTTTTCAAAAAATTATTTGTGATTTGTGCTAAACGTTTTCCTGTCGAAAGCGTTAAGTTTTATTCAATTATGCACAATTTTAATTGAAACCTTATTTCATTTCGTCTGCATTTCGTCCATATGCATATGCAGCTGCTGAGGTTGCTGCATTTGAATGTTTTCCACATTTTTTTTTTATGTTTGCACTAAATCACATTAAGTTGAGAAATTATTTTCGTTAAAGTAATAATAAATCACTATTATTACAATGCTCACTATTTATTATTAAATAAAAAAGAAAATATTTTACAAGCAAATGTTTAGTGAACGCAAACAATGGCGTAAAACATAAACAATAATTGAACACTCTCTTTCTAGACATTTTTTTTGACAGATGCTGGTTTCCCAAGCAACTGTCAATACTACCTTGTATTATTATACCATGCCAACAATCAGCATGTGAAAGAGAGTAAGAAAAGTTCATTGATTGCCAATCAATCAATCCCGTGTGAGTTGGCCATAAGAAAACATCTTCTGTCAAAAATCGCGGTTTGTGAAAATGCATCTGCAGCAGCTGAAGTTATTGTTTTTTCACTTCAACGTTTTCAACATTGCTTGTGTTTTCAATGTCCGGTTGTGAGCGCTCTCTCTTACCGAGCGTTTCCACCGCCCGAACGAACGAAGAAATCATCGCGAAATCATCGTCCAACTGTTTCCACCGCACGAACACAAGTTGCGAACATTGGTAACCCCCTAGGCCCATATTACACGATGATCGTCTGATCGCAGTCAAAATATTTTTGTTGTTGCTTACAATGCGAAACAATTGTTCATCCGCTCTGGCTCTCAGTGTTTTTTGACAGTTTCGCATTGAAAGCAACAACAAAAATATTTTGACCGCGATCAAACGATCATCGTGTAATATAGGCCCTAGCCACACGTGCCAGTAACAGTTCGAAAAACTCAATACACTCTCACTTTTTCACTAATACACTCACCGTTTGACATCGACAGCCAGTACTGGCAGTCCACTGGCAACAACTTTTACAGAGACAGTGGATTTTGACAACCACAGCCAGCAAATACTATGTTTCCATGGCGAGTTAACTCGGGGTTTACTCGGGGTTAACTCGCTATGGAAACGCGAGTTGAGTTGAGTTTCGTTAAATCCACGAAACTCCACGAAACTTGTAAGATTTAACTGGGTTCTATCTGTCAAAGTGAATGCTGCCATTTAGTATCCATTTCGCTAGTAAAACAATAACAAAAATCCAAATGAAATTGACAAGTTCGACTCAACTCGATGCTGTGCATGGAAACACTATCGAGTTAGCGACGCCATTTTCTTAACTCGACGAAAACTCTTACCCCGAGTTAACTCGCCATGGAAACATAGTAAAAGACAAAAGTAAGGAAAACAGTGTTGCGTTTTTTCCCTAAAATGTTCGAACTTTAAGTATGCATTTTTCTTTCATGTCTTAGTAAAATATATTTAATTTATTTAGTTGCTATTGCTTTAAAATTAAAATATGATATGAACAAGTTTAATTTCTTTTTAAAAAATATTGTGAAACACATTGACAACATAATTTGTTCCCTTTTTTTCTCCCATTTAAGTTTGGTGCTTTGTTGGCATATAAAAGCAACACTAAAACTGGATGTGAAACTAACAAGGGAACTTTGATTGTTGCGAGATCCTTTGCCTACGACGACATTTTGCAATGAACTTTTACTACCACGTGTGGCCACAGCAAACTTTCTGGCTTACGCTGCAGCCACACGTGACAGTAATGGCATGCCAGTTGAAAGTATGTATTAACTTCGAAAATCTTTCGAAATAAGCCAGAAAGTTTGCTGTGGCCACACGTGGTAGTAAAAGTTCATTGCAAAATGTCGTCGTAGGCAAAGGATCTCGCAACAATCAAAGTTCCCGTGTTAGTTTCACATCCAGTTTTAGTGTTGCTTTTATATGCCAACAAAGCACCAAACTTAAATGGGAGAAAAATAGGGAACAAATTATGTTGTCAATGTGTTTCACAATATTTTTTAAAAAGAAATTAAGCTTATTCATATCATATTTTAATTTTAAAGCAATAGCAACTAAATAAATTAAATATATTTTACTACAAGACATGAAAGAAAAATGCATACTTAAAGTTCGAATATTTTAGGGGAAAAACGCAACACTGTTTTCCTTACTTTTGTCTTTACTGGCTGTGGTTGTCAAAATCCACTGTCTCTGTAAAAGTTGTTGCCAGTGGACTGCCAGTACTGGCTGTCGATGTCAAAGTGTGAGTGTATTAGTGAAAAAGTGAGAGTGTATTAAGTTTTTCGAACTGTTACTGGCACGTGTGGCTAGGGGGTTATTTCGAAAGATTTTCGAAGTTAATACATACTTTCAACTGGCATGCCATTACTGTCACGTGTGGCTGCAGCGTAAGTCGCCATCTTGTTCGTTCGTGCAGTGGAAACACTTAAATTCAATGCTTGCGAGCATCAGCGTTGATCAATATTTGTTTATGCAAACGTACTAAATTTGATTAATTTTTACTGCTTTTATGCCTTTTAATTTAGGTTTTATGTAAGTATTTATTTAAAGAATTTATTATATAAAGAATATTATATAAATAATTTGCTTATATAAAGTACTAATAAAATTACAAAGTAAAACAAAGTTCTTTTGCGTTAAATTTTCAATATATTTTCTTTCTTTTTTGTTTTTCCTACGTTATTAACTACAATTTCAACAAATCTACTACCTATGCGCAAATAAGCACTGGATTCGCCCAAAAAGATCGAGCGTCGGCCGATCAGAGCGAAGAAATCTTCGTTCGTTCGTGCTGGAAAAGTGTTTACACTGCGCGAATAGCGCTCGCGAGCATTTTGTAATAAACCAATGTTCCGAACCTTGGTTCGGACCAAACTAAGAAATCTTCGTTCGTTCGGGCAGTGGAAACGCTCGGTTAGAGTATATTTTTTGACAGGAGATGGTTTCCCAAGCTGATGGTTTTTTCAATGCTACCTTGTATTATTATACTATGTGATACAATTACAAGGTAAGCTCATTTTAAGATGGCTGCTCAAATGAGAAAGTTTACAACAACAAAGCTGTAGGAGCTACAAACGTCAAACGACAAAAGCAACAACAACAATTAGAAAAACTAAAAATTACCAGCTGATTTTGACAACTATCGCACCATGCTCTCCAATGTGAGCCTACCTTGTAATTGTATCATGGGTTGAAGGTAAATACTTAAAACAAAACAAAGCAACGAAATATCAAAGTTATAGCCCTATTACGGTTCACAGCAATATACTGCTGTGTCTTCTATCAAGTAGACACAACAGAAATGCGCTATGATGGTTCACAACAATACATTAGGGGTATTCACGATCCGGAGCTCTTTGTAGAGCTCTTGTGCAAAAGTGCAACAAAAAAGAGCTCTACAATAACAAAATCCATGTGCTGTCAAAATTATTCTTTTTTGCTCAAGCGCACTGGCGATACCCTGTAGTTCTTTTGTAGTGCTCTTGAGCGCTTGTGTGAATTTTTGACAGCAAACAAATAGTGACGGTATATTGTGTACACTTTTATATACTAACTTCATTAATATCACATCACTAACTTTCAAAGCTGACTGAACTTGACTTCAATAGTTAGGTCTGGGTATGGGGTGTGTTCACAGCTTGTTGCGCTTTTTTGCTCTTTTGCACAAGAGCTCTACAAAGAGCTCCGGATCGTGAATACCGCTATTGTTGTTTCACTTGATTGTAGAAAGTATGTGGAATTTGTTACTTATGACAGCTCGTCAAGTTGCCACTACAAATTCTCATTAAAACACAATTTTTCCCATAGTAATTTAATACTACGAAAATCCCACAAATATTAAAACTACGGCAAAAATACCAAAATACGACGTTTACACTAAAAAGGGCGTAATTCATAAGTAAATAAGTCATAAACATATTTTTTGACTAAACAAAACATAAATAGGGAACGAAATACAAAAAAGGCGAACTGTATCAAAGAGGTGGCTTTCTCCCACAGCAATTAAAAAGTACCACAAATTAAATATTTCAAAATATACTATTACTATGTTTCCATGGCGAGTTAACTCGGGGTTAGGGTTTTCGTCGAGTTAAGAAAATGGCGTCGCTAACTCGATAGTGTTTCCATGCACAGCATCGAGTTGAGTCGAACTTGTCAATTTCATTTGGATTTTTGTTATTGTTTTACTAGCGAAATGGATACTAAATGGCAGCATTCACTTTGACAGATAGAACCCAGTTAAATCTTACAAGTTTCGTGGAGTTTCGTGGATTTAACGAAACCGACTCAACTCTCGTTTCCATAGCGAGTTAACCCCGAGTAAACCCCGAGTTAACTCGCCATGGAAACATAGTAACTATCGAGTTAGCGACGCCATTTTCTTAACTCGACGAAAATCCTAACCCCGAGTTAACTCGCCATGGAAACATAGTAAATGTTTTCAAAACATAGTAAATGTTTTCATGGCGAGTTAACTCGGGGTTAGGGTTTTCGTCGAGCTAAGAAAATGGCGTCGCTAACTCGATAGTGTTTCCATGCACAGCATCGAGTTGAGTCGAACTTGTCAATTTCATTTGCATTTTTGTTATTGTTTTACTAGCGAAATAGATACTAAATGGCAGCATTCACTTTGACAGATAGAACCCAGTTAAATCTTACAAGTTTCGTGGAGTTTCGTGGATTTAACGAAACTCAACTCAACTCTCGTTTCCATAGCGAGTTAACCCCGAGTAAACCCCGAGTTAACTCGCCATGGAAGCATAGTAATTGTCATAGTTGAATAAATAAGGTTGTCTCGTGGCTGATCGTACTCTCTTTTCAGTACCCATAATTGTCAAATTCAATGAAAAGCAACAACAACAACTTCAACGGCTTTTCATGTTATTAATTTTCGTTTTTAGATTTTGTATGAGATGTCAACTTCGATTTGACATTTATGGGAACTCGTTCTCACCCATGCGACAACCTTATTTATTGAACCATGGTAATTGTAAATTTGTACTATAAAATTTGACAAGTGTTCACATTGTCAAATTTCTCGTTAAACTGTTGGTCAAACAACAGAAAAATCAAAATATTTTGATTTTCGTCAAACGA
Source organism: Pherbina coryleti (assembly GCA_943735915.1). Taxonomy (NCBI): domain Eukaryota; kingdom Metazoa; phylum Arthropoda; class Insecta; order Diptera; family Sciomyzidae; genus Pherbina; species Pherbina coryleti. Next base: position 1,234,741 of record OX030951.1, read on the forward strand.
TTTGACAAACAGTTTGATGAGTGTTTACACATCAAATTATCATCAAATCGTCGTCAAATCCCATATATATTTCTGTTTGTCAAACTGTTTGACCAATAATTTAATGAATGTGAACACTCCTTATTATAATAAAGTCGATCAACATTTCTCTACAATGACAGATTGGAGACGTGCTGCTCGCCGTTCGTCACGCATATTCGGGGCTGTCATAGAAACCAAGACGGTTTTGCTTTTTGTCGGAATTGCAAATCAATTCTGATTTCATTTGGTGTCACAAAATCGCCTTGGTTTAGATCTTTTCGAACATAAACAAAACCGATGTTCGAATCAGCTGTTTCTCACATTTTGTCTGTGTATGTGGAAATTTTATTAATTTCATTAGTTCACAATTTTATTAAATTTAGTGTGTTTTTTTTGTTTGTGTTATATAAGAAGCAATAAATAAGCATAAAATGGCTTCAGCTGTTGTAGCCTCTTTATTAATAGAAGAAAGGAGCTCAGAAAAGGTGAAAAGAAGAGTTTTGATAGATTGCAGCAATCCACTTGAGCTGCCTGCGTCGGCGTAAGCATATTTTTCTTTTACTGTGCAGTTATCTAGATCTATAAATATAGCTATAAATATATTTTTTTTTGTAGATTTATTTATTTATTTTTATAAAAGAACAAGAATTTACTTACATTTCAACGAAATATCAACTAGCAAGAGAAAAAAAACTCGCGCAAATTAAATCTGTCAACGGTTAGATGCTTGGTTTGATTCCGATAAGAAAATCGATAATATTGGTTTCTGTGACACCTAAAACCGATATTAATTCCGATTCGAATATAAAACCAATAATGTCGGAATTCATGACACCAAAGTAAATTTTTTGTCGTTTTTATAACCAATTCCGACAGCTATTGGATTCTATGACAGCCCCGATTGTGTTCGGGCTAAAAGAGAACACAAAAGGGTCCATCAAATGCAAAAAAAATACAGTTCATAGTTGATGTTGCCACTTCTTTTAGAAACCACTAAAAATTCTCAAAAAAGACTAACAGAAAAATAAAATCCCCTAAAGTTTTCCCCTAAACTTTTTTGACCCCTAAATTTTCTACTAAACCGAAAAAACCCCTAAATCTAGGGGAAAATCCCCTAATCTGGGAACACTGGCTCATATGTTACCTAGATGTCAAAGTCAGCTGGTGATTTTAAGCATTTTCTAATTTTTGTCGTTTGATGTTTGTGGCACTTGCAGCTTTGTTGCACTATTTTACATTTGAGCAGCCATTTTAAAATTACCCTACCTAGTTATTTTATTGTCTTAAAGCATTAAAATATTTTTGCTTACCTTTTCTACCCTTCGTAATGTTTTAATTTGTACTCAAATTTAGTTTATAATTTTGTCACACTTGCACAGCCTATTTTTCAGGGATGTTATTGACTATCGATATCATTTCAATAGTGAAAACATTTTTAGTTTTATGCGCACCTTACACCGTCAATCATTTGACGTCAAGCATGTGTACGTGTGGATTGATGCTATCCCTTACACACATGAAGCATAGCGTCAAATTTTCATTCTTCATAATTGTTCGTGAAATACAGACGTGCCATGAGTGACACAGACGATTGCATCGCATATATTGCAGTAGCAAATGCTATTAAAAAACATAAAAAATTGTTTGTCCTCCTCAATTCTTTTTTTTTCAGCTTCTTTTTTCTCCACAGATATGGCCGCCACACGACAAAAACAAACGAACTGACGAAAAGCCGTCAATCAAGCCCTTACACACATCAATCCGCTTGACCAGCATTGCAAAATATCAAAAATTTTAGATTTTCGTCAATCAAGCCATCAACGAGTCTGTGTGATGCATACAAACAAATATTTACTAACACATACAAATGATTGACGTCAAACATAGAAATAAAATATAAGGAAGTGGTGTTCTACTCACACATACTATGCGTGTGTTGAAGAATTTTTCAAGCGAGATAGAGCATGATTTTTTGACATAAGCTCTTGCACATCAAAACAAAGAAAATGAGTGGTGAAAAAACATTAAAATATTAAATAATTAGCAATTGTCATCGCTATAAATTGTATTAAAACGAACATAAATAAAATAAATAATTAAATAAGCATGCGTTGTGCCGTGAAAAGTTGTGAAAGTTCACAAAAAACACATAATAAGTAGGTTTCATTTCACAGGTAATCTTGCTTTATAGTTTGTTGGTTTCCCGCCATTTGTGTGCATGAGTCATGTGCAAGAGCTTCTGTCAAAACACAAGTTCAGCTTCATGAGCGCATTCATTCGTTAAGGTGGCAAGCGATAGGGCCCTTATTTTTTTCGATTGAAGATAAGTTTTAATCAGGGACTGTAACTGTTATAAATTTTTTTCAAATAAGTCGATAAATTTTAAAATGTGACTTCTTTTTCCGGTCAAAAATATTTATATGACAGTGATATTCTATATTCAATACTAGCTTACCCGGTACACGTTTTTTGCACCAGAAAATATGCTAATGAGCCGAATGGCTAGTCGTATTTTGCATAATTTTTTAAGTGTCTTGTCGGGACAAAATTTGTCCCGTATTTTTGACATTTTTGTAAAATATCTATGATTTCAAATACACATTCACATGAACTGAGACAATAAAAAAAGGCCTAATTTTAATTGTTATTTTTGACTGAAAAATATTTTATTTTATATTTTAATATTGAATACCTCATAAGTGGTGTGTAAGTACAATAAAAATTAAATAATAAAAATACGTCTGAACACCAAAATGTTTTCGTCTTTCTTTACGATATCACCTAATGCGGCCCTGTTTGAATGTTTATGTGTTTGAATTAACTTCATTGTATTTGTAAAATACTTCATTTCTGGTCAACTTCACCGCTCCTTATCTCTTAGTTCTTTGACGTCAAATGATTGACCGTGTAAGGTGCGCATTATGTAGCTTGCACATCAGCGATTTCATGTGCCTCAAAAGGAGTGTTCACATTGTCAAATTTTTCATCAAATTGTTGGTCAAACAGTTTGACCACACAAGTGTTCACATTCTCACATTTTTCGTCAAATTTCATTATTTGCTTGGCCCATATTACACGGTGTCCGTTTGCCCGGCGTAAAATGAATCTTTTTTACTCTCTTCCACATTTTGCACTCTGGTATGTTACACGGGAGAAAATGAACGGCGGACAGATTTCGACATTTCATTAGGGGCTTTCACATGGACGTACATGTCATCCGACTTGGGCATGTCCGACGACATGTACGATCGTTCGAAAGCAAATGAGACGGTCGGACCGACATGTCGGAAGAAAATCAAAAATTTTTGATTTTTCTGCTGGTCGGTCCGACATGTCCGACGTGTGAAAGCATGTCGGTCCGACTCGCTGCATTTATCATTTCTATAAAGTTTTCGAACACCATGTAATATGGGCCCTTGCGCATCGAAGTGAAAACGTTGCCATGACGGAGCAATTTTTATTAATATTTTATTCAAACATGAACCAAACGAAGCAAACAAACTCTGAATGTGTCCGGAAATATTTTAAAAATTTTTTTCCAGACACATTCTTCTGTTATTATCATGTTTATGCGATGTGTTCACGTTGAAATCTTTTTTCAACTTGCAAAATTTGTACTATAAAATTTGACGAGTGTTCACATTGTCAAATTTCTCGTTAAACTGTTGGTCAAACAACAGAAAAATCAAAATATTTTGATTTTCGTCAAACGATTTGACAAACAGTTTGATGAGTGTTTACACATCAAATTATCATCAAATCGTCGTCAAATCCCATATATATTTCTGTTTGTCAAACTGTTTGACCAATAATTTAATGAATGTGAACACTCCTTATTATAATAAAGTCGATCAACATTTCTCTACAATGACAGATTGGAGACGTGCTGCTCGCCGTTCGTCACGCATATTCGGGGCTGTCATAGAAACCAAGACGGTTTTGCTTTTTGTCGGAATTGCAAATCAATTCTGATTTCATTTGGTGTCACAAAATCGTCTTGGTTTAGATCTTTTCGAACATAAACAAAACCGATGTTCGAATCAGCTGTTTCTCACATTTTGTCTGTGTAATTGGAAATTTTATTAATTTCATTAGTTCACAATTTTATTAAATTTAGTGTGTTTTTTTTGTTTGTGTTATATAAGAAGCAATAAATAAGCATAAAATGGCTTCAGCTGTTGTAGCCTCTTTATTAATAGAAGAAAGGAGCTCAGAAAAGGTGAAAAGAAGAGTTTTGATAGATTGCAGCAATCCACTTGAGCTGCCTGCGTCGGCGTAAGCATATTTTTCTTTTACTGTGCAGTTATCTAGATCTATAAATATAGCTATAAATATATTTTTTTTTGTAGATTTATTTATTTATTTTTATAAAAGAACAAGAATTTACTTACATTTCAACGAAATATCAACTAGCAAGAGAAAAAAAACTCGCGCAAATTAAATCTGTCAACGGTTAGATGCTTGGTTTGATTCCGATAAGAAAATCGATAATATTGGTTTCTGTGACACCTAAAACCGATATTAATTCCGATTCGAATATAAAACCAATAATGTCGGAATTCATGACACCAAAGTAAATTTTTTGTCGTTTTTATAACCAATTCCGACAGCTATTGGATTCTATGACAGCCCCGATTGTGTTCGGGCTAAAAGAGAACACAAAAGAGTCCATCAAATGCAAAAAAAATACAGTTCATAGTTGATGTTGCCACTTCTTTTAGAAACCACTAAAAATTCTCAAAAAAGACTAACAGAAAAATAAAATCCCCTAAAGTTTTCCCCTAAACTTTTTTGACCCCTAAATTTTCTAAACCGAAAAAACCCCTAAATCTAGGGGAAAATCCCCTAATCTGGGAACACTGGCTCATATGTTACCTAGATGTCAAAGTCAGCTGGTGATTTTTAGCATTTTCTAATTTTTGTCGTTTGATGTTTGTGGCACTTGCAGCTTTGTTGTAATATTTTACATTTGAGCAGCCATTTTAAAATTACCCTACCTAGTTATTTTATTGTCTTAAAGCATTAAAATATTTTTGCTTACCTTTTCTACCCTTCGTAATGTTTTAATTTGTACTCAAATTTAGTTTATAATTTTGTCACACTTGCACAGCCTATTTTTCAGGGATGTTATTGACTATCGATATCATTTCAATAGTGAAAACATTTTTAGTTTTATGCGCACCTTACACCGTCAATCATTTGACGTCAAGCATGTGTTTGTGTGGATTGATGCTATCCCTTATACTACGTTTCATTAGAGGAAATGAGCCATTTCAAATGAGTCATTCAAATGTGTTTACACTGATTTTTTTTGAGAACGTATCGCATTTAGTTTGACAGCTTGTTCTTTGATTTCGAATTCACTTCACAATATTTTTGACATTTTCCTTTCTTTTTAGTGCGTTCGGTGTGTTTTTATCCATTCTGCATTGAATGCGTTCGAAATAGTTTGTAATTAGTTTTAAGAACGTATCCAATCTCATTCATTTATTTCAAATGAGATGATTTGCAAATGAGAATTCGTATGAGAAATGAGATGATTTCGGTTCTCATTTGGCTGAATGAGCTGAAATGAGTCATTTGGCTCAATGTAAACGTAGTATTACACACATCAAGCATAGCGTCAAATTTTCATTCTTCATAATTGTTCGTGAAATACAGACGTGCCATGAGTGACACAGACGATTGCATCGCATATATTGCAGTAGCAAATGCTATTAAAAAAACATAAAAAATTGTTTGTCCTCCTCAATTCTTTTTTTTTGCAGCTTCTATTTTCTCCGCAGACATGGCCGCCACACGACAAAAACAAACGAACTGACGAAAAGCCGTCAATCAAGCCCTTACACACATCAATCCGCTTGACCAGCATTGCAAAATATCAAAAATTTTAGATTTTCGTCAATCAAGCCATCAACGAGTCTGTGTGATGCATACAAACAAATATTTACTAACACATACAAATTATTGACGTCAAATGATTGACCGTGTAAGGTGCGCATTATGTAGCTTGCACATCAGCGATTTCATGTGCCTCAAAAGGGGTGTTCACATTGTCAAATTTTTCATCAAATTGTTGGTCAAACCGTTTGACCACACAAGTGTTCACATTCTCACATTTTTCGTCAAATTTCATTATTTGCTTGGCCCATATTACACGGTGTCCGTTTGCCCGGCGTGCAATGAATCTTTTTTACTCTCTTCCACATTTTGCACTCTGGTATGTTACACGGGAGAAAATGAACGGCGGACAGATTTCGACATTTCATTAGGGGCTTTCACATGGACGTACATGTCATCCGACTTGGGCATGTCCGACGACATGTACGATCGTTCGAAAGCAAATGAGACGGTCGGACCGACATGTCGGAAGAAAATCAAAAATTTTTGATTTTTCTGCTGGTCGGTCCGACATGTCCGACGTGTGAAAGCATGTCGGTCCGACTCGCTGCATTTATCATTTCTATAAAGTTTTCGAACACCATGTAATATGGGCCCTTGCGCATCGAAGTGAAAACGTTGCCATGACGGAGCAATTTTTATTAATATTTTATTCAAACATGAACCAAACGAAGCAAACAAACTCTGAATGTGTCCGGAAATATTTTAAAAATTTTTTCCAGACACATTCTTCTGCTATTATCATGTTTATGCGATGTGTTCACGTTGAAATCTTTTTTCAACTGGCAAAATTTGTACTATAAAATTTGACGAGTGTTCACATTGTCAAATTTCTCGTCAAACTGTGGGTCAAACAACAGAAAAATCAAAATATTTTGATTTTCGTCAAACGATTTGACAAACAGTTTGATGAGTGTTTACACATCAAATTATCATCAAATCGTCGTCAAATCCCATATATATTTTTGTTTGTCAAACTGTTTGACCAATAATTTGATGAATGTGAACACTCCTATACGTGTGTAGAAGGATTTTTCTTCAATTGAGAAAGCGAGATATAGCATGATTTTTTGACATAAGCTCTTGCACAGCAAAACAAAGAAAATGCGTGGTGAAAAAATATTAAAATATTAAATAATTAGCGATTGTCATCGCTATAAATTGTATTAAAACGAACATAAATAAAATAAATAATTAAATAAGCCATTGTGCCGTGAAAAGTTGTGAAAGTTCACAAAAAACACATAATAAGTAGGTTTCATTTCACAGGTAATCTTGCTTTATAGTTTGATGGTTTACCGCCATTTGTGTGCATGAGTCATGTGCAAGAGCTTCTGTCAAAACAGGGACCGTAACTGTTATAAATTTTTTCTAATAAGTCGATAAATAATGGTTATTTTTTGTTTTGTTTTTTTTTTATTATTATTTACTTTTATTTATTCGGCCAAAAATACCAGTTAAAATATGTTTATTTTTCGGTTAAGAATAGAAGTTAAAATATGAATTATTTTTTCGGTCAAAAATAAATGTTAAAATATGACTTATTTTTCCGGTCAAAAATATATATATGACAGTGATATCCTATATTAATATCCAGTGATATCCTACATTTTTTGCATCCGAAAATATGCTAATGAGCCGAATTGACTAGTCGTGCCATATCTGCCGTATTTCACGGGACGTGCCGTATTTTGCATTTTTTTAAGTGCCTGCCGGGACAAAATTTGTCCCGTATTTTTGACATTTTTTGTAAAATATCTATGATTTCAAATACAACAAAAAGTAAATAATAAAAATATATTATTATTCGCTGCATTGAAGCGAATGTATTCTTGTAAATATGTTTTCACTTAACTATGTATATCAAGCGTTTATACAAAATTTTAAGAAGCGTCTTGCTAAGAAAATAAAAAAAAATTAAAAAAATTGGCTGTCAAATTACCAAACTGACAGTTCATGGCAGGCAATAGTTATCAAGATATTTATCATGACATATATTGCTCTTCATGAGCAATGAACGGTCTCCACTGGCAATATATCGTCTGACATAAGTATCATTATATAAACTATTGCCTGTGGAGGCTGATATAACCTATTGCCGCTGGGTTCGTTCTTTGATCTGCTGTTACTGAGTTTGTTGTTTTTTTTCACTTCAAGGTTTTCAACATTGTTTGTGTTTTCAATGGCGGATTGTGAGCGCTCTTTTTTTGAGTATATTTTTTGACAGGAAATGGTTTCCCAAGCGACTATCAATGCTACCTTGTATTATTATACCATGGTTCGGGCTATTAATCAACACCAATGAGAAAAGTACCTCTCTTTTGAGGAATAACACTGTTTCCTTATCTCTTACTTCTTTGGAATTAGTAAATGACATTTTTGAGCGCTCGTCAGCTGTTCACAAGTCTTCTCAGTGAAAAAAATAATCGCGGCAATTTGACGCGACCACAGTTATCAAAACGCAAACACTGCTTCAGGAGTGCATTATTTTGTTCAATCTTTAACACACTTTTGGGGCGCTTTTGTCTCCAGCAAAGTTTATGATATACACTCCCTTCCACTTGATTAGACGCACTTGCTTTCATAAGAAATAATGCTCTTCTCTCGATCTTGGTTAAAAAAATAACAACAACAACTACTTGGAATAAATTCTCATTGAGTGTACTTACCAACAACAATATAAAATCTCCACTCTCTTTAACATAACGGTACCTACTAACAAATTTTTAAACAGATATCAAAAACATTGCAATTCAAACTCGTTCATTAGATTAGACGCAGTATAAAAATAAACGAAAAAGGATTCAAAACCCATTTGTTTTTGACATTTTATTTTTTATATATTTATTTTACAATATTTAATAGTGAGTATTGCCTCCATTTTTTAAAATCACTTCAAAAATACGGTTTTTCATGGACTCGTACAAAGACTTTAAATAAACAAGGGATATGTCTGCCCACTTTGTCTTAATTGCAGCTATTAATGACTGCTTGTCATTATATTGTTTTCCACCTTCATATACTTTTCTTGAAAGCCAGCCCCAAACGTTCTCAATAATATTTAGATCTGGCGAATACGGCGGCCAACCTAATAATATGACATTTTGGCTTGTAATGAATTCTTTTACAATTTTCGTAGTATGTATAAGAGATGGGTCGTTCCGAACCTGTATAGTTCCTGGAACTATTACTATGTTTCCATGGCGAGTTAACTCGGGGTTTACTCGGGGTTAACTCGCTATGGAAACGCGAGTTGAGTTGAGTTTCGTTAAATCCACGAAACTCCACGAAACTTGTAAGATTTAACTGGGTTCTATCTGTCAAAGTGAATGCTGCCATTTAGTATCCATTTCGCTAGTAAAACAATAACAAAAATTCAAATGCAATTGACAAGTTCGACTCAACTCGATGCTGTGCATGGAAACACTATCGAGTTAGCGACGCCATTTTCTTAACTCGACGAAAACCCTAACCCCGAGTTAACTCACCATGGAAACATAGTATATGTTCACAGTCGGACATAGTTCCAATCGTTCCTTCCATTCATTTTTAGCATGTCCAAACAGTTCCGGTTGCAATGAATTTTTTTCTACAAATCAATATGAACCGACTTCTCTTTCACACATATTATGGCTTACACGAATTTGTGATCGACTATAAGTGCAAAGATATGTTTGCGAACGAACGAAACAACTGATGTGTGAAATGGTAAGATGACATTTCGACGTTCTTGTTGCGCGCAATGCTGTGTTTACTTCGTTTTGAACATGCTTTCATTCAATCGAATGGGACTGCGGAACTAGATAATTCCGCGGACATGTTACAATCTGCTGCATATGAGTTGCATGAGTTTCATTCAATGAAATGGAACTGCGGAACTAGATAGTTCCGCGAACATGTTACAATCTGCTGCATATGATTTGCATGAGTTTCATTCAATCAAATGGAACTGTGGAGCTAGATAGTTCCGCGGACACGTTTTGCAACTCGAGAGTACTCAATTTGTTATTTTTAAGCACTTATAAGTTACATACGAACGGACGTACAGACAGACGGACATGGCTAAATCGACTTGGATGGTGATGCTGATCAAGAATATATATACTTTGCTATACCTATGCCTCTTTATGGGGCTTACAAACAGAGTGACAAAATTAATATGCCCCTATTGAGTTTTTCTATGGGAGCCCACCTAAGGAGTGGTCGGAGGGAATAGGTGTCTAAGAAAAAAATGTTCCTTTTTCAAAAGTAATGGGGGTCGGTCATACATATTAATCCTCTTCGGCCTTCTCTTAAAGCCCTTCTGTTCAGGTGTAGAGAATACATATACAAAAACCACAAAAAATTGCTACTACAGCTCAAAGGAACTACATAGTTCCGCGGACATGCTTCCGCGAACTAGTTCCGCTGTACAAAAGAATCGTTCCATGTTCGTTCCGACCTCGGAACTGTTTAGCACAAGCCTAGTATGTATAGGTGCGTTATACTGCTGCAGGATCCATGACAAAGGTCCAAAAATATCAGAAAGCTTGGTAAATGCTGATTGCAGGATATATTTGTAAGAGTTAGCTGTCATTCTACATGTCTACAAACTCCAATTCAATGCCGCCATAAAAAGTTATTGCTCCCCAAACCATGACGCCACCCTTCCTGCTATGGTGCCGGCTCAAATATACTTCTTCTTTCCTGATATCATGGAAATAGTATTGATACCCATCCGGGCCATCTAAATTAAATTTTTTTTCGTCAGTTAAAATAACAAGGCGCCAATCATTTAGTCTCGTATCTTTTTGCACATCCCAACTCATAAAATCTTTCGCAAATTGGAGTCGTTGCTTTTTACGGACTGCATTTAATGGCGGCTTTTTTTTAATTTTAAGCGTTTCAAGTTTTTTGCTTGTCAAATCACCCGACGAACTGTTGAAACACTGGCTTGTACATTGGCTTGGAGCATTATTTTAGGAACGGTAAGTGTAGAGTTCGATGCTATGGCGATGATTTTGCGCTTGTCTCTCGGTGTCAATACTCCAGAAGTTCTGCCTTTGTAATTTTTTCCATAGCAATCGGGATTATTCAAATTACGGTCAACTGTTCTGGAACTTCGACCAATTATTTTTGCAATGGCGCGGTTTGAAAGCCCTTCACTACGGTAGAAATTGATTTTCTCCTGTTCCAACAAAGTTAAAATTTTTTCTTTTCCCATTTCGTGTAAATAACCTCAAAAACACTTGATTAAAAAAATTTGCACATTAAAAGTTTACTTGTATCACGGAACACTGCAAATTTCGTACTGCGTCTAATCTAATGAACAAGTTTGAATTGCAATGTTTTTGATATCTGTTTAAAAACTTGTCAGTAGGTACCGTTTTGTTACAGAGAGTGGCGATTTTTTATTGTTGTTGGTAAGTACACTCAATGAGAATTTATTCCAAGTAGTTGTTGTTGTTATTTTTTTAGCCAAGATTGAGAGAAGATCATTATTTCTTATGAAAGCAAGTGCGTCTAATCAAGTGGAAGGGAGTGTATAATTGTCATTTTTAATTATTTTTTCAGATTTCTGCATATTTTGGATCTCAAATAATATTATATACTATATTACGTTATATATCATTACATTATATTATATTATATTATATTATATTATACAGGGTGTTTCAGGAAGTTCTGGCCAAATATTTCCAGCGTATTCCTTAGCTCATTTCTTGAAGAAAAGTCCTGCAAAATTGTGATGTTGCAACGTGATGTACGTGGTGTACGTGGTGTTCCCGCATCTATGTTTTTACGTTCGATTGTGTGGACCGACTAGGCGCAATTCACGAGAGACGGCATAACTAATTTCCATAATTTGCATGAATGGGCCAACGAAAATCCTCACAACAAGAAAGAAAACGCATTTCAACGCAGATTTGACGTCTCCGTTTGGGCTGGAATCATCGACAACACCTTGATTGGGCCAAAAGTACTTCCGCCGAGGTTAAATTCGAAAAATTTTTTGGAGTTTTTGCGAGAAGTCATGCCAGAAATCCTCGAGGAAGTACCCCTTTTGGTACGAAATCATTTTTTCTACCAACAAGATGGTGCTCCAGCGCATTACGGGCTTATTGTGGGGTTATTTTGCTTCCAAAAAAAATGTTTGCATTTCAGTCAAATGGTCATAACTTTGGAACGGTAAGACCTTCGGGCTTCGTTTTGGTATTTTTAGAAAGGTAAAAGGTATTACTATCTTTTAAAAGAAAAAAAACATAAGTTACCTGCCATCTGGCTGAGCAAATTGAGGTTATGTTAATTTTGTTTTCCATTTTTTTTTTCGGAAAGCTCTGTGTCTCGGCTATTTCATCTTTTTCTAATTATTGTTTTATTTTTTACGGAACAACAAGCCCAAAAACAAAAAAATCCGACCACTGGCTCAGAAGTTAGCAATTTTACCCTATTACCCTCCGACCACCAATCCGAACATTTTGAACCCGCTGCCATTTCGCACCCGTGCATTTTCGGACATGGTCCTAGTGGACTTTTCTTCAAGAAATGAGCCAAGGAATACGCTGGAAAACTTTGGCCAGAACTTCCTGAAACACCCTGTATTATATTATATTATATTATATTATATTATATTATTATATTATTATTACCCAATAAAGTATCGTTAAAGCACCAAATTGTATGCCTCCAAGGTGGTGTGGAAGTACAGGGTTTTCCAATAAGAGGTGTTATTTTGGTATTCAAAGAAAAACGCCATTTTTTGAGATAAATGATCGGATGTTTATTTCATAATAAAGAGGAAGGTATGCCGTTAATAATGAAAAACAACATCAGCCAAATGGCCACCACGGCCACGCTTACAGGACAATATCCTTTTCATGAAATTTTCCATAACCAAATCGCAAAGTGGCTGCCCTATATCCTCGATTGCCTCACGAACTCCATATTTGAGGTCTTCAATCGATGCTGGGATGTTGGTGTAGACCTTATCTTTCACGTGGCCCCAAAGGAAGAAGTCGCAAGGTGTTAAATCACACAAAAACAATTTCTGTATTGCGGTCCGACAAGGTGCTTCACGACGACCAAAATATGCAATAATTTCAATGCGTTGTTGAAGCGTGTATGTTCCATTTTTAGTAATGGCGTAGTTTCTACTTGTCAAATGTCAAAGAATAAAAGCTAAAAGTGAGCGATTCACATTAGCGGGCGATTCACAATAACAACTCTTATTGGAAAACCCTATACAATAAAAACAAAACCATATTATCTTATTTTGTAATAATTTAATTGTTTTTATATTATATAACTGATTAGCTAAATATAACTAAATCCAATGTCAGTAAATTTAACCCATAAGCTATTGTATATGTGATTCAAATTTGAAACCGTTTGGATCTTCGTTAACGATCTAACCGAATACGGTCCTGAGTAAATGTTCCTGTATTACAATACAATTTTCTTTTAATATTGTTATTTAAAGTTATTTTTTACTTTGTAGTGATTTTGAAATCGGTTTTTTTTTGTGAAAAAGTTGTTATTTCTTTTTTTTAGAGAATATGAAAAATTTTATGTCATAGTATTCTTGAGGAAAATTTCAAACATGAAACTTTGTTCTTAAAAAATTTGTTTTGTTAATTCCTATCAATATTATTCGACATACAGAGTTTTTCTAATATTGCCACACCCCATTGGTGAATAACGCCCACTTTTTTTACCGTAATTTTTAATAACTATGCCTACTATGCACCCTAGTGTCAATATTATTTGATATATAGTGTGTTTCTAATATACACACACCAACACACCCCTTTGTTGAATAACGCCCATTTTCTTTACAGTAATTTTTAAAAATTGTGTCTACCCCTGTACTAAATTTCAGTACCCTAGTGTCAATACTATTCGAGATACAGTGTTTTTTTAATATGACCACACTCTTTTGTCAAATAACGCCCACTTCATTGACAGTAATATGTAATAATTCTGCCTACTCCAGTATTTTTACTGTTAATTTCAGTACCCTAGTGTCAATATTAACTGAAATACAGTGTTTTTCTAATAGTGACACGCCCCTTTGTCGAATATCGCCCACTTTTTAAAAAAGGACCTCCGCCTTCATGATATATATCTGTTGACCAAAATAACGGAAATCGGGCAAGTGCTTTAGGAGTTATCGATGTACATACATTTAAAAAAAAAAAAAAACGGACAAACCAACGAACTTGAGAACATCCTCCTTTTTGAAGTCGGTTAAAAATACCACACTTTTGGGCAATAACATTACTTCCTTATATCTTAAGTTCTTTGGAATGTCAAAGAATTCATTTTGTCTTGTATGATTTTTGACAATTCATGTTCGCTGGAAAACTGTCACACCTACCTGATTAATTATACCATGGTGTGTGAGCAGGCGTCAGTCAAAATTTTCAGAGAAAGTAAAAGAGAGTAAAAAATCGAGATGAACTTCAGTCATTTGACTGACGTGTGGACATAGCCTTTGTTGTTGCGTTTTGTGTAGCTACATAAGCCTTTGCTCTCAATTCTTACTCTCAGCGCTCCAAGAGCGCTTTCTGCCCATACCCGAATATGACCCTTGTTCGACAGAGAAAATCAAAAATTTTTGTAAACACGGCCAACCGTGTGACAAACTGTCGAACATCGCTTCTTAACTAGCGAACTTGTGTGAACATGGCCGCCGTGTGACGAACAGATTCGCCGATGTGTAAGCCCCCTGCAAGACAAGTACTAGTTAAATGATACGTTATTTAACCAATAGTGCTGTCGGAAATTTCAGTTAGTCTGTAGAACAAAGTTTCTATCAGTTTGTTAAGGGCAATGTGAAAAACCTAACCAAAACTCACATATAAGTGTGATTTCATATCTCTTTCTTACGCAAGTATTTTAATGTCTTGCCGAACACAGCTGCTCTGCTCACACTAACAATAAATTCCGTAAAGAATTTAATAACAAACTCAGCTGTGTATTTAACAACGCAGTTAGCGCCCCGTAAAACCTTCCCACCGTAGTGTAGTGGTTAGAGCGCTTGCCTTTAACGGAAACATGCGCGGGTTCAAACCCTTCACCAAATAAAGCCAAATTTATTTTCTTGTAATTTTGTTTAGAAATTTTTTTTTTCTATTTTTATTAATGTGTAGTATTTACAAAAGATAAATTTAAGTAAAACATTTAAAGAAAATAAAAAAAACAAAGGACCCAGAAGAAATAACGTTGTTATTTTTTACTCTACCAAGGAAAACTTCCTTTTTCCTTAAGTGTTATTTGTTAATTTGTCTATTTTTAATCGCTTTTGTACTTTATTTGATTAATTAAACACAATTGAAAATCTTTAAGTCTCATGCGATATTTGAACCTCGGTCCTCTGTCATATAAGTTCCGTATTCTACCCACTGCGCCACGGCCACTATCATTTGAATTGGTTATTTTAGGATATTATTTATTGCGTGACTTACACTTGCACCTCTTAAAGTTTTTTTTTTAATGTTTATATTTCTTTAATGTTTTAATTTAATGTTTATATTTCTGTCTCATTCTAACAAAACTGACAAAAGTGAAATAACTGAGAATGTATTAGTTTTTGCTGCAAATGTTGTGATTGTGTTGGAGTTTCAGTTAGGCATGTCTTGCAGGGCCCTTTAAGGGTGCATTTTCGATTAGGGGCTTTCAAACAAACGTACATGTCAGCCGACATTAGGGCACCCCAAATGATACTACATGTCGGATGGACCTGTCATGTCGTCGCACATGTAAATAGTATCGTTCGTGTGCTAAAAATGAAGTTGGATGGACATGTCCGATGAAAGACGAAAATGTTTGACTTTTTGCTCGGTCCATCCGACATGTGCGATCGTTTGTGTGCGTGTCCATCCAACTTAGTGCATTTTCTCATTCGATAAAAGTTTTTGAGTGAGAAACATCGAGCGGCAAAATGACAAATGTAATAAAAAAATTTTTAGAATGAATTTTTTGAGCTATATAGAAGGCTCACAGTGACTTAGAAAAATAAAAGAGGAATTCATAAAAATAAAATTTGTAAATATAAAGAGCCATAGTTGAATAAATAAGGTTGTCTCGTGGCTGATCGTACTCTCTTTTCAGTACCCATAATTGTCAAAATCAATGAAAAGCAACAACAACAACTTCAACGGCTTTTCATGTTATTAATTTTTGTTTTCAGATTTTGTATGAGATGTCAACTTCGATTTGACATTTATGGGAACTCGCTCTCACCCATGCGACAACCTTATTTATTCAACCATGTATAGAGCAATGCAAAAGTGTTCGATGTTTACTTGCTGGCAACTTTATAAAAATAAAGTCCATCCAACATGTGCGACCGTTTGAGACCAACGAAAAATAGTGCCGTTATTTTGTCGAACTACATGTCCATCCGACATGTAGTATCGTTTGGGGTGCCCTATTAGGGGGTTTCAGACAATACTACATGTCCGATGGACATTGCGTGTCCGATGACAAGTACGATGTGTGAAAGCTAAAACTACATGTCCATCCGACATGTAGTACGAAAATCAAATAATTTTGATTTTTCTGTCGGTCCATCCGACATGTACTATTGTTTGAACGCACGTTCATCGGACTCGTCGCATTTTTCATTCTGCAAAAATCGTCGAGGAGTGAACAACTACGCAAAGCAAAAAAAAAACAAAATGTATTTGAATATATAAGCTTTTCTTTTCTCCACTCCTTAACCCAAATCCTCTTTTTTCGTTTTTTTTTTGTTTTTCCATCTCTTCCATTTTCTCCAATACTTTATCAATAATTAGGCAGCAAGAAATTGTTTTACCGCTGTTATGACGTGTTCTCTGTGAGCGCTAAAAAATAATGATGTCTATCCAACATGTAGTATGTCTGAACGCTCGTCAAGAAAGTGCCGTTATTTTGCAGAACTACATGTCCGATAGACATGTAGTATTGTCTGAAACCCACTATTGTACGACGACCAACTAACGGGAATATTTTGTTTGAGCTTTCAAACGATCGGACATGTCCGACGACTTCATTTTTTGCAGACTCTGGCCGTGTGCTATTCGGAAACTTTTCACTCGGATGATGAAATTTTGACAGTCTGAAAGAGAATATTTGGCACTTGTGAGGTGAATATGACTGTCAAAAATTCATGTAGCCCCAGGGGCTAGTATAATTTTTGACAATCGGAAAGAGAATTTTTGACACAAGCAAAAATGAAAAAAAAAAAACACTTGTGAGTTTGTGAGTCGTAAAGCAGTTAAAAATTTCGTGTTTCCGATAGCATAGCAACCAGAATCCCTAATTTTCAATATATATCAACAATTTCGCAAATTAAATTAAATTCTTGTGCTAATGCACTACCAAAATCTAAAACGTCAACATTTCTAGTTGTCAAAATTTCATCGTCCTTTTGGCACAGCAAAAATTACAATTTTATTTCAACAGACAGAAATTGTATTCAACTCAGTAAATTCTCTCCTACCACGAGTGAAAAGTTTCCGAATAGCACACGGCCTCTCGAGCGTAACACATCTGTAAAAACCGAAGTAAAAAACCTTTTTCGCTTTGCATAAGGGCACCCCAAACGATACTACATGTCGGATGGACATGTAGTTCGACAAAATAACGGCACTATTTTTCGATGGTCTCAAACGGTCGCACATGTTGGATGGACTTCATTATTTTAAAGTTGCCAGCGAGTAAACATCGAGCATTGTGCAGTGCTCGATATATTTACAAATTTTATTTTTATGAATTCCTCTTTTATTTTTCAGAGTCACTGTGAGCCTTCTATACAGCTCAAAAAATTCCTTCTAAAAATGTACTTTTATAACATTTGTCATTTTTCCGCTCGATGTTTCTCACTCAAGAACTTTTATCGAATGAGAAAATGCACTAAGTTGGATGGACACGCACACAAACGATCGCACATGTCGGATGGACCGAGCAAAAAGTCAAAAATGTTCGTCTTTCATCGGACATGTCCATCCAACTTCATTTTTAGCACACGAACGATACTACATGTGCGACGACATGACAGGTCCATCCGACATGTCGTATCGTTTGGGGTGCCCTATAAGCCGATGTTTATACTATGTTCAGACTGGGAGCTAAATGCGCATTTAGAGCCTAATTCGCATTTATTTCCTTAATGCTTCTCTAAATGCGAATTTACCCATATAAAATTCTGTCAAGTAAATTCACATAAATTCTACTTCAAATGAGCATTTAGCAGTTTGCGACCCTGTTTCGAAGTTCGAATACATTTTACTCGTTTTTTTTGACAGTACTCGTTATAAAATTCAATCAGCTGTTTGTCATTCGATTGATAAACTTGAACAGTTTTTGTTTTTTGTTTTCTTAATTGTATTAATTAAATACACAAAAAAAGTCCTGTTCAAAAATAAATAAGAAGATTCCGTTGGTGAAAACCGATCGCAAAGGACTGGCCTGAAAACAACAAATTATAGAAGACGTGCGCCGCTGCGTGGGAAAACATCCTCTCATCCTTGTCTTTCAGGTGCAAAATATGCACAATAATCTGCTGAATGATCTACAAGAATGGAAAGTGAACTCAAGATTTCTCTTTGGTAAAAATCATACCATGCAAATAGTTTTGGGACGTAACAAAGCTGAAGAAGTTGAAACAGGTTTCCACAAGCTTTCCAACAGACTTCGCGACAGGATGGACTGCCACTGAAACGCCAAAGCTAGAGGTGACTGGACAAAATATTACTGAACGGTAGAATATGCTCGCAGTGTTTTTGTAGCCACAGAAGCAGTGGTATTAAAAGGAGGTCCACCCGAAGATTTTGCACACTCACTGGAGCCACATTTGCTTTCACAGTGTATGCCTACCAAATTGCAAAGGGAATTCTAGCGTTCTATAGTGACTACACCGTGTGCGAGGAAGGAAAAGTATTGACACCTGCGCAGGCTCGCATACTCAAGCTAATTGCAAATCATATAAAAAAATCGTTTGGGTTAATTGTGAGTTTTATTTAATTTGTCAATGATACATTTGTTTAATTATTAATAAAGTTGTTTATAAATATATTCAAACAAAAATAATAAATGTTTACAATTTTCCGAAAACTTTCTGGTTCGTTCCTGCAATCATATTTTTGTTAAAATGTCAGCATTTTCACAACATAGAAATAATATTAAGAAATCTGTCGATTTTAATGCGAATTAAGGGCTTTTACATAGTTTGAACACTTGACATTTGTAAGAATTTTCGAACTTCTAAATGCGCATTTAAAACTCAGTCTGAACATAGTATTACTCGATGAAAACATTATAGAAATGATAAATGCAGCGAGTCGGACCGACATGCTTTCACACGTCGAACATGTCGGACCGACCAGCAGAAAAATCAAAAATTTTTGATTTTCTTCCGACATGTCGGTCCGACCGTCTCATTTGCTTTCGAACGATCGTACATGTCATCGGACATGCCCAAGTCGGATGACATGTACGTCCATGTGAAAGCCCCTATTGACCTTCTAGTAAGTTTCGAGCACAAAACAGCTGATTTTGACTGCACACGGCAGCACAAAATTTAAAACACTTTCACTCAAATTGTTAAAAGCCATTTTTAATGCAAAACTGAACAATTACTTAATTTTTATTTATTACTATTTATTTATTGTACGTAAATTTGTTTTTAGGCACACAATTTGTGAGTTTATTTATCGCAAAACATAAATAATTATGAAATGTAATTTGACATTTGCTTCTTCTTATTGATGCTTATTCTTCTTGATGCTTGTTCTTCTTGATGCTTGTTCTTACTTTACTCCATGATACAATTATACAAGGTAGGTAGGAGTGACAACTTACTTTTTTCTCACCAGTACCTTGCACCGATTGTCAATTGCCTGTATATTTTGTTTTCTATTTTCTTTTCTTCTTTTTTCGTTCTCTAATTTCTACTACTTTTGACAGTTAGCGCAAGACGAAAGAACTGTCACTCCTACCTTGTATAATCAAAGAACTAAGATATAAGGAAGTGATGTTATTGCACAAAAGTGTGGTATTTTTCTTATTCGTGTTGGTTGACACAAACACATAAACATTCACAAAGGGCCGCATTCAGTTGCATTGTAAACAAAGAAGTAAGAAATAAGGAAGCGGTGTATTGGCTTAAAAGTGAGGGATTTTTCTTGCTTGTGTTGGCTTACACCAATACAGAAAGATTTACTCAGGGCCGCATTCGGTTAAAGCGGAAAGTAAGGCGTAAATTATTTCTTATTGCAATTGCATACTAATACATTCTGGTTGGAATAAAATAGTTTTGAACGTACTCATAAATATAGGAAAGAATTTCTACGAAGCAAAAGAGATTAATAACTTTTTTAATATTTTTTTTTGTATTTCCACACCACCTTTGAGGTATACAAATTGGCGCGTTACCGATTTTTTTGGGTGTTCGGTTCCCCGGTAGGCCTATTTCACCCGAAAAAAAAGAAAATATTAGTATTAAATATGTAGAGAAAGTAAAAGCAATATAATTCATGATGTATTTAACAACTTGTAAGCGACGTGATTTTTTTAAAGCAAAGTTCGCCTACACTTTTTTAATTACATTATTTAAAAATATAACAAATTAATACTACAATATAATAATAAAAATATGCTATATAAAAAATGTAAGTAATTTACTAAGAATATAACCAACTAATAATATGAACATGCATTAAAATAAAAGAGGAATTAAATAAAAGCATACTTTATTCTTCATTTTTATTTCAAATTCCCTTAAAATGTATACTTTTATGCAATTTTTGCCTTATTGTTGGCTTTTCATTAATTTTTTTTGTGATATAAAAATATCTGGTTTTTAAAAACATGCAAATTAAAGCTTTAATTACAATATTGTAATGTCCAGAAGACTGAATGTGTCCCTCAAATATATTTTTAGTTAGGAACTGGGACAATATGTCTAAATAATTATTTCATATGTAATAGTTATAAAAATAAAAAAAGAATGACTTACATCTTATCATCGGCAGCTTGTAAAAATGGTACTGCTGATGGATATAATCTCCGGTTGGTTTTTTGAAAATCAATAAAGTCATTTTCAAAAAAATGCTTGGAGCATACAACAGTTCTTGCTGTAACTGAAGTGGGATCTAACTCTAGGGCCCGGATCCATTTATGCCTAATATCTAGCATATGTGGGAATCTGAAAATAAGACAAATAAATTTATACAAAAATATTATCCATTTAAGACAATGACGCCCTTAAAATATATGCCACCATGAAAAATTATTCCACCCTCAAAAATGAATGCGCCCTTGTAGTACGTTTTGTGTTTTGACGTTTTCGCTCTTGCAAAAAATGGCGGGAAATTAACTAAATTCAGAAATTGATTTTCTTTAATTTTTGATTAGAAATTTGTGAAATTTAATTTAAAAAACACTTTACTACAACCAATATTGTTTAAATAAAGCTGTTTTCTTAAAAAAATTGTAACCGTTTCAACACAATTGCAAAATACTTACTTGTGAAATGAAACCAGCTTTTCCTTCAGTCTCTGGACACTTAAACAATTCTTCACAACACAACGCATAATTTTAAATATTCTTTATTATATTTAATTTACAAATTAAACCAATTTGAGCAATTATAATCGCTTTTAATATATTTGTTTAAATGTTTTCTTCGCGCACTTTCTTTTGCTTTGCAGTAAGATCGCAAATGTCAAAAATCCAATCAGAAAAAAAGCCGCAGTACACATACACTGTGTGTGTGAGAAACACCATTTCCTTATATTTTATTTCTTTGATTGTAAAAGAAGGCTCAAAATGTTTTTGATTAGAATAACATAAAATATTTTTTTAGATATTTACGGTATTAATAAAACGTTTGATAATTAAAGACCTAATATATTAAAAGACAATTATATTGTAATACAGAATTATTTTACTCAGGGCCGTATTCGGTAAGATCGTTAAAGAAGGTCCAAATGGTTTCTAATTGGAATCACATATACAATAGATTCTGAGTTAAATTTACTGATTTTGGAGCTAAATTAATTATATACTATAAAAATAATTAAATTATTATAAATTAAGGCTTTTTAAAAATATGATAATATAGTTTTGTTTTTATTATATTTCCACACCACCTATTTTTGCTGTTTTTTTTTTTTTTTAATTTCATTGTGTAATAATAATATAATATAATATAATTTGAGATCCAAAATATGCGGAAATCTGAAAAAAATTAAAAATAACAATTATATATCATGAACTTTGCTGAAGACAAGAGCGCCCCAAAAGTGTGTTAAAGAGTGACAAAATAATGCGCCCTTGAAGCAGTGATTGCGTTTTGACAACTGTGGTCGCATCAAATTGGCGCGAATATTTTTTTTTTACTGAGAAGACTTGTGAACAGCTGATGATCGCTCAGAAATGTCAAAAAAACACACTCTGTCTCGCTCGCTTAATTTACGAAATTGGCCACAGTTCACGTACACTGTATGTGTACACAACACCACTTCCTTATATTTTAGTTCTTTGTGTATAATTGTATCATGCTTTACTCGAAGTCTCGAGTTCTAGCACTCTCTGTGCACTTTGTGTGCTCGAGAGAGCGATTTTATGCTTGTTCTTCTTCTCCCATTTTAAGCACAGAAAGTCAAAGAACTAAGAGATAAGGAAGCGGTGAAGTTGAACAGAAATGAAGTATTTTACAAATACAATGAAGTTAATGCAAATACATAAACATTCAAACAGGGCCGCATTAGGTTATATCGTAAATAAAGGCGAAAACTTTTTGGTGTTCAGACGTATTTTCATTATTTAATTTTTATTGTATTTGAAATCATAGGTATTTTACAAAAAATGCCAAAAATACGGGAAAAATTTTTTCCCGGCAGGACACTTAAAAAAATCTTGCAAAATACGGCACGTCCCGTGAAATACGGCACATATGGTACGACTAGTCGTTCGGCTCATTAGCATATTTTCGGGTGCGAAAATTGTGTACCGGGTAACCTAGTATTTAATATAGGATATCAGTGTCATATATAAATTGTTTACCGAAAAAATAAGTCATATATTAACTTCTATTTTTAACCGAAAAATAAACATATTTTAACTGGTATTTTTGACCGAATAAATAAAAGTAAATAATAAAAAAAAAAACAAAACAAAAAAATCGCTAAAAATAACCATTATTTATTGAATTTTTTGAAGAAATTTATTTATAACAGTTACGGTCCCTGATTAAAACTTATCTTCAATCAAAAAAAAAAAATTAGGGCCCTAATGTTTGCCACCCTAAGGAATGAATGCGCTCATGAAGCTGAACTTTTGTTTTGACAGAAGCTCTTGCACATGACTCATGCACACAAATGGCGGGAAACCAACAAGCTATAAAGCAAGATTACCTGTGAAACTAAACCACCTTATTATGTGTTTTTTGTGAACTTTAACAACTTTTCACGGCACAACGCATGCTTATATAATTTTTTATTTTATTTATGTTCGTTTTAAAACAATTTATAGCGATGACAATCGCTAATTATTTAATATTTTAATGTTTTTTCACCACTCATTTTCTTTGTTTTGATGTGCAAGAGCTTATGTCAAAAAATCGTGCTCTATTTCGCTTGAAAAATTCTTCAACACACGCATAGAGTGTGTGAGTAGAACACCACTTCCTTATATTTTATTTCTATGCAGAAAGTACGGAAACAGAAAATAGCGTCCCACAAGTTACACAGTGTGCGTACGGAAACAGACCTATTTATTCGCAATATGGTTATTGTATTTATTTTAAGAGTTATTTTATTTTTTTTTTTTTTAGTTTAAGTTCTTTTTTATGAGTTATTTTACTCCTTTTAGGAGTTATTTCATTTTTCTTGGGAGTTATTTCATTTTTCTTGGAAATTATTTCATTTATCTTGGGAGTTATTTAATTTTTATTTTGGGAGTTATTTCACTGCGCCGGCAAAACCTATTGTAGTTCCTCTTGGATCTCATCATCCTCGGGTTCGTTCTTGTCGTGTTCACATGTCTGTCTTCCAGAACTCCAAAGCAGATGGAAGTCCAGATTGCATTCCTCGGCGATTTTTTGCACTAATGCTTTGTCCAGCAGTCCTAAGGATTTCCAAGAGGTCTCCTTATTGGCGAGTTCTTTCAGAGCACGACCAGCCTCTGCATATTGCTTTGAAAAAGTTAACGCTTTAATAAGCATTGCCAAAATGTGAACATGACGTATAGGTGGCGTCTCCGCTTTGACTTAAATGGAAATTCAGCAATTAACACGATCTGTTGGCCATACATTAATATTAAACATACTTAGCATAGATCTACATCCAGAAATGACGTTCTGATTATCTCCGTTTTTTAATGCATTGTCCAGTTGCAGTATTGTTTTAACCTCCGTGATTGTGCGTTGCAGATTGTGCAGTGCTTGTTGTGAATGGCCTAATTTCTCTAAACAACCAGCAGCTTCTTGCATTGCAGTCAAAGCCTTTTCATAGTCAAGGAATTCATCTATTTCAATTTGCGCACAAATTGCATAAAAATTTGCCAGAGAGTCGAACGCCTGACCCTTTGAATAGAATGTTACAATATTCTTTAAAATGTTTGGATTATCTTGCCAATTGAGTGCTTGTAAGTAGTTTGCGGCCATAATGTATACTTCTCGTTGACGCGACATATTTGCAAAGAATATAATTTTATCTGTGTTACCAGACTTCAGCAAACTCTTCATGGCACGAATTTTATCTCCAGCTTGCGTGAACTTCTTAGTTGCAGTGTGGTAATCGCCCTGCTCTTGAAGCAATTCTCCCAATTTCGTCAATATTACTGTTCGGGTTTCCTCGTCCACATCTGTTTTGCTAGGAGTCAGCAAGTCTGCCAATTCGTCTGTAATAGGTACACCTTTTTCCGAGCATATAAGCAGAGCTCGTTGCAGGTGCTTTGTTTTTGAAAAGAGAAGCACAGCTTTTTGGTATTGCTCGATATTCGTGAAGAACTCGCCGCATCTATATATAAGTTCTGGATCTGATTCATGAGTTAACTCAGAGGCAATGACTTCTAGAATTTCCGGTTGTTTCGACTCAAACGCCATTTCTAACGCTTTATGCAGCATACCAGCTCTATGATATAGTTCTACAGAACGCTTAAACGACCCACATTCTTCAAAATAAGCAGCAGCAGTGGCTTTGTCTCGGCCTCGTGCGGAACTTGCCACTGTCCAAAGCTCATCCTGGAAATCGTTTTCTTTGCATATTCGGATTGCGTTACTAAATGTTTGTGCTCTTGTGTAGAACATTATAGCTTCTTGGAATTTGCCAATGTTCTCGTAGTGGCGCGCTAAATGATAACAAGCCGAACGATCACCCGACTGCCGAGCTATTGCATCAGCTTTGGACATTTTCCCTAAGTAGCACAGTATTTTCACCTTGAAAAAATATAAACATAAGTGTAAGAGTATGTTAAAAAATTGTTTTACCTGTGAGAACCAATCCTCTGCTTTCTGATAGGCAGCGAGAGCGGACTCCATGTCTCCAGAACTCTCTATATACTGGCCCCACCATTTCAGCATAAGCGGATCAGTTGAGCTTTGCATATAGCGCTAAAAGTAGAAATTACATTTTTTTTTTTTGTTAAAAACATGATTAACTTTTCACTCCCAATGTTGACCTTCAATAGTTCAGGATTCTCCAATAAAATTTGAGTTACATTTTGCACAGCATTTTGGGTTTTTTCAAAATATTCCAAAGCCCTATTGATGTCCCCTGCCTTCTTAAATTCTTGACCCATCCGATAAAAATTGTTTTTTAAATTTATTCGATCATCTTTTTCAGCTAGTTCTAATGCCTTTGAAAATTAACTTTCAAAGTAATTTACTATTGAAATATTTAAAATACTAACTTCATTTAGTTTGCCGCTCGATTGCAATAACTTATTAAGAAGATCAACTCTTCCACAACTTTTGTACAGCTCCTGTGCTTTCTCAGTCATACCAAGTTCAGTGGCCAGTACTGCAATCTTTGCTTCGGGTTCTAAGTCTTCATCTTCTATAGACTGCCGGACTGCACGCACAGAACGTGCCTTCTCTAAATGACCCATACAAACCATCGCAACGTCCAAGCGACTGGTTTCCACGCACATTTTAGCCAAGTTGGTCCATATTGCTTTTGATTGTAAGGAACGAATACATCTAAATAACAAGACGTGTCGTCTTTGAGAGTAGGTAAAATAGCTAGAGGATGTAAACAAACCTGTAAGCTAAATCCATGTTTCCTTCTGCAACGTACAGGCTAAATTTAAGAACTTGTTTTCGTGTATTAACATCACAGTGATTAATATCAATAAAATCTTGCAATGGCTTGTATTTCACTGTGTTTATATCCAAAGATACCTTGTTTAAAATTAATATCAATTATTTGAAATTACCAAATTTCAGAAATTGCACAAACAAATATCATTTCAACATACCACATTTGGAACGCAGAGGCTGACAAGCTGTTCGCCAATTGCCAAACTAGATGATTCTAATAAATGCAATTCACTTTGTTCAGAATAAAACAAAACAAGAACTTCGGATTCAATAGAACTATTCATAACTTTCCCAGATGGATACGAACTGCCTGCCCCCTTTGAGTTGGAATGTATTGAATTTTGGTGCTTTTCCTTTTGTAAGACCGATTTGATTTCTATGGCTAATAAACGAGCTTCATCGGTATCCCAATATACATTCACGGGTAAACTATACAATCGTTGATAAATTTTTTTATGCAATAGTTTCTTATAAAACAGACCTGGATTTTTGGGCAGTATTTGTTACATCAGAAATCACATATTTCATTAATATGTTTTTTTCACAATTCCAACAGTATATCTCTGGCACAGGAACCAGATTTTGATTTGCAATTATTATGGCTAAATGTGTTCCAGTAGAGTTACTCTTAGCAAAGATCACTTCACCAAAGTCTTCGAACAAGTCGTAACATGATTTTCCAGGGAACAGTAACTTCGGGTCATGACGTGAGACATCATAAGTTTTAATAACACCCTTCATTGTAAAAACAGTAAGGTATGAATTCGTTAGATCGACACCAATTATTTTGCCTAAATATGTGAATTAAACATGAATTAAGAAAATATTAAAGCCATCAAATTCTAATAATTTTATCTTATCGAGACTACCTTCGATTTCGTTGGTTTGAATTTTGTTTAAAACAACACCGCCAACTGAATAGATCATAATATCGCTAGACGTTAGGCAGAAAATGTTCTGATTTTGAATGTGAGTTCCAAAGCACTCTGCTGGAAAAGTCTGCATGATCTGAACAATAAGTGAAAAGTCTCTCTCGGTTTTATTCTTTGTTTCTTCGAAACAATCGTCAGTTCTTTCGATCTTGTACGAAGATATACAACGCCCGTTGCTCAGAATCAGATTATCTTGATTAAGAGTTAAGGTTATTATAGCAAAATCTGCTTGAACTGTACAATTTTGTCCAGTTGAGTGCTCTAGATAGATTGATTTTGCACTTCTCTGCACAGCCCAAAGGTTCCGCGTGTAAAAACAAAGAAGTGGTTGCTCCTTTTAGAAATAGAAATTGGCGTTCACAGAAAAGCATATAAACATATATCAAGTTGTTTGTACCTTTAAAACATATACGTTTGAAATACAGTTAATCATAATGCAAGGTTTTGCTAACTCGTTAGTGCCCCAAAAACACTGCTTAATAGAACCCCGCACAGTTGATATATTCGTCAATTGCCATGAGTTCTCGGGTGAATTAATAAAATAGCTCACGGATCGCTTCCAGGTGTATATGTTTCCTTGATTTGTACCCGCACACAATGTTTGGTTGAGCTGGCAGAAGGCTAAACAAGTAAAAACTTCTCCACTCGCTTGGTTTTGCTTCTGTTGCTTAAAATTTGGAGTGTGCAGTTGATTTAGTGATGAAGGTATGGAATTTTCGATGTCATGAGAAAAGAAATTGGAACTTGTTTCTCTAAACTCAGTACTGCAGGAAGTCACTAAATATATTTGAAAATTAGAAATCAAACATTATTTATTTAATAAATTAATTTACTTGAACTAGGCAAGCTCATATTTAATAAAAAGTTATCTCCTTTTTCCATGTCCCATATCCGCACGCAGAAATCACCTATTTTTAATATATTTGATTTCTAAATGAAGAGATTGTGTAAACATTATTGCGTACCCGTTATTATAGCTATGCTATTGCCAGCCCATGATATTGCGCTATTATTGGAGGCTAGTCTTCCGCTCAGTTTAACTCGATCTAACTCAGTCAGAATACCTGTTGACTCTACTAGATACATGACGACGGCCATATCCTCCATTAAGCAGATTATTGCATCTCTAAAAAATTTCACAATATTTTTTTTAATGTTCGTACTCATACCATCTCTACGTATAAAAAAATAAAATATCTCTTACTTTTTTGGATGCCATAACATCTGCTTAATAGCAATTGTATCACATTTTAACACCTCTGTACAAGTACCACCTTGATTAATATAATAAACTATTCCAGATTGTGTTCCTACATAAAAGCAGTGATTGTCCTTTGTTGCAGAATGTTGAAAATTTCTTGCTGCTGTTCTTGGTCTCCAATTTGTTAACGTGTCGAGAGCATTTTCATCACCAGCAACAGCAGCTTTGGCCAAACTCATCATTTCTTCAGTAATTTCATTTTCGATCATTTTGCGAAATGTTATATGCAAAAGCTGTTCCCGCAAATCATGCGAATACATGGTTAGAAATTGATATTTTCCATCGCAACGCCAACCGGTAAGTAGACCCATCGAATCAGCTGTAACCATTCGCCCTCCTATCTCACTGAAAGCCAAAAGCGTAATTGGGGCCTTATGCGGACCATGCACACTGGCGAATTCTCTATGGCCGGAAAACCATATAAAAATATCTCCGTTTTCCCATCCAGTAGCTAAAACCAATTTTTCGGGATGCCAAGCCAAAGCAGTTGCTTGAGATGTGGGATGTACAGGATATGCCACATCTCTTTGAGGTTCGCCCTGTCGCAGTTTTCATAGACAAAAATTTAAATAGATGCAATTAGTAACACTCTTATGGGAGATAATATACGACTTTCTATATAGTGCAACCGAAAATCAATAGATACACATATTACTCACGGCATCCGAGAAAATGGTCACTGAACCACCACGTTCTTGACTAAATGATGCCACTGCAAAGATTGGCTCACTGGGATGCCAAACTCCTATTGTGCTCACAGCATCAGAGTCCAAAAACTCAACTTTGTTATCGAAATACAAAGTCATGATTGCATTTAACAATAAAGTTACTTAATGACAAATATTAAACAATATTACAAAATAAAGATTGAGATTCAATGATTTGACCAAAACAAATACCGTAGCTATGGAAATTGCTAACATAAAATATAATATTTGTGATTATACAGCGAAATCTGGTTTTATTGATTATTTAATTTTGTGATTTACAATTTTCAGTTAAATTTGGTAAAAACAGAAATTAAAGATTTTCTGTAGGAATTTATATAAGCTATAAATTAAAAAAAAAATAAAAATTAAAAGTCTATTTATTCATCAAAAATGCCGAGCAAAATTTATAACGATAATTTAATTTTGCTAAATTAGAGAAACTAACGTCTGATTAATCGGGGGTTTCTGTTAATTTAGCGTACAAATGAGGACTCAGTACTATCTTTATGCAATTAAGGCTAATATTTGAAATTGATACAGTGGTTATTATTCAGCGCTTTATTTACATGCATACATTAGAAATTGAATAAATGAATAAATTTCAAAGCAAAAATGTTCGTCTTCAAGGGACTATTATAACATTAAAAAGTTATATTATTATTATGTTTATAATAATAGTTAGAAAGGTCCTAGTAAGAAATGTTGTTTCGTCATGTTAGACTTCCTTGAAAACTTTTTGCTAATTTTATATTTTTTTTTTAACTTTTCTTTTTGCATTGCTAAATGGTCGTCACTTAATTCTTATAACATAAAACCTTGTTGCAAATTAAATTTATAATTTAAACTCTAAAATTTGTGCAAGTTAAATATTGTCTGATCTCTGATACGAGTTCATGTATCTGTACCGTACCTTTTGAGTACGAGAACTTTAAAAATTTACAAAACATTAATACTGCTACAGTAGACTCTCACAAATTAGAACCACTTAGTACCACGGGTGGTTCTAATTTCTGAAATGTTGTAATTTCTGGACGTTTTCTTTTTTCACAGAAATTTAATAGAAGTTGATAATAGACACACTATGGCCAGGCATTCCTTCTCTGTCGGTGAATAGTTACGTTCTGCTTGATTCAGGTGTCTACTCGCGTATGCGATAACTTTCTCTGCACCTTCCATTTCCTGAGTGAGGACGGCTCCAAGTCCGAAATCGCTGGCGTCTGTCTGTAGCGTGAACTTCTTTGAAAAATCGGGGCAAATAAGGACTGGTGCTTCCGTCAGTTTTTCCTTAAGCTTCGTAAATGCACCTTGCTGTTCATCGGTCCATTTCCAGTGTTTACCCTTCTTGAGTAGACTTGTGAGAGGTTGTACTATTCCCGCAAAATCTGGGACGAACCGACGATACCAGGAACCAACTCCTAGAAAGCGCCTCAGCTCCCGTTGGTTGGTGGCCTTTGTTCTTTAATTGCTGCTATTTTGTCTGGGTCGGTATGAATTCCTTGATTGCTTACAACGTCACCCAGATACTTTAGATCCCGTTTGAAAAATTCATACTTTTCCTTGTTGAGTTTCAAGTTTGCGGCCTTCAATCTTCTAAAAACTTCCTTCAGATTTTCCATATGTTCTTCCAATGTACTTCCTATGACAATAATGTCGTCTAAATAGGCGAACGCGTGAGGCTCCGTTTCGGGGCCAATGACCTGGTCTAGCGCGCTCTGGAATGTTGCCGGGGCCGAGTGCAATCCAAATGGCATTACTCGCCATTGGAACAGTCCCTTTCCTGGAACCGTAAATGCCGTATATTGCCTACTATTTGATTCTATTGTGATCTGCCAGTAACCGTTCTTAAGATCCAACGTCCTTATATATTGTGCATTACGAAGGCGATCCAATATATGTTGAATTCTGGGCAATAGATATGCATCTGGTACTGACCGTGAGTTCAACTACCTTTAGTCTATACATAATCGCCACTGTCCCGTCTTCTTCTTGACCAGCACAATCGACCTCCTCGTTTATGATGGCTTGCATCACCGGTTTTTTTGGGTAGTACCTTTGTTTCACTGGCCTGTCGTCGCGCATTACATTTTGTGTGTGGTAATGGTTGACGTGCCGCTCATGTTTTCGAAATCCTGCAGTTCCTTCTATAGAAAGTTTTTCACCAGTTCGCTTTCCGGGATTGTATCCCCACGCATTCTGTTTTCCTCGTCCGTTGGACCGTTTCTAGCTGTTCGTGTAGTGCACTGGCCGATCCGTTTATTTAGCTTTTCCCGTTGATTTACACGTTCGGTCTCGTTCGTTTTGTCCACAGCTCCTTCGTTTCTCCCACGAGCCACTGCACACACGCGAACGTTCTGTTGTTTTGTTGGCTCCTCCTCTCTATGCAACCTGATGGTTTCACCTCCACAACTAATCTCCGCGAAAGTTGTCTGAAGGAAATCCATGCCTAAGATCACGCCTGGAAGGATCAATAGTGTCATATGACAGCGAGCCGTCCCTAGTCTGACCTCTACTTGTATCCCTTGACTGACTTCACGTATGGTGCCATCTGCCATCCTCACTGAGACCTTCAGCAATACCCGTTTCCCTCGTTTCATCAGCTTGTCTGCAAAGATCTCACTTACAAAACTTCTCGTTGCACCCGTGTCGATGGTTGCAATTGCTGCTTATTCGTCTAATGTGATTGTAGCAAAGATTCGGTTTTCGTCGACTCCTAGCTTAGTTAGTGTAACCGGGGTCTGTCCTGACGGTTGGATCCCTCCCGTCGTTGAATGCATCCTTAGCCGTTTTCCGCTTGCCGCCAACAGCACTCCACCGTAAGTGTGTCCCGTCGGCCACACTCCCAGCAAAACAACACTCTTGTATTTCGGCATTCTCTCTTAAAATGGCCCTCCTGACCACACCAACGACAAGCTGTCTTAGGATTTATCCGGGTGTTCTCTGAAACTGTTGGGATCATGCGAATAAATGTTTGAAAGGATTTTTAGCTCTAGTGTCATCTGTAGTTAAATATCCTAGTGAAGATCAATTTCCCTACATAGCTATGAAATTAAATCGCAGAGCCAGGACAAGTATATTCGACGGTGCTTTAGGAGCTTATAGACGGTACTAATGTGCGCATAGCTGTACCTACAAGGGTTAGAGATCAGTACATGAATCGCAAGACATATACTTCTATCCAACTGCAAGCAGTATGTACCAGTACTATGGAGTTTATAAGCATTTGTTGCGGGTATCCTGGTTCTGTCCATGATGAAAGGGCATTGAAAAATAGAGAGTTCTTCAAAACCTCACATTTTCCGCCCAATGGATACTACCTATTAGGTGATAGCGGTTATAACTGTCGAACTATCCCGATTGCTATATTAACTCCTTATAAAATAACTCTCCTAAAGAGTTATTCCTCCTACTACAAGACAAAAAATTAAGAAATTTAACCAACTTCATAGCAAAGCACGCAGTGTAATTGAATCAGCATTTGGTATCTGGAAAGAACGTTGGCGTTCTGGTTTTGATAAAGAACTGCGCTTACAAATCACGCGTTATGTGGAAGCAATTGCTGCAGCATGCGTAATGCACAACATTTGTCTTAATGATGGATTTGAAATAGACTAATGAAACTGGAGTATCACAATCAAATGATATTATTAAATTGGATTTCGAAAATGTTGGTGCCAGTGCCATGCGCGACGAAATTGCAAATTCTTTAACAATGTAAAAATAATACGAATAAATTTTCCACAAAGAACAGAAAAATAAATTTCTATTTTATTATTATATAATAGAAATATATAATATATATTTATGGCCTAATAGAAATTGAAACTGATTCAAAAAAATGTATGTTAACACAAAATAATTTTTATTTATTAATATTTAATGTTTTTTTTAACATAAAACTCATATAATTCAGTTTTTATAACTGAGCAAAGCTAACTTATGAATTTAATAAATAAAGAAACGTTCAGAAATTAGAACCAGGTTCTAATTTCAGAGCGTTCAATATTGAAATGGCAGGTTCTAATTTCTGGACAATTCGAATTTGTGAGAGTTCTAATTAGTGAGAGTGTACTGTATAAGAAAAACTCCAGATTAAAAGTACCGTTAGTTAAACAATTCTCTGTTCTATTCTATACATAAGTGAAATGACCAGTAGTCATATGAGACGCCTTGTAACATCTGTTCCAATTGAAAAAAAAAAATATTGATATTCGAAAAAGTATTTTCTATCTGATTTTATTAAAATAAAATTTTTTTAATGTTTTACGATAATGGATTCTTTCAGTTATTGTATAAGTTCGTTTCAATGTAATTTACTTAATTATGAGAAAGGTGCTTTTTTAAACTAATAGGTTTTTCAATTCATTTAACTCAAGCCATGTTCCTTTCGGAAAATTCTTTCACATTTATGTTGCGCATGGTTCGACAATACGAAAATGCGTTGTTATGGGGAAACAACTCAAATGCTTCATCAAAAACAGCTCAGGAGTAAATTCCCGAAATTTTATTGTGGAACTATTCTTTAAATTAAAGAAATAGTTTTGAATCGTTCTTTCATCATTTAAGTTTATTTGGTCATTATTAAAGAACAAAGTTTTATAGCTCTTTAGAAACACCATTACTATTTTATCATGACAAATTTTGATTTCTATACTAGAAAAAATGGAAGCACATTAACTAACAAGTACTTGAAATTTTTAATACAAGTTTTTGTATTCAAACTAAAAATTAACTCGTACTCTTACATTTCCAGGTCTGATTTGAATAAATGAGAAATAATTTTATTTATTTAGTAAAACAAATTAATTTTATATGCATAGGTCTCTGCTTCTGGTTTAAATTTGAGAAATGCATAGATCATAGGCTTCTTTTATGTAGTAGTGTATCGCTAGTTGAGCATTTAAACTTCGAGAATGGTAATCAAATATTTTGATTAATTTTTCAATGATAGCCCAATTTCTACAGTGACTATTTTAATATAATAAGTACTGCTTATATAACTCAGGTACATATGCAGTTTATGCAGGGGCGCACCCAGAAAAAAATTTTGGGGGGTGTTTTATATTTTAATTTATAGACTTATTCAAATTTCATATATAATATTTACAGAACAAAGTCAATTATTCTTTTATTTTGTGCCATTGAATTTAATATGTCCTCAATAATAAAATTGAAATTAATGAAGGCATTGAAATAAAATTGTGGCGTCCGTGGCGTAGTTGGTTAAAGTGCGTGGCCGCTATGTCAACGAACTTTGGAGACCCAGGTTCGAACCCCAGCAGCGACAGAAAATTATTTGAATTAAAATTAAAATAATTTTTCTGTACGGCCGCCACCTCTCTGCAGACAATGGCAAACCTCAGAGAGTAATCAAAATGCCATGTAAAGCTTCTTGAGAACGAGAACATTCCGTTCATCGCCGTTCGGAGTCGGCGTTAAGCATGTACATAGGTCCGGTTCTCGGTCAATTATGTACAAACTTAATAACACGCACAACACAATGGATCATAAGAAGCTAGGTCGAAGTCCTTTCAAGGGCTGAAATGGCCAGTTATTTATTTTTTTTTTTATTGAAATTTTATGAAATTTTAAGAGATTCTTCCAATCTCATATTACTTTCTATGTTGACTTTATTAAAAATGTACGGTAAGGTTCTTGACAAAAGTTGGATATTGAGGATGCCGCCGGATTTCTTTGAAGGCCTCGACAGTTCCGGGTATTTTGGATACAAAGTCAAAGTTAATTTAATTTTAACATGTGTATTTAATATTCATAAATAACAACTTTATTTAATAATGCATAAATTTTAATAAAATCTTAACAATGTGTAGATTTGTATGTAATATTATAGGAAGTTAAAGAAATATTTCTAGGTTAAAGATTAGCAAGATTCCGTATTGATTAAAAAGATTTCTTTAATAAAATTTTAAAAGAAATCTTATTAAATCAATAGAATTTCCTTCTTAAATTTCATGAATACATCTTATTAAATCTATAAGATATCTTCCTAAAAATCAAAAATATAACTTTTAAAATCCATAAGTAAATCACATATTTTTGATAATATTTCCTTATAGTTATGGGAAATGTTATCTCATAAAAAAATAATAGGATTCTTCTTAAAATTATGTGGATTGCCCAATAAAAAATTCTCAAAGTTTTAAAAAGATTTTCTCAATGGTTTTAATAAGACAATCTTCTTGAATGAAAACGATAGAGAAATTTTATTGATTTTTTTCTATTTTATTAGGTTGTTTTGGCTCTGTGTGGCTACATTTAAATAAAAAAGAACATTGCTTTGGCAGTCCGTGGATATGTTTGATGTACACTGATTAAGAGAAGTTTTTTTATTTTTTTTACTAAATAACGATTACTAATTAAACTGCATCTTAATTTTTCGTTGAGATTCTTCAGTTTTGTAGAAAACAAAAATTCAAAATTCGGGTAGCTCCAAATACTCGAAAATACGCGGGTAGCGTGGGTGCTCGAAAAGCTTGAAAATCTAGTTCTAGTTTTAACTTCATATCACATTGATAGCGGAACTCGATTTTACAGAGAACAACAGCGTAGTAGAGCATGTATGCGTATTAGAGCCCTGCATGAATATATTCGTTAAACGAATATACACTGTTTAACTGTTGTACACTGAAAAAAATGTTTTAAAATTGACGACAACTGTTATTAATTTGATGAATTTTATGTTTAAAAACTAACTTGCAAATTTCGTCAAAGTAAGAGCAAACTTTTAAAAAACATGAGAAAAGGCAAATTATGAACACATTGTGTTTCATTTTAAGTTAGTGTTTTTTTTTTAGTGTAGGAGTACACTGCAAGCGAATAAATGTAAACAACAGATCATGTAGTAAAGAGAAAATCAGCGCAT
Organism: Pherbina coryleti; assembly: GCA_943735915.1. Lineage (NCBI taxonomy): Eukaryota > Metazoa > Arthropoda > Insecta > Diptera > Sciomyzidae > Pherbina > Pherbina coryleti. Next base: position 1,270,733 of record OX030951.1, read on the forward strand.
GAGAATAACTGCTAATTCGTTCTCTGTTCTCTCACAACACACTTCTTACGCTGATCTGCATTTGTGAGTTGTGTTGTTTTTGTTTCTTAATCGAATACTTGATAAAGTATGCTAATATTCAGCAATGTACTATGGTGCACTGATTAACTGTTAGCGAAATGTGTTTAATTTGAGTTGGTGATTGATGAGTTGATTGAAAAGCAAAATTATTGCGATTAAATAAAAAAAAATATTTTTAAATCAAATTGGATATTGATGAAATAAGTACCATAAAAAATAGCACAATCATTTTTGCCTTTCCTTTTAATGAAATGTAAATTTAATTTTATTTTTAATAAATAGTTATTAAATTTTAATTTTAAGTTTTAGGTAATCTTTTCCATTTAGGTAATTCTTTTCCTAATTAAAAATGCATAATTGTCTACATTATTTAAAACATTGCCAAAACATACAGGTATTTAATGATACTTCAGGCAAAAAATCATACTCTGGCAGGCCTGTTTTGCGTATACAGAGCATAATTTCATAAAAACAATAAATAACACCATGAAAGTAGCTTTAAACATTCCAACTTAAATAAATAATGCTTTATAATTTGTAATTGTTTTACTTTATACATTTAATTTTATTTTTATTCGTTCATTTGGGGGGGGTTTTAACCCCCAAAACCCCTACCTGTGTTCGCCCCTGAGTTTATGTATTCATAAATTATACAAGCTCTTAACTTAGCTTTTCTAGTATGTATACATAAAAGTACACTTAACACACAATACATTGATAAGCTGCAAAGATATGACTCGCTCGCTGAAGCGATGACAGCTTCACAAGTCGATGGGTCGAATATTCTCGTATGTCAAATTTATTCAGTTGTGTCTAGATAGTTGGATAAAATGAAGGATATTCTTAAAATTGCTGGCGCAGTTGTGCTTCCCAACTTGGGAGGATTTATAAATGGACAAATTACTCGAAAACATATTAACAGCTGGTATAAAAATTTAAATTTTCCATCTTATCGGCCACCCAATTGGATTTTTGCGCCAGTGTGGACTTCGCTCTATTCGGGCATGGGTTACGCATCGTATTTAGTTTGGAGAGATGGCGGAGGCTTTTCTGGAGATGCAAAAACACCACTCATGATATTTGGAGCTCAGCTTGCACTCAACTGGGCATGGACTCCAATATTTTTTGGTCAGCACAATATCAAAGGGGTAATATAAATTTTTTAAAACAATTCCTTTTTACAAACTTTGTTCTTGTAACTCTGCAGGGGCTGATTGACATAATTGCTCTAACGGCAACTGCTTCTGCTTGCGGAGTTCTTTTCTACAGAATTAATCAAGCAGCTGGGTACATTTTCATTCCCTATGTGGCTTGGCTGGGATTTGCAACACTTCTTAACTATGCTATGTATAAACTTAATTCAGATAGTAAAAAAGTCATCGAAGCTTCCGAAAAACAAAATTAAGAATAAATTTGCTGCTTTAATATTAAATATTGAAAAATATGTGTCTTGGTAATCTTATTGGTGCATATGTATATTACGACTTAACTTCTTTTTATAAAAACAGTGTAAGAACTTCATAAATATTTTAGTTTATCCAACCATAACATACCTTTATTCAAGTAATTAACCAAATGTGTATTTTAAAACATTACGAAATTGTGTTTGTCAAACAAACACAAGATAACTATTTAAGTAATTCAGAGTTCAAGCAACAAATTGTAAGTAATAGAAGTTCGGGCAGGTGCCATTAAAAAAGTAGTAAAATGCATGGAAATAATATATTTAAAGAGATTATGTGCTGCCAATATAAATTATTTGTTTGCTTCTCAGTTAACAGACCTTATTGACTTGGCTTTGGTGGATCCTCTGAGATCTTCTGCTGGACAGTTGTTTTTTTTATTCCTCTCGGATTGTTACTGTCCACTCGAGGTTTTGCTGGGGCAGTAACTTGACTCATCTCTGGAGCAGATGATGCTTTGATCGCTACACTATTTTTAAGAGATGAATCTGAAGAAGGTGGATATGCAGATGTCTTCTTCGGTTGAGTTGTTGATGGCTTTGATGCAGTAGCTGAAGCTTGTGATTTTGCTGAAGTTGAGAGTGTTTGTTTTGCTTTAGGAGCAACAGATGACTTTTCTTGTTTTGCTGAGGTTCTACTCGTTGTTGATTTAGATGATTGTTGAGTTTTAGGAGTTGTACCAGTAGATAATGATAGTTGGGCATGGGACTTTGCTGGAGAAACTTGTTTGGGTCTTACGCCAGGATCTGGCTTTTTAGGATCAGATTTCATTGGCGATGCATGCTGTGGCTTAACGGTGTTGGGATCATTTGTTTTCTGTGATGGGCTGAGCATAGTGGATTTAGCAGTTAAATCAACATAAATTTGTGGTTTTATATTATCATTAATATTTTGCTTCGCAAGTTCTTTCGGTATAGTTTTTGCATTTTCTAAAATAGGCTCAATTGAAGGCTGTATTTTAATATTTTGAAGACTTTCAAAAACTTTTGCAATTGGTTTTGTTTCCAATTTATTTTCTTGTACAAATTGTAAAGGAGCAGTTGGGTCTTGAGCTATTTCCACATCTTTAATTTGTTTTTCGATATCGATTAAAGCTGTAGGCAGCACTTTTTCACTCTTTATTTCTATTGTTTGCAGTGGATCTAGTTGGTTAAAAGAAACTGTTGCTAAATCAATATGCTGTTGATCCTCAGTTTTCTTCTCCTCCAAGCTAAGATTAGCGTCTAAATTGGCGCTAGGGATAACTTCGTTTTGCAGTTCTTGATTTTCGTTGATTTGAGTTGATTTCGTTGAAGAATTACCATCTACTTCTTGAACATCATATTTTTTGGTAATTACTTCAATGGCAATTATTTCGCGTAGTTTTTCGTCGAGTTCTATTTTTTCCTTCAAGCTATCCAAACTCAGCAAAGCAATAGCGGGATGAGCGTCATCTTTTATCTCCGAGACATTTTTAATTGTGTTCTCTAAAGTATTAATAGAAAAGCGTATATCCTGTATTTCCTGTATATTTTCTTTTTGAAGCTCTTCATTAAGACATGTTGATTTAGCGGCATCTTTTAATTTTTCTACGCTTTCTTCTGGATTGCATGAGCTGCCAATGGAGGCTACAGCAACATGCTCATCCCTCATATTATTCTCAAAACTAAGTATGCTTACGTTTTCCATTTCCTTTTGCATGGCTTTGTTACCTATCTCTAAACTTCCAACATTTGAATCCGTAAGCGAAATCGAATCATCAAAATTATTGATCAAGTTTATTTGATCATTGAGTTCAAATTTCTGTTCTGTTTGGTTTTTATTAGGTTGCACATTTGAAATCATTGGTTGGTTATCTTTCGGTTCAGCCACAATTGCATTTTCTTGTTTTGTAGGTGCTTGTAACGACGAACCTATATTTATACTTGATTTTTTAATAACATCTTGTTCTAACTCTTTCGGAAAAAGTTTTTTACATTCGTTCCCCTCCTTTTCGTTTTGCTGATGAAAAGTGCTTGAAGCAACTGCTACGGTGACTTTATTTTTAGGCTTGGTAGACTCTTCTTTAACGTTGCCAATATCTGGATATCCTGGTTCTGTTTTTTTCTTGATATTATTCTTTTCTGATTTCTTAGAATTATCCTTCTTGAAATTGACATCTGTTTTCATATTATTATTCGAAGTAAGTACTTCTTTTTTTAATGGATCAGCAGTTGTGTATTGAGAGGAGCTTGGTGCTGCATCAATGACTTTATTATTAGGCTTGGTACTCTCTTTATTAATATTCACTTCCTTGACAGTAGTTCCTGAATTACTTCTGTCTGTTGTTTTTATTGTGTTTTTCTTAACCGCCTCCTTAACATCTGCGTCTTTTTCTTCGTTATATTCTACAGTTTTTAAAGGTTCCAAAATATCCAAAGGTAAATCAGTGACTTTATTTTTTAGATTAGTATGTAGTTTTTTAACATTATTTTCTTTAGCAGTTACTAAATTACTTGGTATCGTTGTTTTATTAGTATTATCAATCTTTTCAGATTTCTTGGTGTTATCTTTCTTAACACTCACTTCCATTTTTACGTTATCATCCGGAGTTTGTAAGGCTTCGATTAAAGAAACAGCTGTGGCATTGTCTGTGGCTTTGTTATCTGAATTAGCATATTTTTCCGTTGATTGATGAGCTGCACTTTCACGAGTGTTTATAATGTCTGCATTCAAAACGAGTCCCTTTGTTGGGCGCTGCATTTGTCCTATGTTTAGATCTTCCTTTTTTGCGATTTCATCAAAATCATTTACTAACAAGGGCACATCGTCCTCATCAGTGCCGCCAAGTAGATTAGGTTTAAAACCATCGACGCCGTCTTTTTGGTTTTTAGTCATTGAATTTGCAAACATTCTTAGTTGTACAACTGTTTCTTGTCCTAGCTGGGGTAAAATTTCTGGTAGCATTTCAACAATTTTCTTCGTTTCCCCATGTCCAGTTACTGCGAACGTATTTGCAGATAACGAGGCTTGGGCTTTTGGATTATTAAAATGAATAACTGTGAGGTCATCTCTTATTATATTGACCTCTTCAATACCAGGAATAGTACTGACCGATAACTTTTTTAAAGAACTTTGTAGTTTTTTGTCATCGGCTGCCGCCGTCTGGTGCATGACCTTCTTCTTACGACGCGGCGTTCCTTTTCCACCAATTCGAACTTGGGACTGTAAACGCTTCAACTTCTCGATATTCATTACTACTTAGTTATTCCCAGATCTTTTTCAATAAAATATTTATTATTTAGAATTATCTGTGATTGCATAAAAAGGTGAAATAAAACTTACAGAATATTATGTTATTTATTCCTATGGAACTAGGTCTGCAATGAACTCGTGCAACGAATAATTAAATCAAAATGGCTACTAGAGGGATATTAATATCGCGAATTTGTCTCTTGCAAAAATTTATATATAACAACAAACATATAAATGTAAAAATAAACCAGCAAGTGACAACGGAATTTACACTAACGAAAAGAAAATGGCAAATGGCTAAGGGGACTGATATAGGCGAAAATGAAAATAGAAACATATGGGAAACTTTTTTATTTGTTTCAGTTGTTTTAACAAAATTTTATAATGCACCCAAGATTCTACATTCACGTTTCAGATATTTGTTCATTTCAGATATGTTTTCTAAACTCGAAGAAAAATTTCTAAATTTTGAGAAGTATAACATTTTATAATAATACAATTATCAATTTGATTGCTAGGGTTGGTTTTCAGAGTTCATTAAACTTCTGAATCATACATATGCATTCAAGATATGTTGTATACATACATATATTGTTTGTTAGAGTATTTTTAACACCTTAACTTTGCATTTAGAAAATAGATATTTACTTTGTGACGACAAATGGTATATAACTCAAGCTTGGTTCCACATAAAGTATTTTTGTCTGTTTTCATATTTCTTACCAGTGCTCATATTAATAACAAATTAATATATATATATAATAGTTCACTCAATAAGTTGCTGGTTTATTTAAAATAACGAATAGCTTTTTGGTGATTTTATATTTGTCTATCCGACAATTTATGGCTGCCAGCTACGAGATCTAAAATTTTGTTTACATCCACAGTGTTTAAGGATTCCTGAATCTGTGAATGAACTGCAATTTCCGCCTGCAATAGGGTTTCTACTGATTCGTACTGGCTATTCTCCATTGACAATGCAGCTATCATAATTGAATTCTGTAGTGAAAGTCTTTGTTATGACGTTTGTTTTATATGAATGTCTCTACTTTTTACGTCTGTAACTTACTTCAAGAAAAAGTTGCTTGAGGCGAACGATTTCTTCGTCGAGGCGCTCCTCATCGTCAAACTTATAGTTCCTGACGTGATCGAAGTCTTTCAAAAGCAAAACATGTTCGGGAATTGAAAAGTTCTTTCCATCAAGCTGCTCAATCTCTCGAGTTTTCTCCGTAAAAGCTTCCTGTATTTTTTGGATAACTTTAGATTGCTGTTGTGCCAACAAAAGGGAAGTACTTTCAGTTGTAGTTAATTTATCCAACACCGGCTTGAGCAAATCTTGTATAATAGTTTTGAGAACATACTGCCCTGGTTAAAACAAATTGCAAATTTATTAAATACAGTTATAGTTAATAAATATTCTATTACTTTCCAAAGATATTTGCTCTGCAGAAAATTCAAAATGTTGAATTTCGTACTCTTGCGAAGTCATATCTTTTATCAGATGTTTTTTAAAATAAGTTAAATAAATAGCGTCAGATAATAACAAAACTAGTTACCAAATATGGTTGCCATCTTTTCCGCTCGCTGTTGATTTTCATTCCATGGTCCCGGCAGAGATAAAGAGATTGGAAACTTCGGCAAAAAGGAGATAGCCATATGCTAAAATGCAGTCAATACTAATGCAAATGTTATAAATGTGTTAGTAAAATTTCATGACAAACTCACCCCTCTCGATGGATTCTCGATGAATTCACCCCTCAGGATGGACATGCGCGCTGGTGAATATCTCACTTTCGACAGCTAAGCCACCACTTTACACATAGGGAAAAGCTAGCCTACAATGTTTGTTCAAACAAATTCATGCATTTTAAAATTAGAACAGAGTTTTTAAAACAAAGATATAGCTGTTCTTGAAAGAAATTGAATTATGTTTTTCTGTTAAGAACAGCACTTGTAAATAGAACAATTTTTTTCATTTTAAATTCAATTTTTTTCTATCAAAAATATTTTTGTCTGTTATCAAAGTAACTCCACAAATTAGATAAACAAAACTAACATTTCTATGTTAACAAAAGTTCTTTATCGACTATTATTAACAATATTCTTGCTCAGCTTAAAACAATTTTCTTTTAAAAATGGAAGACTTTTTTGGATGTAATACCTATTTTTGACAAATATGAGGTGAACTCACATACACAATACGTGATTGCAAAAAAAACTGAAGAACAAGCATTTTTATCTGTCAAAATCAACAGAATTCACAATAGAAACGAAGTTTCCCATCTCATTATCTCTGGTCCCGGTTTAAACACCTCAAAAGTTGACGGTCAATTTTAGTTTTCGTTGGTGATTTACCTATGTGGCAAGGGGGAAGAACAAACTTGAACGTACCGCCCATTTTTGGGCAATTCGTTTTGTGTTCGTTCGTTCCGATATTTTTAATTTTATTTCGGTGTCATCAAAGAAAAATTGACCGTCAGTTCTTGACGAGTATGAATTGAAGCTTCAATTAAAAGGAAATATTACTACGACCTGTTTTACATTGATCAAGACTTGAAATCAACTTTTTTTGACGTTCTCTTTTACGCTGCGGCCACACGAGATAGTATTGCCATGACAATTGAGAATGCGTATATTCTGTCAAATCATTGTCGGCAGCCCAGCAATTGTCGATTGTGACGTAGGTGGCTTGACAAAAGCATGGCAATAGCATGACAATGAATGTTATTTCATTATATTTATAATTTTTTTGTGTCGCTGTAACCATCTCTAGCCGAAAATTGTTGGCATAATTAAAGATGAATGAAAACTCAACATTTTCCCTTTTTTTTTTTGTGCACCAACCACGATTATTTACGTCAATTTCAATACAAGCGTCAAATTATTGCCAATGTTATTGCCAGCCTATTGTCATGCTGACAACTGCCTGGCAATAGATTGGCAATTGCCAGAGCTTGCTTGTATTGGTGAAAAAGTGTGAGTGTATTGTTATTGTCATGACAAAACTGTCACGTGTGGCCGCCGGGTTAAGCCCTAGCCAAAATAGACGAAACGAGACGATTGCAACTTGCCGAACGTTTGCAATAGTTACGTCTGTTTTGACATTTAACCCAAAATGAAACGAGTACCTCCAATCGTCCGAAAAAAGAAGAAGACTACTCTGCACAGCTGTTGTTGACGAGTTGAGACGCTAAAAGTTCGGTTCTTACGGAACAAACCGTCTCGTCACACCGTTTCGTTCAGTTAGTTGAGTTTACGTTTGCTTATTTTGGGCAACAACATTGAATTGCATTTAAGCGAACATTTTTGTCTTCACTCGTACGTAGCAAATCGTCCTTTAGACTTGACGAAACCTCTTACATTGGTCAATAATTGAATTCTGGTGCAAAAGATATGCGTTCTTTATTGCTTTAATATACTTGCTCTCCTCATACACATGCACTCTGCGCAGCCTTACAATTTTCAGCTACAGAACACCAAAACACGCAAGCAAACGAAAAATAATGTGAAGCGGTTTGTCAAAACAGCGAAAAGCACAAAAGGAATACAAAAAATTGACGGTACAACGCATGGTGTAATAATAATTAGGTGTTAGTGAATTTGACACTTCTCTCTTAAAATGATAAATTTTTTCGCCCCGCTCCTGTCAAAAACAGCTGATGGTGAATTGGAATGAAAATAAATCAGCTAACGTGCAGTCGGTCGAAGCTCAATGACATGTCCACTTCTTTTGATGGCTATTATCAGTTGAGGTATTGAACATTCTTTCATGGCATTCGAATGTTTTTGAAGCAATCGATGTGAGTGCAAGACAATTTGCTTGCATATACTATGTTTCCATGGCGAGTTAACTCGGGGTTTACTCGGGGTTAACTCGCTATGGAAACGCGAGTTGAGTTGAGTTGAGTTAAATCCACGAAACTCCACGAAACTTGTAAGATTTAACTGGGTTCTATCTGTCAAAGTGAATTACTATGTTTCCATGGCGAGTTAACTCGGGGTTAGGGTTTTCGTCGAGTTAAGAAAATGGCGTCGCTAACTCGATAGTGTTTCCATGCACAGCATCGAGTTGAGTCGAACTTGTCAATTTCATTTGCATTTTTGTTATTGTTTTACTAGCGAAATAGATACTAAATGCCCACCTCCCCCCATTCGTTACTTATCGTAGTACATTTTGAAACCGCTATCTACTAAATTGGTAACGTAATTTATGAATGACCCCATAGTTACTGCGCAAATTTGAGCTCAATCGGCTCAGTAGTTTTGGAGTCTATAACAGCGTTCTCTATTGTAAATTTTTTGCATTTTTCATTTCCCAGTAGCAGGATATTACCAAGTAGTAACTTCATTCTTACTTTCATAGCTTTTCTGTGTCATAAATTTGGCTTGTATGGGTGGAGACACACCCCCTTGTCCAATGCATGTCACCTTTTCTAATAGAAAGACAACACCAAATGGCATTTACATTCTGAGTTTCAATGTTCTGTGACTTTTACTTCTATAGCTATTCTGTATCGTAAATTTGGCTTATATGGGTGGAGCCACTCCCCGTTTTCGAATGCCCGTGCCAGTTTTTCAGTAGAAAGACCTTCATTGTTATACGACATTTAGTTCCAAAGCAATTCGATATTATAAATTTGGCCTGTGTGGCCAAATTCCTCCTTGTCTAATGTTCGCTCAAATATATAGTAACTGCTTCTTGGGCCCATAGCATCTACATATCAAGTTTCACTATCAACACATGTACAACTCAGGAATAATAATGATTTCTAAAAAGTGGGCGCATATATAGTTAGACCACGCCCAGTTTTAGTATAGTTGCCGACAGTAACCATACAAACTTATTTATCAAATTTTAGTCTAATACGACCAAAACCGTATTAAATATAGCATTTTTATTGATTTGTGGGCGGTAAAAGGGGGTATGGAAAAAAGGGGTATGGAAAATTTTTTACTATCGAAATTGCAAATCGAGTGAATTTCATTTCAGTGTTCTGCAATCCGAGTGATTTTGTGTTTTCAAACTCGATACAATTTCACTTTCGAAACAGCTGATAGCTGTCAGTTCTGCATTTCCCTTTTTTTTTTTTTTTGTTGAAAATAAAAGTGCATTAAAAAAGATTAGGAAATTAAGTTCGTGTCCGCAATAAAATAAAATATGAGCGGTTTATGTTGCTACTATGCGGCATAATAAAGCGCATAATTATGCAATTGAAAACTTAAAAAGGCGTACTTTGAGGGACAATTCAAACCCGTTTCAAATTCCTGATACTGCGTAGGGATTGCTAAAGATTACAATTAAACTGGATTTTTTAGATAATTTAAATTATAATTAAGGTTCGTTAATTACTATCGCTTCAATAAAAGTGCCTTCAAAATTCGCTTGATATAATAGAACCACGTCTTACCGAGCGTTTCCACCGCCCGAACGAACGAAGAAATCATCGCGAACAAATCGTCGCGATGAATTCTTCGTTCGGTCCAACTGTTTCCACCGCACGAACACAAGTTGCGAACATTGGTAAGTCGCCATCTTGTTCGTTCGCGCAGTGGAAACACTTAAATTCAATGCTTGCGAGCATCAGCGTTGATCAATTTTTGTTTATGCAAACGTACTAAATTTGATTAATTTTTACTACTTTTATGCCTTTTAATTTAGGTTTTATGTAAGTATTTATGTAAAGAATTTATTACATAAAGAATATTATATAAATAATTTGCTTATATAAAGTGCTAATAAAATAAAAAAAGTAAAACAAAGTTCTTTTGCGTTAAATTTTCAATATATTTTCTTTCTTTTTTGTTTTTCCTACGTTATTAACTACAATTTCAACAAATCTACTACCTATGCGCAAATAAGCACTGGATTCGCCCAAAAAGATCGAGCGTCGGCCGATCAGAGCGAACGAAGAAATCTTCGTTCGTTCGTGCTGGAAAAGTGTTTACACTGCGCGAATAGCGCTCGCGAGCATTTTGCAAAAAACCAATGTTCCGAACCTTGGTTCGGACCAAACTGTTTACACTGCCCGAACGAACGAAGATTTCTTCGCTCGGTTAGGAAGTCATCCATTCCAACAGTGCTAAAACTGGCCTTCGTGTTGCGTTTTTTTTGCAGAAAGCAGATTTCTACGCTCCGTGGGAAAAGATGCCGATATTGCTTTTGGCCGGAGCACAATATCAAAGGTGCTGACTGAAGTTGTTAATAAAATTTGTATGTTTTTCACTTTTTTTTATTAATTCACACTTCTAAAGCTAGTCGGTTTGAAATCACTTTAAAATCGTAAAAAGTGATTTGTGGAACACACCATTTCACTCGATTTTAACTTCGAAAAAAAAGTGAAATTGAAAACGAAAAAGTGAAATGTGGAACACCAAATTTCAACTTATATCGATTTCGATGCCAATTTCGAGTGAAAGTGAAATGCAGAACCTAGCTGTATGCCTATATTTTTCGTGCAGAGACTTTCCAAATAATTCCATTTATATCCAATTTTCCTTGCAAATATTTCCCCATATACACCATATGTGCGCACCTGTATTTGTTCAAACCTGTATTGTTATATAAGTTCACTAAAATGCTTATTCATGAACCAATACACATAAAAAGACTTTATACATAAAAACCTTCGTATTGACGTCACCTTTCATGGGAAATGAAAATCGATTCACGCATTACAGAAAACATCAATTTCATACACAATGCAACTTATTTTTATATATATAAGATTATTTTCAAATAACAGGCAAATAAGTTAGGCCCCTATTAGGTACGACAACTTAAATTAAGGCCCCTATTAGGTACGACAACTCAACTTAAGTTGTGTGTGTAATTTGTAAATTTGTATTGTCTATTACACATTTGAGGTACATACGTGTCTGTCGTCTGATAAGTATGTATATCAGAGATGTATATGTATTTTTTGTGGTATTATGTTTAACAATGCAACTTTGTGCCGAGTGTAATGACTGTCAAAAACTTACATCTTCTTTGAGCTAGTTGTATAGCGTCTTTTTCATACGAACTTTTTATTTGTTTATTGTTTTTTGTTAGTTGAGTGAAAATGGATAAAAATACGCAAGTAAAATAAAGTAAAAATACATATAATATGTATATGCATATATTATTATCCATATCATGTATATATTATATTATTACCCAGCGGGAAATAAAAAGCGCTCCTAGAAAAAGCGCATTTTATGAGCTTATTTTGAGAATGCGCTTTTCAGAGTTCAGAGTTGTGGGGTTCATATTTTTATACACATTTTGTTCACGAGTAGTCAAGCAAGGAAATAGCAAAGCGGTTAGACATTTGACTATAATGCCAACAGAACAAAATTTTTTCGCTTGTTTTTATGTATTTCTTTTTTTTTTTTAACACAACGCTCCTTGGACTAACACATAAAAGAGCTTTTTTAACTATTTGTTGAAGCGCTTTTTAAACGATTTTTTAGCTGCACTTAAGAAGCGCTTCCATCCTAGGACATCCAATGTAAATTTTAATATGAATTTGGTTTACTTAAAAAGCGCTCCAAATGTGTGAAACGCTATGGCAGAAGCGCTTCTTAAGTGCAGGTTAAAAAATTGTTTAAAAACGCTTCAGCAAACAGTTAAAAAATCTATTTTATGTGTTAGTCCAAGGAGCGCTGTGTTAAAAAACGAAGGAAATACATACATAAAAGCAAAGCGAGAAAGTTTTATTCTTTGTCACATGCGAGCATTGAACTCGGACTGCTGGCATTACAGTCAAATGTATTACCATTCTACTTCCTTGCTTGATTTATTGTGAACAAAATATATATACACAAAAATTGAAATTAATGCGAACAGCTGATTCATTTCAATGAAAGTGTCAAAATTTCGGTGTAATCATGCTCCAATAGAAAAAGCAATTTTACACCACAGCTCAACTGAAAATGTATGTTATACGTAATATGCCAAAAAGTTGAGTTGAGGTGTCTTAAGTCACGTCAACTTAAGTTGAGTTGTCGTACCTAATAGGGGCCTTAATTATTTCTCGGCACAAACTTCCAATTGGATTCAAGTGAACTCAGAAATGTAAAAAACACTCTCTGTCCCGCTGGTGGCCAACACTTCATGGCCGACACCATTTCTTTATGTTTTATTTCTTTTCCCCAACTAACACGGTGATTCCCAATCAAACTGCAATCTGTGTTCATCCGCTCTGGCTCTTAAAGTTTTTGACAGTTTTACATTAGCTGTGTTCGATGACTGCTCTAGATTGAAATTTCTTACTCCAGAGCAGCAAAAAGTGTTCGATGAGTTCCTTTTTCTGCTCTTAGTTGCTCTCACTTGCTCTTGATCTGTGTTTTTTGATGCTGCTATAAGTTGCGCTTTTTGCTCTTTTCTACACTACTATTTTTTGTGGTGTAAGTTAGAGCAGCAAATAAACCAATCAGCTGTTTTGGTTCTTGTCAGAAAAATAGAAAATTTGAAAATAGAAACCGCAAAGATGGCTTACAGAAATGTATTAGGTTTTTTGTTTGCTTAGTGGGAACTTTTTAACTTTTTAACATTTTCAGACTGATTCTTTCATTGAGCAGGAGTGTGGCAATGGTGAGGAAGATATCGTGGAGTATTTATTAAGTGATGAAGAAGGTTATTATACAAAATTTATTCAAAAATCTATTCAGTCTAACATTTTTACCTTACAGGTGTGACTAGTTTCCAACCAGAATGTATTTTAGAACCAAAAAATGATGGGAAGGCAATATGGCTGGAGAATCACGTGAAGCTCCTAATATACTTATATAAAAAATATAAGCCGCAGTTGGGGCACTGCCTCCGAATAAAAACAAAAAAAAAGATGTGGACTCAAATATGTGAAGACATGCGAAAGCACGGCCATATCTTTTCAGAAGTCCAAATAGAGAGTAAGTGGAAGTCTTTAGATAGAGGGTACAAAGCCTGCGTCAAAAATAATAATTTGACGGGCCGCGCACGCACTACTTGTGCTTACTACGAGTACGTATGATAATATTAAAAAATGATAATAGTTAAATTATAATAACATTTTCTTTTATAGTGATCTACACGAAATCTTCCAAGGCAACGCTGCAGTTTACCCTGACTACGTTCTTGGTGCGCATGGCTCAGGAAATTGCAGAAAAAGAAAAGGTTCTGATGAAACACGATTGGATGGATCTGGTATGTATGTACAATGTTCAATAGTTTCTTCAAATTTCTTTGACAATTAGAAGTTGTGCAGTATACATAATTATAGTATATATAATTTTAGTATCACCGGGAAATACATCCTCTTCTAATTTGCCTGCATGTAGTTCCATTACTCCTCCTCTTTCTACTATTCAAGAAAATAACACAGGAAAAAAGGTTATTTTGGAAAGAATGTTAAAGCAACAAGAAGAACGATTTAAGGAAAAGATGAAATTCTTAACGGACAGAGAGGAACATAAGAGAGAGTTAATGAAAGAAAAAATTATACAATTCGAAAATAGAACGGCTGAAATTCGACGCAAGAACGACATATTGGAAAAGTTCCTCTTGTGTGCCAAAAAAAGCACACAATAAATTTTGAATACACACTAGAACACATGTGCAGGCATAGTTTCTGTTCTGGATTGTGATATATTTTGATTTGCCTTAGAAGTGTAACATTACAAAACTTATTGAAAAAATTGAAATATTTCATTTAATTTTAATTTTAATTTAATTTAGTTACTTCTTTGTTTCCACTTTCAAGTTATGAGCAAGGCTTCCAAATTTCAACAATTTACAACAAAAAAAAAACCTAATTTAATTCTGAATTGAATTTTGTGTTTTGTTTTATTTATATAATGAAATAAATAAAAATATTTATATAATGATTATTATATAATGATATTTATATAATGAAAAAAAAATTAGTTTCTTAATTTCTATTCGAAGCTGCAAATAGCCTTTCACACAATTGATTGCGGCGAACTGAGGATCTCTCTGGTAATATTATTTCTACCTGTTCCTGTGCAAACCTCTCGTTTATCTCTTCAGGGGGTATAAAATTGTCATCACACATATTATGAAGCACTGTACAGGCTCTTATGAAGTGGCTTAACTTCTCATTGCCCTTCAACTTGCAATAGTATAATTGGCGAAATCTTTGCTTAAGCATGCCAAAAGCGTGTTCGATGTATACTCTACGCGAGCCTAGCTTATTATTAAATTGTTTCTTTCGAACACTTAAATGGCCATTGTCGCGGTAGGGCGTTATCACGTGTTCTGTACAGACGTAAGCAGAGTCAGCTAAGATGTAGTACTCTCCACACAGCGATGGTAGCGTTTGGAATATATTAGAGTTTTCAAATACACGATTGTCGTGCACTGAACCCGGATATCCCACAAAAATATCTATGAACTTCTTCTTCTCATTGCAAATGGCTTGCAGTTGTATAGTGGTTTGGCCCTTACGATTGATGTATTCATCTTTCCCGGTTTTGTGGCGAGAAACACGTATATGAGTTCCATCCAGAGCACCTGAAATTAACAAAATTTTATAAGATACCAACTAAAGATGTAGTGAACTGTGCCTAACCTATAACTCCTTCAAAGCCTCTTCCGTTGAATTTCGTGGCAAAGTAAGCAGATGAAGCTGCCTTTTCTTCATTATTTGGCCACCGAATAAAATCTATAGACAGCCGGCTAATAAAGTATGTAACCCTTGTTACTATTTGACTTGCTGTACTGATGGCAACATCAAACCTATCAGCTAAATCTCGAAAGGAACAAGATTCGTGGCCTGCGAACCATAAAAAAAGGGCAATATGTGTGGCTGCTGAGTACACCTTTGTCCGTTCGAACTTCTTATATTCCACTGATTGTTCCAACTTTTCGACAAGGTATTTGTACACATATCTATTCACTCGGAAATGCATTTGGAATTCTGCATTTGAATAGGATGGTATTGTTTTTTTAACGAAGTTCTCAACACAATGCCGATTTTCCCTTGTAAAATCAATCAGAACAAACTCATTAACTTCAATTTCCTCTTCTGAAAATGAAGTTGAGTCAGAAGATGATGATAAGAACTTTTCGTCGTTATCGCTTTCGTCACTCACAAACTCCAAACTTAAGAAATCAAAGATTTTACGAGCCATAACTTTTCCAATTTAAAAAAAAAATACTTTGATGTTGTTAACAGCTTTCTACGTTTGACAGTTGCTTGCTCAAATTTGCTCTGTTTTCGTTCTTTGAAAAATCTGCTCTATTCTGCGCTGAAATTATTTTCGGCGACTCAGCTGATCTGCTCTACTCTGCCCTGCTCTGCACTGAGTTTGTTTCATCGAACACAGCTATTGAAAGCAACAACAAAACGACTAGATTGCTTGATTGGCAATCACCGTGTGAGTTTAGGATTGGCCATTTGGAAAAAATTGACTCTCAACTCTTGACGTATGTCCCGGTTTACACTTGTCAAGAATTGACTGTTTAAACTGGGACATAGACTTGTTTTACATTGGTCAAGAATTGAAAGGAATATCTGTAGTTTTACTGCGTGCTATTCCAAAACTTTGGATGATGAAATTTTGACAGTCTTAATGAGAATATTTGGCACTTGTGAAGTGAATATGACTGTCAAAAAAACAATGTAGGGTCTAGCAATTAGTATAAATTTAAACAATCTGCAAGAGAATTTTTGACACAAGATAAAATAGAAAAAAAATAACGCTTGTGAGCTCGTGAGTCATAGAAAAGTTAAAAATTTTGTGCTTCGAACAGCATAGCAACCAGAAATGGAAAATATTTCCGTAAAATGCTGTTAATTTTCAGTATATATTAACAATTTCAAAATTAAATTAAATTCTTGTGCTGATAAACTACTGAAGTCTAAAACGTTAAAAGTTCTAGTTGTCAAAATTTCATCGTACTTCATGAAAAAAGTTGCTGAGAAATATTTGTATAACGATAATTAGAACGATTAGTATAACGATTATTGTTCATGAAACATAACAACAGCATTACTAGCTACTGAAAAGAGCTAAAAAGTGGAAATTCATTTTCACCTTACATTCTTTTGTATAAATTTTCAAAAGCTAAAATCTTTTTTTTAGCATTCAGAGTGTGAGCTCTTTTGGCTTAAGCCCTTAAGCTGATTAAAATTGTTTTCAAAACATGAGTTGCAGAACGTAAAGAATTCATACTGAATTAAAATTTTAGTGAATGCAACCGCTGATGACTGCAGCCTTAAAGATTTAAAATTAAAATGTCCGTTCAGTAGCAATCTATATTGTTTTTGTAACGTCTGAGGTTGTTTTGTGTGTGTGTGACTGTTGGGCCTGACTGTGATGGGTTGCCATTGACTTCTATCATATTAGAAGAGAAAAAGCATTAAGGTTGTCGCATGGGTGAGAGCGAGTTCCCATAAATGTCAAATCGAAGTTGACATGTCAAACAAAATCTAGAATTGATAATATGTTATGTCGATGAAGTTGTTGTTGCTTTTCATTGATTTTGACAATTATGGGTACTAAAAAGAGAGTACTACCAGTCCAGAGACAACCTTATATATTCAACCATGAGTGTGTGAATTCCAAAATGATTTAATCCAGCTTTACAGCTTTGCTACTGAATCATTTTTTGCATTAATTTTGATACCAAATTGATATTTTTCTTCTTTTAAAATTTTGGCATTTTTGTGACTTTATTAAAGAAGTGAAAAAATCCAAAATAAGATATTAAGGTGCTCCATGTCACTTCGTAAGTGCTGCGTAACCGCATATCTCGTAACTTTTTACGAAATATCAATTTTTTATTTGAACTTTACGAATCGTTTTACGTAAAACTTTATGCACCAAATCTGATGCGTATCGGGCATAATAAAACTGCGTAAAGTTCAGGTGAGATATGTTCAAAATTTTTCAAGCTACGCAGTTCAGTTAACGCAATATTTTACGGTACGCTCATGTCAATTCAATATACGCAAAACACGTAATACGCAAACCTACGCACTGACTTGGATCCCCTTACTCATTTCTTTCACCATATAACTGATATTTCACCATATAACATATATTTTTTTCTCTCTACAAGGAATATTTAAAGCCGTATGTACACCCACAGTTGACAAAAACGCTACATGCGCTTAAAAAAATTTGTGAAAATATATAATAATAACCCCATACAAACCGCGCTATAAGAGGTGATCGCACGTTAAAAATTGTTCGAGCCATATATGTAATACTTCTATATTGGCAGTACACTCAAGGTACATTCGCCAACATTAGAGTGCAGATATATTGTCATATGAGCGAGAAAATATATAAACGAATGTACCCGAAATTTAATTTCATAATAAAAAAACTGAGGAGCGGTGCTTCCATTATCAAAAATTTAATTTAAAATTTTTGTTGTTTAAATTTTTATGGTTTAAATTTTGCTTGCTTGAATTTTTTTTTTTAAATTTAATCACATTTAACGCTTTGGTGCTATAATTGTTTTATTTTGATGCGTATCTATGATTTACGCAAAACAAATATGAATGTTTTGTTATCTTTTATGTTTGGGACACACGCTTTTCTTAAAAACCGCCCCTGTGACGATTTGACATTTTCTTCTGTGTAGTAATTTTCATATATTCAAATATACTAATACAAACAACAAAATCTAATGTAGGCTATCTCTCTTTGATTTCGTAGTTGAAATTCATTGAAAATATTGGTTACTGTCAATATAGAAGTATTGCATATATGGTTCGAGCTAATTTTTTTATAAAATAAAATAAGTACTTTCATCAAAACACTATGGCATCGCCAATTTTTGCCTATCCTTTTTCGTTTTTCTCAATGTGGCAGCACTTAAATTAAGGAAATATAAAAGGGCTTACACATCGGCGAATCTGTTCGTCGAACAACATGGCGGTGCGAACGTGTGTGAAAAAGCTAGCGTTCAAATTGAACGAACCTGTTCGTCACACAAGCCATTGATTTTTGTTGTTGTTTGTCATCATTTAAGGCAGCATCCCTTGTTCGACAGAGAAAATCAAAAATTTTTGTAAACACGGCCAACCGTGTGACAAACTGTCGAACATCGCTTCTTAACTAGCGAACTTGTGTGAACATGGCCGCCGTGTGACGAACAGATTCGCCGATGTGTAAGCCCTTTAAGTATAATTAAAGCTTTTCTTCCATGATACAATTATACAGGTAGCATTGACAAGTATAGATTTTCTCAGCAACAAGGCAACGACCATTTGTCAAAAACAGTTGTTCGTGCAACAAGAATTAAACGAATGTAAAAATAAATAAATTCCGCAAAATATGTGCGTTAAATACACAATTATAATAATGAAAGTTGTGAAAAAATTATGTGTGATATGTGTTTAACGTTTTCCAGCCGTGGTGTTTTAATAATAATTGGAAACTTCTTTAATTTCGTCCATATGCATCTGCAGCTGCTGAGGTTGCTACATTTGAACGTTTTCAACATTTGTTCTTATGTTTGCACTTAATAACACAAAGTTCACAAGATATCTTCGTTGTAGTAATAATAATTCACTATTGATTAAATAAAATAGGCAATATTTCGTAAGAAAATGTTTGGTTATTTGCAAGCGCTGAAACATAAACAATGGCGAAAACATAAGAAATAATTGAACGCTCTCTTTCTAGACATTTTTTTGACAGATGGTCGTTGCCCAAGCAACTGTCAATACTACCTTATATTATTATACCATGTTTTCTTCTTGAAAGCACTCTTGCAAAGCTTTGCAGTAAACAAAAATATTTTGACATTTTCCTTTTTGGCACAATTGTGGTATGGAGCAGTCAGCTGACCTGAAAACCAAAGAAATGGCACCAAAAAATAATTACGATCCGTCGGTCAATTCCAGCGATAATGTCGAGGAAGCCGATTTACAAGGTATTTGTATTTCTTATGTTCTAGCGTAATCAATATTGGTGCATATTTTTTCACACAGAAATGGAAGCTGTCAACGAAAGTCTTGACGAACTGAAGTCGGCGTTAGATTTCTTTGAACAACGAACAGACAACATTATAGAACAATTGAAGGAACTATTGCATTCCAACCGGGAGTTTCGACAGGCTCTGGCTGCTGAAATGTCCTCAGCGGGAAGTGGAGATACAAGTAAAAAATAAGACAATTCGTTTTCGTGACTGAAAGCTAAAAACATGTAGCTAGCCAAAGAGGAAAGTATTAAATATTACAAAATACAGCAAAATGTTAACTAATCTGGAATTAATTTTGTTAAATTTATCCCATAAATAATTATTGAAATTACAGAATTACAGTTTTGTCATGAAATTATTTTTTATTCCTTAATAAATTCTTTGCTGATAGTTGAAATAAGTTTTTGTTTATACGTTGTAGTTTTTTCACTTCTCCTCTTAATTTTGAAATTTCTTCAGAAGAATCACTGGCTTCGGTATTTGAGGCAACTGCTCTTAAGCTGGATGGTCGATGAGCGGAGCAAGGATTAAGTTTTGAACCATCTGACTCATGATCAACATCTTGTTCTGTAACAAATACTTCTATTATTTCATTTTCGTCTGCTTCTGGTGGATCAATCATGCGCTTTAAATTATTGAAGAAAACAATTGGTTGTCTGTGCTCCGGGCTAAATATTGCTGGGCAAGTTAACCTCAATGCTACGTTACTGACAGTTCCTTTGTGGGGAAGTGTTTTAACAAGTTGTTTGCTTAGAATATGCCAAATGCACACTCTATTATCTTGTCCACCAGATATAAGCGTTTGACCATCAAGCGAAAGAGCCAAACACATTACTGTTCCCTGGTGCCCTATAAATTTATTGTTTTGTTCTTTTTCCATGTGGTATTCCTGTAAATAGACCACATTTCATATTTCAAGTATTATTGCATCGATATATTAGCTCACCTTAGTTCTCGGGAGAGAATCGGTACGAAATTCATAAATATTGCCTTCTGTAGTACCTACGTAGATGCAAGTCTCTAATCCATTTGATACTACGCATTGCAATCCCTCCGCAAATACCACGTTCAACAGCAATGCACCGTTATTTAAGTCATATATCTTACAAGTACGATCGAGCGATACTGTTATCAAGTAGGCTCGTATACCTCCATAGCCAATATGTACATCAGTTACAGGTAGCCCATGATCATTAAAGCTGTACAGTGCAGTTTGATTATCATCAGAACGTGCGACAACCTGTGTGAGGTTCCAGACAAGCACACCTCCATCCTGGCCAGCAGATACAAAGTGCGAACCATCGTCAGTAAATTTTACACAATTTATTGTTTGATAGTGTTTTGGAATAGTATTTAGCATTCGGCCTGTTGCCATGTGCCAAATGTAAAGCGTTTCCTGTATACCTGCTATTAAGAAATTTCCATCAGGGCTCAACGCCAAAGAATTCGGTTTGCCAGGAGTAACGAAGCGAACTGAAGAGATTTGCTCCTGTGAATTGATTGGCCACACGTGAATTAACGGTTTGGTGCTGTTAGCGGATATTAAGTATTCCGACCGCAACACACAGAGTGAATGTTGCTGAGCACAACCGCCTCCTTTATATGTCATTAGATTGGTGCCGGTGCGAAAATCCCACGCAGAGCAAGTCAACTGGTGATCGTTATTGTCACAAGTATAAAGCACTTCTAGCATTTCACTCATTTTAAAATTTATAAATTAAACACTTGTTTTTGTTAGTTTGTAGTTCTCTTATGAAGTTATTTTGATTAAGTTATTTTGTTTAAATGGACTCAAAAGATTTGCACGTGAAGTTATTGTTTTGTTGCAGGGATGGATAGATCAACTTTAACTTTGTGAAGTACAATGGTATAATAATTACAAGGCATGGTATAATAATACAAGGTAGCATTGACAGTTGCTTGGGAAAACATCTGCTGTCAAAAAATATACTCAAGAAGAGAGCGCTCACAATCCGCCATTGAAAACACAAGCAATGTTGAAAATGTTGAAGTGAAAAAAACAACAACCACAGCAGCTGCTGATGTATTTGCACATGGTATAATAATACAAGGTAGCATTGACAGTTGCTTGGGAAATCATATACTGTCAAAAAATATACTCAAAAAGAGAGCGCTCACAATCCGCCATTGAAAACACAAGCAATAGTGAAACCCTTGAAGTGAAAAAAAACAACAACCACAGCAGCTGCTGATATATTTGCACAACAAGCTGTGTTTGACAGTTTATGTTTTCCTGTTGAAGAGAAAATAAGCAGATGTCAATGCTACCATGTATTATTATACCATGTATTTGCACAAAAAGCTGTTTTTGACAAGAGATGTTTTCTTGCAGAAGAGAAAATAAGCAGTTGTCAATGCTACCTTGCATTATTATACCACGTTACAAGGTAGCATTTACAGTGGGAAACCCGCATTTGTCAAAAAAATGTCAAGAAATAGAGCATTCAATTATTGCTTATATAAGGTCTGTTTCCGTACTCTACACTATATAAGATTTGTGCATGGTATAATAATACAAGGTAGCATTGACAACTGCTTATTTTCTCTTCCACAAGAAAACATCTCCTGTCAAAAACAGCTTTTTGTGCAAATACATTGTATAATAATACATGGTAGCATTGACAACTGCTTATTTTCTCTTCAACAGGAAAACATAAACTGTCAAACACAGCTTGTTGTGCAAATACATCAGCAGCTGCTGTGGTTGTTGTTTTTTTTTCACTTCAAGGGTTTCAACATTGCTTGTGTTTTCAATGGCCGATTGTGAGCGCTCTCTTTTTGAGTAATTTTTTTGACAGGAGATGTTTTCCCAACCAACTGTCAATGCTACCTTGTTTTATTATACCATGAGATTTGTGTAAGTTCAAACTGAGAGAGTAAAAATTAAATGTGAGAATAGTTGCAAAAGTACGGAAAGAGCTTCTAGTAAGTTTCAAGCACAAAACAGCTGATTTTGACTCCAGACATTTCACTTGGAGGCACAAAATTTGTTTCGTAAGTTAAAAACACAGATTAGGCAATGAATGTCATCACTTGAATTTGTTTGATTATGAATATTGAAATCCGAAGTAATTTTATTTTAAGCCTAGCATAGCGCACAAGTCATTTCTTTCCGCAAGCATTTAAAAGAAAATATCATATATATCCAAAAATAATAGAAATCAGATTACGCCATCAGAGGCAGAAAAAGTTGCACCGTTCTGCGCAAGACGTTAGGTCTTTCGTGACGTATATAGGAAAAGACACTTTCTCTGTTCTTCTCACTGATTTTCTATTCGTACAAGAAAAGACGAAATATAGTACGAAATAGTTCTGTGCTATTTTTTTTTTTCAGCTACAAGTGTTTTTTTATGTTTTGTTCAGTGAAAAACAGCGGATTTCGACAATGGGTCGATCGTGACGTAGGCAGACATGCGCATGGCATAATCTTGTATTTATTATTTTTGATATATATCCCTTTCAATTGCGCGCCATTTTGAAATCGAGATCTCGACAGTGGAACTGTCAAAACACAAGCACAATATCATGGGCACATCATAGAACTAAAATATAAGGATGTGGTGTTGTCTACACTTACAGTGTACGTGAACTGTGGCCGATTCGTAAATTGAGCGAGCGGGACAGAGTGTGTTTTTTGATATTTATGAGCGTTCGTCATTTATGAACCAAAAGAAAATTAAATTCCTTTTAAGTTATTAGCACAAAGTTTTGCCATAAAGTCACAACTAAAAAAGTTATAAGAACCTAAACCCTTTAAATGCAAAGATTGCGACATTGTAAATTATAATAACAATAACAATTAAAACAGTTAGATTTACCGGAATTTTTTTAAATGTTTATTATTATCTTAACTTTTTTAGTTGTGACTTTATGGCAAAACTTTGTGCTAATAACGAAATAATAAAGGAATTTAATTTTCTTTTCAAAAAGCTATCAACTTTGGTAATCGTTGCAGAGACATGTAAGTAATTGATTAAAACGTAATGACACCTATTTTTTTTGTTTTTCACTCCTACCTCCCTAGGGTGCATTTGCGACCACACACACCCATATAATTTTTTGCTCGTCTCATCATGAGGAATCACCCCCCGCTGGATTGTCGTCTAGGTCTGGGACACCCTGTATATTATATTATATTATATTATATTATATTATATTTTATTACATTATATTATATTATATTATATTATATTATTATTACCCAATAAAATATCGGTAACGCACCAAATTGTATGCCTCAATAAATAATAAATAAAAAAAAAATAAATAAAATAATAATACAATAAAAACAAAACTATATTATCATATTTTATAATAATTAAATTATTTTTATATAATATAATTAAATTAGCTCCAAAATCAGTAAATTTAACCCAGAATCTATTGTATGTGATTCCAATTAGAAACTGTTTGGACCTTCTTTAACGATCCAACCGAATATGGCCCTGAGTAAATGTTTCTGTATTGCAATACAATTTTGTTTTTATTTATTATGTCTTTAATAATCAAACGTTTTATTAACACCGTATAACTCTAAACACCTGTTTTATGTGTTATTCGAATCAGAAGCAAATTGAGCCTTCTTTTTCGATGCAACCGAATGCGGCCCTTTGCTAATGTTTATGTATTTGTGTCAACCAACACGAATAAGAAAAATACCACACTTTTGGGCAATAACATCACTTCCTTATATCTTAGTTCTTTGGGGCGCATTTAGTTTTTTAAGGGGAAGGTTTGTAGGGCGCCCTAGTTTTCAGGATGCATCGCCTACGTATATGTTTATATATAAAATTTATTGATTTATTTATAGTTTTATTTCTATGGATTTATTTAGTATGAATACATACTATTCGCAGAATGTATTTGCGCTATTCGCAGATTTTTGCTTTTTATATCTTATCCCCATACTTTCCACAGCTTGTAGTTTATACACTGAATATAGTGCTACTAAAGTGCTATCCATTATTCAAAATAGGAAAACAAAATTGAGTTTTTATATGTTTTTCTTCATATTTCAGACGTACGACTATTACGTGCGTGACATGGAAAAACCCATATGCATGGCAAATTAATGAGATGCCTTAAGTAGCGTTCCTTTAACATAGCCTCGTAATTTTACCAGTTTACGAAATGGGAAATTTTAATCGTTACTATAAGTAACTATTGTCTCCAAGCTATACTAATTTTTTGTAGAAAATAGTATTTAGGAAATATATAGTGATTTATCCTAAAAGTTATTTATCCTAAGACTGGGACTCTTATAGAACTGCTCTCAACTCCTATACTAGAGACCTAAGAAGAGCTAAAAGGCAATCGTGGAAATCTTTCTGTGAATCCATTGAGAACACTAGCGAGGCGGCCCGACTACGCAAAATCCTATCAGAGGATCCGGTAGCCCCGGGCTACCTTAAACGCTCAGACAACTCGTGGACGGAAACTTGCAAGGAGACGGTGACACTACTTATGGAAACCCACTTCCCTGGCTGTACTGATCCCGCAATACTTGTGAACCCATGCATATCCAGAAGTATCTTCCCAGAATCCCACAATGATATACCCAATTTAATAACAGAGCACAAAATAGAGTGGGCGATTAAATCTTTCAAGCCGTATAAATCGGCTGGACCCGACGGTATTACCCCCGCTATGCTTCAGCACGCTCTACCGGCTATCTCAACCTGGCTTTTGAAAATTTTCGATAGTTACCTAAGGCTAGGTTACGTGCCTGTAAATTGGAGAGAGGTGAAAGTAGTCTTCATACCAAAAGCTGGGAAAGCTACTCACTCCACCGCAAAAGATTATAGATCCATTAGTCTTTCTTCTTTCTTACTGAAAACATTAGAAAGATTTCTGGATCAACCCATAAGATCGCTCCTCAATGACCGAAACCTGTGTAGCAAACAACACGCCTACCTTAAAGGTAAGTCGGTGGAAACAGCCCTACATGAGGTAGTTTCGGTAATTGAGAGAAACCACCACTTCAAAGATTACACCCTAGCTGCCTTTCTTGATATCGAAGGGGCTTTCAACAATGTAAGCACAGACTCAATAAGGGCAGCTCTTGAAAATCTACAAGTGGAAGAAAAGATAACCAAGTGGATTGTTGAAATGCTGAAAAGCAGAATCATCAACACACAAATCGGTAGCAGTAAAATAAGGAAAACAACTTCAAGAGGAACACCTCAAGGTGGAGTCATATCTCCCTTGCTTTCGATTCCAGTTGTAAACGAACTGCTGACTACCCTCAGCGAAAAAAGCTTTAAAGTGACAGCATACGCTGACGACGTCGTGCTTCTGGTGGGAGGGAAACATCTCCCAACCATCAGCAACATGATAGAAACAGCACTTAAAGAAACTGTCTCGTGGGCAGTACCAAACGGCCTAGGGGTCAACCCCGATAAAACCGAACTGGTGCTATTCACAAAAAGAAATAAAATTGAAATTTTTTGGCTCCCAAAAATAAATGGCAAAACCCTGCAGCTATCCAATAAAGCAAAATATCTCGGAGTAATCCTTGACTCAAAGCTCACTTGGAAAAGCAACACAGAAGAAAGAATTAAGAAAGCAACCAGTTCCTTTTACGTCTGCAAGAAAACCTTCGGCACCAAATGGGGGATGAGACCCAATGTCATCCATTGGATGTACACGGCTATCGTCAGGCCCATACTTACCTATGGCTCGATTGTATGGTGGAAAGCCACTGAGAAGATAAGCTACCTCAACTCTCTCTCTAGAGTACAGAGATTGGCATGTCTAGGAATAACAGGTGCGCAACGATCAACACCTCAGGCAGGCCTGGAGGTCATATTGAACCTCCTCCCCCTGGTCGAGTTCATGAAAACCACTGCAACCAAAGCGGCGTTTCGACTTAAGGAAGCTAAACTTTGGAGGCACTGGACGCATGGACACGCCTCTATATTCACAAAGTATAGTCCTGAGGATCTCGCCACCACCTCTGATTACATCACCCCGGAAATAGACTTTCGGCAGAACATGTCATTCTCCTTTCCAAAAAGAGAAGAATGGGATTCGAACCACCCTTTTAGTGAACACGAAATCCAGATCTTCACTGATGGATCCAAAATGGAGAATGGCACGGGACCCGGAGTCTACTGTAATACACTACAAATATCCCTGTCATACAGACTTCCAGATTACTGTAGTGTTTTTCAAGCAGAAATTTTTGCGATCGAGAAAGCAGCTACGACAATCCAATCAAGGAACATCAATCCATCAAGGATTAAAATCTTTGTGGACAGTCAGGCTGCGATAAAAGCACTCCGCAGCGAAACAACAAAATCTAAATCTGTACTGAGCTGCCGGCAAGCTCTCACCAGAATCAGTCCTCCCCACAAGATCAATATCTGCTGGGTCCCCGGTCATCGTGACATAGAGGGAAACGAAATAGCAGACAGATTGGCTAGGGAGGGCTCTGAACTGGAAAGTAGTTCTGTGATTGGGTCGATCATGGCTCCAATCGGAGAATTCAAGAAGAAAATAAATTATAAAGCCAGATATAACACAAATAACTCTTGGTCAAATAGTGACGACTGTGTTATCTCTCGCCATCTCTGGCCTAAACTCTGCGAAAAAAGGACCCAATCCCTACTTTCAATGAGTAAAAATGAAACTCGCATCTTAATAGGGGTCCTCACGGGGCATTGTTGTATAGGCACAATGGCCTCGCGACTAGGAATCCCGCATCCAGACTTCTGCAGAAGCTGTGGAGATGTCGAGGGAACAGAAACCATCAAGCATCTACTTTGCGAGTGTCCCAATCTCCAACAACGCCGGCTTCGCCACATGGGAAGCAGAGTGTACGGAGAACTGCAAGAGCTCTTGGACGTACCACTAATGGATCTTTTCAGATTTTTACGGAGCACCGTTGGTTCGACCAACCTTGCTCCAGTGGCTAAGATTTTTATTTTGGTTTTGCCACATTTAGGTGCACAGACATAGGGAACCACAATGGACCAATATGTCCCCGTGTAGGCAACATCAGGTTGCCCTTCCTTCTTAACCTAACCTAGCCTAACCTATCCTAAAAGTAAGAATATAGAGGTTCTTAATAATATAAATTTGCCTGATTGACATTTTTGACTATCTTGGCTCCGTATCCAAACAAGTAAGATATTTATATTAATCCAAGATTTTTCATATATTTTGAAAAAATGTGTGGCCCTTTTATGCGTAACATCCAAATGCGGCCCCTAGTGAATTTTATTTGGCAGTTGTCGAGTCGATTGAAGAAAATTTAAAATATTTTCATTTTTTAAAACTCAACTCAAGTTGGGAACTCGATCAAATGGGCATGTCCGACGACATGTACGATCGTTCGAAAGCAAATGAGACGATCAGACCGACATGTCGGAAGAAAATCAAAAATTTGTGATTTTTCTGCTGGTCGGTCCGACATGTTCGACGTGTGAAAGCATGTCGGTCCGACTCGCTGCATTTATCATTTCTATATTAGTTAACACACACATAGAAAAAATTACGCAGGACCGCATTCGGGTGCAGCAAATAAGAAGGCGCAAACTTTTGCAATATTAACTAGAATTGAATGGAATGAATTAATAAATAGGATGAATAATGATGTAAGTAAACAATGTGAAGTCATCAGGTAATATTATGAAGAAATGACATGAAACTTATGTGAGTGATAGATGTGAAAATATAAACTTCACAAGTTGTGAAAATTTATTGTACTTCCACACCACCTTTGAGATATACAATTTGGTGAATCATCGATTTTTTTTGGGTGTACGGTTCATTTGTAGGCCTATTTCACACATAAAGAACAGAAATCATTAGTAAAATTATTCATAAACAATTCAGCTACTAAACCCCTTACAATTAACAGTTTTGAGGAGCTTTTGTCTGATTGAAGACTTTTCGTTTATTTTTGTTCGTTATATAATATCGCCTTTTAAAACAAATTTCAATTAATGATTTGACTACGATATAATGGCCGGAAGACTTTATATGACCTTCAAACATAGTTTCTCCAATAAGGGATTTTTGCGTATTTAACATTATTCTATTATAATATTTATATTTTTTCCAAAATAGATTTGTCTTTTGAATAAAAGACAAATCTATCACGCAAACAGCAAACTACTGATCTTGCATTTATAACATCATTTTCTAATCTAAGTGCTCGAATCCAAAGGGTTTTTGAATCAAGCATATCGTCGCCCGGGGATTCATGTGCTCCATACGCCATTTTGTAATAGTTAGACCAACAGCTTTTAATTTTTGTTTTTTGTAAATGAATACATTTTTTTATGATTTCTGTTAAATAAATTTAAGAACATTTCTTTTGTGTTTCAATGAATATTAATTTGAATTTGTAAATGAATAAACTGCTGTTGACGAAAAACTTTAAATCTGTTTCATTTTTTCCTTATGCATCTTTGCTCTATGAGTATGAGTTCACATAAAAATAAGTTTCAAATGCCGTATAGAGCAAAGTGGATTTTTTACCGTTAGAAAATGTACTTTTGTGCGTGAGATTAAGGATTAGGAAATATGTTTTGTGGATAACCATTTTTATACAAACTTATGGTGAGACATTCAGGAAATCCTATCGTAGTCTTTAAAAAAAAATCGCTTCAAACTTTAACTTCCATATACTCAAAATGTGTTTTTTGCACATACAGCACATGAATCCCCGGACGGCAATATATGGAAATCTGAAAGATTGAAATTGAATCACTAAAATAAATTAGGTAAATTAGGTGCTTAATGCATTTTTCTGACGTTTTTCTCAATTCGCTCGTCGCTAAGTTTCGATCAAATATTTGCTGTCAACTTCTTGTTTCAACGCAACTAAACCCAAAAAAACTTGTTGGTATTATTAACAATGTTAGTGTTGTTAAATTTATTTTAGAAAATGCTATTAATAAAAAATTCTTCTCTTAATAGCAACTATATAATAGTTTGAAAAATACTCAAATCTTTGTATTGACAAGATTTCTTTATGGTTGTTTACCAACAAGATTCTTGTTTAGTTGAAAACAATTTTATTTCAATATAATAGACTTTTTTATTTGATGTAGCTCCTTGCAAGAAAAAAAAGAAGGTGTGTGCCTATGACCACACAATAGAAGTGATAACTTCTCATTTTCCAATTCTTAAAGATATATCTATGTACACAAATAATAAATTTTATGCTATATAAAATATTACAGTACAGACTCGATAATCTCAACCCTTGATATCTGCAATTCCTCGATTTTTGCAACAGTACGAGACATTTATAAGTGCAACTTATGTAAAAAAGTTACCTCAATAACTGCAACTGACTACGCTCTGAATTTTAATATGTTTGAGAAAGGCGAAAGATTTATTCGACAACTGAAGAGAAGCCAGAATATTTTGATCTTCAACTGAAGAGAAGAAGAATATGTTTGATTTTTTCTTTCTTGATTTATTCGAGAAAAGTTCTTAGCACGATTACAGGTCGACATTCACGAAAAAGAAAATAAGATGCATGGTCCATGCTACAATCGATCGTTTGTGGGGAATTGTAAAAGACCGCTGTTATGCCAAGAATCCGGAAACGCTCCAAGCACTAAAAAAATTTAATTTTTTGCATGTATTAACATATAGCATGCAAAAAATTTAATTTTTTTCATTTTATAAAAAAACTTTTATTTGGTCCAGCCTGTATGTACGTACACACTGCAAAAAGCACATGATATAAATGTTAAAACAAAACAACAACAAAATGCAAACGTAAGATTGTGTGTAGCAACGACTTAGACGCGAGTGCGCACGTGTTCGAACATACAAAAGCAGCGGCAGAATCTAACTGTATGCTGACGATTGAATCGAGAAAATCCCTCATCAGAAATTGCCAAACGCGCCTAAAGAAGTTATTACTTCAAAAATCAGCGACAACTAGCAACGTCGCTGAACAGTCAAAATTGGTTCTTGCCATTTTTCGCACAATAGACAAGAATATTGTTGTCTTGCCCACCCGCAACTTGTTTTCAGATTTTAAAATTGGACAAATTATAAATTGTCATACAGGGTTTATTACAGAACCGAATACGGCCCTGTTTGAATGTGTCTGTATGTGTGTATACTGACACCAACAAGAAAAGTGCTTCGTTTTTGTTCAACTACACCGCTTACTTATATTTTACTTCTACGGAATAATCGGCTTTGTATGAGTGAATGACTACTTTTACATTGGTCAAGACTTGAAATCAAGCCTGTGAGTTTGTTGATGAAAGACGCGGACATCAACATGAAAGAGGATAAGCTTAAGAGCGATTAGCAAAAAATTGAATTCAAGTATTGACCAATGTAAAAGGGGTCAATCACTCAACGAGTGAATATGGCCTTTCGGACTCCTACATGTAGGATCAACTTGACAGGTCGGATGGACATGTAGTATGCGTGAAAGCAGAAGCTACGGTCTGTCCGACATGTAGCATGAAAATCAAAGGTTTTTATTTTTTCTGGTCAACTGACCCTCAGTGCTGATAGAAAAATGTCAGTTTTTTGGTCATTACGGTCAGTCGGTGGGTGGATATTGTTGTTGCGGTGGGCCAAAACTGACAATTTTTTCCTATCCGTGTGATCTGGCATCTCTGTCTGGCACCCATCTAACTTTAAGTTTCCTTGTTTTGCAAACGTCTCTTGTTGGGAAAGTATTATGGGAATGTGTAAGTTGATATCAAAATTCGTGTGGTTGTATTTGAGATTTGTCAGTCCTGTCTTGCTGGGGAACAGTGTTGCCAGTCTAGCCTTTTTGAGGCTAGATCTAGCTTTTTTACTGACGTCTAGCCTTGAAAAATACCATCTAGCCTCTAGCCTTTTTTTGTTTCGTTTTAGCCTTTTCTAGCCTTTTTTGATATACATATTGCTTAAGATGTATGAACCAGAGATCGGCATGAATGGATCCATTTGTTTTTTCAAGTTCCTTTAATTTTTCAACTCCCTGCAAGTTAAGGCAGGAAAACAACAAGTTTGCGCGAATCATAGGCAGCAAGATTTAAGTCGCCAAATATAGAAAACTGAAAATGTAGAAACTGGAAATGTAGGGAAAAAGTAATTATTTTGCCTACAAATCCTTTATTTTCAAGTCTGTTTTCGAAGTTCGAGAAAATAACTTCTTGTCGTCAGTGCAAACTTCGTTTCTCGAGTTAAGAATACAGTTTAACTTGAAAGCATTGGATTGAGGTATGTTTGTATTCTTTTTGTTGTTTTCTTATTACCTGCACCTGAAAAGGGGAGCTTTAAGAAAGGCCGGAGAGGGTTAATATCTATGACCGACCCCCATTACTTTTGCAAAAGGAACATTTTTCCCTTGGGTACCTATTACCTCCGGCCACTCAGTAGGGGTTCATTAATTTTGTCACTTTGTATAGAAAAGTATAAGTAGACGCTCGGCTGTGGCTTCCTACGGCAGCGCAGTCACTTAGACTTGAAAAGTAGAAAGCTTGATTTTTTTATCAATTAATGTAGGGTAGAAACAAATTAGAATCAAGTCTGACTTATGATTCGTTTTTCAGAAGCTAGTCGAAACATATCAAGTTTCTACAAGTGAAGTCAAAACTTGATTTTTTCAAGTTACTTGATTTTCAATTGACTTGTTGCAGATCTCTGGTATGGACCCAGTGCAACCCTGCAATCTAAAAATAATATATTTGGCAGCACTTCATAAATAAAACGTTATTTCAGCTGGAAATGGAAAAAACAAATATTCTTTGCAATTCTGGTTTCCATTTACTAGGTATTTCAATAAAGTTTCTAAATTCATACAAGAAATGAGTTAGAAAATAGATGAAACTGAAAGTACTTTCAGCTCCAGCAATGGTGCTTCGTCTGATTAATGGAATTTGAGGAGCTAAGTGCAAGCAAGAAAAATCTAAAAAACTCGAAAACATACGGTTTTTACACTTATTATATATTTGAGCTTGAAAGACTGAATTAAATTTTGATCAATTACAAATATGTTTTTGGTATTGTTTTATATAATATCCATATAGTATGCAAATATATAAATACCTACCTATATACACAGAGTAAAAAAATAATGTTAACAAATCTAGCCTTTTTTTGCCCTTTTTTTAAGCCATCTAGCCTTTTCTAGCCCTTTTTTAAAGCCCATCTAGCCTTATTCCCTAGGAATAGCAAAGAATTGAATTAAAGTCTTGACCAATGTAAAAGGGGTCTAATTATTAGAACAGCAACATATTAGGTCTGTTTCCGTACTTCACACTGTGTAAGATTTGTGTAAAACGTGTGCTAGAGAGTAAAAACGAAATGTGAGAATAGTTGCAAAGGTACGGAAACAGCTTCTAGTAAGTTTCGAGCACAAAACAGCTGATTTTGACTGCAGACGGCAGCACAAAATTTAAAACACTTTCAATCAAAATATTAAAAGCCATTTTTAATGCAAAACTGAACTATTACTTAATTTTTATTTATTACTATTTATTTATTGTACGTAAATTTCTTTTGAGGCACACAATTTGTGAGTTTATTTATCGCAAAACATAAACAATATCAAATGTAATATGACATTTGCTTCTTCTTATTGATGCTTATTCTTCTTGATGCTTGTTCTTACTTTACTCGAAGTCTCGAGTTCTAGCACTCTCTGTGCACTTTGTGTGCTCGAGGGAGCGATTTTATGCTTGTTCTTCTTCTCCCATTTTAAGCACAGAAAGTACGGAAACAGAAAATAGCGTCCCACAAGTTACACAGTGTGCGTACGGAAACAGACCTATTGTGTTGCCATTGTACAATGATCTCTTCTTGGACGCTGAAAAATAATTAAGTCCATCCGACATGTAGGATAGTTCGAAAGCTCGTACAGACATTCCCTTTATTCTGCCGTCCTACATGTAGTATAGTCCGAAACCCTCTAATCACTCTCAACTATCGAATAAATAAACTATCGAATAAT
Organism: Pherbina coryleti; assembly: GCA_943735915.1. Taxonomy (NCBI): domain Eukaryota; kingdom Metazoa; phylum Arthropoda; class Insecta; order Diptera; family Sciomyzidae; genus Pherbina; species Pherbina coryleti. The sequence goes on from OX030951.1 coordinate 1,304,337, forward strand.
TGGCATTTTTTATTTGATATTTCCCATCACTAGAGCTTACCCAACTATACATTAGGAGTGTTCACATTGTCAAATTTTTCATCAAATTGTTGGTCAAACAGTTTGACCACACAAGTGTTCACATTCTCAAATTTTTCGTCAAATTTCATTATTTGCTTGCGCATCGAAGTGAAAACGTTGCCATGACGGAGCAATGTTTATTAATATTTTATTGAAACATGAACCAAACGAAGCAAACAAACTCTGAATGTGTCCGGAAATATTTTAAAAATTTTTTTCAGATACATTCTTCTGTTATTATCATGTTTATGCGATGTGTTCACGTTGAAATCTTTTTTCAACTGGCAAAATTTGTACTATCAAATTTGACGAGTGTTCACATTGTCAAATTTCTCGTCAAACTGTTGGTCAAACAACAGAAAAATCAAAACATTTTGATTTTCGTCAAACGATTTGACAAACAGTTTGATGAGTGTTTACACATCAAATTATCATCAAATCGTCGTCAAATCCCATATATATTTTTGTTTGTCAAACTGTTTGACCAATAATTTGATGAATGTGAACACTCCTATTGGCATGATAAGGGGGTTTCAGACAATACTACATGTCCGATGGACATTGCGTGTCCGATGACATGTACGATGTGTGAAAGCTAAAACTACATGTCCATCGGACATGTAGTACGAAAATCAAATGATTTTGATTTTTCTGCCGGTCCATCCGACATGTAGTATTGTTTGAACGCACGTTCATCGGACTCGTTGCATTTTTCATTCTGCAAAAATCGTCGAGGAGTGAACAGCTACGCAAAGCAAACAAAAACAATTTATTTAAATAAATTAGCTTTTCTTTTCTCCACTCCTTAACCCAAATCCTCTTTTTTTGCTTTTTTTTAATTTTTCATCTCCTCCTTTTCCTTCAATACTTCATCAATAATTAGAGAAGCAAGCAATTGTTGTGCCATTATAATGATGTGTTCGCTTTTAGCGCTGCAGAATAATGATGTCTATCCAACATGTAGTATGTCTGAACGCTCGGCTAGAAAATGCCGTTATTTTGCAGAACTACATGTCCGATAGACATGTAGTATTGTCTGAAACCCACTATACAATAAGAAGGTAGGGTAAGGAGCTTTGACAAGACCTACTACTAATGTCAAAACCATAAAATACTGTGCTACCATATCTTAAGAAAAAATCCCATGACAAATCCATGTTTCATGGTTTCAGTAGGTAAGCGTTTTATATAAAATACATTGCTGAAAATATTGATAAATACGGAACTTTTAAAAAATGTTGATTTATCTTCAACAGTTTTACTGCATTAAAAAGACTTAAAAAAGTTTTTTATAAGATATCGTATGCACATTAGAATTCAATTTTTAAACAAGAAATTAAGAAAAAAAAAGATAAACAAAAATTATGGGCAATATTAAATTAGTGAAAATAAAGCTATAAAATTACTAAAAAATTCGTTGTTTCAATTATAGACACATTGATTGAAATTGTTCTTATTTACCCTATATAAAATTCCTTTTCTATGTGTTTATCCCAAATTTATGAAATATACTGAAAAATGGCATCGCTAAAATGCTTTTTGACATAAGCAGTAGGTCTTGTCCAAAGAACTAAGATATAAGGAAGCGCTGTTGTTCCTCATAAATGAAGTACTTATCATATTTGTGTTGGTTCACACAAATACAGAAACATTCACTAGGGGCCGCATTTGGATGTTGCGCAAAAAAGGGCCACACATTTTTTCAAAACATATGGACTATCTTGGATTAATATAAATCTCTTACTTGTTTGGATAGGGCGCCAATATAGTCAAAAATGTCAACCAGGCAAATTTATATCATTAAGAACCTCTTTATTATTTCTTTTACGATAAATCACTTTATATTTCCTAAGTACTGTTTTCTACAAAAAATGAGTATAGCTTGGAGACAATAGTTACTTATGCTAATGATTAAAATTTCCCATTTAATAAACTGGTAAAATTTCGAGGCTATGTTAAAGGAACGCTTCTTTAGACATCTTAATAATTTGTCCTGTATATGGGTTTTTCCATGGCTACGCACGTAATAGTCGTACATCTGAAATATGAAGAAAAACATATAAAAACCCAAATTTTTTTGCTTGTTTTGAATTATGGATAGCACTTTAGTAACACTATATTCAGTATATAAACTACAAGCTGTGGAAAGTATATGGATAAAATATTAGGCAACAAAAAGGGCTACGTGACGTGACAGAAAATAGAAATAGTTTTTGTCAGCATCTATCAAAAAGCAAAAATCTGCGAATAGCGCAAATACATTCTGCGAATAGTATGTAATCATACTAAAAAATCCATAGAAATAAAACTATAAATAAATCAATAAATTTTATATATAAACATATACGAATGCGATGTATCCTGAAAACAAGGGCGCCCTGCAAACTTTCACCTTCAAAAACTGAATGCGCCCATGATATTGTGCTAGTGTTTTGACAGTTCTTATATTGAGATCGCGATATCGAAATGGCGCGCAATTGATAGGCATAAAAATAAAAAAAAAAATAAATAACTGGCCATTTCAGCCCTTGAAAGGACTTTGACCTAGCTTCTTATGATCAATTGTGTTGTGCGTGTTATTAAGTTTGTACACAATTGACCGAGAAATGGACCTACAGGCTTAACGCCGACTCCGAACGGCGATGAACGAAATGTTCTTATTCTCAAGAAGCTTTACATGGCATTTTGATTACTCTCTGAGGTTTGCCATTGTCTGCAGAGAGGTGGCGGCCGTACAGAAAAATTATTTTAATTCAAATAATTTTCTGTCGCTGCTGGGATTCGAACCTGGGTTTCCAAAGTTCGTTGACATAGCGGCCACGCACTTTAACCAACTACGCCACGGACGCCACAATTGATAGGCATATGTATGATATTTTCTTTGAAATGCTTTCGGAAAGAAATGACTTGTGCGCTATGCAAGGCTTAAAATAAAATCACTTCGGATTTCAATATTCATAATCAAGCAAGTTCAAGTGATGACATTCATTGTCTACTCTGTATTTTTAACTTACGATATAACAATATTCATTGTTTACATTTTCGATAGAAGCAATGTCAAAAAACACTTTCTGTCTCGCTCTAACGGGTACTTCATCACACGTACGCTGTATGTGAGGGAAACACCATTGCCTTATATCTTATTTCTATGGTCTTGTCAAAGCTCCTTACCCAAAGAACTAAGAGATAAGGAAGCGGTGAAGTTGACCAGAAATGAAGTATTTTACAAATACAATGAAGTTAATTCACACACATAAACATTCAAACAGGGCCGCATTAGGTTATATCGTAAAGAAAGACGTATTTTTATTATTTAATTTTTATTGTACTTACACACCACTTATTAGGTATACAATATTAAAATATAAAATAAAATATTTTTTATTGTATATAAACACTCCTTTTTTTATTGTCTCAGTTCATGTGAATGCGTATTTGAAATCATAGATATTTTACAAAAATGTCAAAAATACGGGACAAATTTTGTTCCGACAAGACACTTAAAAAATTATGCAAAATACGACTAGCCATTCGGCTCATTAGCATATTTTCGGGTGCAAAAAACGTGTACCGGGTAAGCTAGTATTGAATATAGGATATCATTGTCATATATATATTTTGGACCGGAAAAAGAAGTCATATTTTAACATATATTTTTGACCGAAAAAATAAGTTATATTTTAACTTCTATTTTTTACCGAAAAATAAACATTTTAACTGGTATTTTTGACCGAATAAATAAAAGTAAATAATAACAAAAAAAAAAAAAAACAAATAAAAAAAAACAAAAAAATCGGTAAAAATAAGCATTATTTATCGACTTATTTGAAAAAATTTATAACAGTTACGGTCCCTGATTAAAACTTATCTTCAATCGAAAAAAAATTAGGGCCCTTTCGCTTGCCACCCTAACGAATGAATGCGCTCATGAAGCTGAACTTGTGTTTTGGCAGAAGCTCTTGCCCATGACTCATGCACACAAATGGCGGGAAACCAACAAACTATAAACCAAGATTACCTGTGAAATGAAACCTACTTATTATGTGTTTTTTGTGAACTTTCACACCTTTTCACGGCACAACGCATGCTTATTTAATTATTTATTTTATTTATGTTCGTTTTAATACAATTTATAGCGATGACAAACGTTAATTATTTAATATTTTAATGTTTTTTCACCACTCATTTTCTTTGTTTTGATGGGCAAGAGCTTATGTCAAAAAATCATGCTCTATCTCGCTTGAAAAATTCTTCACACACGCATAGTATGTGTGAGTAGAACACCACTTTCTTATATATTATTTCTATGTCCTTACCCTTCCATCTTATTGTATCATGTACATGGGTTATTCACTTTTATTTCAAATTTTCATTTCAGCAGAAGGTGGCAGCTTTAATCTTTTGACAAATCAACTAGCACATGGTTATTCGGGATATTGTTTACACTTTTGTTGGAAGCCCATGATAAAATTATTACTAATTGTATACTTTTACAAGACCATGGCTGACTTACAACAAGACACAACAATCATAACATTACCACAAAAACGGTACTACCGTCAAAGAGCGCACTCAAATCCGATCGCCGACCACTGCTTCGAGTAGTAAGTATTTGTGAATATTAAAAATTATTATAGTGTCAATACTTACTACATAATAGTTTTCGTTAAGTCCAGCAAGTCCAACCGAAGTTCAGTGGGGAGAATTGTATCCAACAATTCTAGCATTGCAACAACGTGTAGAATTTGCTGATATCGGTTGTGGCTACGGCGGGTTTTTAGTAACACTTGGCGAAATGTTTCCAGATAAATTTGTAATTGGCATGGAGATACGTGTGAAAGTTTCCGACTATGTCATGGACCGCATCAAAGCATTGCGAAACCTTTACCCTGGAAAATATAACAACATTGGTTGTATTCGAACCAATGCAATGAAATATCTCCCAAACTATTTCTTAAAGTCTCAGTTGTCCAAGATGTTCTTTTTATATCCCGATCCACACTTCAAGAAGGCCAAGCATAAATGGAGAATCATCAACAGTGCACTCCTGTCAGAATATGCGTACGTTTTAAAAAGAGGGGTAAACTTGGACTGCTGGAAGTGGTGGTCATAATAACAAGGTTTTTAATTTTAGGGTCTAATTTACACAATGACCGATGTGGAAGATTTACACAAGTGGATCGTAAAACACATGGAAGAGCACCCTTTGTTTGATCGAATAACTGACGAAGACGCTGTTAGTAGTAATTTTGATGGTTCCTTCATTTAAGCTATCAATATTTTTTTTTTCTTTCTATAGAAAGCAGATCCCATAACTCCGAAATTATATCAAAGCAGCGAAGAAGGCGCAAAAGTTGTGCGTAATAAGGGTGAACACTTTTTAGCTGTATTTCGAAGAATTTAGTTTTGTTTAAATTTTAATTTTTCAATTTATTTAATAAAAGTAAAGAGTTAAATAAGTCTAAAGATTTTTATTCAAGTAGCCCACACCTTGGCATGTAATTACGTTAATTCCATTGTCTTGAGTGTTAATTTGAAAATCTACTCCAGCCAGTAGTTTTGCTACGTGTATTGCAGTCTTTGTATGGTCAGTTAATTTGCAGGTACTTATGCAAGATTCTCCTGAAGCAAGAGTCATAAATATTATTAATTGGTCCTGCACATGACGATCTACGCATGTACATTCAAACACATATCGTTCCAAATCTTTTGCCGCATCTCTTCCCATAACACGAGCGTCTACTTTACGTTCACCTAAGGCAGATGCGCCAACCACACAACCTTCAGTGCTTATTGCTTTAATAACTAGTCCAGCCCCGTTGTCACGTGCTCGCTTATCTTTATAGGCCTCAATGTGAAACTGCTGTTGTGCAAATTGTTGTATTTCTTGAATTGCAGCAGATTTCATTTCTTGCGCCAAGTGAGCAGGAATATTACCTGCTACAAAGCAGCTTCCACGGATTTCCTTAAGATTTCCAAACTTTGTGATTTTTGCAGGTTTAATTGATTTCACAGGTGGAATAACTATGTTGCACTGTCCACCGCCACGAGGAAAGAAACCTCTTCGCAGTAATTCTAAATCAAAGCGCACACCGAAAAATTCGAGATTTGGCGAAAGCACCTCAGTCAAGAAATCTATTTGTGGTGCCATTCCAACATTTGTACCACCGATAAGATTCAGTTCTGAATGCGAGCGAGCAAAGATTAACACGGGTAGGGCTGCCTGTAAAACTAATGTGATGCTAGCTGCTGTACCAGTGTCTATGGTGAATTTGCCAGATCTGATTTCGCCTGGATAAAATTCTACTTCGGTGGATTTAATAAAGTTTCCTTTCACTTGAGCATTTGTTATTTTCTGTAACAAGTTGAGACCAAAAAGATGTTGGTTGGAAAGTCCGGGATTTGGGCGATTTGCACGAATATTTATCACACGTATTGGGCGACGTAAAATACAGCTGAGGCTCAAAGCATTTCGCAGAATTTGTCCTCCACCCTCTAGATAACTCCCATCGATTTCTAAGACTTTCTCCATATGAATTATAATAGATTTTTATAGATATTAATCAAGGTAAATAAACAAAAAATTTGCAATGATTAATGTAGTTGCATTAACAGGGTGAGCCAGGATATATATATATTTACTAGTATGTATTAGGCCGCTGTTATACAGACGCTCATATGCGTCGTCAGCCACAATCGTACAAAAAATTTAATGCACGCCATGATACAATAAGAAGGTAGGGTAAGGAGCTTTGACAAGACCTACTGTTAATGTCAAAACCATAAAATACCGTGCTACCATATCTTAAGAAAAAAATCCTATAACAAATCCATGTTTCATGGTTTCCGTAGGTAAGCGTTTTATATAAAATGTTTTGTTGAAAATATTGATAAACGAGGAACTTTTAAAAAAAAGTTGATTTATCTTCAACAGTTCCACTATCTTAAGAAGACTTAAAAAAGTTTTTTATAAGATATTGTATGCACATTAGAATAAAATTAAAAAAAAGATATAAAAAAAACAAAATTAAACAAAAAATGATGGGCAATATTAAATTAGTGAAAAAAAGCTATAAAATAACTAAAAAAGGCGTCGTGTCAATTATAGACACATGTATTCGAATTTTTCTTTTTTATACTATCTTCAGACTGAGTTTTAAATGCGCATTTAGAAGTTCGAAAATTCTTACAAATGTCAAGTGTGCAAATTACGAAGAAGCCCTTAATTCGCATTTAAATTGACAGATTGATTAAAATTATTTTTTTGTTGTGAAAATGCTCCATTTTAACAAAAATATGATTGCAGGAACGAACCAGAAAGTTTTGGGAAAATTTTAAACAAATATTATTTTTTGTTAACATAAGTAAACAACTTTATTAATCAGCCCTATTCCAGGATCCGTCGTAATAAATCTACGAACGTAAGACTACGCTACGAATACGAAAAATTTGCTATTCTAGGATCCGAACAAAACGATGCGGAGCGTTGCCTCATTGAAGTTTAATTTCGAAAATTCGAACACTGCTGTTTTTGACAGAAGACAAGAAACTTTAATAGAAGTGATAAATTAAAGTGTTTAAAAAGTGTCACATAAATTGTGTTATAAAGGATAAATTCAAAAGAAGAAGAACTGTAAAAGAACTGATTAATTAAAGTGTTAAAAAAGAGTCACAAAGTGTTGCCTTGGTGTAATTAACTTTTTCTAACGTCTAAATCCTTGCTAATACTATGTTCACACACAGGCCGAAAAGACGCTTTTCAGCTGAAAAACTTCTTTTCAAAAAAAGGTGTTCACACTTGAAAAGCAGCTTTTCATTTCATTGTTCTCAGAAAATAAGATGCTCCTATTGGCTACATGTATACACATAAAATAAACAGAGAAACGAAATGTCAAATATCAGTGATAACCTCAATTTTAGTAATAGATTTTGACTATACTCACAAAAACAGACTTCAAAGCAGGGTTGTTTTCTAGCTTTTTAGAGTTTTTCCCTGAAAAGCACACAAAAAGACGCTTTTCCTTTGACAGTTTTTCTATGGCGAAAAACTTAATATCATGTAGCTTTTCAGCTGAAAAACCATTATTGTACGAAAAGCCGCTTTTCGGCCTAAGTGTGAACATGGTATGAATCCCTGCGCCAAATCTGGCCTTTCAGTCCTTAAGCGGACCAAACGCACGTATTGGTTTCTGTTTGTTGTTTTTGACCTATAAAAACAGACAATAAATTTTTTTGGTGATTTAAATGAAAATACTTACATTTTTTCCTAAATGCAGCTTATTTTCAAAGAAAACACACAATTCACACACGAACTCTGGAACAATTATACTTTAAAATTCTTGTTCAAAATTAATTCCGCCAATAGAAACCTGTCGTAAGAAATCCGCAAAAACAACTGTCAAATGTTGATGCGTTCGGAACGTGGAATAACAATGTTACGAATTTCGAATACGACGTAACGATTCGGATCGTAGAATATTACTTTACGAATCCGAAAGAAAATCACAGCTACGACGGATCCTGGAATAAGGCTGAATATTAATAATGAAACAAATGTATCATTGACAAATTAAATAAAACTTATAATTAACCTAAACGATGCGAGCCTGCGCTGGTGTCAATAAATTTCTTTCTTCGCACACGGTGTAGTCACTATAGAACGTTATAATTACCTTTGCAATTTAGTAGGCATACCCAGTGAAAGCAAATGTGGCTCCAGTGAGTGTGCAAAATCTTCGAGTGGACCTTCTTTCAATACCACTGTTTCTGTGGCTACAAAACCACTGCGCGCAGATTCTACCGCCCAGAAATCTTTGGCCCAGTCGCATAGCTCTTGCTTTGGCGTTTCAGTGGCAGAACAACCTGTCCCGCAAGTCTGTTGGAAAGCTTGTGCAAATCTGTTTCAGCTTCTTTAGCTTTGTTGCGTCCCAAATCTATTTGCATGACATGATTTTTACCGAAGAAAAATCTTGAGTTTGCTTTCCATTCTTCTCGCAGATCTTTCAGCAGATTATTCGGCACATCTTCGATAATTTGTTGCTTCCAGGCCACTCCCTTGCAATCGGTTCTAGTCAACAAAATCTTCTGATCTTTTTTTGTGATTTTATTAATAAAATGAAGAAAACTTAATGCATAAAAATTTTTCAAATTTATCACTCGAATGGCGAACAGCTGCTTGAATTTATAACGAGTCTCGTCAAAACAAACGAGTAAAATGTATTCGAACTTCGAAACAGGGTCGCAAACTGCTAAATGCTCATTTGAAGTAGTATTTATGTGAATTTACTTGACAGAATTTTATATGGGCTAATTCGCATTAAGAGAAGCATTTTTGAAATAAATGCGAATAAAGCTTTAAATGCGCATTTAGCTCCCAGTCTGAACATAGTATTACCCTATATAAAATTCTTTTTCTATGTGTTTATCCCACATTTATGAAATATACAGAAAATTGGTATCGCTAAAATGCTTTTTGACATAAGCAGTAGGTCTTGTCAAAGCTCCTTACCCTACCTTCTTATTGTATCATGATGCACGCATACAGCTCGAGTTCGTAAACAACGATTGGTGCTAAGGCACCATCCAGACAATGCAGACATTCGGATGCTTCGCTAAACACTCGAGTGTCTCGAGTGTTGCTGCATGAATTTTTGTTTTCGTTCTTTCCAACAAATACGCATTCTCCTGTTACTTTGAAAATGAGTGTTAGAACAGATGGGCATTTTTTTGTTCGCTGTTGTACTGCTTAATACTATGTTCAGACTGAGTTTTAAATGCGCATTTAGAAGTTCGAAAATTCTTACAAATGTCAAGTGTTCAAACTATGAAGAAGCCCTTAATTCGCATTAAAATTGACAGATTTCTTAATATTATTTCTATGTTCTGAAAATGCTGACATTGTAACAAAAATATGATTGCAGGAACGAACCAGAAAGTTTTCGGAAAATTGTAAACATTTATTATTTTTGTTTGAATATATTTATAAACAACTTTATTTATAATTACAATTAAGCCAAACAATTTTTTTTATATGATTTGCAATAGCTTGAGTATGCGAGCCTGCGCAGGTGTCAATACTTTTCCTTCTTCGCACACGGTGTAGTCACTATAGAACGCTAGAATTCCCTTTGCAATTTGGTAGGCATACACAGTGAAAGCAAATGTGGCTCCAGTGAGTGTGCAAAATCTTCGGGTGAACCTCCTTTTAATACCACTGTTTCTGTGGCTACAAAAACACTGCGAGCATATTCTACCGCTCAGTAATATTTTGTCCAGTCACCTCTTGCTTTGGCGTTTCAGTGGCAGTCCATCCTGTCGCGAAGTCTGTTGGAAAGCTTGTCGAAACATGTTTCAACTTCTTCAGCTTTGTTACGTCCCAAAAATATTTGCATGCTATGATTTTTACCAAAGACAAATCTTGAGTTAGCTTTCCATTGTTGTCGTAGATCATTCAGCAGATTATTGTGCATATTTTGCAGCTGAAAGACAAGGATGAGAGGATGTTTTCCTACGCAGCGGCGCACGTCTTCTATAATTTGTTGTTTTCAGGCCAGTCCTTTGCGATCGGTTTTCACCAACGGAATCTTCTATTTATTTTTGAACAAAAACAAAAACTGTTGAAGTTTATCAATCGAATGGCGAACAGCTGATGGAATTTAATAACGAGTACTGTCAAAACAAACGAGTAAAATGTATTCGAACTTCGAAACAGGGTCGCAAACTGCTAAATGCTCATTTGAAGTAGAATTTATGTGAATTTACTTGACAGAATTTTATATGGGTAAATTCGCATTTAGAGAAGCATTAAGGAAATAAATGCGAATTAAGCTCTAAATGCGCATTTAGCTCCCAGTGTGAACATAGTATAATCTAAAAAACATTGTAAAAGGCAACTCCAAAATATATATATTTTTTTTTAGTGTTTATAACAGTGCTTGTCATCCCATAGCCATGCGTGTATGGCACAAATCGTTTTTTTTTTCACATGAGATGTTTTCGTATACAAAAAAATCAACACTGCAGACTGCGGTTAACATTTTTTCCTTGGTTCGAATAGACATAAAAGCATGAATTTTCCTTGCTTTTGGCGAATGTTGCTCATGTCTCGCTTCGTTGGGTATTCTTGATTCGCAGGCATTCGTAATCGCGACCACTCTTACTCTATGTTATTCGTATTCTCAGCGATTGGTGCATGTATTCGCGTATTAATTTTAATGCAGAAGGCACATTCGGTGCTCGTATATTGAGGATACATTCGAAACGCCATTTGAATGCACTCAAGTTGTTCTCTGATAGGCAGCAAGCATTAAGTCACCAAATGTAGAAAACTGGAAATGTAGAAACTTTAAATGTAGGGAAAAAGTAATTATTTTGCCTACAAGTTGTTTATTTTCAGGTCTATTTTCGAAGTTCGAGGAAATAACTTCGAATCGTCAGTGCAAACTTCGTATCTCGCGTTAAGAATACAGTTTAACTTTAAAGAATTGAAATGAAGTATGTTTGTGTTTTTTTTTTGTTGTTTTTTCATTTCCTGCACCTGAAGAGAGGAGTTTTAACTAGGGTCGGAGAGGGTTAATATGTATGACCGTCCCCCATTACTTTTGAAAAAAGGAACATTTTTTTGGGGACCTATTCCCTGCGATCACTCCGTAGGGGTTACTGAATTTCGTCACTTTGTATAGAAAAGTATAAGTAGACGCTCGTCAGTGGCTTTCTACGGCAGCGCAGTCGCTTAGACTTGAAAAGTAGAAAGCTTGATTTTTTCTATCAATCAATGTAGGGTAGAAACAAAATAGAATCAAGTCTGACTTATGATTCGATTTTCAGAAGCTAGTCGTGGCTTGTAGGTAAGAAACATATCAAGTTTCTACAAGTCAAGTTAAAACTTGATTTTTTTCAATTTACTTGATTTTCAATTGACTTGTTGCAGATCTCTGGTATGGACCCAGTGCAACCCTGTGGTTTAAAAATAATATATTTGGCAGCACTTCATAAATGAAACGTTAGGTGTGTTTTTATGGCATCGCTATATACGCTTGTCCAAAAAAACGCTCATCGGCGCTTAATATTTCGCTTAACTTTTTTCTTAAAAACTTGGCAGCATTGCGTGTTACTGTCAAATATTGGGTGATATAATAATGGGTGATCCAAGTAGAGAGACTTTTTTCAACAGTCTAAAGTTTATGCGGACAATCCCGCTTCCATCTGAGACGTAGCCGCGGCCAACATTTGATAAACATTGTCTTGAAAAAATAAATGCCAAAAAATGTTATTTCAAATGATAATACATACATATTCCTCATTAAAATTGAATTTTCCGTGTTGTTTTCTTTAAAAAGGTAGGGAGCTTCGAAACGGATCACCCTTTATTTTATTTTTTTTTTTTTTTGTTTAAAAAAATAAATGCACAAATTTCTACTGTTTAATACTTTTCGATACCAAACGTATTATCAGTTTCTTTGTTATCTCGGGAACAGCATTAAAAAGGTCAGCAACCAGACCAATTTCAGCGACTAAAAAGATTGGCACTACGGCATCCTTTAGTCGCTCCACACAATAGTTTTGGAGTCTTTCATACCAGCCAGATGTTGAATAGCGCCAGAGATTCCGACAGCAAAGTATAGGTCCGAAGCTACAATTTAGCCCGTCTGTCCGATTTGCATGTCGTTGGGCACGAAACCAGCATCGACAGCAGCACGTGAAGCACCGACAGCAGCGAAAAAACTTGTCTGCCAAATCGTACAGCATCTTGAAGTTGTCGCCCGATTTGAGGCCACCCGATTATATCGGGTATATAATCACCTTGGCACTAGCTAGCTCAGGGCGATCAGACTTTGTGAGATCGGACGAAACGTACTCGCTTAGACTTGACTTGAAATCACCAGTGGGCGCCTGTTCGATGGCACCGCTACCGCCGTCCGCAGAGAAAGCTTCAAAATTCGTGCCACGTACGGTGATAACCTTCACTGGATCCTTTGACTTGAGCGTCAGTATCGCATTTCAAGCGTAGATGGTGCGCACAAACGTATCCTCCAGCTTGACATCGATAATCTCTGAAATAGGGGAAACATCGAGTTAGGCGGCCACACGTGGCAGCACATTCTTGCCAAGTGCCGTCGCACCTACTAAGATGTGCGTGAATTTGTATTGATTTTGGGCAGCCAGCACCAAAGGTGTTAGCGACTCGAAGGTGAAACCTTTTTAGGCATCATTCTCAGCCACGAGAACTTTTGCAACACCAGACACCTTAGAAACAGCTTCGGAAACGTGTCCGCATTTGGTGCCTGCTACCAGCAGTTACGTCGCCTCCGATTTTCTTTGCTGCCGAGATTGTATTCAGCGAACAGGATTCAAAACCTCATTGTTGTGTTCAGCCACGACGAGGGTGCTTTTGCAACGATGCAAAACGCGGCTGCGCAAAAGGTTTCGGGTGCTGGCGCTGAACATATTTTTGATGCTTAATTTTTTGATGATTTATTTGTTTTTCTGATATAGACTTTTTTTCTATCACCAATCAGTGCTGCCAATAAATTATGTAAAATACCACTTTCTTGATCTGGCAATAGTGTTTCTATCGGCGACTATGAGCTAAGCGGCTATAATTATCCTGTCTTAGCTAAGCAATTTTTTGTAGGAAAAATGTTGTTAAGCGTATATAGCGATGCCAAAAAAACGCACCTGTTATTTTAGCTTGAAATGGAAAAAACAAATATTCTTTGCAATTCTGGTTTCCATTTACTAGATATTTCAATAAAGTCTCTAAGTTCATTCAAGAAATGAGTTAGAAAATATGTGATTCCAACCGAGCGTTTCCACTGCCCGAACGAACGAAGAAACGAAGAAATCTTCGTTCGTTTAGGCAGTGTAAGCAGTTTGGTCCGAACCAAGGTTCGGAACATTGGTTTTTTACAAATGCTCGCGCGCAGTGTAAACACTTTTCCAGCACGAACGAACGAAGATTTCTTCGTTCGCTCTGATCGGCCGACGCTCGATCTTTTTGGGCGAATCCAGTGCTTATTTGCGCATAGGTAGTAGATTTGTTGAAATTGTAGTTAATAACGTAGGAAAAACAAAAAAGAAAGAAAATATATTGAAAATTTAACGCAAAAGAACTTTGTTTTACTTTGTTATTTTATTAGCACTTTATATAAGCAAATTATTTATATAATATTCTTTATATAATAAATTCTTTACATAAATACTTACATAAAACCAAAATTAAAAGGCATAAAATAGTAAAAATTAATCAAATTTAGTACGTTTGCATAAACAAAAATTGATCAACGCTGATGCGCGCAAGCATTAGTGTGTTTCAGACAATACTACATGTCTATCGGACATGTAGTTCTGCAAAATAACGGCATTTTCTTGACGAGCGTTCAGACATACTACATGTTGGATAGACATCAGTATTTTGCAGCGCTCAAAGCGAACACATCATTATAATGGCACAACAATTGCTTGCTGCTCTAATTATTGATGAAGTATTGAAGGAAAAGGAGGAGATGAAAAAACTAAAAAAAAAAGAGGATTTGGGTTAAGGAGTGGAGAAAAGAAAAGCTAATTTATTCAAATACATTTTTTTTTGTTTGCTTTGCGTAGCTGTTCACTCCTCGACGATTTTTGCAGAATGAAAAATGCAACGAGTCCGATGAACGTGCATTCAAACAATACTACATGTCGGATGGACCAGCAGAAAAATCAAAAATTTTTGATTTTATTCCGACATGTCGGTCCGACCGTCTCATTTGCTTTCGAACGATCGTACATGTCGTCGGACATGCCCAAGTCGGATGACATGTACGTCCATGTGAAAGCCCCTAGTGAGACTGAACTCCTAGTGAGAGGGTGAACACTGTGTAGACCGAGCAAAATACCCAGTGGGCAATTATACTAGGCCTTAACAAAAGAAGGCATGCTAAGACTACTACTATTGGCATCTTTATACCTCCTAATATCGCTGTACCAATGAGCACTTCTAGAAGCCCTTCCTATGGATGGGGCTCAAAAATTTGTTATTTCTGTGCAACGCAAAACATAAAAGAAGTGAAACATATCATAAAGTGTTAGCCCAAGGAGAGCACAGCGCTCTCCTATAAAAACATAAATAAAAACAAAGCGAGAAAATTTTATTTTTTGTCACATGCGAGAATTGAACTCGGACCGCTGGCGTTATAGTCAAACGTTTTACCGCTCTGCTATTTCACAGTTTGATAAGTTGTGAACAAAATGTATATAAAAATATGAGGTCCACAACTCTGAAATTATTTTTCCGCTGGGCATCTACAGCAATTTGATTAATTGGTATGTAGAGTAGATACCTGAATGGAGGATTTAGCTCAATAGATAAGGCGTTGTTTTTGAAATCTTGAGGTCGCAGGTTCGACGCTCAGCGGTGAAAAAGAAGTTTTTTCAGTCATATATATACACTATATATATTTCTCTCATTCTCTTTATTACAAAACAAATCTTTCTTCTCTATCGTGTGACGAAATGAAGTACAGTGACCTAAGAAAGTTTCACTTCGAAATAGAAATTGCAGAACAAAAAACAGTTTACTGCATTTTTTTTTTTATTTTTAGTTAACTTGAGAGTGCTTTTATAAGCCCTCATAAAGAAGGTCTTTTAACATGCATTCTCAAAAAAGAGCTTCTGGCAGGCCTCTTTAGAGTCGCGAGAGAGGAAGGCCTAGAAAATTTGCTCGTTTCATATAAAAAAGTTAATGGGCTTGGATATGAGTGCAGAAGGTCTTCAAAATCCATATAAAGGCCTGCAAGTAGCGCTTCGAAGCCCTGCTTTTGCCCACTGGGTATGTTCATTTTTGCTCGGTATACATGGCAGCGAGCCCCGTGCAACAGTGTTGCTGTGTGGTGAAATTAAAGATTTGGGCGTTTAAGTACCTGAAAAGTACATTTTGTGACGAAAAGTGGTACTATAACAGTATGGCCGTGTGCTATTCGGAAACTTTTCACTCGTGGTAGGAGAGAATTTACTGAGTTGAATACAATTTCTGTCTGTTGAAATAAAATTGTAATTTTTGCTGTGCCAAAAGGACGATGAAATTTTGACAACTAGAAATTTTGACGCTTTAGATTTTGGTAGTGCATTAGCACAAGAATTTAATTTAATTTGCGAAATTGTTGATATATATTGAAAATTTGGGATTATGGTTGCTATGCTGTCGGAAACACAAAATTTTTAACTGCTTTACGACTCACAAACTCACAAGTGTTTTTTTTTTTCATTTTTGCTTGTGTCAAAAATTCTCTTTCCGATTGTCAAAAATTATACTAGCCCCTGGGGCTACATGAATTTTTGACAATCATATTCACCTCACAAGTGCCAAATATTCTCTTTCAGACTGTCAAAATTTCATCATCCGAGTGAAAAGTTTCCGAATAGCACACGGCCTATGAAGAAAATAGTTGTAGGAAACCCTTGTTGGAATAAAGTGTAGGAGAAAAAGCAAGGAACTAGAGGTGGGTAATAGCACAATTTTTGGTGTGCTGACTCACTAGCACATGTGCACCCTTAGGAGTCAGCACACTGTGCTAGCACAATTGTGTCACAGTCGAAAAAAGCACTTCGCAGTCGAAAAGCAAAAGCAGTCGAATATTCGTCCCATAAGAAATACATGCAAATCAGCTGCGACCACAGCAACCGCATTTGTCTCATTTACTCTTTCGTGTTTACGTAAAAATACGAAGGTTGCTTCACACGCGTGTGTAGTACGGGGTTAACAGTGATGTAAATGAAAACTGACAGTTGGCGCTCGGTTCTTGTTGCACTCAATGCGGATAGGCTATAAAACAAATTGCATATTGTCAATTACAGCAAGTGAGCCAAATTGAAACAAAAACCAACTTTACTGGGTGTGCCACTATGTGTGTCAACGTAGTGTACTAGCACACATGCTCACTACTGAGTGTCACACAATACATAATAGAGACTTTAAGCACAAAAGTGTTGGTCTTCATCGTGACTCACTATGTGAGTCAATGTAGTGTGCTAGCACACATGGCACACTGCAGAGAGTCAGCACAGTGCCATAGCACAGCACTGAATTACCCACCTCTATAAGAAACTGAATGAAATATCAAAACTAGCTCGACGAGCACATTTCTGTCGTGTGACCCATGGTATAATAATTATAAGGTAGCATTGACAGTTTCTTGGGAAAACATCTCCTGTCAAAAAATATACTCAAAAAGAGAGCGCTCGCAATCGGCCATTGAAAACACAAACAATGTTGAAGACGTTGAAGTGAAAAAAAAACAAAAACCTTAGCAGCTGCAGATGCATTTAAACAAACAGCTCTTTTTGACAGGAGATGTTTTCTTGTAGAAGAGAAAATAAGCAGCTGTCAATGCTACCTTGTATTATTATACCATGGTGTGACCTACGAACGTGCAAAATGGGAAAAGAGAATAAAAGTGTTCATTGCACGCCGAGCAAACGAGCACCGTGTAACATGGGCCCATGGCAGCGAGCACCGTGCAACATTGTTGCTGGGTGGTGAAATGAAAGTTTTGGGCGTTTAAGTAGCTGAAAAGTACATTTTGTGAAAAAAAATTTTACTACAACAGTATGAAGAAAATAGTTTTAGGAAACCCTTGTTGGAATAAAGTGTAGGATAAAAAGTAAGGAACTGAATGAAATGTCAAAACTAGCTCGGCGTGCAAATTTCTGTCGTGTGACCTACCAACGTGCAAATTGAGAAAAGAGAATAAAAGTGTTCATTGCACGCCGAGCAAACGAGCACCGTGTAACATGGGCCCATGACACAATTATACAGGTAGGTTTGACAACAGGCTATTTTCTCACAAGATCGTTCATGGATTGATTTTTTTTTGTTTGCTTTGTTTTGTATGGCCCATATTACACGGTGCTCGTTTGCCCGGCGTGCACATCATTTTGTTGTTGTTTCCAATGTAAAACTGTCAAAAATCAGTGAGAGTGTGACCGAGCGTTTCCACCGCCCGAACGAACGAAGAAATCATCGCGAACAAATCGTCGCGATGAATTCTTCGTTCGGTCCAACCGTTTCCACCGCACGAACACAAGTTGCGAACATTGGTAAGTCGCCATCTTGTTCGTTCGTGCAGTGGAAACACTTAAATTCAATGCTTGCGAGCATCAGCGTTGATCAATTTTTGTTTATGCAAACGTACTAAATTTGATTAATTTTTACTACTTTTATGCCTTTTAATTTAGGTTTTATGTAAGTATTTATGTAAAGAATTTATTATATAAAGAATATTATATAAATAATTTGCTTATATAAAGTGCTAATAAAATAACAAAGTAAAACAAAGTTCTTTTGCGTTAAATTTTCAATATATTTTCTCTCTTTTTTGTTTTTCCTACGTTATTAACTACAATTTCAACAAATCTACTACCTATGCGCAAATAAGCAGTGGATTCGCCCAAAAAGATCGAGCGTCGGCCGATCAGAGCGAACGAAGAAATCTTCGTTCAATAATCAATAGTACTATAATAGTATGAAGAAAATAGTTGTAGGAAACCCTTGTTGGACTAAAGTGCAGGAGAAAAAGCAAGGAACTGAATGAAATGTCAAAACTAGCTCGGCGAGCATATTTCTGTCATGTAACCTACCAACGTGCAAATTGAGAAAAGAGAATAAAAGTGTTCATTGCACGCCGAGCAAACGAGCACCGTGTAATATGGGCCTATGTTTTTTGACAATTCATGTTCGATTGAAAACTGTCACACCTACCCATGGTAGAATTATAAGGTAGGGCCGACTCGGAGAAGAATGGAGTGGAAAGCAGCGAAAAAGGGGGCTAGTTGTCAAAATCAGCTGTTCATATCGAGTTTCTTTATGTTCATGTTTCGCAGTTGATTTTAGGTTAAACTTTTTACAAGCTTTTTTTCAATTTTAACACTTCCGCGGCATTTTAAAGATTTATTTACAATGTTTTTACAATATTTCCACCCAAATTAACACAAACTTAACACACGTGTCCGCACTATTTACAAATTGAAAACATGATATTTCTTTTTTCATTTGACATTTCCACCAACTTCGTCATTTTGACAACTACCCGACCTTTTCACTATCCACTATTCGTTGACGCGTGAGGGCACTGAGCGACCCGGCCCTACCTTATAATTCTACCATGCACCTACCTGATTAATTATACCATGACATGGGCCTAACGCTGTCAACAGTCGTAAACTCACCTTATTGAAATGAAGCTCGCTCTTGTGTGTGGTGAAATATGAACAATGGAAAGTGAGAAGCATGGTGTAATTAACAAGGTGATAGTGAATTTTCAACCTCTCTCACAAAAATGAACTCTCGATCTGTCAAAAACAGCTGATCGCATATTTTAAGCAAAACATAGTTTGTGAAATGTCTGCTTATTGCGAAAGTATAATTTGATTGATTATAAACGTGCAAAAAACATGGATAAGAATATAAAATTGCTGAGACGGTCTGCATTGGCTTGCGTTGTAAATAAAGCAAAGGTATTAGCCAATAAAATACCAACAAATATTAAACTTAACCTCAAATTGATTATACTACTTCTCCGACAGCTCAAGATAAAGAGCTGGATTCTTGAAGCATTATGTACCACCTCGTACGGATTGTGATACAGGTTTCGTGGATTTCCTCGAAGATTTTAATAGGATCAGCTTATTTCTGCTATTGGTATTGTGGAACTACATGGTCAGATCATCCATACTTGCAACCAATTACAGTGTGTTTCCATATTCGGCTCTAGTTTTTCACAGTTTCAATGATTTTTATGAAAATCCAACAAAACTACATATAATTGCAGGTTATTACTTATTAGCTAGAACTACCACTAGCAAGCAAACAAAACAAGTAACGATTTGACACTTATCAACAGGTCCTCTCTTAATGTCACAATTTTTGACGGATTCAGCAAAATTGAGTGTGTGGTGAAAAATTCACTACCACCTTGTTAATTACATCATGGTGAGAAGTAAATACATAGAATTAATTGCACTATGTTAAACTTTTATATAATATTTGTTTTTTTGGCAGAAAATATGCACGCACTACGCCGGCGCAGCTGCGGTGTTATATATATTTAATTTATATATTAATTTTATTTAAATTAATAAATATTACACAATGAATTGCTATAAATTTGTATCATTGAAAACTGCTGAAGAAGCAGCAACAGTGAATTTGACATCGTTTTTTATTTTAATTTGCTCCGATTTCGATTTGAGGATTTTAAAATTAAATTAATTACTCAAAATACCAGCAATTTTTTGTAATGCAAGCTAAAAAATGTCTTCTGTTTTGCTTGTTACCACCTAAAGAGATGGTAACAATATTCTGGTAACGCTTGGTCGCAGAATACCAACAGAGTGTTCAAGTTACTAAAAGGTGAATTTCTACGGTAACAAGATTAATGTTACCGCGACAGAATTGATCTGTTATCATTATACAGGTAGTATTGACAACTACTGATTTTCTCAGCAACGAGGAAACGACCATCTGTCAAAAACAGTTGTTCGTGGAATAATGTGAAACGAAAGTGAAAAACATAACCTAAATAAAATTTGTGCGTTTAATATAAAATAATGAAAGTTTTGAAAAAACTATGTGTGATTTGAGCTAAACGTTTTCCAGTCGGAAGCGTTAAATTTTATTCAATTATGCACAATTTTAATTGAAAACTTATTTCATTTCGTCTGCATTTCGTCCATATGCAGCTGCTGAGGTTGCTGCATTTGAATGTTTTCCTTATTTTTTTTTATGTTTGCACTAAATCACATTAAGTTGACAAATTATTTTCGCTAAAGTAATAATAAATCACTATTATTACAATGCTCACTATTTATTATTACATAAAATAGAAAATATTTTACAAGCAAATGTTTGGTTAATGCAAACAATGGCGTAAAACATCAACAATAATTGAACACTCTCTTTCTAGACATTTTTTTTGACAGATGGTCGTTGCCCAAGCAACTGTCAATACTACCTTGTATTATTATACCATGATCTGTTATAATCATGGTAGCATTGACAACTGCTTATTTTCTCTTCTACAAGAAAACATCTCCTGTCATAAACAGTTGTTTCTGAAAATGCATCTGCAGCTACTGACGTTGTTGTTTTTTTTCACTTCAACGTTTTCAACATTGTTTGTGTTTTCAATGGCGGATTGTGAACGCTCTCTTTTTGAGTATATTTTTTGACAGGAGATGTTTCCCAAGCAACTGTCAATGCTACTTGTATTATTATACCATGGTTATAATCAGCTATGGGCAGAGAGCGCTCTGGGAGCGTTGAGAGCAGGAATTGAGAACAAAGGCAACAGCAAAGGCATGTAGCAACACAAAACTCAACAACAAATCAAAGACAAAAAACAAACACAGAAGCTTTAAATGTAGTGGTGCCCATATCCAGTTATAACATTTGCATTAGTATTGACTGCATTTTAGCATACGGCTATCTCTTTTTTGCCGAAGTTTCCTGTCTCTTTATCTCTGGTATCAGGTTATATCAAGGTTATATCTGTCTAGGGTCAAAAAGATACAAGTGGTTTTCTATGATTTCGAAGAGCTATCTTATCGTTAAAAGAAATATAGAATGAATAGTTTTATTAAATTGTTTTAATTTTCATTTTCTATTAAGCACGATATATCATATAGGACATGGTGTACATGGGCCCACGATTAACACATTTATGAAGCATTTAGAGATTATTTATTTATTGAGTAACGTTTAATATGTGGACGAATTTAATAATTTGATGAACCAACAATTTTGTAGTGACATCGAAAAAATTTTCCACTACAAATATCAAAAAATAAAGTAAAATAATAGTAGAGATCCATAGCTAAGTACACAAATACTTGGCAACATTTTTTTAGTAAGATTAAAAGCAGATTAATTTAATTCCCTCTTCTACCAAGAGGAACGCTTAAGCTTTTTAAAGCCGGACAAAGAATGCATCCTATTGAATATTTACATATAGATATTTAATTTCCATATATAAATATATATGCAAGTTATTTATAGTAAATTTTTAGGTCAGACTGTTTACAGCAGATAGGTGTGACGCATCAACAAATCAAAATACATGTTGTCATCAATCGATGCACTTATAGAAGCATAGTAGTTGACGAACTCCTCCTTCGTAATCACTCCTTCATTGCAGCGCCCAGCTTCGAAGTTGTTCAAGAATTCAGTTAATATTTCATCTTTTGTCATCTGGTCGTTTTGAAATTTTCGATGTTCCTTCACTGAATATACACTTCTGACTTCGGCCGGCGTTATGACACCATGTCCATTCTTGTCCATCTTGTCGAAAGCTTTATCAATAATGGCCAAACGACTTTGTGGCATCGGAGGTCTTAATTTCAACAAAAAGTCATTTATGGGAAGTGTGCCGCATCCATCATCGTCAAAACACTCGAACATTTCTCGTAACTCCTCATCAGGCACATCTAAGCCAGAATCGATTATAGCACTTCGAAACTCTTCTTCGTCGATGACCTTAGTGCCATCAATGTCTAATTTGCGAAAGTTTTTAGCTAATTCTAAAATGCCGGTCGGTCCGCGACGAAAACATAGAAGTCGAAGTTTTGTAATGGGATCCCTTTCAATACCGTCACTCAAATCACGCTCTGATTTATTGATAAGGTCCGCCTCCAAAGAATACATGTCTTGATTTTCCTGCACCCTGGTTGTTCGCCTCATATTATTCATTTTTGTTTTGCTTTTTGAAATTTGCACAAAATATTTTAGAGATAAAAAATCTTCACCGATCGATACAGAATAATTTTACTTTAAATCTACAATGTGTTGCCAGATGGGCGTTTTCTTTTTTCAGACTTTTACAAAAGGGCAGATAAACGACTCTGTTGCACAGTCATTTAATGCTTAGTACTTAAAAAACTACATTTACACTTCAAAACTTAAACGAAAAAAAAATCGGAGCAGATTTGTGCAGAACACCAAAAAAAAAAAATTCTTTTTGTTAGTAAATTTTATTTCAGAAAATTTTATTAATATGTAATGATTCTCTTTATTGCAACCAAATTGTTTTTGTTCATATATTTTCCTTCATATACAAGTAGAATTGTGTTTTTAATACAAAGATTAAATTGTTGAATGAAATTGAATCATGTTGTTCTGTTAATAACAAAACTTGTTAATTGAACAATAGAGTTTTTATATCAAACTCCGTCATTTTCTATCAAAGATATACTCGTCGATTGTAATAGCAACTTCATACATATATAATAAGGCTTATTTTAAAATCGTACCTTAAATGTGAAGTTTTGTAACAACAAAGCTATAAATGTCAAAAACGTAAAACAACATTAATAGCTGCGTTTTTTTCATAGGAGATCCGGATCATATCATCGCTTTTGCACGCAAAGCAAAAACAACACATGATCCAGCAAGTGAGCTGGATCATTTCAATTGATCCAATTCGATGTTTTTAATTGTTGAGGCCGCAACTGTAAAAGTAGGCAACACTTGGTCGTAATTGATGGCAAGATGGCGCTGGGTGTCCGAAAAATTGCATCATTTGACATTTAAAAAGTTTGGCAGCATTGGTATTGCTAACAAAAAAGTTAAAGCGGCAAGCATGAATTTTGGGTTTGATTCAATGGAAATAATCAAAGAAGAGTTAGTTTGGTTCAAATTTGTTAAAAATTTGACTACATTTGTTTTACAATACAATTTTGGTTTTTCGCAAAACTTATTTGTCAGCTCGAAAAGTGCATCAGCTATTTATCTTATGCATAGCATAGCGCCATCTGTTAGTGATTAAGAAAACATCGCCTACTCCGCTAGAACAGTAACTGTTAGCTAACTTGTTATTTAACGCGAGTCGTAACAGAAAATCTGTTAGGCCCATATAAAATTCTCCATACAAAACTCGTTATATTTGTTCAGGCGGTGGGAAAAATCTAACAAGTATTGTCCTATACGTGTGATCTTGCATTTCGTTCTGGCATCCATGTTTTGTTCATTTAAAAAGACTAAAGCTGCACTCCACACACCAATAGGATATTACATAAGAAAATCATAACAAATGTAGGCTTTTTATTTAAAACACAGTTAGCGGCCGCCCGCCGCTTGCCCACCGTAGCGCAGTGGTTAGAGCTCAGACCTTTAATGCCAACTTACTCTGTCCGAATCGCGAGTTCAAACCCTGGCTTAAACAAAAATACAAACTTTTTTCATTACTATTTTTTATTATTTTATTTCGGTATTTTCGATATAAATGTCTAAAAAATACATAGTTTCATAAAAATACATAATTTTTTCATATTTATTTTCAATGTTTACTATTGTGCATGTACAAACTAAAATTTATTTGACACATATACTTTTTAACTTACAAAATGGAAATTTATTACAAAGAAAATAATTCACACATAAATAGCACAGCTTTTTCAGTACACTATCTGATTTATTATTTCATTTATATTTTATGTTATTTTTAACAATGTTATTTTATTTTTTTAGAAACTCTTTTCCACCGCTTAATTTATCTTGACTGTTTTCAAATTTTTTCGATTATATTTTGATGATAAAAGAGCAAGATATACAAGCACATATAATTTTCCTTGTTTCACATAACATGACACCGTATGAATGTGTTAGTGTACACAAAATATTGTTTCATTGTATTTGTAAACTTGTTACCGCTGTCTAGCAGGGTAATTGATCCGAATCGTTTTTTTCATAAATGATCTGATCTTCCATGAAAAAAACGCAGCTAATATATAAAAAAAAAAAAATAAAATCAACAGATTACTTTGTTGTCTAGCCACGGTTGTCACTCATATATTTTATTTTGTACCAAATTTTCCATAAAAATGTACCAAATAGGGGAAAAATGTACCAATTAGAAACCCCACGCTTAAAAAACGTAAAGGTATATTAAGGCCCCTATTAGGTACGACAACTCAACTTAAGTTGAGTGTGTAATTTGTAAATTACACATTTGAGGTACATACGAGTCTATCGTCTGACAAGTATGTATCTCAGAGATGTGTATGTATTTTTTGTGGTATTAGGTTAAACAATGCAACTCTGTGTCGAGTGTAAAAACTGTCAAAAACTTACATCTGCTTTGAGCTAGTTGTATAGCGTCTTTTTCATACCAACTTTTTATTTGTTTATTATTTTTTGTTAATTGAGTGAAAATGGATAAAAATACGTAAGCAAAATAAAGTATAAATACTCCTAGAAATAGCGCATTTTATGCGCTTACTTTGAGAATGCGCTTTTCAGAGTTCAGAGTTGTGGAGCTCATATTTTTATACACATTTTGTTATGCGCTTCTTAAATGCAACTAAAAAATCGTTTAAAAAGCACTTCAACAAATAGTTAAAAAAGCTTTTTTATGTGTTAGTCCAAGGAGCGCTGTGTTAAAAAAAAAAAATAGATAAAAGCAAAGCGAGAAAATTTTATTCTTTGTCATATGCGAGAATTGAACTCAGACTGCTGGCATTACAGCAAAATGTCTTGGCACTCTATTACTCTATACTATTATTTCCTTGCTTTATTACTTGTGAACAAAATACATATACACAAAAATTGAAATTAATAGCCCGAACACAATACGCGCGACGAACGGCGAGCAACACGTCTCCAATCTGTCGTTGTAGAGAAATGTTGAGCGACTTGTTTATAATACACGCGACACCAGCAAACTTCAGCAGCATGTATAGTACACAAAAAACAATGGCTGTTTTCAGCCGACTCAACAGTTGCCGTTTAGAATAACAACACAATCAGAGCTGAAAAAGAAATCCATTCAGTTTCATTTTATTTTCAAAAAGTTGAATGAGTGAATAACGAAATAAGAATCTATTCAATGAATGCAAAATTCATTTATGAATAAAAATGTTATTTCACATTCAAATTTAAAAAATTTATTAATTATTCGTTACATTTATATCAATTAATGAATAAAAAATCCATAATAACTAAGAAATAAGTAATGAATAATAAATGAATAATGAATAACAAATGAACAATGAATAAAAAAATGAATAACGATTAAAATATAATTATATTAAAAAACAATTGCAAATTCTAAAATTCTTTTTGAATTGCATTCTTTGTGTATAGTTTTCATATAAATGAAAAATTGAAGAATTGACAACAAAAATGATTTATTGAAATGAATAATTAATCAAGTTTTTAAAATGAAATGTGAATTAAAATTTAATTTATAAATCAATTTTGCATTAATTTATAGATTTTTATGTCGATATTCAGTTGTACTAAGTCTGAATATGAATGCAGACTTAACAACTCTGAATAAAGTTCAAACAAAACATCCCTCACTACCATCGCTACCATAAATTTCACAACAGTTTAGTTTGCTGCATGTGACCAGTAATAACCAATGTAAACAATGGCGGAAACTTGCTTTTGCTGCCTGTCAAATTAAAATTAAATTTAAGCCGACGGCAATGTCGCGCGACAATGTTGAGCTACAAGTCTCCAAAATACGTCCCATAAGAAATACATGTAAAAAAAAAGTGACAATTGGCGCTTGCCGGTCGTCGCGCGTATTGTGTTCGGGCTATAATGCGAACAGCTGATTAATTTCAACGAAAGTGTCAAAATTTCGGTGTAATCATGCTCCAATAGAAACAGCAATTTTACACCACAGCTCAACTGAAAATGTATGTTATGCGTAATATGGCAAAAAAGTTCAGTTGAGGTGTCTTAAGTCACGTCAACTTAAGTTGAGTTGTCGTACCTAATAGGGGCCTAATTTTATCATTCCGTTTGTAACGCCCTTAATAGCTGCGACACATTGTTCCATTTAAACTCGTTTAAGTGTTTTTTCTCGTTTAAATATCTGCTAAACTATGTTTAAAATTCGTTTAGTCAAATCTAGTTTCCGAAACTCGCTTATCGCAGTTAAACGAGTTATAGCAGCTGATTTTGGCATTCCTCTTTATACACTTTCGTTAAGAACTATAGCGCTCTCACTCGAGAAAACGCTCTGAAACTTACGATTATAGTGTTGTTCGCTTATTTATATTTCTCGTTATTTTTATAAACAAGTAAACAAAAATATTGAGTGTGTCATCCCCAATGGTTATATTTTAAACTACAAAAGATAATCTAGGTTTCCTATGCCAATGTGTCGCAGGTATAAGAAGGCTCGGTAGGTATAGAAAAAAATTCTTAACCAGTATCACCTCCCGAGTCGATTTAGCCATGTCTGTCTGTCTGTCTGTGATCACGATTACAGCCGTAATTTTCAAGCTATCATCATGAAATTCGATAATTAAGCTTGTATCTAAAAAACAAAGAACAAGTTCGCAAATGAGCCAAATCGGATGAAAACCATGCCTACCTCCTTTGGTTGCATATGAATTTTGATACACAACATGTATTCTGTGTATAAAATACAACCAAATCGAATAAAAACCACGCATACAAAGTGACTTTGCCAAAAAGATAAAATCCCTTTTAATTCCACAAAAATTAATATATGGACCTGAAATTTTAGAAATAAGCTTTAATATGCAATCTGAGTATATAATTCAAGGAAATCGAGTGAAAACTACGCCTACCTCCCATAGGAGGTCTGTTGAAACTATGACGAAAATGTTTTTACATATAAACATTTTATTGACTGCGTAAGACTTTGAATATACTTTGCTTCGGCCGTGGGGGTATTTTAACTTTGGCCCAGCCGAAGATCATTTCTTACTAGTTTTTTATGTAACAATTTTATTACATTTATTACAATAATTCACTGGTGTATATTTGTGTATCTACAAAATATAATAATAATATTAAGTTATTTTATATGCCATAAACAAGCCACCGGGAAAATAAGTGTTGTATTTAACGTCCGTGGCCTCCGTGCTTTCCGCAAGGAGAAGAGATACCATAGACGGGAGAGCGAGTAAAAGATATTTTGTTTATATTTTTAATTAATTTTATTTATTTTACAACATAGGCCCGCTGTCTAGGCGAGGCTGCGACCAATGTTGTGTTTTAAGTTTATAAATATTTTATTAACTAAAAGGCCCGCTGTCTAGGCGAGGCTGCGACCTTATTAGTTAGTTTGTCTAGTAACTCTCTAAAACTCTCTGTCTGTTTCTGCGCCGGTCACGGGCTTATAAAGGAAAATCCTCACTTTCCAAAGAGGTTCCTTTCTTCCAGAAAACTCGCACAATTCTCATAATTTCAAATAAGTGGAAATTATGTATCGATTCTACCCAATTAAAACAATACATGTCATACATAAAAATGTTTACATTAATTTACATATTACTTTAGCGATACGCGATCACGTACGCCTTACATGTTGCGTAGCTGCAGGCATTGCACTTTGCGAGCAGCGCAGCAACTAGGGTAGGTAAATGATCGTTATTATGCTGACCGTGCAAGCTAAAGCCCTAACCAAAATAGACGAAACGAGACGATTGCAACTTGCCGAACGTTTGCAATCGTTCCGTCTGTTTTGACATTTAACCCAAAATGACGATTCCTCCAATCGTCTAAAAAAAGAAGAAGACTACCTGCACAGCTGTTGTTGACGAGTTGAGACGCTAAAAGTTCGGTTGTTACACTGTGTCCACATGTAGAAGTAACCATTTGCAAGTAGATAATATGTATTGTCTTCGAAAAAAGTTCGAAAAACTTGGAAGTTGCTTCAGCGACCACATGTGCAAGGACAAGTTCATTTACAAAATGTCATCGAATGCAAAGGTTCTCGCTACAATTGTAGTATTGCGAGCCCTAACCAAAATAGTCGATTCGCTACGTGACGAGTGAAGACAAAAATGTTCGCTTAAATGCAATTCGATGTTGTTGCCCAAAATAAGCAAACGTAAACTTAACGAACTGAACGAAACGGTGTGACGAGACGGTTTGTTCCGTAAGAACCGAACTTTTAGCGTCTCAACTCGTCAACAACAGCTGTGCAGAGTAGTCTTCTTCTTTTTTCAGACGATTGGAAGTACTAGTTTCATTTTGGGTTAAATGTCAAAACAGACGTAACGATTGCAAACGTTCGGTAAGTTGCAATCGTCTTGTTTCGTCTATTTTGGTTAGGGCTATAGGGAACAGAACGTCTCGTCAAACAGTTTCGTTTAGTTTCGATAAGTTTACGTTTGCTCATTTTGGGTTACAACATTTACTATGTTTCCATGGCGAGTTAACTCGGGGTTTACTCGGAGTTAACTCGCTATGGAAACGCGAGTTGAGTTGAGTTTCGTTAAATCCACGAAACTTGTAAGATTTAACTGGGTTCTATATGTCAAAGTGAATGCTGCCATTTAGTATCCATTTCGCTAATAAAACAATAACAAAAATGCAAATGAAATTGACAAGTTCGACTCAACTCGATGCTGTGCATGGAAACACTATCGAGTTAGCGATGCCATTTTCTTAACTCGACGAAAACCCTAACCCCGAGTTAACTCGCCATGGAAACATAGTATATGTTTAAGGGTCAACCATAATAGGCTCGAGCTGGCTGCGCCATGTGTCAAAATTTATACGACTACACAGATATGATGCGCACAAACCATAATGGCTTGAGCCAGCTTTTTCGTCAAGTTTCGTTAACTTGATCTGGCTGCAGCCAGAGCGATTCAAATCGAATGCTCCGTAAGGAATCGTTTGTTTTAATTTATTTATAAATTTATTTCCGCAATCCGTTCTAATAATTATAAATTCAAACGAACAAAACGAATTGATGTAGAAATAGTTGAATTTTTCAAAGCAAATGTGAAAAGTAGTTATGACATAAAGGCGAGCACTGCTGAAGTCATTATGGTCAAATTAAGCATTTGACAGAACTTGAGCTAGCTTTTCGTTTATTTTGGACATTAGCTGCAGCCAGCTCGAGCCTATTATGGTTGGGCCTTTACTCAGGGTTAACTCGCTATGGAAACGAGAGTTGAGTTGAGTTTCGTTAAATCCACGAAACTCCACGAAACTTGTAAGATTTAACTGGGTTCTATCTGTCAAAGTGAATGCTGCCATTTAGTATCTATTTCGCTAGTAAAACAATAACAAAAATGCAAATGAAATTGACAAGTTCGACTCAACTCGATGCTGTGAATGGAAACACTATCGAGTTAGCGACGCCATTTTCTTAACTCGACGAAAACTCTAACCCCCAGTTAACTTGCCATGGAAACATAGTAATAGTAATTGAAATGCATTTAAGCGAACATTTTCGTCTTCACTCGTTAGACCCCTTTTACATTGATCAAGACTTGAAATCAAGTTTTTTTTACTTTCTCTTTTAGACTTGACGAAACCTTTTACATTGGTCAAGAATTGAATTCTGGTGCAAAAGAGATGCGTTCTTTATTGCTTTAATAGGTTTGCTCTGCTCATACACACGCACTATGTTCGCAGCCTTACAATTCCAGCTACAAAATAGGGGGTTTCAGACAATACTACATGTCCGATGGACATTGCGTGTCCGATGACATGTCCGATGTGTGAAAGCAAAAACTACATGTCCATCGGACATGTAGTACGAAAATCAAATGATTTTGATTTTTCTGCCGGTCCATCCGGCATGTAGTATTGTTTGAACACACGTTCATCGGACTCGTTGCATTTTTCATTCTGCAAAAATCGTCGAGGAGTGAACAGCTACACAAAGCAAAAATAAAAGAATGTATATGAATAAATTAGCTTTTCTTTTCTCCACTCCTTGACCAAAATCCTCTTTTTTTTTTTGCTTTTTTTAGTTTTTTCATCTCCTCTATCTTCAATGCTTCATCAATAATTAGAGCAGCAATAAATTGTTTTGCCATTATAATGATGTGTTCGCTTTTAGCGCTGCAGAATAATGATGTCTATCCAACATGTAGTATATCTGAACGCTCGACTAGAAAATGCCGTTATTTTGCAGAACTACATGTCCGATAGACATGTAGTATTGTCTGAAACCCACTAATACCAAACGCACGCAAGCAAATGAAAAATAATGTGAAGCACTTCGACAAAACAGCGAAAAGCACAAAAGGAATACAAAAAATTGCCACAAATTGGCGGTACAGCCAAAGAACTAAGATATAAGGAAGTGATGTTATTGCCCAAAAGTGTGGTATTTTTCTTATTAGGGTTGGTTGACACAAATACATAAACATTCCCAAAGGGCCGTATTCAGTTGCATCGAAGAAGAAGGCTCGATTTGTTTCTGATTCGAATAACATATAAAACAGGTGTTTAGAGTTATACGGTATTAATAAAACGTTTGATAATTAAAGACCTAATAAATTAAAATAAAATTGTATTGCAATACAGAAACATTTACTGAGGGCCATATTCGGTTAGATCGTTAAAGAAGGTCCAAACAGTTTCTAATTGGAATCACATATACAATAGATTCTGGGTTAAATTTACTGATTTTGGAGCTAATTTAATTATATTATATAAAAATAATTAAATTATTATAAAATATGATAATATAGCTTTGTTTTTATTGTATTTCCACACCACCTTTGAGGCATATAATTTGGTGCGTTACCGATATTTTATTGGGAAATAATAATATAATATAATATAATATATAATATAATTTGAGATCCACAATATGCAGAAATCTGAAAACAATCAAAAATAACAATTATGTATCATAAACTTAAAGTATCATAAACTAAAGTGTGTTAAAGAGTGAAAAATATTGCGCTCCTGAAGCAGGGCTTGCGTTTTGACAACTGTGGTCGCATCAAATTGGCGCGATTATTTTTTTTTTCACTGAGAAGACTGGTGAACAGCTGATGATCGCTCAGTAGTGTCAAAAAAACACACTCTGTCTCGCTCGCTCAATTTACGAATTCGGCCACAGTTCACGTACACTGTATGTGTAGACAACACCACTTCCTTATATTTTAGTTCGTTGGGTACAGCGTCAATGTTCTCTTACCCTTTCGTCGCTTCCGATGTGCGGCGAAGTGCCTACAAACTCACAGACTTGAATTCAAGTCTTGACCAATGTAAAAGGGGTCTTACGGAGCAAATCGTCTATTTTGGTAAGGCCTTAATGCCGATGCACTCAAACAGTTCATTGCTTTGCTTTTTGTTGTCGCCGACGTTGTAGTCGGAAACACTTGACAACTAAAAGCAAGCAATGTGTTTGTTTATTTTGGTAATTTTAAGCGTGCGCTAAAGTTAGGTCAGTTTTTCATGAACGCCAGCAATTCGAGTCACTGCACTTGGATTGGGTCTTGGTCGTTCATGGAAATAATAGTCATAAATTTTGCCAGCAAATGCCGATGCAATATTTATTGATATTTATTTATGAGTTTTTAAAAGAATCGATTGAAGATTCTGGCTTTGTGTGAGATCGGGCTGTACAAAGTGTACAGGGTTAGAGCCTGAACAGAATCAAAAATCGTTGCGACCAACGACCCTCTCTGGTCGTCGAACGCAGAGAATGTGTCCAGAATGATGCGATTGCGATAAACGATTCAAAGTTGCTTTTATTTAGTATTTTTTTATTTATTTTTTCTATTTCATTTCAATGTATTGGTCTCTTCAATTGTGTGAATACATCACACACAAACAAGAAATGTCAGAAGATAACACAAAACTAAGCAAATTTCATGAAACACAGCCAATTCTTAGCAAAAATATGGCAACACTAATGGCACTCAGAGAGAGAATCGTCGGTCGCATGAGAAGAAATAGAATAGATCAGTGCTGCCAGGTTTTAGCCAAAAAAAATCCCTATTTTTGCATACAAATGAATTTTTTTCCCCGTTTTTAACTTCGAGTTTCCCCGTTTTTTCCCCGGTTTTTTAATTGTTTAATAAATAGCAATTTAAAGAAATAATAAGTTCATTCATTGACTTTGCTAAAACTAAAATAAATACAAACAGGAAAAACGTACGTATATATAAGAAAAATAAAAATAAAAATTAAAATTTTAAGCGATATTGTATTTTGACTCGAACGTTACGTTTTTGAGATTATTAAGATTTGTTAGAAATTATTTGATATATACATATTGTTATACATAATATCAAACCAAGTAAACAAGAGTATGTGTATTATTTCTATTATAAAAAGTTAAAAATTCTGAATTTATTTCAAATGCAAAGCAATTTTTATATTTCATTAAAAATTTACTGCGGAGAGTTCTGCATTGAGAGGTATTGTCAAGAAAGTTCCTTATTTTTGTTTTATTTAAATTAATAGCTAAAAAAGCAGTTTCAGCACTTGCCCCTATAAGGAAAATAAAAAATAAACGACACTATTTTTTTTTTCTTTTAAATATCTGAATCAATGAAAAATATAACTTCTTTCCAGAATTCCTGAATAATTTCTGATGATATATTTGAAAAATTTATATTTCTTAACGATCTACATTCTTGGTCGAAATCATTCCACTCGGATTGATCCGAAATAACGTGTGAAAATATTTTTAAGCTTAAAGTTTTATTTTTCATTTTTACTATCTATGAGTGTCCCTTTATATACATATTTCCTCAAAAAAGTATCGAAATCGTTTAAGTCTACACCAAAAATACTATTATGACTACATTAATGTATTCCTTTCGCATGAAACAATCAACAAAAGTCTTTAAAGTTAGATCTATTATATCCATATATGACACTTTGTAAAAAACAAAAAATGGATGTAATTAAAATAAGAAATTGTAGTTGGTTTTTCTAATAACCGATATATTTTTTCACTCGCTATTTTATTTTTAATTTTCCCCGTTTTTATCAATGTTTTCCCCGCCTCCCCGTTTTGTACGAAAAGTCCCGAAAAAGGGGAAAAATCCCGCCACCTGGCAGCTCTGGAATAGATTCTAATTGTGCGATTTATCGTTGCGGAAAAAGAGCTGCGTTTTTTTCTACATTTTGCATGTATTTTCCAACAACAAAGATCGGAGGCCGCAACGATTTTTGATTCTGTTCAGGCTCTTATGTTGTATGTTTGGGTTGTACAAAGTGTGCAGGGTAATGTTGTGCGGGTCACAACATGAGGATTAATTCTTAAAAAAATCTTAAATAGAATGGATTCTTTTGCTTACATTTGAGAACGTATTCGAAAGAATTTAAAGCAAAACCCATAGAAATAAAATATAAGGAAGTGGTGTTCTACTCACACATACTATGCGTGTGTTGAAGAATTTTTCAACCGAGATAGAGCATGATTTTTTGTCATAAGCTCTTGCATACCAAAACAAAGAAAATAAGTGGTGAAAAAACATTAAAATATTAAATCATTAGCGATTGTCATCGCTATAAATTGTATTAAAACGAACATAAATAAAATAAATAATTAAATAAGCATGCGTTGTGCCGTGAAAAGTTGTGAAAGTTCACAAAAAACACATAATAAGTATGTTTCATTTCACAGGTAATCTTGCTTTATAGTTTGTTGGTTTCCCGCCATTTGTGTGAATGAGTCATGTGCAAGAGCTTCTGTCAAAACACAGTTCAGCTTCATGAGCGCATTCATTCGTTAGGGTGGCAAGCGATAGGGCCCTTATTTTTTTCGATTGAAGATAAGTTTTAATCAGGGACCGTAACTGTTATGCTGAAAACACATGCGCAGATATTCTGTTGCAGCAAAATTTAAACTCTTCTATTCATATGGCGAGAAACACATGTATATTCTGCACAATAACGCAGTGCTGCAAGTAGTCATCAAAATAAAAAATGCTGCGCATATTCACTGCTACCAACATAACAACTCAAAATTCATTGGAATTTCCAGAAAATCACTTGTCACATCTTTTAAAATTCTGTCAAATTATTCAAAATATAATAAAAATATTCAAAAATAAAAAACGAACAAAAAAAAAAAAAATGGAAGAGAAACTTATTGAATTCGTAAGAAATAATCCGTTTTTATATAATAAGAAACATAAAAATTATAAAAATGCGTGGCTACGTGAGCAAAAATATAGTGAACTGTCCGTGTCATTAAACATTCCATCCAAAAAGTTAAAAGATCGGTGGAGGACATTTAAAGACAAATTTTATAAGGAATGTAAAAAGGAGGCTTCCGGCACAGGTTTTCAGTCTCCTCGGAAGTGGAAATGGTGGGATTACCTAACTTTCCTCAAAGATGTTGAGGTTGAAAATTCAAAGTATGTACTCGTATAATTCCAGAGCAACTTAAATTCGCAATAACAAAATTTATTTTCTTTTATTTCAAGCACTGTCGGAAATTTCGAAATAGTAGCGGAAGACATTTTTCAGAACACAGCACAAGAGATTCAGCTTCAGAGCTTCAGCAATGAAGAAAATTCGTTGGAAATCTCGCCCATACCAATTGAGTCTCCTCAAATATCGTCAGCAAACAAACCAAGAAAAGGAAACAGAATTGACGAAATACTGATGGTGGCCAACGCAGAGTTTAGCGAAATGGCACAGCTTGCCAGAGAAGTGTTGAATGAACCCAATACTGAAAAAAAAACATCGGTTCAACTCTTTTGTGATGGGTTAGCTCATCAAATAGAAGACTCCAATTTAACCCAACTTCAGTTTTCAGGCCTTCAAATCGCACTTCTGCAAACATTCCAAGAATTTATGAAACAAAACAAATGAACTAAAATTTGATTGAATAAAGATTTAATTAATTAAAAACTGAAACATTATTATTTATTTTAAGTTTAAATTAGACAAATGTGTAAAGAGTAATTAAAGGAGAAATCAAACAGGATATATGACGCTAAGATTTAACGGAAAGATCGTGCACATCAAGTTTGTTTGAAGGTACAGATCAATTGTAATAATACACAATTTATAGTATTGTCGATCTATTTAGCTGTGTGTGATAGCAATTACACATTCACATCAGTTGAAATTGTGTGCCTTGCCTGTCCAACTTCCTAATTGCACCATTGAATTTCATACATATTTAAAAACATTTTGAAAAAATTCATTTAGTATTTTATTTGCAAAATGGTGAGTTTCAGTTAACGGTCATTTTCAAGCATTATTGTTCTGCATGTAAAATCCTCGTTATAAGGACAATATGTACACTAATGGTTTTTATTCATGGTGATACTGATTCCATCAAATAGTCTTTCAAGAAATCACGCGCTGCAAAAGCGTTTCTACTAGCGTTTGAAGTTCGAAATAATAAAGATTGCTGTAGGGGCTGTGCTTCTCGTCTCCAAAAGCCTTCTACCAATTCCCCTTCTCCTGAATAGTAATCAACATAATTTTGTGGACAATAGTTTTTGGTGTCATGTAGTTTCACGAAATTATGGAGAATAACGGTAGCCATAACTATTTTTTGTGCATTGTCTGGGATTGCATTAATTTGGTTAGTTAATACCAAATAACACTTTGCAACTAAAATACCAAACGAATTTTCAATTCGAACACGTGCCTTCGATAGGTTCTTGTTAAAGTTTTCCTTATCAGGTGACAGAATTTTACCTGGATATGGACGCATTATGTTTGTTTTGAGGGGGAAAGCTGCATCCCCAATGAAGTAGTGCTGAAATTCAATGGTACTGTTGGGAAGTTGTGCAGGTTTAGGAATATTAATTTTTTCGTTTAGTATTTGCTTTCCAAAACCACTAGATTTTAAAATGCCGCCATCGCTCTGGCTACCGTACGCACCAATGTCAACGGCTGTGAAGGTGTAATTGCTATCACATATAGCTAGAATTACAATACTAAAAAATTGCTTGTAATTATAATACAAAGATCCTGACTTCGGAGGACACTTTATATGCACGTGCTTACCATCAATTGCTCCAACAACATGCGGCATGCCCGTTTTCATGTAGAACTCATCAGCAATTTTTCTCCACTCCGACTCATTTGGTTGAGCCAAGTAAATGCAGTGGAGCTCATCCCAAATTGCAGTGCATGTCTCCAAGATTATTTGGCTAACAGTGGAAACACCTACTCGGAATGACCATGCCAGCATTTGTCGACAAACGCCTTGTCCCAAATATCGGAATTTAATGGTTTGTCTATAATATCCATGTTCTACAGTAACACTAACACTACAAATATATCAACTTACACCAACGTGATTGCAAGTCGACACTCTGCCGGAATTGATTCGCGTATATAATCCTTTTTTGCAATCCGTTTTCCAACTAATCCCAGCAGCAGCTTGAACTCATTAACA
This sequence comes from Pherbina coryleti, assembly GCA_943735915.1. Taxonomy (NCBI): domain Eukaryota; kingdom Metazoa; phylum Arthropoda; class Insecta; order Diptera; family Sciomyzidae; genus Pherbina; species Pherbina coryleti. The sequence continues at coordinate 1,341,491 of OX030951.1, forward strand.
CCCATTCGTGTCGCTTTTCTAAATTGTTCAGAGTCTTTATTTTTGATGTATTTAAACAATTTATTAAAGAAGCCGAACATGGCCCTTTCATTTTCGGAATAGATGAATCGCCTCCAAATTCGTGTATTTTTCTTTTTTTTCTTTAGTCGGTACAATTCTACAATCTTTATATATTTTTCTTGAACTGCCATTAGCAATATAATTTTCTTTAGTTTCTTTTTTCTTTGAATGTCCATTTTTTGAAAAATGTTGCTTATATTTTTCGATTTACTTTAATTTTGACAAATTTTCTTATAAAATTGTTTGATTGTCAATTTAGATGTAGCCTACTGTCAAGAAAAAAATCTGCACATCTATTTTGTTTGCAGCGCTGCGCGCAGATTACTTACAGTTCTGCGCGCAGAAACGCTGCACATGTGTTTTTAGCATTATAAATTTTTTTTCAAATAAGTCGATAAATAATGGTTATTTTTACCGATTTTTTTGTTTTTTTTTTGTTTTTGTTATTATTTACTTTTATTTATTCGGTCAAAAATGTTTATTTTTCGGTTAAAAATAGAAGTAAAAATATCACTTATTTTTTCGGTCAAAAATATATATTAAAATATGACTTCTTTTTCCGGTCAAAAATATATATATGACAGTGATATCCTATATTAAATACTAGCTTACCCGATACACGTTTTTTGCACCCGAAAATATGCTAATGAGCCGAATGGCTAGTCGTATTTTGCATAATTTTTTAAGTGTCTTGTCGGGACAAAATTTGTCCCGTATTTTTGACATTTTTGTAAAATATCTATGATTTCAAATACGCATTCACATGAACTGAGACAATAAAAAGGAGTGTTTCCCTTAAACCGAAAACATAAAAGTCTAATTTTAATTGTTATTTTTGACTGAAAAATATTTTATTTTATATTTTCATATTGAATACCTCATAAGTGGTGTGTAAGTACAATAAAAATTAAATAATAAAAATACGTCTGAACACCAAAATGTTTTCGCCTTTCTTTACGATATAACCTAATGCGGCCCTGTTTGAATGTTTATGTGTTTGAATTAACTTCATTGTATTTGTAAAATACTTCATTTCTGGTCAACTTCACCGCTTCCTTATCTCTTAGTTCTTTGGCAAAACCTATGAATTGGAATCCATCAACCAAAAGTTTAGTGATGCGTTTTTATTCCAGCCAGAATCGATTGTGGCCTATACAATAATTTCTACTATAGAAAGTGTTTTTAGAATCCTTGCTTGCTTTTTTTGGTAAGTGTAAAACGAATTGATTCCAAAATCAAATTCTGCTATAAGCGAGAAAAGAATCAATATGTTTTTATATGTTTTTTTTTTTCCGAAGAATTAATACTTTTATTAAAGGAATCCATTTAAAAAAAAAAATAAATAATAAATCGATATCTGTAGCGATTAAATTGGAAGCAAGAGAAGAATTTACTACTTTTTTGTAGGACATCAGCATGTTAAAAATAATAAATTCTAGAATCAAGAGAATTGATTCTTTTTTCAAACACAATTGTTTTTTTTCCCCGGTGGGAAAATAGAAATAAATTAACCAGGGTGTCATGCTGGTCGGAATTAATTTTCGTTGAAAGGACAGTTATATACAATATGCAAGATTCTGAAGGAAAATTAAAATTTATCAATTCTTTTTAAACATTTAAATATATATAACATAATAATATGTTTAATTTTATGTAAAAATTATATTTTATAGTTCTTCATCGTGTGGTATCTTTCAAAGCCTCCAATATGAAGGCCTGGTTTTCGAGAATATGTGTCACAAAAAGAATTGTGTAATAAAAATAATTTCACTCAAGCACAATTTATAAAATATCAGTCGAATTCAACGAATTTCAGAATCTTATTAATTGACATACGAGTGGATCAGTAAAAAAACTTTGGTTGTTGGAAGCAGACATACGACTGGAATGGTAAGAAAAGCGTTGGTGGCTTAGAGTAGACACAGTCGCAAAGAGTTGAAGTATTTATTTTACTGACCAGATATAATGAGATTCATTGCGTACGACACACAACTCTTTAGAGAGCATTATGAGCATTTAGAGAGCATTAGTTTAGTTTTAAACCTATTTTTAATCAGACTCAAGTCAACAAATTTGCGCTCAACAGCTACTTATGTGGAAAGTGGACTATTTACAAAATTGGCCAAATCATTGAACAAATTTCCGCTAATCCATTCTTCACACCCCCAACTTTTATTAATTAATGGCAATAAAGAAATTTTTTCTGACAACTTGTGAATGAATTATTATAATTAAATCTTCTCTTTCAAAATTAAACCTGTCCTGAATATGTGTTTTAGAAATTCTAATTAAAATTGTGAGTATTAAATTTTATATTTAATCTTTGGGAATTAGAAAAATTTTCAGGCTGTAGATATTTTTTTGTTTTAGTGCCAATAAAAACATCTTCAAGTCTCAGAGTCTGTGGTCCTTTATAGTAAAATTTTAAACAGTTACTTCGTGGCATGGAATCGTTAGGTTAATTAAACCTAAAATTTTATGCGGTTTTATGTTACAGTAATCTTTGAGTTCTCTAATTTTATTTATTCTTTTAGAACTGTAGGCAAAAAAAACTTCAGAACTCGCTACAAAGCTGATCTATTTCGATGGATAATTTTTTGCATTCATAATTAGAGCACAAATTTAAGAAATGACAAGTGCATCTATATATATAAAAAAGGAGCTTATATTTGTAACTATGTAATAGACTCCTAAACTATTCATACGACTAGCATGAAAATTTGTGTATAGAAGTTTTTTGGTACGGTGCGTGTTTGTGGGCTATCAATTTTGATCCACCTTGAACACCAGAGGGCGCTGTAGTCCAAATTTTTTATAAAACTGCCTAAAACTCACAAACCGCTTATGCGATTAGAATGTAAAGTGGTATACAGTAGTTTTCATGTACGTTGAGTTTTTTTCTGCTATCTTTTTTTGACCTATCTTGAACACCACAGGGCGCTGTAGTACAAATTTTTTGCAAAACCACCTAAAACTCCCAAACCGCTCATGCGATTAGAATTAAAAAATTGGTCTATAGTAGTTTTCAGGTACAATGAGTTTTCTGACAGTATCTTATTTGAACCACCTTGGACACCAGATGGTGCTGTAGTACAAATTGTTTACAAAATTTAGCACATTTTTAGTTGTTTTCTTAGGTTACAAATGCAAATATTTACAAAATATAAAATATTTCTGAAAGTTAGTAAAATTTAAAAAGTTTCTGTTATTTTTACATTAAAAACATGAACATATCTTGAAAACTATGAAAAATTTTACCACAACGATATATTTAATGCAACATCGTTGGTCAAAAATGAGAAAAACACAATCAGAAATTTAATTTTGTGACTTTCGATTCAAATATCTCTGCTGCTTTTTTATACATTTTGTTAAATTTTTTTTTGTCTTAAAGCTTCATCAAAGTACTATGAAAACCTAATTGCAGAAATACCGTTTCTTAGTATACATATTTTAAATATATTTTTCAAAAAAGGTCAGAAATTTTGGAGTTTTCCTCAAAAAACGGCTCAAAATTTGTTTTTGGTTGTAAAAATAATTTTAATTCATTTTCAAGTACGAGATGGTTTAAATTTCTGTCACACACCCTTTCACCGCCCACAAATCAATAAAAATGGTATATTTTCTACGGTTTTCGTCGATTTGGCTACATTTTGATAATTTAGTTTGAATGCTCACTGTCGGTAACTGTACTAAAACTGGGCAATGTCCATCTACTAGAAAACTGGGATGAGCATTATATAAGGGGGTGTGGCTCCACCCATACAATTAAAATTTGTATTATCGAATAGCTTTGAAAGTAAAAGTAGCAATATTTACATACAAACTCAAAATGGAGTTACTATTTGGTGATCTCCTGCTAATGGAATACTGTAACGGGCAGTGGAAAATGACAGTGGTGTGAAACTATGGGTCTAAGAAAAGTTTCGAATATAATTATTATGTTGTGATATAATTGCTGGGTGCAGCAACGCGCGCTGAGAAAAAGCTAGTTTAATATAAAAAATATCATCTTCTTTAAGCTTTATTTTAAGGCTATTGTGGTTCTCAGCCATTGTATTGGCTCTATCCATAGCAAGGCCAATTAAATTTTTAATTGGGATATCATTATTAAAAAAAAAAAAAATAATCTTATGGCTTGATAAATAAAATCTGCATCTGAAAGAGTTTTCCATTAAGGACTTGACAACTTTTTTTTAAATAAAACGCAAACCATTTGAGATATTTCAAAAACTTTATTATCGGCTTGAAGTACAATCAAAACATTTATGAATGGAACACGACTTCGTTCATATGGCCAGCGCGGGCACGTATGTAGCGGTCGATTCGTAAGTCGATAGTCAAACCGTTCGGACGTGTTTTTAATAAGCTCCGCAAAATTTACTTTTTTCCCTGACCTTCCTCAACAACCTAATTTCACAACTGAAAATATAAGCGTGCCGCAAACGTGAAAAACAAAAACAACTATAAAGTGCTAACGCTGCAGATTACCCACTGAAGCAAGTACAGTGAACTTTATGAACAGCAAAAACAATAAAATAGTGCTACCCAATTGATTAACAATAAAATAAAATAAAAAAATAATAAAACAACCCAATTTCACAACCGCAAACATAAGCGTGCCAAAAAAAAAAACAATCACAACTATCTGTGCCAAAGTTAAAAAAAATATAAATATAATAATGGAATCATCCTGTGGTAACCAAACCTGTGTCATTGAAGACAAAACAATCCCTATTATCCCCTGCAAGGGTATTTGCGGGAAATCTTTTCATGATTGTTGTGTAGGGCTATCGAGAAGATGCCTCACGTATACACATGAACTAACTAGAAACTTCGTATTCTACTGTGACGAGTGCCAGAATATATCTCTTACCGATTTAATGCTTGCCATAAAATGCATAAGTGACTCTTTGAATGCGGTTTCGTTAGAAAACAAATCCTTCTTCAAGAAAATGACAAAGCAGCTCACAAGGCCCGATAGCGGCATTCAGATAGGCGAAGAAATCATCGAGGCCATAGATTCAGCTAAGAAATCAACTGAATCGAAACTTCAGTCGATGTCGGAAAACCTTAAGGCAATAAGAGATACGGCGAACAAAGATTGCAAATGTTCTGCAATTGGATCCGACATTAGAAAAATGTGCATGGAGATAGCAGAAAAGATCAAGGATATTACAACCTATGAACCTGATGGTTAACTCCATGACAATATGATTGCAATACGGAATGATCTTGATGCCTTGTTGCAAACTACATCCAATAAAGCAGATCATCCACACACCTTATTTGATTCCTCCCTAGTCGATATGTTATTCTCTAGAATGAGCGACATCAGCGACGAAATCAGTGCTTTCCGCTCCACACTAGAGGAGATTGTAATCGTTGTGAGGCAACAACCACTCAGAGCCAATGAAGGTATAGACCTACAGCATTCCCATCTCGATAGCTCTTCCATCTTCGAAGAATTGTTGGAAGCTTCAAAAATTTCAATGGAAGCTCCGGTCACACCTCCTCCCATAATACCTACTTCCACCTCATCTATCGCAGCTTCTCCACCGGCAATCGAACGTTTCGGAACAATCTGGACCAATTCGGAATGGAAAAAAAGGATACAACGTCTAAAAGAGTGCAATGATGAAAGCAGCACTGTACTTTTCGTTAAAGGATTTCCACTGAAGGCAAACGAAATTTGGGTACAAAACTACTTCAAAAAGCACCACATTAACATTTACGATTGCCAGAGGACCTCTTCTATAAAAGCTAAGAAAGTGAGCAGCTTTAAAGTGAGTATACCCACGAAATACAGTTGGATGTTCCTGACCGGATCTCGTAGAGTACATAAAGATGGAAACATACGAATATCCGAGTGGTCTAATAGGAAATTTCAAACTAATCACCCTAAGCCTAGGAGTAATAGAATTAAGATCAATAGAAATAAACAGGCTACTAAAATAAGAAAAACAGATTCACAGGATCCTTATTGGAACCTGAAAACAAATATCTTTCCCTCATTTTCCCTCTCAAAATATAATCCTTCACATCCAGTAAAGACTAATATACCATCACAGCCATCACATCCTAAAAACAAACGTGCCTCATTCAACTTATCACCATCAACTACCCCACAGAACAATCACTCATCCGTTCGTTATCCAAATTTTATTCGCTCACATGTACTAAATCCCTCTTTACCAAAAATCACCCTTAATAAGATTGCAGCAACCTTAACTCCAGGCAATGACACCTGTTCCTCCCGTTGCTACTACTAGTATTTCTTCCATAGTTACGCCTCCCATAGCAATAAATACCGCTTATCCTCTTACAACCACACAGTCCCCTGTTTCAACCACACTTTCCGTAGCTAAGCCTATCATGACACCATCATTTCTTGATCCTCTCCTTCCACCTTTAGCCAAATTAACAAAAAATCTCACTGAAACTAGCACTGAATGGCGCTTTGTCATGTCTCGGCTTAGAGACCGGAGGTTATATGATAACGTGCGTCTCTACTTGGCATACCTACATAACAAATCTGACTCCACTTGTATCGATGGTTCAACTAGAACAAGCGTTATGGTATTGATACAACAGGAAGGGCTTCCAACCGAACCAGCTGAACTTAAAAAAATTTACATTCAGTACCATGAGAGCTTTAATATCTCACCAGCTGAAGTAGAAAAAGACTTATCAGCTTATGCCTCACACACCACTTCAAAGCGTCTATGGCATTTGAACAAATCGCGTTCAAACTTCAAAAACTATTACTGCTCCTAATAATACTCCCCTAGATTTTTGTCCACCTTCTTCTAAAAACAATAGCCTAAAAATTTTTTATCACAATTGTGGTGGTATGCGTGGCAAACTTAATAAACTTTTCGTTGAGGCAAAGTCATGCCACTATAATGTTTTGGTATTCACAGAAACGTGGCTAAATGACTCCTTCAAAAACGAAGATATTCTCGATAACAATTGGACACTCTACCGGAAAGATCGAGATTATACCTTCACCGGTCAATCCCGTAGTGGTGGTGTTCTAATAGCCATACATAACTCCCTACCTAGTCAATTTGTCGAAACCACCTCTCACAAACTTTATGATCACCAAATAGCTCGAATTGGTTCTCACGATCATCAATTTATCTATATTGGTGTTATTTATATTCCTCCTAATTCAACAGAAACTACCTATAGTGATCTGTGCGAAAATATTTCATCACTAAATACGACATTGAAAGAGGAAGATACAATCATTATCTATGGGGACTTTAATCGTCCAAATATTTCCTTTGTCACTGATGAGAATGAAAACTTCCTCCTTCCTGTTGACCTCTCCAACTCGATTGATTATACTTTACTCAGTACCTTCTATGTTAACGACCTGCAGCAAGTTAACAGGTCTCCAAACCAAAATGGTAAATGGCTGGACCTAGTATTCACCAATACCTATGATGAAATAAACGTTGCTCCAACCCCTGCAGCTGAACACTTATTTTCTAACAGCTTTCACCACTTAGCCCTATCTACAGAACTCTTTTCCACCAATATTACATTTGTATACTCATATAATAACTCAATAGTATAAGATTTTCTTAATGCTGACTACGATAGCATAAAAATTTGTCTTGATTCTATTGATTGGAACGATTTATCAGCACTTGACCTCGATAGTGCAGTCACACTGTTTTATCAGCGTGTCCTCACAATTGTCCCGAAAATAAAGAAAAAGGCTAAACTCTCGGAACCATGGCTAGATAAAAATCTCAGAAATCTAAGAAATCAGAGAAATAAATTGTATAAAGTCATTAAACCCACCATTAATGTAACAAATGAATTGAGAACAAAGTATGAAGAATTGTCACAAGAATTTTCTATAAAATCCAAAGAAGCCTTTAATCTTCATATTAATCTCATTGGATAAAGAATTACTGTACAGCCAAAGAAATTCTTTGAATATGTAAATATCAAACGGATACCCTTCTTCCATGTTCAAAGGCAGTGCTACATCCTCTAACACTCAAGAGATTTGCAATCTTTACGCAGATCATTTCAAGGAAGTTTTCTGTGTTTCTACAGACACATCTCCCCTTCTATCACTAATTTATCACCTCAAATCAATCGCATCGAACTAACACGTGATGAAATATACACAGCTATAATCGAGCTAGATCCAAAGAAAGGACCAGGCCCTGACCTAATTCCCCCAAATTTACTTATTCAATGCGTAGACTCACTGCTCTTGCCCCTACAAATAATCTTCAATAAATCACTTAATGAAGGTGTTTTTCCGTCTCATTGGAAAACATCTCACCTCACACCAATATTCAAAAATGGTGATAAAAGGTCAGTTGAAAACTACAGGGGTATTGCCATATTATCTGCTATCCCAAAACTGTTCGAAAAAATAATATGCGAAACACTGACAGGTTTTATAAATCCATTACTCAATGAACAGCAACATGGCTTCCGTAAAGGTAGATCAACTACCACAAATCTTATGATTATGGTTTCTGGTGTATTAGGAAAGATGGAAAAAGGACATCGAGTCGATGCAATGTACACTGACTTTAGCAAGGCCTTCGATCGCGTTGATCATAATATCCTAGCTTCCAAACTGGAAAGGTTTGGAATCTCAGGCTCCCTTCTCAATTGGCTTAAGTCTTATCTTTACGGTAGATCCCAATTTGTTAAATTTCAAGGTTTTCTATGCAAGGATATTTCTGTCACATCCGGTGTGCCACAAGGAAGTCATCTTGGACCACTTCTGTTCAATATTTTTATATCAGACATATCCGATGTTTTTTCTGATATCCCACATCTATTATATGCAGATGACTTAAAAATGTACAAAAGCTTTGGCCAGCATGCAAATTGTCTTGCATTCACATCGACTGCTTCAAGAAAATATCGAATGAAAGAATGTTCAATACCTCAACTGATAATAGCCATCAAAAGAAGTAGACATGGCATTGAGCTTCGACCGACTGCGCGTTAGCTGATTTATTTTCATTCCAATCCACCATCAGCTGTTTTTGACAGGAGCGGGGCGAAAAATTTATCATTTTGAGAGAGAAGTGTCAAATTAACTGTCACCTTATTATTATTACACCCATGGTATAATAATACATGGTAGCATTGACAACTGCTTATTTTCTCTTCAACAGGAAAACATAAACTGTCAAACACAGCTTGTTGTGCAAATACATCAGCAGCTGCTGTGGTTGTTGTTTTTTTTCACTTCAAGGTTTTCAACATTGCTTGTGTTTTCAATGGCGGATTGTGAGCGCTCTCTTTTTGAGTATATTTTTTGACAGTATATGATTTCCCAAGCAACTGTCAATGCTACCTTGTATTATTATACCATGATTACACCATGCATCAGAGCTGTAAAAGATTGAATAATTTTCAGTTTTCATTCTCTTGTTTAAAAATTCAAAAGCTGAACTCTTTTTTTGTAGCATTCAAAGTGTGAACTCTTTAGGCTTAAGTCTTTAGGCTGATTAAAATTGTTTTCAAGTCATGAATTGTAAAACGTAAAGAATGCACACTGAATTGAAATTTTAGTGAATGCAGACGGCGATGGTCGCAAGGATTTGTTGTTGTCTGAAGTTGTTTTGTATGTATTTGTGTATGCGTGTGTGACTGTTGGGCATGACTGTGATGGGTTGCCATTGGCCTGATATCATGTATAGAAAAATTATTATATACAACAAATTGTAGAAGTTAATTCCTATATACATTTTGTTAATAATATTTATTGTTAATAAGCACTTTATTATTTCAGAAAATGTCAAAGGAAAGACAAAAGCATGTCACTAAGATCGGCCGTCGAAAACAAATGACAACAAAAATGCAAAATGCTGCTTTATATTTAGCAGTATTTCATGGTAGTAAATAAAATGTCCAGTGTTTCAGAGTTGAAAAGAATGATAAAACTGAGTGCATTCATCGTATTTCTTAAGCCTACAAGAATGGGATTGATATTTTTCATAAGTTCCATTCCTTATAAAGCGTTGGATGTGCATTCTTTTATCTTCAAAGAATGATGAATTGTGCATTTGTAATTCATTTACTCTACAGAAGCATAAGATTGCAATCTGGTTGATGCAGCTTTTGAATGATTTAAGAGTGTGTGCATTCCGAAATGATTCAATCTTTTACAGCTCTGCATTGCATCATGCATACCTGTTTCCTGAAAGACCATTTGAAGTTTTCTAATTTATCTATAAAGAGTTTTTAATTTACACCATTCTGATAATTTAAAAATGCGATTACTGAGAAAAAGATGCACTTTGTTTTTGGGTAATTGATTTTATCCAATTGTAGAATTATCCATGCATACCTGATAAATTAAAGAAATGAAATGAAAAGCAAGTAAAAATGATTACGTACAAGCATGACATTTAAGGTATAGGACCCTTTTCTGTTATAGAATAAATGTTTCTTCCATCAACAGCGTCCACAACACCACGTATTTTGTACTTTTCGAAAAAGCGAAGTGCAAATTTAGGTTTTTCTTCTGATGTTAACTAAGTTATCCACTGTGGGTATAGTGAAGTCTAAACAAGTTTAAGACCTCGGAGAGGACGATACCGAAACTGGATTGCGCTAAACCAACTTCGTAATCCTTACCAACTCCTTTTTGGTATCCGCCTTCTGCGAAGAAACGCAAGCAAGCGCTCAGTTTCGCAATAGGCGGAATACTAAGACATTTCTTGGATGGCGATGAGGAGCTGGTTAGCAAATATAAAAGCAGTCTAAACATTTCTTTATGTACCCGGTAATTCTGTAGAAATCTAGAAGAAATGTAGAAATTATTGCTTAAAATATAGCCTTAAAATAAATATTTCGACGTTTATTTGGTTCATACAGCTCCAAGGGATTGGAATGGTCGCGCAACTTTCTTCGATAAATCAGTACTCAAATCACTTTTGAGCAAGTATTTCCAAAATAGGCTGTGTGCTTTTCGGAAACTTTTCACTCGGATGATAAGAATATGATGAGTCTGATATGATGAGCAAAAAAAGTTCAAAATTTTGTGATTCCAACAGCATAGCAACCATAAGCACATAAAAGTGGAAAATATTTGCGTAAAATACTGTTAATTTGCAGTATATATCAACAATTTTGCAAATTAAATTAAATTCTTGCGGTAAAACACTATCGAAATATAAAACGTCAAAACTTCCAGCTTACATAAATTGTATTCAACTCAGTAAATTCTGTCCTACCACGAGTGAAAAGTTTCCGAATAGCACACGGCCATAAACTTCAATTTTTTTGTTTATTTATTGAAACAACTGTTTTATGTCAAAACTTTGTCCGAAAATTCGAGGCAAATTTTTATCGGAAAAACAAAAAATGTTTTGTGAATCCGAGCGGAATTCACAATAAGACTGATTATAATCTGGCAACTTCGTTAACTTAAACAATTTTATTTCGTAGTTTTGTATATTCGAACAAGATGTCCAACATTTATTTAATACCAATAACAGTGTTTTTAATTTTTCAATTAACTTTTGTTGGAACGTAAGTTAAATAATTTAAGAGCATATAATTCAAAACTATCATTGCTAACATTGACATTTGTTTTTTGTTGCTTAGATATATTGCTGCAGTGTTGCAAGGACATGTTGTGCCAAACGTTCCCTATATTAGTGACGCTGCAACATATTCTCCGGAGAGTTGCGTTTTTGGACAACTTATAAACATTGGAAGCGTTCTATGTATGACTTGTTTTTGGTTTTATTGTTTCATGACTCATGCTTTTTTATTTTATTTCAGTGGGAATCACAATTTACATCCGCTATCGTCAAGTTCTTGAGATGTTTGATCATCATCCGGATATTGGGACGGGAGTGTTGAAGCACAATCGTCTGGCAGTATGGTTTGGGTTGGCTTCTTGCTTAGGTATTAGTTTTGTTGCAAACTTCCAAGAAACTAATGTGCGGATTATACATTTTGTTGGTGCATTCTGCTGTTTCGGTTGCGGCACTTTGTATTTCTGGATGCAGGTAAAGAAGCTTATTAATTATAATTGTAAATGTTAATAAAATGATATCATTGTAGGCTTTGATTTCTTACATGCTATACCCAATGGCAGGAACGAAATTGAGAGCGCATTTACGTTTGGGCATGGCGGTTTGCTGTACAATTTTGTTTATTTTGTTGGCTGTCACCGGTGTAATGTCACATATTATGTTTAAGGGTCAGGATCCAAGGAAGTGGTAAGTCATTCTACATTGATATCATCATTTGAACTCACTTCACATGCCCTTGTATTGGTTTCACATACATACAAGCAAACACATGCCCACACACTTATAATCTATTTTATTTTTTTGAAAGTTTAATTTTTTTATAACATCGTATATAAATTGTATTTTTTTCTTTTTTAAGGTATCCTTCTGATGGTGGCTGGTACTTCCACGTGGTTAGTTCTATTTCGGAATGGATAATTGCAACTATATTTTGCTTTTACATATTATCCTTTGCCGATGAATTTCGCGATGTTCGTTTAAATCACCCCCAAATAACGCTGATCTCCTATTCCGTTACTCTGTAAACTTATTGAATTGGGCTATTTAAGAAAAATAAAACACGTATTCTACTTTAATTTTTTAATACGATAAGATAAAAAAACAAAGCTGACTGGTTACTGTAACTTTATCTGCCTGTGATAAAGATAATCGAATAGATGACTTACATATTCCAAGAGAAACCAATACAATTAGGATTATAAAGTAAAGTAATGAAATTCACATTTATTGAAGTTAACAATAGTCAATTTAATTTCAGTTTATTCAGAATCTTTACAGGACTGTGTAAATGTTTCAAATAATTACGTGAATTACTACAATATGGGAGAAAACACATTATATTTATTAAACAAAAAATCATGAAAATCTGTACTTTATCAAAAATATTTAATGGTTTCTTTTGATTTTACCTTTTGCGATCTCTGGAACGATTGCTTTCTCGATGCTTATGCCCACCGTTACCTACACGAGAACCATGAGAGCCATGCTGTGTGTACCGGTTATGTTTGCTAGATCGATGATTGTTTCGAATATCGTGATCCTGATATTTATCACGTTCTCGATACTTCTCACCAACACCACTGCTGCGATCTTTACTATTGGAATAAAAACCGGACCGTTCACGATCTCTCGATTTCCTAAAGCGGAGTTATCAGTTTAATGAAAGTTATTAACTTAAGTACATTTCAAGTACCTCTTGCGATGTTTAGAATGTGGCGAACTCGATGGTGAGCGTGAATAGTTTCGAGATTTCTTTTTATTTTTAGACGGAAGTGGTGAACGGTCACGTTCGCGATGAGTTTTCTTCGATCTGGTTTTGTATTCTACACTACCTGCAGAAGCAGAGCGAGAACGGGGCGAGCGTGAACCTCGAGAGCGAGAGCGTGAATGGGAGTCCTTTTCAGCTAGTTTATCTGATGGTAAAGGCAAAGGAATGGTACGCTGTATGAATCCTCCCCAAGCATTATGAGATCCATTATTACGGTCCACAGTTTTTACAGCAGGTGGTGTGTTTAACTCTTGCTTTTTATTTCGGGATTCCATGTAACGAACTTTTAACTCTTCAACTGAGGCTTCTAATTTTTCAACGTTTGGCTATAAAAATTTTATTCTATCAAAATTTAAAAAAACATGTTTTATTTTTATTACTTTGGTTCTGCGATACAATTCCATGACACGATAGCAAATGTCGATGATGTCGTCCTCTGGAACACGAAATGTACCAAACCATGACGGTGAACTAGGAAGAGGGATGCTTAACTTCCGCGCGCTCAAATATATACAAGCGCAAGCAATGGTCTCTGGATTGTACCGCATAAAAACATCCGTTCGAAGAGAATCATTCATAAAGTTCCAAGACATCTGCATTAGTTGTTCGTGCTTTTCATACTTCAGAACTTGCAGATACATAACGATTAGCTTGTGTGGGTGCTTTACATGCACGCAAAATCCCAATTCCTTAAGAACTCTCCTTTCTGCTTTGATAACTTGAGTTTTAAGATTTGTATAAAATTGATCCAGTATCATCGGGCTTATATCTCTAATAAAAGGAAGTCGATTTAGTTTAAAAACCATACATTTAGCATTATTCCACTTACTTTTGAGCTCGCACTTGTTTTATGTGGTGGAACACGTTTATCACGTCTCGTATTCGACGCGGTGCTTCCTCAATTTTGGAGGCCAGGCACACACAGCTCATTGCAACCGTCTCCATATTATGCCGCACAAAGCTTTTAGAGTAAAAAAAACGTTGAAAAATAACTTGACCAGTGGCCATAGCAACCTGAGGCAGTTTAAGTAATATCCCCGCAGTCTGTATTAGCTCACATCCTAATATACGTAGATCCTTCTCAGTCTCTTGATCTAATCCATCCAAATGCGAAGGAGTCTGATCCAAATTTTTATCTGGAATAATGCTATTCTCTAGACTAAGAACAATTTTGTTAAACAATCTCGGGAAAGGCTTATTAGCCGAACTTGAATCTGCTACAGAAGCCGAGTTGCCAGTGGCATTAGAGACTGCGGCCGCAATTGCAGACGCTGCTGCAGAGGTGGCCATTTCAATATAACTCACTCCAGAATGTTGGGTATGTATTACTACCATTTGTTACATTTGCACTATAGCAATTATATTAATAAAATATTAAATAAGCAATTAAATAAAATAAAAATTTACAGGCAAATTTATTGGCCTAATATGATGGCGAATTTAAGGATGTGCAATTCAAAGTCGACTAATCAAAAATCGAATTCTTCTTTCGATTTTTTTGCATCAACAAAAAGCTGACTTGTATAGGCCTGTTTTACATTGGTCAAGACTTGAATTCAAGTCTGTGAGTTTGTAGGCAATTCGCCGCACATCGGAGGCGACGAAAGGGTAAGAGAACATTGACGCCGTCATGATACAATAAGAAGGTAGGGTAAGGAGCTTTGACAAGACCTACTGCTAATGTCAAAACCATAAAATACTGTGCTACCATATCTTTAGAAAAAAATCCTATGACAAATCGATGTTTCATGGTTTCCGTGGGTAAGCGTTTTATATAAAATGTATTGCTGAAAATATTGCTGAAAGGAACTTTTAAAAAGAAATTGATTTATCTACAACAGTTCCACTATCTTAAGAAGACTTAAAAAAGTTTTTCATAAGATATCGTATGCACATTAGAATAAAATTTTTAAAAAAAGATATAAAGAAAACAAAAATAAACAAAAAATGATGGGCAATATTAAATTAGTGAAAATAAAGCTATAAAATAACTAAAAAATGCGTTGTTTCATTTATAGACACATTGATTCAAAATTTTCTTATTTACCCTATATAAAATTCCTTTTCTATGTGTTTATCCCACATTTATTAAATATACAGAAAAGTGGTATCGCTAAAATGCTTTTTGACATAAGCAGTAGGTCTTGTCAAAGCTCCTTACCCTACCTTCTTATTGTATCATGGACGCCGTCAATTTTTTGGCAATTTTTTGTATTCCTTTTGTGCTTTTCGCTGTTTTGTCGAAGTGCTTCACATTATTTTTCGTTTGCTTGCTTGCGTTGCGTTTGGTGTTTTGTAGCTGAAAATTGTAAGGCTGCGAACATAGTGCATGTGTATGAGCAGAGCAAACATATTAAAGCAATAAAGAACGCATCTCTTTTGCACCAGAATTCAATTCTTGACCAATGTAAAAGGTTTCGTCAAGTCTAAAAGAGAAAGTCAAAAAAACTTAATTTCAAGTCTTGACCAATGTAAAAGGGGTCTTACACTATGAGCTCGAACATAACCTGACTCGCTGACGGATTCGCTGTGTAACAAAATGCTTGAAAATGTAATACTTGAAACAGAATCAAAGCGATTAGCGATTGGCGATATTTTCAAGCAATAGAATGCCTGAAAAGGTATGAACACGTCTGAAATCAAATCGCTGGTCGTCAATCGCGACGAACATTCGCCAGATTAGAGCCCGATTGCATGAAAATGTATGAACACGTCCAGAATGAAATCGCAAGTCGTCAGCCGCAACGATATATCGCACAACTAGAGCCCGAACAGAACCAAAGCGGCTGTTGGTTGTAGAGTGCGCTATGCAACAAAATACATGTAAATTTATGCAGCCGCCAAAAATTATGTACTAAACACATTGACGACGACAGCGACGACAAACTGTCAAATTAGGAATAGTTCTATATTGACGACACGATATTGCGACATTAGACCAAATTCTCTCCGTAAGAAATACATGTAAAACAAATTTGACAGATGTCGTAATGTTGCTGTCGTCGTCAATGTGTTCAGTACATTAAATGGCCGTAGAAATCCGCGACGGAAAAACGCAAGAATAGAATCAATTTTATTTTTTCTCCGGCGGCTGGCGGATCTCTTTATGAGTGGCGTAAGTGTTGCCATATTTAGTTAAGAATTGGCTGTGTTTAGTGCTATTTTATTAGTTTTTAGCATAAGCTGACCTTTTGTTTTGTGTGTGTATTGCATTCCATGAGTTGACGTTTCTCTTGGTGTATTTGTACCATTCACACACCAAAAAGCAACTCTGTTGCGACATTCTGAACGTGTTCTCAAAAGATTTTGCCGAGAGAAGACTGACAACCGACAGCCACTTTGGTTCTATTCGGGCTCTTAAGGGGCTTCTACACACTACAACGGCTGTACAAATATCGGTTGCTATTTGATGGTTGTATGCGATTATTGTATTGCTTGGATGCAAGCAAGCGACGAGTTAAAGTTGCAATATTGCACGGTCGAATGGTTGACTCTGCCAATCGTTGTACGATGAGCGATTGTACAGCCGTTGTACCGAGAAGAGCCCTTTTTAGAAGCTATTCTATTTTTCTCTGGCGACCTGGTGATCCTCTTATTCGTATTAATATATTTTATTTATTTATATTTTAAATATTTTAATATGTATTCAATAAAGTATTTAAAGTCTATAATTGCATTTACATGTCAGTAAAAATATGTTCGGCAAGATATAATTTCCAATAGTCACATCCAGTGACAAAAAGAAAAGCAAAATGATCCGTCTCAATGCCCCTAAACTGGGTTACACGGGGCTAACGCGGTCAAGTTTTGCCTTTCAAGTTGCAATACACTTACACATTTTAACTTACACACTAACACTTTTGAATTTGACTGCCAGCTTGATATAAAATTTTCCTTGATTTTTGTTTAATTTGACCGCGGCAAGAACAAATATTAAATTTTTTAATGTTTTCAACATTTACTTTATTTACATTTATTTGCTTTTGCATTTTATTAACTTTCCACAATTAAAGCTTTCATATAACAACGTTTACTAATTGCACAAAAATGTTGCATCGTATGAAAAATTCTTAAAAAAAAAAAATAAATAACTCGCCATTTCAGCCCCATGGTTGAATAAATAAGGTTGTCGCATGGGTGAGAGCGAGTTCCCATAAATGTCAAATCGAAGTTGACAGCTCATACAAAATCTGAAAACGAAAATTAATAACATGAAAAGCCGTTGAAGTTGTTGTTGTTGCTTTTCATTGATTTTGACAATTATGGGTACTGAGAAGAGAGTACGATCAGCCACGAGACAACCTTATTTATTCAACTATGTTCAGCCCTTTCAGAGAGGCAGACTGCCACAACTGTCAAAATGAAATTGACTGCCCATAGAAAATCCGAAAGCGATAATTTTTTTTATTTTTTGTTTTTGTTTTTCATTTTCAAATTGCTATTGAAAGACAATTTTGGCTATGAGGAAGAGAGCTCAGTCCGAAATGCGTCTACCTCTGTTATTCTACCATGCTTGAAAGGACTTTGACCTAGCTTCTTATGATCAATTGTGTTGTGCGTGTTATTAAGTTTGTACACAATTGATCAAGAACCGAACCTACATGTTTAACGCCGACTCCGAACGGCGATGAACGGAATGTTCTTGTTCTCAAGAAGCTTTACATGCCATTTGGAATACTCTCTGAGGTTTGCCATTGTCTGCAGAGAGGTGGCGGCCGTACAGAAAAATTATTTAATTCAAATAATTTTCAGTCGCTGCTGGGTTTCGAACCTGGGTCTCTAGGTTCGCTGACATAGCGGCCACGCACTTTAACCAACTACACCACGGACGCCATGAACATTTTTTATTATTTATTTAAAATGGCATGGCAACATCATTTCATTCCTTCACTCTATTTTAATATTAGGGGTATTCACGGGTTGATGCGAATTGCAAGAATGCGAAAATGAAACATATTTTTCACACTTACGCGTGAACATCAATATTGTAACTTTACGATAGCTGAAACTATATCGTAATAACTAATTTTTTCCTTAGCGAGAAATATAATTTGTAATCTGTATTTGTAATTTATAAATAGTAATTTGATTACAAATTATATTTCTCCCTAAGGAAAAAATCAGTTACTTTGCTTCTTTTGCAAAACTCTAATTTTTGACTTACGAGGTTCAGTCAGAGGCCAGTCGATATTACACATCCATTTCGTAAGGGTGTTGTTGACCCCTCTGTTGGTGAGAGCTTAACTTATGGCTTCATGAGAAGTGTTGTTAAAAGTACCTTCTATGTCGAGAAAGGCACATAGTGCTATTTCTTTCATTTTTAAGGTTTTCTAAAGTATATTTGTCAGTTGATATAGAGCAGTCTCTGTTGATCTACCTATTCCAAGCGGAAATATACGCGATAGACAGGTGCTTACATTTTAAACTGAACGTAAATACCGGAACCAAAATATAGCTATCCTTTTCAACAGTCAAGCGGCCATCAAGGCACTATGATCTCACCAGAAAACCTTAAAACAGGTGATGGAGTGTCTTGACAAACTTAATACGCTTGGGCTACACTACCGGGTCTGGATCTTATGGGTACCGGGACACAAAGGTATACAAGGAAATGAAATTGCTGACGAATTGGCAAAGAAAGGAGCGTCAACTACCCTTGTTGATCCGGAACCATTCTGTGGGATAGGCCATGATACAATTAAACAGGTAGCATTGACTAGTATAGATTTTCTCAGCAACAAGGAAACCACCATCTGTCAAAAACAGTTGTTCGTGCAACAAAAATTAAACGAATGTAAAAATAAATAAATTCCGCAAAATATGTGCGTTAAATAAACAATTATAATAATGAAAGTTGTGAAAAAATTATGTGTGATTTGTGTTTAACGTTTTCCAGCCGTGGTGTTTTAATTTTAATTGAAAACTTCTTCAATTTCGTACACATGCATCTGCAGCTGCTAAGGTTGCTGCACTTAAACGTTTTCAACTTTTTTTTTTATGTTTGCACTTAATAACATTAAGTTTACAAATTATCTTCGTTCCAATAATAATAACTCACTATTAATAAAATAAAATATGCAATATTTCGTTATCAAATGTGTGGTTATTTGCAAGCTCTGACATATAAACAGTGGCGAAAACATAAGCCATGGTATAATAATACATGGTAGCATTGACAACTGCTTATTTTATCTTCAACAGGAAAACATAAACTGTCAAAAACAGCTTTTTGTGGAAATACATCAGCAGCTGCTGTGGTTGTTGTTTTTTTTTACTTCAACGTTTTCAACATTGCTTGTGTTTTCAATGGCGGATTGTGAGCGCTCTCTTTTTGAGTATATTTTTTGACAGTATATGATTTCCCAAGCAACTGTCAATGCTACCTTGTATTATTATACCATGACATAAGCATAATTGAACGCTCTCTTTCTTGACTTTTTTTTTACTGGTTTCCCAAGCAACTGTCAATACTACCTTGTATTATTATACCATGGGATCAGTGTGACCAGAAGATTTGTGTAGAAAAATGCTTTTTGTTAAATAAAAATATGCTAAATATTCCAATTTCAATTTTTATATTCCACTAAAATATTCCACTTTCAAATTTCAAGATATATATCTAAACAAAACTAAATATGCATATAAAAGAAACACAGAAGCAAGTTTAAGAACATTTATTTATTGATTATTATCACACTTCAATTTATAAAACATAAGTTAATATTAACAAAATAAGATGAATAAGACGTTAAAAAAAAATATATCAGAATTATATATTCTTTTTAAAATATTCACATATTTTTCTCACAGAGAAAACTTAATTGTTTAATCAGAAACATATAGGTGTATTACATATCGTCACCTAAAATCTAAAAAACCGTAACATATTTTATTTTTTATTTTTTTTTTTTTTTTTGAGAAGCCAAAAACGTTTTAAAATGGGATGTATTTTAGATTTTGATGTGATATAACCTGAGCAGAATTGACAGCATCTGACAACTTTCCACCAGATTCTAGGGAACAATCTTCAGCAGATGGTGAATCATATTCATCTGGTGAATCTTCTTTGAGTAAGAACTTTGATCAATAACTTTATTGCTTTGAAGCCACCTTTTAACATAGTAACAAGAAATAGTTATTATTTGCAATAGTGTTTTGTAAAGTAAATTACTTACTGTTGTAACATAATTCACATAAAATCAAACAAACAAATAACAAATTTATTCCTTTTTCTAAGCTAAGTTATTAAATAAAATGCAATGAAATTGGCAACGACGAAGTTAACCACAAAACAAATTCATTATATTGCGTTTTACAAGGTGGTTCAGAGATAAAAAATATAAAGTGTCTATAACCAGAATATAATCATTTAGTAATCAAATAGTGATTTTGAATTGCAATTTTTGTTAATTTTGAAAGAAATTGGAATTCGAAAAATATTCCACTTTTTTATGCTACATATTTTTTAAAAAGAAAATATGCTTACTGAAGATAAAATATGCCAAAGTGGAATATAATATTCCACTCTGGTCACACTGCATGGGATAGGCAAAGGAATTCCCTCTCTCTCAATAAAGCAGTGGTGCTCAACGCACGGTTCAAATAACAACAAAGAGAGCTTTCCGAGTGCACAGCTTTACACTGAAACAAGAAGTTGTTAAAAGCTATAACAACATTTGGTGCAAGGAACTCTTGCCGAGTGTTGGATTTTCAATATAATAATTATTTTTTTTATTTTTGCGTTAATTTTTCGCTATTTTAACATAGAAAACATCAAGCAAAAATGTATCAATGCTTTTCTTGAAACATTGCAATATATTTACGTATATTCATAAATAAAACAGCGAGCGACCCTCATACCACATGAACGCTCAAAGTATACTGACTTGAAATTTAAAGCGCAACAGAAAAAACAAACTTTTACGCAGTGTACAAACACAGCGAGCCGATTGATACTTCGTGTGCAAAAGCTCAACAACACACGATGCCCGCGGGCTATGGGAAACACCGTTGCCAGATTGGGCGATTTATCGCCAATTGGGCGCTTTTTTTCTTGTTTTTGCGCTTAAATTTTTAGGAAATCGCCTGGCGATTTTTTGGGCGATTTTTGTAAAAACAACCTTTTTTCATAAACTCATCTAATGTGTTTAAAATTTCAATTAAAGAAAATAACAATTGTTTTAAGTGTTTGGAACACTCTGTTAACAATGCGACTGAACACAGCTCACAAGCCCTTATCGATAATTTATTTATATCGAAATACTTATTTTTTTGAGACCGTTTCTTCAAAACATCAACTCATTTAATTCATATTTTCAACGAGAAAAAGTTGACTTTTTTCAAGCATATGTTGAAATCACAACATTTATTCCAAAGACTTGTTTCAAAAATTATAAAAGAAGACATTGTCAAAAATTTCAATTTTGATAATTTAGCTACATTCAGCTTAAATAAAATTTTAGCGGATAAAAGCAATTATAAAAAAATTAATGACCTTACATTTCATTATCAGTTCCATGAAGAAATTCACAAATTAAGTGATGATATTGTAATGATAGACATACTATCAAAATGCCAGAATTTCATCATAGTTTTAATCAAGGAAATGTTAAAACGATTACCTAGTCTGTTAGAAATTTTTGAAAATGCTTTTATTTTATGTCCTGAAAGATGTTTAAACTATATAAGACCTTCTTTCCGTGAACTCCCTCTTCATAATCTATCTCTTGAAGAGCGACGTGCAGATGAAATCGAATACGAATCTTTGTTGAAATTTCCATGGAGCAATGTTTTCAAAAACAAAGTGAAGAATCCAAGCCTTCTGAAAGTGAAGAATTTTGGTAATCGGCATACAAAATTAAGACAGCCGTAGGCGGAAAAATGTTTGACAATATTTGTAAGTTGGCATTCATCTTGTATAAACTAAATCAATGTATGAACTAAACAATACTTCGAGAATTGACGAAACGGAGGAAGAGTCTAATATAATAATAATTTTTTAATAATAATAATAATTTGTGCCTTTATTGTATTAGTACACTAAGAACATAGTTCTTTTAAAGTACAAAGATCGATGACAAATAGTTTGGATTACAATAATTAATATTAATTTAAACTTAAGCTTAACTTAAAATTAAAATTAAAACATTATAGCAATCTTAAACAACTAAGTGAATTTAATTATTAAGCAGAAGAAAAAGAAAAATCAAAAATAATGTAAGATGTAGTATGAAGAGAGAGAGATAGAGATTGAGATAAAGCATAAGAAAGAGATGGAAGAGAACTGACCTTTTATTAAGAATAAGGCGATGAAAAATGCCTTAGTATTGAGCGTTTGAAAAGCGTATTTGACTGAATCGATTTTAATTGACCTGGTAATGAGTTCCAAATTCGAATGGCGTTAATAAAAAATAGTCTTGTGGAGTTAAGGTAGTTAAAAGTTGGCAAAATTAGCACTTGGCTTCTATGTGATCTACTAAATTGTAGTTTTTCAAATAAGTAAGAAGGAGTTTTGGAGTGTATAAGTTTATGTAAAAATATACAATTTCTGATATTAGTATAACTTATTATGTCACACCCCAGTATACAATTTTTTAATTCAGCTAAATGATCGAACCTACGTAACCCATAGACATAACGTGTAGCATGATTAAAGGCAATTTGTAATTTAAGCTGGGACCGTGAGTCTAACTTACTATACACAAGTTCGGAGTACGATATGATCGGAACAATTAGCTGGATTACAAGTTTTCGTCTTATATCAGTGGGAGTGTACTCAGACGACATTCTAAGATTTCGCAATACATAATATATTTTTCGAACTACGCCATTGATGTGATCTGTGCATGTGAGAGAAGCATTAACATGAAAACCAAGACTAACTACACTATTAACAACTTTAATTATCTTATCATCCATTAATACATGTGGAATTGTGGTAGGGTTAATTTTTACTTTAGAGATAGGCAACATATAGGACTTTAAGACATTTAGATGGAGACTATTATTCATAGCCCATAGGCTTATACTGTGGAGATCTTCATTAAGTTTACAGACTAGATCTTCCATAAGGTTTGTTTTGCCAGACAAATAAATCTGAACGTCATCAGCATAAGCATGCATTGATGAATAGGTGCAGCAGCGAAAAATGTCATTCACAAATATAGAGAATAGCAAAGGACCAAGAACCGATCCCTGGGGCACACCGCAGCAAACAGCTCTGTGACTAGAAAAATTAGTGTCAACCTTTACCTTTTGCTTTCTATCAGTCAAATAACTACTTAGTAGGCGAATAGCGTTGTCGCAGAACCCAAACAGGTATTTTAGTTTTTGACATAATAGTTCATGGCTTACAGTGTCAAATGCTTTAGAGAAGTCAAGCAAACACAATAGAGTTAGTTGACCATCATCATAAGGGGACCTTATATCATCCAATACTTTAATCATTGCAGTAGAGCAACTGTGACCTACGCGAAAACCTGATTGGAATGGTGACAAAAGATTGTTTTGACTCAGGTATGCCGATATTTGGTTAGCCATAAGAGATTCACATATTTTGGACAGAACAGGCAAGATGCTTATTGGCCTGAAGTCTTTTGGCTCACAAGCTCCAGTTTTTTTTGCTACCGGCGTTATTATTGCAGACTTCCATAAAGAAGGAAAAGATGATGTGGTAAAACAATGGTTTATAATGTGGGTTAGTGAGCTAAGAACATGCGATAAAATAATTTTTATAAATTTTAGATTTATGTCATCTTCTCCAACAGCGTTCGATTTAATTTTCAAAACAGCCTTTGCCACTTCATCTTCTGTTACCGCTGAAAACTGAAATATCTGCTCAGTAGGAGAGTCTGAAATATTTGAAGAAGTAGAAGTGCTAGTTTGATTAACATTCAGACTAGAAATGAAATAATCATTAAGACAGTCAGGCTGAATTTGGCAATTAAATGTTTGCTTATCTACAATGCAAAGATTCTTCAAATTATTCCATAGCACCTTTGGTGGAAGAGATGTTTTTAATTTAGCAGCGCAATATTTTATTTTTGACTGTCTTATTATAGCAGTTGACTCATTCCTAGCAATCCTATAGCTTTCCCATTTCTCAGGTGAAGGGTTCTTTTTCCATATGCTCCGCAACATATTTCGTTTTTTTATTGCGCGCTGAACACGGTTGGTGAACCACGGACAGGACATATTTATAATATTAACAGTTTTTAAAGGAACATGACTAACAAATAATTCATTTATTACACTTGTAAACAGCGCTACTTTATCTTCAATATTAGGACAAAACCACACATCATTCCACGGTGTTAGAGACAGGTCACACAAGAGAGACTGCGAGTCAACCGACTTAAAATCACGATACGAGAACGTATTTGACATAGCAGAACGAGACAGATTAATCCCAAGTGTACAAAAAATTAGGTCATGGTCCGATAAAAAGTAAATTTGGTCAAACAATAGAACAGTAGAAATGTCAGAAACAATAAAATAATCAAGAAGACTAGGACTATCATTAGACGAAAAACGCGTAGGCATAGTATTATTTAAAACAGAGAGACCAATATGGCTGAAGGAACTACGTTTTTTGCAAAAAGTTTTTTTTTCAAGTTGCATATTGAAAAATTCTAAAAGGTTATAGTCTCTAAAAAAATGTTCTTTAACGATCAAAATTCTCGTATAAAATGAAGTAGCTTTTTTATTATTTTTTATAGATCTCAAAAATATGAAAATAAGAATATCTAATACTATTAACAGATCTCAATATTATTTGAAAAAAAAATGTATATAATTGTTTTGTTTTTTCCAATATAATAAATTTCTTAGAAAAAATGGCGATTTTTTTTTTTCATTGGGCGATTTTGGGCGATATTTTTTTTAAATTTCGCGCTTTTCTCAAAAAAGTTCTGGCAACACTGATGGGAAACCATGTAGTGAGCACCACTGCAATAAAGACAGAGGAAGAAAAAGAAAAAGGAAAATACTGGAGATACTTACCAGGGTTAAAGCACTCTAAGCCAAGGATCGAAAATAACCGTTATTTTCGAAATTGCGATTCAAAAAGTCAGGCGGAAAAAATATGTCTTTTTGATATTTCAATAAAGCTGTGCGATGCTTGTTAGCTAAGGAATAATAATCTTAAAAGCTTTTCAGTCAAAAATAAAAGTTGAAATTTAATTTTTCTATCAAAACAAGATTTAAAAAGATTTAACTTTTTTTTCGGTAAAAATAATAGTTAAAATTTGACTTTACATACATAACAAAAGTATAAATTCTATTCAGTCTACTCTTCTCTACTTTTGGTTTGCTAATCACTACACATTGCGTTCCCTGTTACTGTTGTTTGTCGAATCACTACACGTCAGAGAATTGCAAGAGTATCCGACAGAAACCGGTTGCTCAAATAATACTTGTTGTTCTCTACCCTATCTATACCCAATGAAATATGTAAAATACTTATACTTATTCGGCTCATTATCATATTTGCGGGTGCAAAACAACGTGTGCCGGGGAAGCTAGTAATTAATATAGGATAACACTGTCAAATTTTTAACCTTTATTTTTAATAGAAAAAATAAAACTCAAATTTTAAATCTTATTTTTGACTAAAAAATAAAAGTCAAATTATAACTGTTATTTTTGACCAAATTAATAAAAGCCAAAATCCAACAAAGTCAAACTTTAACTTTTATTTTTAACAAAAAAAAAAAAAAAAATCAGTCAAAAAATAACTATTATATGTTGACTTTTTTGAAAAAAGTCATAACAGTTACGGTCATTGCTCTAAACTACTCTTAGGGCCATACGACCGAAAAGGATTCATAAAAAGGCATGAAGCTAACAAAGAATGATCTAAAAATCATCACAGGACTACTAACAGGTCCTTTATGTTTAACCATCACCTTATAAGACTGTGAGTAACTTCTTTTTTACCGAGTGAAAAGTTTACGAATAGCACACAGCCTATGTAATTAGCTGAAACGTGAGGTAACGTAGAAGTCTAAAAAAAATGCATGAAGCTAACAAAGAATGATCTAAAAATCATCACAGGACTGCTAACAGGTCCTTTATGTTTAACCATCACCTTATAAGACTGTGAGTAACTTCTTTTTTACCGAGTGAAAATTTTACGAATAGCACACAGCCTATGTAATGAGCCGAAACCTGAGGTAACGTAGAAGTCTATTAATAAGGTCTATTTACTTTTGTTATAAAAATGACATAAAGTACAAAGTTTTAGAAATGTTAAATATAGCTTTCGGTGAATCTTCTAAGAGTTTGAGAGTGGTAAAAGTGTTTCAAGCTGGTCGTGAAGACGTTGAAGATAACGGGATAGATATTTTCAAGTCAACCACAACAACAAAAACTTGGACCTACACAGCCCGCGAAATTTCAAAATTCCCGTTACACCTCGTACAGTTTAGGACTTAATAAAATAACTTTTTGTAATATTGCATTCGGTATGATTATATTATTTAAATATTTAAAAAAAAGAAAAATAGTAATTGATTAACTTTGATGACCAGAAAATATCACGGAAACTTTTTAACCTATGCACCAAAGAATGAAACTGAAACGGTTTAAAATAAAATGAGAAAAGGATATTTTATAATTTTTATATATATAAGTTTTATCTTTTAACTCTTCAAAATTCATTTTTGCGTATGCTTTCTTTAAAAAACATAAATGTTTTCCCTTTTTCTTTCTTACAATACAACATGAATTATTGTTTTCATCATTTGGACATTTGGCATTTTGTGCCTTAAATGACAGTTCAGCCCTCACTATTTATAATACTTGGTAATTGTGTCATGACCAGGTAACACTTAACGTATTTAACAAAACGAGACGAGTACTAAAGTTAGACATGTGGTAGTGACCTCTCTGTGTTAAAATAGCGAGAGCTAATGTATTTCTCTCTCAGAGTTTTCCTTTTATTCCGAAAGCAGATTGAAGTTCAGAAAATTTAATTTTTCTACCCCTGATGTGAAAGAACAAGGCAGAGAGCTCATGAGTAAATATCGAGACGCTCGTCGGTATTGTCGTCACGTTCTAGTGTACGCGGTTCTCGCTCCTGTCTCTATAGCAAATTTAAGCCTGAAGAAAATCTATATTATCTGATTGGAAAATAAATATATTTATAACATTAATAATGGAATTTTAGAAGAGGTATCAGAAGTTCAAAGTGAATATTCAAAGTTGTGCTATTTAGAATTGAATATAACTAATGGAATTTTAAATGGCTTTAAGAAATTCTAAGAAGAAAAGAAAAAAATTATGATTGATATGAATGTTAAGGGATGCGAAGGGGTTTGATGGATTCCATCTAGATGTGTGATCAAAAAAATTTACAGACAGCAAGTTATTACATGTGCACACGAAAAAGAGGTTCTTGAAGTATAATATCCAGAAAATATACAAATAATTAGTAATCTTTGACAAGAATTTTTGATTAAAAAAATATAACAAAATAATTACAACAAAGAAAAAAAAAATTGAAATTGTCTGTACAACATGAATCTATAAATAACATTAACATACATTTAATGGATACATACATACATTTAACGACTAAAGGTTCTCGTGTTGTTTTTATAACAGTGAGAAGTGATTTTATTATTTTAATTATTTTGTATAAAATTATGAGACTCGTGAACTCAAAATCGTTTTCTTGTGGTTTGAGTTTAAATGCAAGCGCAGAGAGTTTAGAATAAATTTTACCTCTTAGCCGTAGACATTAAAGTTATTTTAATGTAAAGTAAAAAAAAAAATAAACTCATATAGACTGACACGAAAGGTCTATAATAAGAGGGTGTTCTTTTCAAGGTCATATAAGTGAATAAAGTCAATATTACGACCTTATATATAAACTATTATAACTTCAATCCTTCATGATGATTTTCTTCAACTTCAAAAAATGATAAAGTTTATCATGTATCTTTAGTAGGTCAGGACAGTTCAAAATTCGAATGAAGTTTAACATGTATTATTTAGAAGAATCATTTTGAAAGTTTGATGACCTTAATATGAAGATCCGTTTCAACAAAGTACAATATATAAAAGGACTTTGAGTTTTGATTATATATATATATATTCTACTTCTCTTTCTTTGTTCTACAACATCTCTCTTTATATAAAAAGCATGTCGCACGTCAGACGTCAAAAAATGAATTTATATATGTTTTATTCTCGTGCTCATCAGCATCATATCATATCACACACCAACCCAGACAACGTTTCTGTCTTTAACCCATTTTCTCCGTTCACCTAGAATGAGTTAAAAAAGACAAAAGTGCTCACAGCATCTCCCATTTTTTTTATTCGGACTCAAGAACAAAATGAATCGATAGCTGGCTGTTCTGCATTTGCTAAAATTCTTTTTGTCGACTAAGTCGTAGACAAAGTTAAAATGAACATGTGAAAAAAATACATAAAATAAGCAAAATATTTTGAAGCACACAGATGCTCGAAAAGTTTCAGACGAAATATTTTTTGTACTCGTACTAAATAAACAATTCAAACGTCAACACGAGTTCATAAATATACACACATGTATATAATATAATATAATAAATGTATATAATATATATTGTGTACAAATTGGCATATTTAGATACATACATTGCATGTGTATTGAAATTGAATATAATTTGCAATTTGCTTTCAAAACGTTTGGACAGAAATCTCAAGTGAACAATCATAATCAAATGTTTTTTAATAAAAAAAAAAGACCAAAAGTGCAAAAGTGACATCAAAAATTATCGGTTTTATAATAACGGGAGACACCGGTGATTATGCAAAATAGTTTTTCTTAAAAACGGTGATTACCGGCTAGAAAAGTTTTGTCCTAGTTTCCTAAATCCGTTTTATTAGTAGTAGATAGATTTTAAAAAGTTCTAAAAAAGTGGAAATCTAACCTAATTTTTATAAATTTTTTTTTGTGCGCTCAATATTTAGTGTTTTTTTTATAATAAAAATATATAATTTTAAAATAAACCATTTTAATTTGTGTAAAACTATTATTACTGGACTAGGTGTGAAAAATCATGGTTAAAATCTTATTAAAAATGTTCTTACACTTTACAAAGCTAATGTTTCAGTGAAAATTTCTTTTAATTGTCTTCTGTTTGTCTTTTCTATTTAACAAGTCTAAATGATGCCATTATTTTCACATTAAATGAAATTATTATTTTGCATATAAAAGAAATTCAATTGGAAAAGAAGAACCGCGAGTAACGATAAAGAAACGAACGTGAATTGTCCTGTGTCAAAGTTTTTTGTTTTGACAGTTACCACCAGATATGCCTGTTAAGAAACAAGGTAAGATTTTACTTCTGTTTTCAAGATAGAAGCATAATAAAGATGTATTTTGTATATAAAGTACAAATTTAGAAATAGTTTATAGAGTATAACGATTAATATTAAACAAAATACTTAAAATTCTTTGAGGTATATTTACTACTGACGGCCGACTTAATGGATTTAGCTCATAGAAGATTTTAATATATTTTTGTGTATATTTTAGTATATTTATAAGGTTCTCTCCGTACCTGTAAGAAAAGGCGGCCTTGGTAGTCGAGTTGGTAGCGTGCTTGACTGCCACCCCAGAGGTCCCGGGTTCGATTCCCGGCCAGGCCATGGTCCTTCGCTTTAAACCTTTCTTAATTTTCTTTCCTCATTTCTATTCAACTGAAATTAAAAATTCATCAATATTTACGACATGAAGTTGTAGTTGATGGTAGAGAAGTTTGTGGATGAGATTGCCTTATAACTTGAATTGACTGAGGTAAAGGCATAACACTTGCCTCTGATTCAAATTCACATGTTTCTTCGGCTTTCCACCACGCTTAGAACATCCTACACCTGTTTCAATTGATTGACCTTTCCTTCCCACTAATCTATCACCCCATTTCGAACCAAGGCAGACTTGACTGAAAAGGTATTCCACCTGAAATCCTTGGTTCAAAGCTAAAAAAAAAAAAAAAAATATGCATTAGTATGCAATATATACGTACCAGTTTAAAATATACATAATTATAAAAAAAATACAGAAAACCTCCCAAGGGGTTAGAATTCCTTCTATGCACATGCCGTTAACTTTGAATAACGCTGAATGAAATTAAATAAAAACGAATAGCCACTATTGGTCAATGTATGATTCCCGGTACTTCTTTAATCTAAACTTAGGGCATTTTTAATATCCGCAACCTAAAAAACCACAATGACCGACACATGTCAACCACTAGTTGGGACACCTTATTATCGCAATGAATATCCAACTAAGAATATTTTATATAAATTATTTGCCGGCAGTCAGAAGATTAACGAAATAACTTAACTGTTTATGAACTAAGTATATCACTTAGAAGGTATGTAGGTTTTAGTATTTTGATTGTGTTCTTTAATGGTGTCCATTGAGCTACATATTTTTCTCCTTCTTTCTCTGAAACCATTGAGCCGAAATGAAACAAATTGCAGCGTTGTAGTAAAAATCGAAAAACAAATAAAAATCAATATTTCTTGTCGCACCCACTCACCACAGTTCGACATTTTTCTTAAACGGAATCAGTTGTTCGTCAACTAAACTAAAAGTTAGTTTAACCAAAAAGGTTGCAAAAGTTTTAAACCAAAAAGTATATTATTTATCAATCATTCTTAATTTGTATCTAAATTTTCTTTTCTGGAAACTTTGTCAGTGTCCACATATTTAGGCGCAAGGTTTTTAATTTAAATACAATAAAAAGTAGAACTAATTCAATTAACGTAGAAACATAATTTTATTTTCAACACTTTTTTTTTAAGATAATTCGTCAACCATGAGCTCCGATAGCGAACGTGAGAAAAGTAGCGATCCGAATGATGATACAAGTAGTGAAAATCGTACATTTCTCGACAGTGATGACTATAATTTGGATGAAGATATTGAGAGCATTGAAAAACATTCTAAAGGCGAAGCAACTCGTGCAGTTTCCTCTAATAAAATAAAATTTCCAAAAGATCAGTACGGAGCATATAGAGTTAATGTAACCAAAACGATGCACATCCACGATTTTACGCTAAAAGGTTCAAAACATTCCAAAGTGCAAAATGAGATAAATACACCGAAGAATGGAAGTCGATGTTTCAATGCTAAAAATATTGTTTGCGGAAACGAAAGTTCAGATTGTTCTGGAGAAGTTTCCGATGACGAATCCACAAATTTAATCGATCAAAAATTGGAGCAGAATTATCCAAATGTGAAAATAGTTATAAAGACAGAGGAACCTCTTTTAAGCGCGCAATCTAGGCTACAGACAACAGATATTGCCGAAAAAGAGACGGAGCTAAGTGAAAAAACAATGTTTCAGGATGATGTGGTCGATAGAAAAGTTAGTAAATCAGATAGCGATATTGAAATGAAAGATTTGAGTTTTGCTGAATTAAAGTTAAATAAAGACATAGTCGTGGAGCTGGAGCCAAAAGCTGATCCTAATATAAATTCGATTGATTTAAATTCGCCTCGAGTTCTAGTGAATCCATGTCACTTTCGTCAAAAACTAAGAGAATCTATTGATTTCTTTTACTCCGCTCATGATCTCTTGGAATATTATGATTTGAATACGTCCGAAATGGAATCTGGATATTTTGAGAGATCTGAGAGTGATCTATCAAGAGATGACAATGAGGCAAGTACCTCATTGCAAGGACAGAAGGCAATGCCACGGATATCTGCCAAAAAATCTGTCATATCTTCAATATCAGAGAATTTACGAATAGAGTTAAATAAGCTAAAATATGTTTTAGAAAATGTTGAAAATGAGTGTGACAATAAAATTGCTGGAAGTGCACTTTCCAAAAATGAATCAACATTAGTTTCTGGGTTAAGCAATTTACAAAATTCAAACCAAAATACCTTCAAGAACAACATTTTGTTAAACCAAAACAATCAAAATCAACTTGGATACTGGTCAACCATTTTTGGACAGGCTAGCCAACTTGACGATTCAGAAGAGATTTCCTTGGATAAGCGTATCGAGCTTACCCAACGTATGATTACTTTATATATATTCATTAAAACAATCGTTAGAACAAGTAGGTACGTTTGAATATTTCATACTGATTTGAAGGCATAGTAGATTCAAAGTCAATTAATCAGTTCTGCAATTGTATTCATAATTGACAGTATAGCCCTAATTGATATGTAATTGCAAATTCGAGGTTAGTGTCGAAATGTATAAGCCAAAAGGGTAACTTAAGTACAAAACAGGCTATATTTTGTAAATGTATGTTTATATTTTTTTCTTTTTTTGGACAAGTTGCATTTTTTATTATTAGAAGAGCATTTATTTCTTTTTACTTTTAGAAAATTACTTTAGATTTTCTTCATTGAAGATCCAACAAGTAACTGTCTTTATATTTTTTATTTTTACAGAAGCTCATCGTGCACTTGAGCTGCTCGAAGATTATCATTCAAGACTATCAGAACCGCAAGATCGAGCTTTACGTATCGCCATTGAAAGAGTGATACGAATTTTTAAATCACGTCTTTTTCAAGCACTATTAGGTAAGTGAACAAATACAAGCTAACTGGCATTTGACAATTTACTAATTTGCCGTTATATTTAAATAATCTCGTCCAAGAAGACCTCGTAAATTATTCGATAAGCCTAGTTTATGTATCATCTAATGAAATTTTATAAAAATGTATAATTGTTATAGGGATAAAATCCGTTACATGGATTTTATTTACCACACTGTTATTCCAACCAACAAACTTGCTTCCGATTTTGAGATTCTTTATCTCCTTCTAAAACAGAAGCTATGACAGTTGTGTTATTTGCCTGTAGAATAAGTACATTTAACGTCGTTGTAAGTAGGATCTGTAATATTTTCTATATCATATGATATGATGTATCATATATTATATGAAAATAATAGAAAAACTCATTTGTTCTTGAATTATTACACAATTTTAAATGCGCTTCAACTTTTCTATAGGCAATTTCATTGCACAATAAATTCTGAAAGGCGTGTAAATAGCGCCGAGTTGCTACTATAAAAAGACTGAAACTAGTCATTAATTTAAGCATAAAATGTGTAGTTTTCGCGTAGACCTCGTGTAGAGGACCCGGGTTCATAGTTCTACGCTTTAACCTTTCTGCATTTCTTATCTCATTTCACTGCAAATCAACTGAAATTGAAAACTCATAAATATTTACGACTAAAAGTTGTGTTAGGTGTTAGAGAAAATTATGGATGAGATTGCCTTATAAATTCACATGTTTCTATGGTTTTCCACCACTTCTAGAACATCCTGCACATGTTTCGATGCAATGCTCTTTCCTTCCCATTAATCTACCACCCCATTTCGAACCAAGTAATGGGTGAATCTTTCTAAGTAGGTATTACACCTGAAATCCTTGGTTCAAAGCTTTAAAACATTTATTTGCTCTCATCTGAGTACAAAAATAATTATTAAAAATATTTACAACAATTGCAAAATATGACAAAATATATATATGTATATATAAATTAAAGAAAACAAAAATATTGAAAACAAATTTGAGCTTTATGCCAAGCAAGACAACATGAAGACAAAGAATGCCACAACCAACAACAACAACGGCTCTGTATAGAGCAAATCATACAGCTTGACTATACAGACTGTTTCGTTGGCCGCTACACCAACTCATCAGTAGTCTAGTATGACTTTTCACTGAGATCCACTCAAGCTACTTAGGTTCTACTTATACTGCCAATTATGCCGAGAAAGTTACCCGGAATTTATTTTGGCTTTAAGGAAATGCAAAAAATTTTTGAAAATAAAAGGTCTGACTGCGTTTCCCCCCTTAAACCGCTTTGAATTTTATTCTGAAATTTTTTTTACACATTCTTAGGATGTTTTTGAAAATAATAAAAAAAAAGTTCGAAAATTTATCAAAAATAATTGAAACTGGGTCTTAAAGTCATATTTAATCTCTTTTCTTAAGAAATTCTAAGTTTCACAAGTTTTGCATATATTTAAACGACTTCATATATGACCTTGTTGGTTGCTTAATGCAATTTGTAAAAAAAATATTATTCCTTACTCTTAAGAGTCCATATATTTTAAAAATTTTGATTTTGAATTTAGAAAAACGTGAAAAATTTTGTTTAAAGAACCAAACTTTTGGTTAACTAGCGAAAACACTTTTATACTATGAACAAACATGAAAAATTTGTTCTTAACCTTGAAAAGAAAGAAAATTTAATTTTTTGGGAATAACTTGAAATTTTCTCGAATGGTTTTCCAAAGCTAACACAATCAGTATTCATCAATTCGATTATCTAAATAACAAAAGAAATCTTCTATCACCACGGTGGCTCAAAATTTTATTTGCATAAAAAAGTATTAGTTTTAGAAAATTGTAGTATTAAAGCAGTGGAAATTTTTATAAAAAATTTACTACCAATAAGTTTGATTTTCGGGCAACTGTGGTCACCTTCTGACCATATGAAATGAGAATTCCACTCTCCTTTCAAAATAACGATACCGATTTAACTTTTTGGGAGAGGACGTCAAATATCTGGATAACCTTATATGATTGAATCATGCAAACAAGACAATAAAATGATAATTTCTTAATTTTGATGTTTGAATATCAAAATGTTGAAATTATGACAAATAAATAAAAAGTCATTGAATTTATTAAAATCACAAACCATTATTTACACTCTTTCCACTTCAAATCGAAAGTGTTTCTATTTTAACTATAAAACCAGCTACAACAGGTTTATGAATAACAAAATTTTAAAAGAATTTTCACATTAAAAACCTTTTCAACTATTGAACGTTTTAAAGGTATTACAAATTATTTTTATGAATACTGCTATTAATCTTTCTTATTAACACAATGTCCGTCCGTTAACACGGTTATAATTTTGAAGCTTTCGTAATAAAAATCGATAATAAGTCGGATTAAACGAGATAAATCGGATTAAACCAACGCTTGCTTGCCAAACTATATTAAAACGGTGAAAACTCTTCAAATTCCCCAAGAATTAATCAATTGAATATTTGAATGTGTTTGAAATTTCGCCAAATCGAATCAAAACTTTAACTATCTCCAGTACATAGTGACGTCATCAAAACAATAAAACATTTATTAGTACCCTTAAAGTTAAGGGGGGTTATATACCCAGAACATTTTTTTTCAAACATATTTATACCCACCCCCACGTTTAAAAAACGTAAATGAGGGTATTTTAATTTTGTCACTCCGTTTGTAACGCCCATAAGGAGGCGTGGTAGGTATAGAAAAGTATATATATTATTGATCAGCATCACCACCCGAGTTGATTTAGCCATGTCCGTCTGTCTGTCCGTCTGTCCGTCTGTCGTCACGATTACAGCCGTAATTTTCAAGCTATCATCACGAAATTCAATATTTAAGCTTTTATCTAAAAAACTAAGATCAAGTTCGAAAATGAGCCAAATCGGATGAAAACCACGCCTACCTCCCATACAAAGTGCCTTTATCAATACGGTAAAATCTCTTAGAATTCCACAAAAATTAATATATGGACTTGAAATTTTGTATATGAGCTCCAATATTTAAAGTGCACTCTTAGTATGAAATTCAACCAAATCGGATAAAAACCACGCCTACCTCCCATACAAAGTGACTTCATCAAAAAGGTAAAATCTCTTTAAATTCCACAAAAAATAATATATGGACTTGAAATTTTGCTTATTGATATATAACATGCACTTTGTGTATAAAATTCAACCAAATCGAGTGAAAACCACACCCACCCCCCATACAAAGTGATTTTATAAAAAATGAAAGCGAATATTTTCTGTTAAAACTATGTAGGTATAACAAAAATGTTTTATACAAATAAACATTTTATTGACGGCTTAAGACTTTGAATATACTTCGGTTCGGACGTGGGGGTATTTTAACTTCGGCCCAGTCGAAGATCATTTCTTACTAGTTTTTTATATTTTCTTAAAGCTTTAAGTCTCAAGAATATGTGGTTAAAATTTCAAGTCGATATCTCAAAAAATAACAAAGTTATAGCCTAGTGAGTGAACCGCCCTCGAGTGCGCGCAGTGCACTTATTTTCAAACGCGTTTTTCTCGAAACCATGTTTTTAAAGTCGGTGACCAAGATTCCTCGAAACTCATTGAACCGATCGTTTTGATTTTTTTTTTTCGTAGCTTCGTTCATTAATTATAGGCAAAATAATGACGAATTTTTGGTGGAAAATCGTTCGGAAGACCGTCATTTTATGAAAAATTGATATTTTCAAAATCGGCTATGACAAGTACGAGTTTTAAGTATTTAGTTTAATACTATTATTAAATTTTTTGTTTCAGATGAATTTAGGAGGAGCAGTCCTGGTCACCGCATTTCACCATTTTTCACAGCGTTCTATAAAATATGATGTATCTACCTTAATACTAAATTTTTTTCAATAAAAAAAAAACTAAGCATAGTCTTGAAGGTATATATTTTTAGGTATAAAAACCTTCACTTAAAAATATCCCTTAGGTTTCCTTAAAAATATTCACAAACATGACCTTTTTTCGGCCTCTATTCGGACATACAGTCCCCCTTAAATGCTATTTAACACATAAGCTTTGAGTAACTTTGTGTTTAAAATTTGGAAAAATTTAGTGAATAGCAGGCCTATTCCTCATACAAAGTACGAGGAATACCAGTATAATAATAATCAAACCATTATATGTAACATCGAATAAACCTTTGCTAGACGGATGGGTTATCTTTATTTTGGCAAAACCGTAGATAGTTCCCGGTTATTTTTTAATAGTAATATTGTATGAATATATGTATAAAGATCAACCAAGAACATTGATAAGATATTACTTCGTATAAGAATATTACTTCTCATCTGAAGGATTGTACAAGGGAAATGTGATTAAATCATACTCAATCTCGAGTAAGAAGTATTTTGCGAGTTGGGTATATCCGTTAAGAGAATATTCTCACAATTATTGGAGCAAAATTAGTATTATTTGTTTAGTGAATAAGAAGATTTTAAAGCATGTTTTTCTGTAAATAAATTCTAGACGGATAATCAAACGGTGGAATAAAATAGATTCCTTTCGACACATTGTTACACACTTACATACTAATAATACAAGACAATATAAAACCGAAGTAAATTGTATAATTTTAAAATTATCAAGTTTTAAACTAATAAAAAAAAAAATCATTTTAAAAATTTAACAAAACAAAGTATTAGTCCTTTAATTAAGAAGTCGAATCTTTCAACCCTATATTCTCTGGTTCCCTAAATTACGATTTCGAATTACTGTTATTAGTGAGTTGAGCTCTATTGTATAACATTATGAAAATTATTATATATCTGTTTCAACTAAAACAAAAAAAAAAAAATAAATAACTGGCCATTTCAGCCCTTGAAAGGACTTTGACCTAGCTTCTTATGATCAATTGTGTTGTGCGTGTTATTAAGTTTGTACACAATTGACCGAGAACCGGACCTACATGCTTAACGCCGACTCCGAACGGCGATGAACGGAATGTTCTCGTTCTCAAGAAGCTTTACATGGCATTTTGATTACTCTCTGAGGTTTGCCATTGTCTGCAGAGAGGTGGCGGCCGTACAGAAAAATTATTTTCATTCAAATAATTTTCTGTCGCTGCTGGGGTTCGAACCTGGGTCTCCAAAGTTCGTTGACATAGCGGCCACGCACTTTAACCAACTACGCCACGGTCGCCACAACCGAAGTATATTGTATAATTTTAAAGTTTTTAAGTTTTAAACTAATAAAAAAAAAATCATTTTAAAAATTTAACAAAACAAAGTATTAGTCTTTTAATTAAGAAGTCGAATCTTTCAACCCTATATTCTTGGGTTCCTTAAATTACGATTTCGAATTACTGTTATTAGTGAGTTAAGCTCTATTGTATAACATTATGAAAATTATTATATATCTGTTTCAACTACGTGTTTTTTTCCCCATTTTCCATTCCGAATATTTCGCTTTCCTCTTCTTTAGAAATTCCTACAAAAGAAGTATGTAGAAATGTCATTCTATTTCAACAAACAAGGCTTTTTTAAAATGAAGAAGTGAACCAAGATAGCTGTTGAACATAATATCTGAAGTGATGTTATGCACAAACATAAATTTGTATAAAGATAAACGCCAACAACTTGCAATGCAACACTTATGTCCACTCAAAGGATATGCCATATTTGTCCATATTGAAATGAAGTTTTAAAATGTATCAATTTCAATATATTCAAGACATATTAATTATGGTAGGGTATCCAAGCTTCGACCATGCCGAAATCTTTTTGCAGCGTAGTGAATATATTTGTACACTCAGCAAAATACAGCGGATCATATTTTTTAAAACAATAATTTCATATTTTGTTTGTTGACTTTATTTTTGTTGTCAAAATAAAACGTAAACAAGAACTCATTTACATTCTAAAAATGTGAGCTGCTTTTCGTTTAGTTTATTTTTGGTTCGGTTTGTTTGATGATGTAATTGGCCCGTATTTACTCAAGCAATAAATATCGAAAAATGAGTCTTGCAAAAGCTTATCGGAGCTTGATATAAGCATTAAATTTCGGATATATAGTTGAATTAATTCAAAATGTACCTAAATGCCCTAACGATAGAATCTTTTTAATACATTTACAAATGTTGAACAGATTTTTTTAATCAGTTTGTACACAATGTGTAAGGAATGCTTCACAATCACTTCGGATGATGCAAATGCATTGTTTAATATTAAATATGTACGTTTCTATCAATGATAAAACTAAATAATAATACTATGAGATGATGTGATCTTTTTAGAGTCAAAAAATCCTAATCGATTTATGTCAACAACCCGTAAACCGACTTTTTAAAGTCAGGCCAGAA
This sequence comes from Pherbina coryleti, assembly GCA_943735915.1. Lineage (NCBI taxonomy): Eukaryota > Metazoa > Arthropoda > Insecta > Diptera > Sciomyzidae > Pherbina > Pherbina coryleti. Next base: position 1,380,748 of record OX030951.1, read on the forward strand.
GTTCTCAATTGGCTTATTCATGACAGTCACCAAATAATCACCAAACCACTTCTTAGCTTTTTTGCTAGTATGTTTAGGCTCATTGTTCTGCTGGATGACCCACAACAGCGGAATTTTCTCCTCTGTATACGGTATATTTCCACATTAACATTATAGGGCCTTCTACTAGGGGAAAGAAAAGCAACAACATATCATTATGCTTGAAACTCCGTACCTAACCGTTATGGTCGTGAATTTTGGATTCAATTTTGGTTTGATTGAACCACGTGATTCCACTTTTAGTAAAAAAATATTGTATATCGGATCAAATTGTTTGTAAGTCAACGATTCGCTTTATTTCTGCATATGTTTTGCATTCTGAAATAATTTTATATATTATGAATTCACGTTTTTCGGAACTGCAATGCTTTTCAGTATCATTCACACATTCATAAGTTTGACATATCTAGCCAAAATTTAATTGTCGCATTCACCTTGCTTATTGCACCAATAGAAATAAAATGTACTTGTTAGAGATGTGTGATGAAGTACTTGTTAGAGCGAGACAGAATGAGCGTTAGAAACGGAATGACAAAATTAATATACCTTTTACGTTTTTAAACGTTGGGGTATAAAAATAAAATGACCTCATATGTTTGATCAAAAGTTGCAAGTTTTTACTTAAAAGCGTTCCCGTACTTTTTGGCAATTTTATTGCTCAGAGACAATTTTTTTGCTAACTCTCTTGAATTTTGTAACTTGCAAGTTTCTGTTCATAGTTGCCAACTAATATTCCCATACAAATTCTCTTTTTCCCACAGCAATTAAAAAAAATTCCCACGTGAAAAAAATTTTTCTAAAAAATTCCCACAGCAATTAAATATCCCACAAAAAATCCCACGGCCGTTAAAAAATCCCACAAATGGGAAATTTTAAAAAAATACATATCAGTGATTAAAGTTATAAAACATATATTGAGAACTCTATAGATGTTTTTAAGGGAGATTACTTTTTTAAAAATTAAAGTAAATAAAGAACAGAAAATAAATATACATATACATTTATAAGTAATATACTAATTGTTAACATTGAGACCAAAAGTTTAAATTTTTAATGAACATTAAAAAAAATTTCAGCGAATATTAAAAAAACAAAAATTCACATACATATATTATTAAAATTATTATTTATATTATTATATAATATAATAATTACATTATATATATGTATATAATATTATAATTCAAATTATTTATGTTAAAATGTAAAATAAATAAGTAAATTCAAGGAAAAGCATTAATTTTGTTATTTAATATTTAATTTAAATTAAAAATTTGTATCGAAAGAAATCAGTTAAATTTTCTTAAGTATACTAAATATAACGGAAAGCAACAATGTTGCTGTTTTTTCTTAAATAAAAGATTGCCTAAAAAATAAAAACTTTAAATAGTTCACTAGTATAATACACTAGTTATGAATAGTAGTTCATAAATAAATTAATTTAAAATTCAGATTTTTGAAGCAAAATTTTATTAATTCTATCCGTCTTGACTGTCTTGACTTTCATACATTTTTGTTGTAAACAAATTGTAATGCGTTTTGTTAAAAACAGCCTGATAGCTAATTTTATTTTCAGTAAGCCGCTTAGCATGCTGAATTCCTGAAAGTATTTCTGTAGAGAGTATTTCTAAATTTATTTTTATTTTAATTGAATTGACAAAATATTCTCTCTACATTTGCAGATGAGTGTGGAAGACTTGCCACATAAATAACTAGTTTCCTCATTTCAGGGAAAATATATTTATTTTTGTCATCATTTTGATTAAGAACCGAGTTCCAAAATTCTGAAAATGACAAGTTAAAATCTATGCCTAAATTCTTAATTTTTCTAAATTCCAAGTGAATCTTATTAATTTTATCAAAAGTAATAATGTGCGGAACCAGCCGCACTAATGGTATTATTGACCCTGTTCTTACTTTTTTCGGATCTAAAACAGTAATGTGTTTCCGCATTTCCATGTTTTCTACAGGAAATCTTTTTAATAGCTCTTTGGCAGATTTTTTCAAAAAATTAAGGCAGTTAGAGGCAATATCGACATTCTACTTTTTCGTTTCTAATTCTATTAAAACTAATGCTCCTAAATCTAGGTTCTCAAAATTATTACGTAGACTGTATTTGCAAAGTTATCCGAATATAAGGTATTATAATCTATTTCATAGGAGTCATTTGAAAAATTTGAAAAAATGTACTGGAAAAAAAATCCCACAAAACTTAAAAAATCCCTCATTGAATTAAAAAATCTCATGGGAATTCCCACATCCCACAGAAATTAAAATATCCCACAAATGGGAAATTTCCCACAAAACTGGACACTATGTTTCTGCTACAAAAGTACGGGAACAGACCTAATATTTGTTAAAAAATGTGAAACAATTATATTTACCAAAGACATAAAAAGAGAAAACCTCCAAAATGATATTTTTGACACAATTTCGTGAGCGAACGTGACGGGCCATCGAGAAGTGAAACATGTTGAGTTCCTCATGAAATCGTGAAACATGCTGCGCTACTCAGAAACACAACTTTGCTTCTTGTTGCGAAGAGCAAACTTGATTTAGATATTGTGATTTTTTTGTTGTAATTGCCATTGCTATCAACAAAAAAAACGCAAAAATTTGCAACAGCGCACTTTTTTGCAATTTTGTTTAATATCTATGACACTGGCATTTTTTCGCATAATGCAATTTTATTGGAGACGATCGTAAAGGCGCGGGTTCAATTTCGGCGACTGGTATGATTTTTTTTTTAATTCATTTTTTTAATTAATTTTTTTTTTAATTATTTATTATTTTTTTAAACAATTTGTTAATAAATAATTATATAAATTTGCATATATAATAAATGTTGGGCAAAGAATTAATTTCTTTTCAGTACTTTGTTTTTTATTATTTAAGCTTAGGTATAATAATACTTTCTTTTAAAGATTAAAAAAAGTAATTTTTATTTCTGATCGAAAAAATAACGATAAAAAATAATTCATTTTTGAATGCGGAGAAAGAGTAGATGGATAAAAAGGTTAAAAAATGCAGAATTAACGATGGTCTTGTTCTTGATATTGGCCAACTCACACGGGATTGCTGGATTGGCAATCGATGAACTTTTCTTACTCTCTTTCACATGGGCCCATGTTACACGGTGCTCGTTTGCTCGGCGTGCAAATGATTTTGTTGTTGTTTCCAATGCAAAACTGTCAAAAATCAGTGAGACTGTGTGAGGATGAACACTTTGTAGACCGAGCAAAATATGTTCATTTTTGCTCGGTGTACATGGCAGCGAGCACCGTGCAACAGTGTTGCTGGGTGGTGAAATAAAAATTTTGGGCGTTTAAGTAGCTGAAAGGTACATTTTGTGAAGAAAACTGCTACTATTGTACTACAACAGTATGAAGAAAATAGTTGTAGGAAACCCTTGTTGGAATAAAGTGTAGGATAAAACGCAAGGAACTGAATGAAATGTCAAAACTAGCTCGGCGTGCATATTTCTGTCGTGTGACCTACCAACGTGCAAATTGAGAAAAGAGAATAAAAGTGTTCATTGCACGCCGAGCAAACGAGCAAACGAGCACCGTGTAACATGGGCCATGCTGATTGTTGGATCAATCATAATTTTACACTTCTTTGAAAAATTTATTTCGTAACCTAGCAACACTATTCAGATTGCTGATTGCTGACATGTACAGCAATCTCAAAATTAACAAATTTAGATTGCTGCAATCTGTGTTCATCCGCTTTGGCTCTCAGAGTTTTTGACAGTTTCACATTAAAGCAACAACAAAATGACTAGATTGTTTGATTCGCAATCAGCGTGTGAGTTGGGGATTACCGGCTAGTTCCATTGCTTCATTACTGTAACTTCATAAGCGTATCGAAACACTCAATTAAACCTGGCTGGGCGCTTATTAACAAAATTCAATAATAAGAAGTTGCGATAATGAAGCAGTGGCAATAGCCGGTAACATTCATATTTATAAAAACAAGAATTGTTCCATTATTAACAGAATTTCAAGTGTCTCTTTTAATATTATTTACAACAATAATTGCTTTTTTTATCTTAAATAAAATAAAACTAGTAAGAAATGATCTTCGACTGGGCCGAAGTTAAAATACCCCCACGTCCGAACCGAAGTATATTCAAAGTCTTAAGCCATCAATAAAATGTTTATTTGTATAAAACATTTTTGTTATACCTACATAGTTGTAACAGAAAATATTCGCTTTCATTTTTTATAAAATCACTTTGTATGGGGGGTGGGTGTGGTTTCACTCGATTTGGTTAAATTTTATACACAAAGTGCATGTTATATATCAAAGTTAATAAGCAAAATTTCAAGTCCATTTATTATTTTTTGTGGAATTTAAAGAGATTTTACCTTTTTGATGAAGTCACTTTGTATGGGAGGTAGGCGTGGTTTTTATCCGATTTGGTTGAATTTCATACTTAGAGTGCCCTTTAAATATCGGAGCTCATATGCAAAATTTCAAGTCCATATATTAATTTTTGTGGAATTCTAAGAGATTTTACCGTTTTGATAAAGGCACTTTGTATGGGAGGTAGGCGTGGTTTTCATCCGATTTGGCTCATTTTCGAACTCGACCTTATTTTTTTAGATTTAAGCTTAAATATTGAATTTCGTGATGATAGCTTGAAAATTACGGCTGTAATCGTGACGACAGACGGACAGACAGACGGACATTGCTGAATCAACTCGGGTGGTGATGCTGATCAATAATATATATACTTTTCTATACCTACCACGCCTCCTTATGGGCGTTACAAACGGAGTGACAAAATTAAAATACCCCCATTTACGTTTTTTAAACGTGGGGGTATAAATATAAGCAAATGAAATTTTCGATAAAAAAGAAATTCTTCCAAATAGCGGCCTCTAATTATTATTGCTAGACTTAAAATTTTTTTTTGCTACACTGCAGCCAGATTTGATACTTTTTTTGCTGCGGAGAAAACGTATTGAGTGGCAACACTGTTTCTGAGTGGCGCGATTCATGATTTCATGGGCCCATATTACACGATGATCGTTTGATCGCGGTCAATGAACACTTTTTTACGCTCTTTTACATTTTGATCGTTGGTAGGTCACATGATGATCGTTTGATCGCGATCAACTTTGACGTTTCAATAATATTAAGTACTTTTTCCACTCCATTTCCAACTCCACTTTATTTCGTATTGTAAAAGTTATTGTTCTTAACCTAGATAGTTTAATTTTATTTTGGTGAGACAAAATTAATATTTTCGATTCTAACTCTATTCTGATATAAGGGATCTTTCACATCCCACAGCTCTCGCTTTCTTTCGAACAAAGTTATAAGTACTTCCTCTTCTTTTTTCGACCAAGCAGCCATTGCAATCTGAAATTGAATTAAATTATTTTGCATTAAAAATATATTAACTCTATATTTTTGCTTACCAAGTCTTGTTTGTTTTTTATTCCAATAAGAATTCTTGTCCAAAATAAGGGTTTCATGCAACTTTTTTTTAATACCTTTCAGTCGAAAAGTAGTATTTTTGGTGCTTTTTAGCTGCTAAAACTCAACACATCGAAAATTTTGCTACCCAGCAACACTGTTTTGATCGTGATTGCTGTCATGTACAGCGTTCAAAAATGAACATATTTTGATCGCCCTAACAAGTGTTCATCCGCTCTGGCTCTCAGTGTTTTTTGACAGTTTCGCATTGAAAGCAACAACAAAAATATTTTGACCGCGATCAAACGATCATCGTGTAATATGGGCCATGAGGAACTCAACATGTTTCACTTCTCGATGGCCCGTCACGTTCGCTCACGAAATTGTGTTAAATTAACATTTTGGAGGTTTTCTCTTTTTATGCCTTTGCATAGACCCATGGTATAATAATACAAGGTAGCATAGACAGTTGCTTGGGAAATCATATACTGTCAAAAAATATACTCAAAAAGAGAGCGCTCACAACTCGCCATTGAAAACACAAGCAATGTTGAAAACGTTGAAGTGAAAAAAAAACAACAACCACAGCAGCTGCTGATGTATTTCCACAAAAAGCTGTTTTTGACAGTTTATGTTTTCCTGTTGAAGAGAAAATAAGCAGTTGTCAATGCTACAATGTATTATTATACCATGGCATAGACCTAGCAATTAAGGTTAAGTTCAGTCAGCTTTGAAAGTTAGTGATGTGAAATTATGATATTTAAGAAGTTAGTACGTAGAAGTTTACACAATATACCATCATTGTTTGTTTGCTGTCAAAAATTCACAAAATGAACTCAAGAGCTCAAGCACACTACAGTACTACACGTGTATTTTGTTATTGTAGAGCTCTTTTTTGTTGCACTTTTGCTCTTTTGTACAAGAGCTCTGCAAAGAGCTCCGGATCGTGAATACCCCTATTCTAAAATAAACAGACTCACATTGGCGAAACAGCTGAGCTAGATGTTGAAGTCAACTGTTGATTTTTAGTTTTCCTAATTGTTGTTAGTTTTGTCGTTTGACGTTTGTGGTACTTACAGTTTTATTTGTAATACTTAAAAATTGAGCAGCCATTTTAAAATTATCCTTCCTTGCATGACACAAGGTATGTTCATATTGGAGAAAAAGGTGAGCTAGATGCCAAACTAAGCTGTTTATTATGATTTTTTCTAATTGTTGTTGTTGCTTTTATCGTTTGACTTTGTCACACTTACAGATTTGCTGTTGCAAAATTTCACATTTGAGCAGCCAATTTAAAATACTTTGTTATTGGATCTGCTCAAAGAACTAAAATATAAGGAAGTGGTGTTGTCTACACATACAGTGTACGTGAACTGTGGCCAATTTCGTAAATTGAGTGAGCGAGACAGAGTGTGTTTTTTGACATTTCTGAGCGATCGTCAGCTGTTCACAAGTCTTTTCAGTAAAAAAAAAATAGTCGCGCCAATTTGATGCGACCACAGTTGTCAAAACGCAATCACTGCTTCAGGGGCGCATTATATTTTCACTCTTTAACACACTTTTGGGGCGCTTTTGTCTTCAGCAATGTTTATGATATATAATTGTTATTTTTAATTTTTTTCAGATATCCGCATATTTTGGATCTCAAATTATATTATTATATTATTATTACCCAATGAAATATCAAAAAAAAAAAAAAAGACAAAATAGGTGGTGTGGAAATATACTAAAAACAAAACTATATTATCATATTTTTAAAAAGCCTCAATTTATAATAATTTAATTATTTTTATATTATATAATTAAATTAGCTCCAAAATCAGTAAATTTAACTCAGAATCTATTGTATATGTGATTCCAATTAGAAACCATTTGGACCCTCTTTAACGATCTTACCGAATACGGCCCTGAGTAAAATAATTCTGTATTACAATACAATTTTCTTTTAATATATTAGGTCTTTAATTATCAAACGTTTTATTAATACCGTAAAACCCAAAAAAATATTTTATGTTATTTTAATCAGAAACAATTTGAGCCTTCTTTTTCGATGCAACTGAATACGGCCCTTTGTGAATGTTTATGTATTTGTGTCAACCAACACGAATAAGAAAAATACCACACTTTTGTGCAATAACATCACTTCCTTATATCTTAGTTCTTTGGATCTGCTTTCTTTCTATTATTAGGTCTGTTTCCATACTCGCGTCAAATAACTTGAAATTACTCGAACAGCCCCAGTCACACGATGATCGTTTGATCGGGGTCAAAATATTTTTGTTGTTGCTTTTAATGAGAAACTGTTAAAAAAAACTGAGAGCCAGAGCGGATGAACAATTTTAGGGCGCTCAAAATATGTTTATTTTTGAACGCTGTACACGATAGCAATCACCGTTGAAAGTAGTGTTCCCAGGTAGTGAAATAATGAATTGAATGCCGATCATTTCACTGTCGTGTGACGCATGGTGTAATAATAATGTGCTAGTGAGTTTGAGTTTTCTCTCTTAAATGATGAATTTATGTCGTCCCGCTCCTGTCAAAAACAGCTAATGGTGAATTGGAATGAACATAAAGCTAGGTCTACACGATACAACGGTTGTACCAATATCGGCTGCTATTTGACGGTTGTGTGCGATTATTGTATCGTTTGGATGCAAGCGTGCGACGAAGTTATTGCAATATTGCACGGTCGAATGGTAAAATTAGCCAACTGCTGTACGATGAGCGATTGTACAGCCATTGTATCGTGTGGACCTAGCTTAAGTCAGCTGCAGTCAATCGAAACTCAATGTCATGTCCACTTCTTTTGATGGCTATTATTAGTTGAGGCATTGAACGTTCATGAAAGCTATTCATGGTGTTGTCAAAAACTCACTAACACCTTAGGGGTCGTTCATAAATTTAGGGCGTGGAGGGGTTTTAAAATGTACTACGATAAGTAACGATAGGGGGAAGGGGGGTCTCAGATATAGAAACGTGGCCAAAAATAGAAAAAATTGAAAAAATTTAAATCTTGAAATCAGTTCAAGATCGTGTCCTATCTGCGGCTTGTATTTCGCTTTAAAAACTTCTATGAATTCTCATAAGTGAGTTTTATATCGAAATAAAAATGAATAGTAAAATAAATCGAAATAAAAAGTACTATTTAAATAAATCAATTTTAACCCTCTGCAACTGACGTGCTCCAAATTTAACAATATACCTGACGTGGGGTTTAGCAGACCTCACTTTTAAACTGATTTCTTATGATGAAGTTTCTGACTGTAACTTTCTAGACCTTGATCCATATAACAGCAAATATTTATTAAGCTAACATAAGAATAAAATTTGAAACAAAATTAGTTTTTTTGTAACGAGAGCGTAGATATCGTAACTTCGATTTTACGTTTGTACGCACAAAGTTTTGATTTTCGGTGTCTGCCAGACTACGACGTCAGCTGCAGAGGGTTAAGGAAGCATATTCACAAAAACACTGAACTTGGTGCTGCACGGGTGCAGCCTTTACGGGTACTCTCTCAAAGACCAAGGGAATTTCTTTGCGTAAGAAGTGAGGATACACCTGAATGGGTCGACATGGAATCCGTTGAAGAATTCTATTTCGAAGAGTCCCCAAAGTTACCAGCTTCTTCAATTCCAGTGATTGAGAGCATTGACTCTTGGATTGAAGATGGAAGTTTTTATCGATGAAAATAATTGATTTTTAAAATTTAAAAAAAAAGTTGAAAATCGGTCACGTTATTTATGAACGACCCCTTATTATTATTACACCATGGTATGACCGAGCAGCGATCAAAATGTAAAAATTTCATAGACATGGATTTTAAAACTGCTCGAATGGGTTACTAAATAATAAGAAACCTACTCTGAATCGAATACGTAACGATTTATTAGAATCGAGCAAAACAAACGAACTCAATATACACAAATATCTATAAAACGAGGGACAAGCGACAAGTTCACGTTGCTTTTGTTCGCTGATTGCTCTTATTCAGAGAGCAGCAAATTAATGTCATACTAATTTTTTTTTTTATTTTATGTAATTATCTCTCTCGGTCACAACTGGTCGGTTACTGAGAGGAATGGTTCTCAATACAAAATCTCTCATACTAATCTATGCGCATGTCACATTTTAATTCGCACATTTTCAGTGGCGATGATATAAATTAGAACTCAATAACTACACTCGGTTTTCTTTAGTAACACAAATTGGATTGAATAAGAGCAAGACCGGGAAAATAATATTTCGCGCCAAAAAACAACTTCCACCGGGTAGACTTACAAGTAGATGGCGCTGAAGAATGTGTGTTGAGTAGATAAAGGAACGAGTCTCGATGTTGCTGTAATTTGACATATGTGTTGAATATGTGAAGCTGTCAAATAATTGTGTTAATCTGTGTTTTTTAGTTTACTTTAATTTCGATGAAAGTGAAACAAATTAAATGCGAATAAATTGCGGCATTTAATCTTAAACAGATCTTAAATATTAAGTAACATCGGATTCACATTATATTATGTTCGGAACTTTAAACAACTATCTTTCGGGGCTACAGCGCGCTTGGTCCGTGCAGGATGGAGATTCAGTGGCTTCGTTTGTATCGTTAAAAGACAAACATATAATGAATCGTAATCTCTACTTAGAGATGCCGGAAAATTCCGTTGAGCGGCTTCTTGAACCTCCTATTGATGAGCTTGTTTCAACCCACTTAAAGGTGCTCTTTAATCTTGGATTGGAACGTATGTAAATCTAAGAGCATTGGCTGATAAAAGATTTTAAATTCGTTTCTAATTATAGCGCGTGACTTCATGGAGGCGTATCGCTGCCAAACTCAGTGTATTCAGGCCGTTGTTAAGATGTTGCAGCAACTAAAGGAAGAGAACTGGTGCTTGCCTATCATGTATACAGTGTGTCTGGATTTGCGTGTACTCGCCCAGCGATGCGAAGAGTTTGGGAACAGTTCAAAGCCAGGCGAAATTCTGGAAAAAGCTGCTGACTGCCTCATGAGTTGTTTTCGCGTGTGCGCCGCAGACAACAGGTTTTTAAATTGAAAAATTATCCATTTGAAAACGATGTTCAATCAAACTTTTTCAAATTTAGATCTTCCGACGATGACACAAAGCGTCTGGGAATGTTGAATTTAGTTAACCAACTATTCAAAGTATACTTCCGCATAAATAAGCTGCATCTGTGCAAGCCGCTTATACGAGCAATCGATAGTAGTGCGTTTAAAGACTCCTTCCCTCTGCCAGAGAAAATAACGTATAAGTACTTTGTTGGTCGCAAAGCAATGTTTGATTCGGATTACAAGAGCGCTGATGAATTCTTGTCCTTTGCCCTCGCTAACTGCCCACGCAATTTTCCTCGGAACAAACGCCTCATACTTATTTATTTGGTGCCCGTGAAAATGCTACTTGGCTATATGCCAAAAAAGCACATACTCGATCGTTTTGATGTCCTACAATTTCATGAACTTGCGCTCGCTCTGAAAGAGGGTAATGTACGGAAATTCGATGAAGTAATACAGAGGCACGAGATCTTTTTTATTAAGTGTGGCATTTATTTGCTAGTTGAGAAGTTAAAGTTCATTGTTTATCGCAACTTGTTCAAGAAAGTCTATCTGATTAAGCAAACGCATCAATTGGTGTTAAGTGATTTTCGCGCTGCACTTCAGTTTGTTGGTGAGACCGACATGAGCATCGATGAAACGCATTGTATTGTTGCCAATTTAATATTCGAGGGTAAAATCAAGGGTTATATTTCGCACAGCCACAACAAGTTAGTTGTCTCAAAACAGAATCCATTCCCGCCCTTAAACACAGTATCATAGGATTTGATAGATTGACTCTGATAATATAAAATTAAGAATAATTTGTGTACATTACTATCTGATAATTTATTACATTAAAATTAGTAAATTAAGTAACCATCTCTGTATGCTTTCAATGTTAATGACTAAGAAGTGTGCGATATCGTAAACATATATGAAAAATAATTAAAAATATATAAAATATTGCTTTAAAAAATGTTTCAAACAAAATATCTTTTATTTAATGCTTCAGTTGAATCGAATAATTTCTAACAATTCTTATTATATTTATTTTGTCGAGGTTATTTATTTTCTGACAAATTTTATTATGGCTTTTATAGATATACAAGAATTCTATGAATTAACTTTGCTCGATGATTCAAAGACAATACAACAGAAAACTGTCGAAACTCTACAGATAGCCAGCAAATGGGAGCAGGATGGACATGCAATAAAAATTTCGGAGGTATGTATTAATGAAAAAGTAGGGGTAATCTATTGGGTGTTTCGCCACCATGATTCTAGTATTGTTTTTAAACTAGTTGAATTAAATCTGTGTCAATAAACAATAAGAGCTCAAGTCGGATTTCAATGTTTTGAGAAATCTTGCTTCAAAGTTATTAATAGAAAATCTATAGTTCTTTAAAAACTTCATTGGTTTTTGTGTCATAACTTTGCTTCACGCTACAAGCAACAGATTTTGTGTTATGACTTTGGTTTGGTTCACGCTAGAAGCTACAGATTTTGTGTGTATGTAAAAATATTTGCAAGGAATATAGCAATATAAGTAACTCAGGTGTGACTTTAGTCGACTTAAGCGATTATTGCTTGTGGACACAGAAATATTGTAGTCCAAAAGTTCAATTTCGAATATAATTAAAATTTATGTCAATGATTATTTTAAATTATAAGAATTATAATTACATATATCAGGAATTCCACCAAAAAGTCAACCTCATAGGTCAAAAATCAAATTGTAAAGAGAGAAGAGAAATTATATAGAATATATTTTATCGAATTCGGACAACACGTTTTAAGTTAAATTCTTCAAGATAACGGTAGTTTTTCTTTATTTTTTTTTACTTTCGCGTGGTGAATAAGTTGAGCGAAAATTTTGCAGTTTATTACAAAAATAAAAAAAAAATATTTGTTTCAAATTTATTAATATTTTCCTAATAATCATACATATATATGTATAAATAATTATCAACGACATACCGTGGTAAGAGCAGTTAAATAAATTAAGAAAATATATATCATGTGCGTGACAACAATGATATACATATGTTTCAATGCAGACTCTAATATGAGAAATTTTTTGCGGAAAATACTGTTATGTGTGGATATTGAGACGGCAAAGCAGATTGAAAAAAAATTTTTTTTACTATTTCCATTGAAAAAAATTCCACGCGTTTCGCACATGTTACACTTTTTTCTATACAACAATGTAGTTTTTACACACTACGGGGTCGTTCATAAATTACGTTACCAATTTAGAGGTGGAGGAGGGGTTTTAAAATGTATGGTGATAAGCAATGATATGGGGGGAGGGGGGTCTCATATATAGCAAAGTGACCAAAAATAAAAAACTCGAAAAAATTGAAATTAATACACCCTTCATTTAAAAAAATTTCCATCCTTATATCTTCATTAGACGGTCAAACGTTTAAATTGACGGTTAACTATTGACAAGTGTCAATATGAATTCTCATAAGTGAGTTTTATTTAACTTAACCCTTAAATGCCCAGTGTATCTTTTTGGATGCAACCGAGAAAATAAGCTAAAAAAAAATAAAAAAGAAAATAAGTGAAAATAAGCTATTTATTTTGAAATATTGCAAAAATCAAAATGCTGGATATGTACTTTCACTCAGAAAATTGCAAATATAAACAAAAATTTAATTACAGTGAGGCCTCGATTATCCGTAATGGTCGGGACCGGAAGCATTCTGGATAATCGATTTTCCCGGTTAATTGAGTAACAAATTTTAGTAGTTTTTTTATATATTTTTTTTTAATTAATAAAGGAATATTGTTCTACATAGTTTTACAGTAACAAATTCAAGCATTTAATGTACATGTTTAAATAATATAGAAAAAAAAAAGTATTTTGCCAGAAAAAAGCAAGCATAAGAATTTATTGTTTAGTAATTTTTTTAAAAAAATCATGCAATGAAAGAAATCGAAAAAACAATTGTGCTTATAGTCCCGGATACTAGAGGTAATCACGGTTAAACGATGCAAAAAAAAAAATTTAAATCGAAGCAAAAAAAAAAATTGTCTTTTTTCTTTCACGGATGATTGATGTTGCCGGTTAATCGAATCACGGAAAATCGAGGCCTCACTGTATATGCATAACTTTGTTGGTTTGGGGAATATTCGCCGTCAAATTAAAAAAATAGTTTTTTTTTTAATTTTTACGGAAAGTTCACTTTTTGACATGAAATAAATATCTTTTAAACTATTAACAATTTTAGAGTATCATTAAACAAACAAATTTAGAGTTATCATAAAAATAATCGTTTTCCACGTTTTTGCCTTGAACTCCTACAACCAAGCTGATTGATGGTATACGTCGGAATGCTGTATCTTTTTGGATACAACCATGTTTTCTTTAATAACTCGTAAACAAAACTTTTTTTCCAAAAAAATAAAAATGGGGTCGTGTTAAGGGGATCATTTAGCACAACATAATTTATTTTTAATGAAATCAGTGTTATTGGGCATTTAAGGTTTAAAATAAATCGGAATAAAAATTATTATTCAAATAAATTAATTTTAAGGAATCATATTCACAAAAACATTGAACTTGGTGCTGTACGGGTGCAGCCTTTACGTGAACTCTCTCAAAGGTCAGGCGAATTTCTTTGCATAAGAAATGAGGATACACCTGAATAGGTACACATGGAATCTGTTAAAAAAGTTGAAGAGTCCCCAAAGTTGCAGCTCCTTCAATTCCAGTGATTGATTGAAATTTTTAAAGGGTAAATTTTGTAGCACGTGCGTACGCTACATTTTGCTTAATATCACCGAAATTCATAAGTGAATTGATAAAACATTTACACGTTTTAAATAGACCGTAAAATTAATTAATAAAAATTGCAAACCAGTTTTCGTAAAAATTTCTTCTTAAGTAAATCAGTCGCAATTATTCGCAAGCTGTAACAGTGCGTGACATGGAATTCATGATATAGTACATTTCATTTCATTTCATTTTCATTTTTTTATTTCTTCATCAATCAGAGTACATGCTCTTATAGACTATTGAATTAAAATAACTGTTTACAACTTATTAATATAATTATTTAACAAGATATTTACAAATATATATATATATATTGTACAAGTTCCAAAAAAAAAGTTTCCTTAATTTTTACTTCATTTATAAAAACAAAATTCAACAATAATAGAGGTATGTAAGTGTTATGTAAGTGGTATGTAATTGTAATTCAAAAGAAATTTGGGTAAAGCTTTTATTTAGGTGTATGTAAATAGCGTTAATTAATTAAACATCACGTGCCATAATACTTAGTAAGAGATTGTCTTTAAATGATTTACGTGAGACCTCTATAAATAGGTCACACCTATTTAGAATTTCATTGGTATCTTTAATGCAACGCGTTATTGGCTTATTAAGAATATAGTTCGTCCTGTGGATCGCCTCTCTGAAATGGAATAGACTACGAAGGTGACGAGCAGGAGTATAGAAATGTATCATTGATAGGAGTTCTGGACAATTTATATTGTGGTGGATTAGATTCCAGATAAACATGACTGAGAAAATTTTCCGCCTTATTTCTAGGGGATGAAGGTTAATTAGGGCACAGCGAGTGGCATATGAAGGGGTTACGGGCTGATTCCAATTTAGCTTTTTCCACATATACCTTGTAAAGTGTCTTTGTATAGATTCTATTCTTTTAGATGGATGGAGATAAAACGGATTCCATATAATAGAGCAGTATTCTAATTGTGTCCTTACGAGTGAAGTGTACAGGGATTTAAGAGTATAAGGATCTAATAACTCCTTAGAATTTCGTTTTAAGAAACCGAGCATTGAATTGCCTTTGCTTACAATAAAATCAATATGTTCTCTGAAATTCAGCCGATGATCAAGGAGAATGCCTAAGTCTTTTATCAGAGTAGTTCTACCAAGAGCAGTTGAATTTATAGTATAGTTCCAAGTAATAGGAGAGGATCTAGTAAATGAAAGAATCTGACATTTGGGAATGTTAAGTGGGAGATCATTGAGAGCACACCAATTTACAATGGAATCCAGGTAGTGCTGTAGAAGTTTAAAATCATTAACATGGCTAATTGATCGGAACAGCTTGAGGTCATCCGCGAATAGAAGGGACTGGCTGCGTTTTATAACTTTGGGAATATCATTAATAGAGATTAGGAATAGAAGTGGGCCTAGATGGCTACCTTGAGGGACCCCTGATGTTACGTGAATCACATCAGAAAAACAGTTATTAATTTTAACGAACTGTTTCCGATCCTGGAGATAGGAGTCAATCCAGTTTAGTAAGTTAGAGTGGAAACATAACGCTGACAGTTTAGCTAGTAGAGTTTTATGGTTAACTTTCTCGAATGCTTTCGCAAAGTCTGTAAAAATAACACCCGTTTGAAGACCTTTAGAAAAGTTATTAATTATATAATTACAAAATAAATTCAAATTGGTGGCCGTTGATCTATCCGAAGTGAAACCGTGTTGATTCAATGATATTATATTTTTTAAACCGAAAGATAGTTTATTGAAAACAATTTTTTCAAAGATTTTAGGGATGGTTAATAGTTTACAGATCGGTCTATAATTATTTATTAGGTGCTTTGGACCTGATTTGTGGATAGGTTGTAAATGAGAAATTTTCCATTCCTCAAGAAAGGTTCCAGTGATTAAAGATGTATTAAAAATTTTTGTAAGCGGTAAAGAAACTATTGCAGCGCAAGATTTAAGAAGAATTGGCGCTATACCCTCTAGATCTTCAGAATAAATTGGTTTAAGATTTTCCAAGGCTGAATCAACTTCAAATTCAGATGTAAATAGGTCGCTGCAATCAAGGTACGGTGCCGTATTTTCGAAAGAAGTGGTTGGAGACACTGAAGTTGAGTATACTGATTTGAAATAATTAGCAAAAAAATTGCAAATTTGATGCTGGAAAATAAACATAGAGTAAAGTCAAGTAATTAATTTCAAATTGCCAAAGTAATTTCAAATATATGTACATATATGTACCTGATAGTGGAATAAATAATCTATTTTAAATGAATTTTTGATATGAAGCCTAGAGTGGGTCGAAAAAAAAAGTTTGAAAAAACCACCCCCTATTTCAAAGCTGACCTCGAATGGATTCCAAAATAAAAAACAAATTTTCTTGGACCATCGGAAAACAGCCGAAATGGTATTTTTTCTATAACTTGAGCATAACATATCCAATCTTAAAAAATAATATGTCGTTTAAAAGTGCTTTATGAGTACTTAATTTTCTCTTCAGAACATATTTACTTCCAAGGTCATATTTGACTAGTAAGCCTCGTTAGCCCGATTTACCCCACTAAAATTGTTCTTTTTTTCTCATAAAATTACATTACTAAGAATTTGTTTACATTCTGTCGAAAAATTTATTCAATAACTTTAAAAACAAAGAAGTAATAATGGTTCAAATATTTGGTGGTTTTCAAACTTTTTTTTTTTGTATGGAGGCCGACCCACTCTAATGAAGCCCCTTTTCCAATATCGAGACAAACATTTTTAAAAAATTAACAAGTTATTAATATAATGGGTTTGCCACTTTCATAGTAGTGACAAGCTCACACACTGATGCAAGATTCTGATAATTTATGATAACTACGGTCGCAAAGACTAAATTCGAAAAATAAATATGGAATAAACGTTCTTAGTTAACAACTACGAATTTATATGCAAAGACTACTAACGTTTATATCATTATATATATTTCTAAATTAACCCTTTCAACACTGACGGGACAGATGTGTCACATTGAGTGTTCTCGTTCAACTAAAACGGTATTATTCACTTATATTACTATATATTTTCATCTCATCATTTTTTTCATGCTATCCGATTATTTACGCATTCCGTTATTCGTAGAATTTGTAAAAGAACAAAGAAGCTTTTGTTTTGCAAATATTGTGATAAAGTTTGTTTTTTTAGTGAAATTACAAGCGATTTATTTTAAAACTCACGAAAAATTACTAGCTATGTTAATTTCAATATAAATAAATAGTCAGCAACTAAAAATCAGACAAAATATATTAGATATGTTGAAAAAACTGAATCTGGGTCATATGTGTCCTTTCGTTGATATGAAACCTTCGCTGGAGCTTTCTTTAAAATTTTCTCGAGAAGTTAATTTATAAATATTTTCGATTGTACAAATAAAAGAATTTAAATATTTAACAGAAATATACGGTATGAGAAAAAGAAACTTACCGATACTAAAAAGGGGAACCCCCTTTGCAGACTGCTGATCAATATGAAATGATAATTTTTTTTCGTTATATACTTGGTCTTATAATCATGCACCATACATGCACATTTATTGGTTACAAAACTTACCTTCGGGTAATACATCAATAAAAAACAGTATAAACCGAGTCCGGTTTCTATTTCTGTCATCTAAATTATATACTAACTAGAAATAATTATATGGGTCGTAATCGATTATGGCTGGAATAAAAACGAATCAGTAAACTTTTGCTTGATAGATTCCAATTCAAAGGTTTTGCTATAAATGTATATATTCTTTGGAATACATTCTAAAATGTTAGCAATAGAATTCATTCTATTTACGATTTTTGTTTCTAGAATCCATTTTCATTTTGCCGGTGGGACGCTGATGTCCTACAAATAGTAGTACATTCTTTTCTCGCTTCCATATGAATAGCTACAGAAATCGATTCTTTTATTCACTTTTTAAATGCATTCTTTTAAATAAAAAGTATTCATTTTCGGAAATGAGAAAACAAATCAAAACAGACTGTTGCTTTTCTCACTTATGCCAAAATTTGATTCGTTGATATATTGGTTGATATAAACTTTTGATTGATATATTCCAATTCATATGTTTTGCATTAATTTATATATTCTTTGGAATACGTTCTAAAATGTTAGCAAAAGAATCTATTCCATTTACGATTTTTTTTTAATCAATTCTCATTTTCCCGCTGGGTTTTTGACTTTTATATATGTATGATGCTCAAAAAGAGTTTGAAAATAGAGCTTTTGTCTCACAGCGATTTTGACATATTGTTCTATCTCATATATTCGTCAACATTAGAGTGCTGATATATTTTTATATGAGCGAGAAAATATATAGATTAAATTAAATTTCAAAATAAAAAAACTCAGGAGCGGTGGTTTCATTGTCAATAATTTTTATTTGAAATTTTTGTTGTTTGAATTTTTTGATTAAAATTTTGTTTGTTTAAATTTAATCATATTTCAGGCGTTCTTATAATTGTTTTATATTGGTGCGTACCTGTGATTTAGGAAAAACAAATATGATTTGTTTTCTTATATGTTTGGGGCAAACGTTTTCATAACAACCGCCCCTGTGACGGTTTGACTTTTTATTTTTTGTGTAGTAATTTTCATATTTTCAAATATACTAACACAAACAGCAACATCTTATGTTGTTATGGCTGTCTCTCTTCGATTTCAGAGTTGGAATACAGAAGTATTACATATACATATGTTCTACCTTATTAGCTTTGGGCACCACCTTTTTTTTGAGATGCACAGAGCTTTAATGAGAAAATTTTTTCTCTCTGAGAATAAGAATAAAGAAATTGTATGGTTTTTCTCTTTGGATTTTAATTAATTATTTAAACAATGGCTATTAAATTTATATATCCCATGTCCCAACTGGGCACCATAGCTATCCTAAATAAAAAGAATTTTTGAAACAGCGCCTGCCATTCTCAAGCTTTTCGCAGCCGAACATACGTGAGTCTTCTTTTATATAATAGTATAGATGACCCTAAAAAGCCTTCAGATGCTACATAGACTATGTGAATGAAATGGTTTCATGTCTAAAATACTCATTCAAATATTGTCGGATTGAAGCTTTGGCAAAGTTCAAAGGAAAAAACAGATTAAGAAAAAAACAAAAAAGAGATGTTATAACAGTTTCTTGCCCCGAGGCCATTGCTGATAACGTAACGAGCGTTAAAAGAACCAAGAAAAAATGAGACATTACTGCAGTTTCTTGCCCCGAGGCCATTGCTTTCTACAATTCATAAGTATATGGGAGGTGTGGATCTTTCAGATCAATTTTCATCTCTTTATGATCCTCACAGAAAATCTGCAAAATAGTGAAATAGAGTATTTCAAAAGCTGCTTATGGTTTGTGTAATGCTTGGATTCCTTTTCAAGAACTTCGGCATACACAGGTAACATTAATTGGTTTTCATGTTGAATTGGCAGAGCAGCTTCTTGCCTATGGAAAAGAGAGAGCGAAAATCGAACGTCGTAGCACAAGCGGGCGACCTTCCCATCGAACAAAAACTCTTCTCTCCAAACGTAATAATGTTTCGATCATGGTGTAATAATAATGTGTTAGTGAATTTGACACTTCTCTCTCAAAATGATAAATTTTTTCGCCCCGCTCCTGTCAAAAACAGCTGATGGTGAATTGGAATGAAAATAAATCAGCTAACGTGCAGTCGGTCGAAGCTCAATGCCATGTCCACTTCTTTTGGATGCTATTATCAGTTGAGGTATTGAACATTCTTTCATTCGATATTTTCTTGAAGCAGTCGATGTGAATGCAAGAGAATTTACATTCTGGCCAAACTTCATGTCGGTGGCACCTTCCAGCGCACGTTTTTGATAAAATGACAAAATCATTCAATGGCGAACTTGGCAAATGGGCGAAGACAACTGCAATAATTTTTGTCAACACAACACGGCACAATTAATTGAATTAAATATTTATTTAAACTTTATTCGCACAATAACAGTGGCGGATCTAAGATAGAAACTATACTTTTGTATGCCAATGGGGGGCTGAAACGTCTTTTTGGACTTTTTTCGTTTTTTCCCATACAAAAAATTCTCCAAGCGGGGGGCTAAAGCCCTTTCAGCCCGTATGTAGATCCGCCACTGCACAATAACCTATAAAAAATATAACACATCATCCTCTCAAACAAATAACACAATTTGACAACTATCAACGGCTCCTCCCTTTCGCTCTCAATTTTTTGGCAGAAAGAAAGCTATTCTTGGTATTGTCAAAAATTCACTAACACCTTATTATATTACACCATGAGTTGCACGAACAACTGTTGTTGACAGATGCTGGTTTCCTTGTTGCTGAGAAAATCAGCACTTAGCAATGCTACCTGTATAATTGTATCATGGTAGGCTCATATGGAGATAAAAACGGCGCAGTGAAATAACTCCCAAATGAAAAAATGAAATAACTCCCAATGAAATAACTCCCAAGAGAAATGAACTAAGTCCCAAATCCAAAAAAAATGAAATAAGTCCCAATTAAATAACTTCCAATGAAATAACTCCCAATAAAAATAGTATAAATAAAATAAATCCCAAGAGAAATGAAGTAACTCCCAAGAGAAATGCAATAACTCCCAAGATAAATGAAATAACTCCCAACAAAAATGAAATAACTCCCAAGAAAAATTAAATAACTCCCAAGAAAAATGAAATAACTCCCACGAAAAATGAAATAACTCCCAAGAAAAATTAAATAAGTGTTTGACCTCGTGAGGCTATGGGATGACAAGCACTGATTTATAGGAAAAAAAAGCGCGCCGCAGTCAAAAAATAATTATAAAAAATCGCGATATTTTAAATAACAATTTTTAATTTTATTTCAAAACTATTTTCGTTAGCTAAATAGAGGGGGGAGGGGGAAAAAGCACCGAAAAAAAAATAATTTTTTTATGACAATTTTTCGCCTACGTCGCTTTTTCCCCCTAATAAATAAGTTATCGAAAATAGTTTTTAAATAAAATTAAAAAAATTAAAAATTGTTATTAAAAATCGTGCGATTTTTTATAACAATTTTTCGCCTGCGGCGCTTTTTCCCCCGTATAAAGCTATCGAAATACTTTTGAATACATATGTACGTATAAAAAAAAAATCGGCTGAGGTGATTTGTTTCCCTATAAAGCTATCAAAAATAGTTTTGATATAAAATTAAAGCGAAAAATACTTTTATTGTATTACGTTCGGCAGCACTGGTTGCATTTTTAACTCTGAATGTAAGTTAACATTCTTTGAAGGAAGCACTTAAGGCAAGTGAAATAGCACCCAACTTAAATGAAATAACTCCCAAGAGAAATGAAATAACTCCCAAGACAAATGAAATGGGAGTTATTTCATTTTGTTTTTGGGAGTTATTTCACTGCGCCGATAAAAACGTGTGCTTGATGTCAAAATCAGCTGTTTATTTTGAGTTTTGTTAATTGTTGTTGTTGCTATTGTAGTTTGACGTTTGCAGCAATTACAGCTTTGTTGTAAAATTTGAGCGGCCGTTTTAAATGAGCTAATCCTTTTATTGTATCATGGAGTAATAGTGAAATTTTGCTCTTTTTCTTTTCGCTCGTTCTAGAAAAATGTGTAAATATACGCTTTCGAGTAATATCAAGTCTGAAGTGAGTACGGAAACATACCAATTATATAATCATGGTTGAATAATAAGGTTGTCGCAAGGGCGAGAGCGAGTGCCTATAAATGTCACATCGAAGTTGACAGCTCATACATAATCTGAAAGCGAAAATCGACAATATGTAAAACCGATGAAGTTGTTTTTGTTGCTTTTCATTGATTTTGACAATTCTGAGTACTGTGAAGAGAGGACGATCAGCCCCGACACTACCTTATTATTCAACGATTCAACGATGTATTATCTACTGTTCATCGCTTGTAAAAAGCATCAAACTTATATTTGTCAAAAGTTCACTTTCGTCAAAAATCATATTTGAGATCTTAAAATCGTACACATCATGTCAAAAAATTACAATTATGACCGATATCGTACATCATTGATAGTTACCATCTGGTTATGCGTCAATAACGCAACAATGACGTTCTTCTTTAAGCTATTGTTCAGAAGTGCTTTAAACATCATTTTTAGGGCAGCGAATGCCGGAGGATTAGAAAATTGCATATATAGTACCAAAGGCGCTGGAAGCTAATTTCAACTGGGTGGGCAGTACAACTGGGGGTAGAACATTTTTTATTACATTAAAAATGTCATTAAGACGAAAAAAACATATCATAAATTGATTGATGTAAATATAAGTTCGATAAAAGCATGTAAAACAAACAAAACATTTAAATTCAATATGGAACGAAAAAGTAATTAGTTTATACTTAAATTTATAATTTTTTAAACAACCACGTTATTTTTTCTGATGCGAATTTGCACTAGTATGGACTCCACGGGTTAGAAACAAGTGAAAAAAATTTGTTCAATCTTAATAAGAGCTTAATACTTAATTAGAGCATTTTAGAGCTTAATGCTTCACAGCTGATTACAGAAATTCGATGTGAAGAGAAATTAAAAATTGTATTGTAGTTAAAATTAAATTATACTTAAAATTAAAAAATTTTAATCTGTTGGATTTGTATTAATAAAAATTATTGTGGGAGTTTTTACCGAGGGGGCGACTGCCCCCCGCTTCCCGCTATGGTAGAGTAGACAAGGTTGTCTCGCTGCTGAAAATTCTCTCGCTCTTAGTAAAACTGTCAAAATCAATGCAAATAATTTTCGTTTCTTTTTGCTGATGTTCGTTGTTCGATGTTTATTTTTCTGGTCTAAACTCAAAATCATGTCTTCGCGGTAAGAAATGGATCATGGAAAGGCAAATAACCATCCGCTTCGATATCACTTCCCCTTGGAGCAGGAGCTTGGAGCACCCTGAAAATGACGACGATTTTGCACAAAAATCATCTTTTTAGATAGATGTATTTTTATCTCGGTGGCTTTTTGTCCTTTTTTATTGATCGGTCTATGGGCTTTATGACAGATCGACCTGTAACCGGTAATGATTGATGTTTTGCAAAAACAAAAAAACAACGGGTTAGTGATTTGGAAGAATCCAATTTTTTGTTTGATTCATGTTTTAAGTTTGGAAAACATTTCTTCAAATTTAAACTATTTGCTGGTGTATTTGTCAAAGGTGTCAATAGATTTAATTGGTGTCTTACATGGAAACAACCCCATCTAAAGGCTGTTCTTAAATCTTCTAAATACTCGTTGCAAAATAATTATTTGCGAGAAAATATAAAAGCAGAAAGAAAAGTATTTGTATGTTATAAACGAATAAATCACAGATTAAAAAAAATTATGTACTCGATTATGTAAGACGATTTAATCTGAAAGGAAAATTTGACATTTAACTGGAACTTTGGATATAAAGTGTATTCAATCATGCGATTCCTGTTCACACAATAAATTTTCTTCATGATACCCCCAGTAAACGACAGGATAGAGTATGATTGTTAAAAATAAAACATTTTTGCAAGACCACAATAAACAAATCGACTAGTTAATGTCTCAATCTTTTAAATACAATTTTTATTCGTATCTTGACAAGCTAAAGCTTAAAATTGAAAATTGTATGAAAAATATCAGAGTTTTTTGAATTTTTAAAAGTACTCTTTTACAAATTTGAAAGGGAGAAGAGAGTTTCCGCAAATGTAGTATTTCCGCATATTCCGAATTTACTTTGTTCCCATAAAGTTGCAAAGCTATATCTTGCAATTTTCAGAGCAAATAAAGACTACCGTATAATTGCAATTTCTGAATACCTTGGTTACAGGAAAAAAAACTTTTGTATATTCCACCGTTTTATTTAATAGAATATTTGCGTTATTAATAATTATATTTCAGAGGATATTTACAATTAATACCTTTCCATCTTATAGTTAAATCGTATTTAATCGCAAAAATAATTTTAAACAAAAATCATTTAAAAAATGGCTTCTCGCAAAGTTCAACCAATTTTTCTAGTCGTTCTTATAAGTAAATAATTTGAATAGTTTCAAATGTATTCTTCTTGATTCATGTATCTTGTCTTGTTTTTTCTCCCTCTTTCTCTCCTTGATTTATGCTTGCATCTTTCTTACAGTTTATAAAAATTTCCAATATTAACCGAAATTGTGAATTTCCTTTGGTGACGAGTGCTCCTTTGATGTCAGTTGCTGCCGCAATGCAGCATAAGGCCGAAGATCTTCTGGTAAGGATAACCTGTTTATAACTTCAACCTTATGCCTTGTTTTAGTGAAATAGAGCCCACTGTTGAGTTCTGTTTCGTTTGAAGCAACTTCTTTGCAATTTTTTAACTTAGTTTGCAACTTCCGCTTATTAAGCGGGTTATATTTTTACTTTTGAGTTAATCAGTTTTCTACTTTTTATGTGTGCGTATTTTTTATTTCAACTGCACACACTTCTATACATATAAACCATGACGAAGTTAAGCAGGAGCCTTTAGAACAAAGATTCTCCTTTCTTCCTTTTTTTTTTATTTATTGTGGTCATTACGTTGACTATTGCTGTTAATTATGTATTTTAAAAAATTGCATGCCGTTGTAGTGACTCACAGCCTTCTAGTAAATCGATAATGATACAATTTCATATTTAATTTTTCGTTAGAACTTTTTTGTTTGATTCGTGTTTAAATTTTGGAAAACATTTCTACAAAGTTTGCTGAATATAAAAGTGTGCTATTTTATGTGCTTAGATATTTGTCAAAGGTGTGTAAATATTTAATTCCTTATTCGGGTGCGGCCTTTCAAACTCCCATTAATCAATTTTTCTTTAAAGTGTGTCTCAGATGATTACGAAAACGAGCGTTCAGTCTCACGAGTAACGAAATAAACTCGGAAGGCCATCGCACAGTGTAACGAGTCCATATAGCGAGTACCCAAAAATAGAAAGAGATGTCCTAGAATCATGAAATTTTGTGAAAATGAGTTTTACGATAAATAATTATTTTCAAAAAAATTTCGTTCAAATTGAATGACTACCTCCCAAATAACTGAAATCGGTACCCAAAAAGCTACCGGTTAATAAATTTTATGTTTCTTTACGCACTAACAAATAATAATTAATTTGAAAATTGTTTTAAAACTTATTTTATTTCCTTTTTTCGCTTTAATTTGATATTTTTCTATGCACTTCAACAAATTTTCAAATTGTTTATTGTTTTGTTTTATAGACAACGTTTTTTCTTTTTGTTTTCATTGGCTTAGTTAATCTTTGAATATTGTTCAAAGGATTTCATAATAACCCTAGAATGCTTTTATCTAGTAGTTGTTTAAATCAAAAAAATAATAAATACACATTTTTATACACAAGGGCATCCACAGGGGGGAGCGGGGGGAATGGAAAAAAACTGGACTGGAAAAGTTTTATATATTTTTATTTCCTATGTGTATATGGTACATTTTCATATCATCATTTTCATATAAGTGGACACCAATGCACACCTTTGTCTCCCCTCGAAAAATTCCTGCGGACGCCTATGGTTATAGATGTTGATATATGTTATTTGTTGAATTATGAAATTAATAAATACACAAATACAATGAACTTATTTTTATTTTACTAAGCGTAGGGTATAAAAAAAAAAAAATAATATATCATATTTTCTTCTAATGTAATAAAAACATTTTTCTTCTAATGTTGTCTTCTAATAAAAGTCTAATCTGTGGGCATTTATTTTTAATTTCCTTTCGCGTTTCCAACTTAACAAAAAAAACCAAAATGCAAAATTTCAAAGTAGGAAAAAAAACTAAAATCTTTCAAATTCTTAAAATACATAAATATTTGTAACGTTATATATATGTATTTTTACCTATATACAGTGATGGAGAAAATAATAGAAATGGCTTGTATGTTTTTCTTTAGTTTGATTATTTTTTGTACAATGAATTTTGTTTTCAAAATTTACATATGACTTAAAGATTAAGAGAATATCTTTCAGATTATACAAGAAAAAAACAGCTTCACGCAATTCATAAAACAAAAAACAAACCATTTCATTTATTGTCCTTGGAAAAAATAATAGAAACAAGACTTATAACTAACATACTAATTTTTTTTCTTAAAACCTACCAATTGTATACAGTAAACTAGTTAAACATTAATATTTTGTTGTGCTATGAGGGTTTTTTAGAACTTCAATGCACCGACGGTCCATGGAACCCACCAGTTTGGCACAAATTGAGGCATCAATAGCATACTGTACTTTTTTCATCAATTCTTCTTAATTATTGCCAGCTATTTTCTTCTTTACGATCCCCCAAAGGTATTCAATTGGATAAGGGTCTGGAGGCTATAAATTTCATTCTAATAAATTAATGATATTGTCCCGGAACCATTTTTTTACTAGTTGCGAGGAGTGTTTGGAATCGTTATCTTGCATAACTTCCCATTTTAAATGCATTTCTTCATCGGAAAATGACAGCATTATGCTATACAATATATTTAAATAGTCTGGTCCAAATTTTCCCTTTAATTCAATATATTGGACATACGCCCGACGAAGGAAAACAACTCCATAGCATAACGATACCACCACCTTGTTTAATAGTTTTAACTGCTTGCTTTGGATTATGTGTAGTTTTTCTTAGGTGTCTTGTATGAGGCATTACATCGGATCCCAACAAATTATAGCCAATTTTTTTAACGTTTCCTTTTTTTGCGTAGTCATATTTGTCCAAAAAAGTGGCCATAAAGAACGCGCTATATATGTAAAAAGTTAATTTTTTGCATATTTTTTATACTAAGATTTACATCTTATTAAAAAGTATAAAGTGTCAAATTGTAAAAAATATTTCAACTTGTATTTTTGTATTTTAAAGTCAACTTTTAAAGAGTGGCATGTTCGTAATTGTAAAGAAATCGCAAAATCCGCTTACATTAAGAATATTAATACTCTAAAATATGATTCTGATTTGATAAAAAAAAACAAAAAACCAAAATTTTATAACAGTTTTGTTGTGTGCGTGAACAAACAAAAAGTGTAAAAGAGTCGGCTGTGTCGTGGACACACCCGTAGGTTTTGACGTGACGAAGTATCTTGTTGTTGTTGTTATTGTTGGTCTTGTTGTTGTTGTTGTTGTTGTTATTGTTGGTGTTGATGTTGATGTTGATGTTGAAGTTGATGTTGATGTTGATGTTGATGTTGATGTTGATGTAGATGTTGATGTTGATGTTGATGTTGATGTTGATGTTGATGTTGATGTTGATGTTGATGTTGATGTTGATGTTGATGTTGATGTTGATGTTGATGTTGATGTTGATGTTGATGTTGATGTTGATGTTGATGTTGGTGTTGATGTTGATGTTGATGTTGATGTTGATGTTGATGTTGATGTTGATGTTGATGTTGATGTTGATGTTGATGTTGATGTTGATGTTGATGTTGATGTTGATGTTGATGTTGATGTTGATGTTGATGTTGATGTTGATGTTGATGTTGATGTTGATGTTGATGTTGATGTTGATGTTGATGTTGATGTTGATGTTGATGTTGATGTTGATGTTGATGTTGATGTTGATGTTGATGTTGATGTTGATGTCGATGTCGATGTTGATGTTGATGTTGATGTTGATGTTGATGTTGATGTTGATGTCGATGTTGATGTTGATGTTGATGTTGTTGTTGTTGTTGATGTTGGTCCCCATGATGTCAGAATTTTTTGTCTAATTTTGTTGTGAGGGCTTCCAGTAGGCCTTTATTGCTGTATCGTATTTTTAATCCAAGCACTAATACTCAGCGAGTAATAATTCCATGTAACAAATTTTCAGTTGCGTTGCTTAAGCAGCTCCCACTACGTCCCTATGCCGTATTAAATTGTTTTTTTTTTTAATAAAGTCAAAGAATTAACCTTTACGGTCATACCATTTTTTTAATCATAGCTCTTATACTCAGCGAGTAACAATTCAATGTAACGCACGTGAAATTTTAAAAATTCATTTTTCAACTTTTTGGAAACCTGAGCGGTACAACGTAACTTCGTCACGTCAAAATTAAAAAAAATAAAAAAATGCCGCATAAAAGAAAAAAAATTATATTTTTCATACACGAAATTGGACCTTATAAATGAAATAAAAAGCAGAAAATATATTTTTTTTTCTTTGGTTTTGTTGGTTCACGCACTGCGTATTCAATTATTTTACAAGATGAAAAAAGATTTAAGTTAATCGGGCATATACTTTTCGAGTTAGACTGCAATCCGTTTCAAAAAATGTCATTTCGAGAAAAACGAAATCAAATAGTAATAAGAGCCAATTATCAAGCTGTCTTATAAAACTGCAACAAGGTGTATGTCTTAAACGGCTTTGAATTTTATTCTGAAATTTTTTTTACACATTCTTAGGATGTTTTTGAAAATAATAAAAAAAAAGTTCGAAAATTTATCAAAAAAAAAAAAAAAAATTGAAAATCGTTACACTGTGCATCGTCGTCTCTGTTTTCAAAGTTTCTTATTTGTTTTGTAATCTTTCTCACAAAATTACAATTATTCATCAAAAATAACAATTTAAAATAATAAAAAAACTAAAAAGGGTGAAGCCATTAGAGCTGTTACAGATCTGGAAACAGCTGTTTGTGTTGCGAATTTTACATTTTGAAAATATTAAATGAAACAAGCAAGGAACACATATCGAAAAAGGTGCTTATTTGTGTTTTCCCGGTTGAATTTTGGTATTTGGTACTGCCGCATGAAATTCTATCCATAAATAAAAGTTTGAAAGACATTTTTTAAATCCAGAGTCAAATAAATCTTCTAAACTTATTTGCCTAATTGTACGAGTGTCTAATTATTAATGAAGCAATCAGTGATTTATTAATACAACAAACATAAGAAAACATTTTTAAAATATTTCTCTCTTTACTTGTATTTCTTCTATTATTTCCTTGTGGGTTAACATATTCAATGATTAATTTAGATATAAGTATTTATTACAAAAATTTAAGATTACAAAAGGTGCTCCCTTGAAGATAAATTCCTTAATAATAAAAATGTTTTAAAAATTGCTACAAAGAATTAGTTTCTCAGCATATACTTAATATTATTCCAGCAACAAGAAGAGTACTGAAGCAACTTGGGACATGCGTATTGCAATAATAAATTCGGATTAGAGCAATCAGTGGCGGATCTAGAAGGCATTACACTAAATAATTCAAGGCTTAATATTTCTTATTCATGTCAAAATCAAGTTTTTGCTAATAATTCTGTCAATAAACAATAATAGCCTAAGAGCCGTTTTTTCAATGTCCGGTTAGTCTACCTTTTAATCAAGACTAAAAGGACTAAGACTAACCATACTAAAAAACAATTTCGGTTTCACCAAGTGCTGATTAAGCAACGT
This sequence comes from Pherbina coryleti, assembly GCA_943735915.1. Lineage (NCBI taxonomy): Eukaryota > Metazoa > Arthropoda > Insecta > Diptera > Sciomyzidae > Pherbina > Pherbina coryleti. The sequence goes on from OX030951.1 coordinate 1,410,395, forward strand.
CCGATTAAATCATTAATTGTGAATTTTTCAATTGTGAATACGCAAAAACTGCATATCAACTGTCTTGTGTTTACGTTTTTTTGTGATTTTGTGCCACGAAAAGGGAACAAAACTGTAAAAACGCATTAGATTGACAAATTTTACTTTATATGAAGAAACTTTTCTTGATTGTGAATTTGTGTGCAAAATAAATATAAAATTGTTTACTCTACTCAGCTGTTCTTCCGATTAGCAGTTAACCGGAACCATAATTTGCCGTTAGCTTAATAAGCAATTAACCGACCGATAAGCACTAACCGAACATTGAGAAAAATCTTTTTTGCTAACTACTGGTTAAAGTTCTGGTTAGTGCTTAACCGGACATTGAGAAAATGGCCCTAAATCGGAATTCAATGCTTTGAGAAATCTTAGTTCGAAGTTTTTAATCGCCATATAGGTTCTCTGAAAACTTCATTGGTTTTTCTGTCCTAACTTTAGTTTTGTAAACGCTAGAAGATGTGAAGATATATTCAAGGAATATAGAAATATAAATAACGCAGTTCTGACTTAAGTCTACTTAAGCAATTATTGCTTGTGGACACAGAATAGTAATAATTTACGTTTTTGTGGTAGTCATTTATCAGAAATATAAAAAAATAAAAAAATAAATAACTGGCCATTTCAGCCCTTGAAAGGACTTTGACCTAGCTTCTTATGATCAATTGTGTTGTTCGTGTTATTTAGTTTGTACACAATTGACCGAGAACCGGACCTACATGTTTAACGCCGACTCCGAACGGCGATGAACAGAATGTTCTTGTTCTCAAGAAGCTTTACATGGCATTTTGTTTACTCTCTGAGGTTTGCCATTGTCTGCAGAGAGGTGGCGGCCGTACAGACAAATTATTTTAATTCAAATAATTTTCTGTCGCTGCTGGGGTTCGAACCCGGGTCTCCAGGTTCGTTGACATAGAGGCCACACACTTTAACCAACTACGCCACGGACGCCACTATCAGAAATATTCTTTTTGTTATTTCATCTAAGATTTCATCTAGCTAATTCCAATGCTGACAATGTTCCAACTGCCTGCGTGTCAGATTTTATGCCAAATAATGCGATTACACTATATTATCAGAATGTTTCTGGGCTAAGGACCAAATCAAACCAAATTTTTACTATCTCGGCCCAGTGGCTTTATGATGTGATTGTGCTCACAGAGACCTGGTTAAATGAAAATTTTCATGATGGTGAATTTTTTGATGTTAATATCTACAATGTTTATCGTACAGATCGGAATAGTCTATCTACTGGAAGGCTGCGTGGCGGCGGTGTGTTAGTTGCTGTAAATCGAACGCTATTATCATCTAATGTGGTATTACCAAATTCGGACTCGTTGCTGGACCAGCTTTGTGTATCAATTAAAGGCCTGGCGGAAACTCTACTCATCTTTACATCCTATATCCCGCCGAATAGTTCGTTGGACATTTATAAGGCTCACACGGATAATATTGTTACTCTTGTTGCTGATTTTGTTGATGATAGTAAACAAGTACTGGTGCTTGGTGACTTCAATCTGCCTAATATGGGTTGGTGTAACCAAAAATCTGAGTCTTATTTATCTCTATAAAGGATGAATTTAATAATCTTGATACTGTCGCTTGTGGCGTCCGTGGCGTAGTTGGTTAAAGTGCGTGGCCGCTATGTCAAAGAACCTGTGGAGACCCAGGTTCGAACCCCAGCAGTGACAGAAAATTATTTGAATTAAAATAATTTTTCTGTACGGCCGCCACCTCTCTGCAGACAATGGCAAACCTCAGAGAGTAATCAAAATGCCATGTAAAGCTTCTTGAGAATAAGAACATTACGTTCATCGCCGTTCGGAGTCGGCGTTAAGCCTGTAGGTCCATTTCTCGGTCAATTGTGTACAAACTTAATAACACGCACAACACAATTGATCATAAGAAGCTAGGTCAAAGTCCTTTCAAGGGCTGAAATGGCCAGTTATTTATTTTTTTTTTACTGTCGCTTGTTTTAATAAGTTCAAACACCGAATCTCCTTAATTTGTAATGACTATATTCCATTAATACAAAAAAAGCCTACAAGTTGTCTTGGTACACTCGTGGTCTTAAAAAATTAAAAAAATCTGCGTACTAAATTTTATAAAAAAATTTCTAAAAACAAATTTAAATTTTGATTTTCTAAAATATTGGCACTATAAGAGGGAATTAAACTTTCTAGACAAATGCCTTTATAGACAATATATCTTAAAATTTGAGAGTGATATAAAATCAAACCCAAAGTCTTTTTGGCGTTTCGTAAAATCAAAAAAAGGATCTTCTAATATCCCTGCATCGATGTTTTTAAATAACAACACTTCCAATAATGTTAGTTCTACAGCTAATCTTTTTGCAAATTTTTTTCTCTCAAACTATGAGCCTGTCAGTTCTATAGATTTTGAGATGCAAGATACTGTGGTATCTCAGATAGATTTTGGTTTTCTCTCTTTGACAGAAGTGGATGTTGTTAATGACATTATAAGTCTTAAATCGTTACACAAATTAGATTTAGATGGTATTTGTTCTTGTCTTCTAAAAAAATGCATGCATATTGTGGCCTATGCTTTAATGCTTATTTTTAATAAGTTGCTTAGCTCGGGAATTTTTATAGACGGCTGGAAAACTGCTTATGTAACACCTATACATAAATCTGGTTCGAAGAATAATATCAAAAATTATAGACCGATTTCAAAGCTTTCTACTATTTACAAATTGTTTGAATCGATTGTTAAAGTTAAATTGTTTTTTGCTGTAAAGAATATTATTTCTCCTTATCAGCATGGTTTTATGCCCGGTCGGTCAAAGGTTTCAAATTTGGTAATTTTCTCTGAATATTGCTTATCTTCGTTTCAGAAAAGTTATCAGGTTGATGTCGTTTACACGGACTTTTCGAAAGCCTTTGACAAGGTCTCCCACTTCCTCTTGGTTAAAAAACTGCAGAGGATGGGGTTTCATTCAAGTTTCCTTAGCTGGATAAGTTCATACCTATCCAATAGGCAGTGCATTGTTGCCTTTGATAACGTAAAATCCTTCCCATATGTCTGGAGTTCCTCAAGGTAGCATTTTGGGCCCTCTTCTCTTTATTCTGTTCATTAACTTTTTCCTCACAGTAATTGTTTGTTATATGCAGATGACTTAAGATTTTCCTTAAAGCCAAAAACGCGTCGGATTGTGTATGATTGGTGTTATAAGAATTGTCTCTTTTTGAATATAGAGAAATGTGTTTTCATGTCCTACTCGAGGTCTGCCAATGTTTGTCTGTCATCGTATCATATTGGCACTTCTATGCTGTCATCTGTTAATCAGTTCAAGGGCCTTGGAGTTGTCTTTGACGTTAGATTTTCGTTCGTCCCAATTTTGGACTATATTATTCCGAAAGCTTATGCTATGCTGGCTTTTGTTCGTCGAAATGGTTCATGCTTTACGGATCCTTATACTTGGAAATCGTTGTATACTAGTTTGGTTCGATCTAGACTTGAGTATGCGGCGGTGGTTTGGAACCCACAGTATGCGATGTATAAGTTAAGGCTTGAACGCGTACAAAAATCTTTCACCAGAGTTGCATTACGCTCTCTTAATGCCCAATTGCTGTTGATTGGGCTGAAATCTTTAGAGATTAGAAGAAGTATTTTGTTACTTCTTTTTATCCATGACATTATTTTTATTGTAGTTGAAAGTCCAGAATTGCTGGAAATGATAAATTTTAATGTGCCTGCAAGGACGCTTAGGAATTTTGATCCGTTCTACTTGGAAATGTGTCGCACTAATTATGCTGCAAATGCACCTATTTATAGGGCACTAAATATATTCAATATTAGGTCTGTTTCCGTACGTACACTGTGTAACTTGTGGGACACTATTTTCTGTTTCCGTACTTTCTGTGTAAAAAATGGGAGAAGAAGAACAAGCATAAAATCGCTCTCTCGAGCACATAAAGTGCACAGAGTGTGCTAGAACTCAAGACTTCGAGTAAAGTAAGAACAAGCATCAAGAAGAATAAGCATCAATAAGAAGAAGCAAATGTCAAATTACATTTCATAATTGTTTATGTTTTGCGATAAATAAATGCACAAATTGTGTTCCTAAAAGGAAATTTAAGTACAATAAATAAATAATAATAAATAAAAATTAAGTAATTGTCCAGTTTTGCATTAAAAATGGCTTTTAATAATTTGAGTGAAAGTGTTTTAAATTTTGTGCTGCCGTCTGCAGTCAAAGTCAGCTGTTTTGTGCTCGAAACTTACTAGAAGCTGTTTCCGTACTTTTGCAACTATTCTCACATTTCGTTTTTACTCTCTAGCACACATTTTACACAAATCTTACACAGTGTAAAGTACGGAAACAGACCTATTATAAGTAACAATCATAACTTGGATTTTCTTATGTCTAAGGATCAAATGAGAATTTTTCTTAATAGCATTTTGTAATTAAATTCTTTCTTATTAACTTTTTTCTGTCCTAGTCTGTAAGAAATATTGTTCAAAGACTAAAAAATTAAATAAATATGTAAATAAAATTATTCAAAAAAAGATTTGCACAATAATACAATCACTCAAGCATCCAAGTTGGCGGTTTCTTTTTGGGCCTTATATTTGTAAATTCGCTACTGGCAGGATTTCAAAATGAAAACGCTTCCTCGTGAGTTGTTGGCCAGCCTGCTCCCGATTGAATTTGTTATGTGTGTACATGGAACATGTTCGCCATTTTTTTTTCGCCATTGTCGTTGTCGTCGATGTTCTCGGTGTCGTTTTCTTAACGATTCGTTTAGTAAACAAATTCAATGCAAATCGTGGGATGGTTACTGGAAACGCTTATTTATTCATTGCCACACACATCTCACAACTTCTAGACAACTTCTCAGTCAGCTAGTCAGTCAGCCAGTCAGTCAGTTTGTGAGTGAGTCAGCTAGGAAGAAAGTCAATGAGTGGCTCGTTTTTCTCTCGGCTAGTGTTGTAGATGATGTTGTGCGACACGTTGCTCGTATCGCAGACGTATTTAGCCATCAGTGGTGCGGCAGGTTTTAAGTTAAGAAGATGCAAAGTAAAAAGTAGCTCCTTCTACGTGATTCATTGCCATACGTGTTTTCAACAGTTTTATATTCGTGCGCGTGATTGAGCTAGATTTTCCCCAATTTTATGAGTGCATGTGTGTGTTTCTGTGTGTATTTGTGTAATACGCGGCATTCGAAAATCATCTAAACGTAGAAATGAAAAGAAGAACGTAAAACAATGAATACACACAAATGTTCAAGATTCTTCAAACAAATCTAATAGATTTTTTATGTTTCCATCGAATGATGTAGCCACAGGCATCCAAATATTTTTGTTTATTTTTATAAATTTTCAAAATAAGCTGTCAAAAAAGTCACTATGAAAATGTACATTGCTCAACATTTATATATTCATGAAAATAAATTATTTTCGTGGATTTAACAATTCATTCACAAGTTAGTACCAACCCGAACATTGGGTATCATTGGGAAAATTTAAAAAATTATTTGGTTTGAAAATACTCATAAGCATTTGAATATATGTGCATAATTAATACGTTATTGTGCCTTCACAAGAGTTAAAAATATTTACAATGCTGTTAATGAGAACTTAACATATGTTCGCAATAACATGGACATTATAGAATTATAACTACTTACACTGAAATTGTAAGCGATTGTCAGAATATCAAGGCAAGTGGAAAAGGTTGCATATTTTTCAATTCATAATAGAAAATTCCAATAAGAGATTGATTTCTTATGAAGGATATTCATCACAGGTTATCAAGATATTGTAAGTGACTTTCAAGCATTCATATTATGCGCAATAACGAGGGAAATTCTTAAAGTATGGCTGATTTTAAAGCGAAAGAACTAAGATGTGGTCTGTTGTGCAGTGCATGCATTAATTATGTGGGTATTTTTAAAGGACATGAGTTCAATCAGCCACGTTTCGAACTACTTTTAATGCTACACTGTGACATGATACAATTATAAGGTAGGCCCAGGAAAAACACACTCTCTATGACTACAAATCAACAACAAAACAATAACAAAGGCGTAGGTATAATGTCAAAATACAATACAAAGCGATGCAAATAAATTGGTTACTGAACAATCGAACTAAGAACTCGAATAAAAATTATATAAAACGTTCACTTTTATTTGCTTCGTTGAAAGCTAAAATACAATTCATTTTGTATTATATCTTAAAACATAACTCATTTTGTTAAATTTTTAGGGTTTTTGCTTACTTTTCGTGTATTATTCCACAAAAAATCTGGGTACTGAATACCCAATACCCAGATTCATACTGTTAATAGTAAATTATACATCCCTAACGCTGAACGAATAAACGTCAGTTGTTAAAAATGACATTATACCTACGCCAATGTTTTGATTTTCTTTGCTTTGCTTTGCTTTTTCGTTTTTTTTTGTTTCCGAATTGGGCCTACCTTATATATCCTACCATATAAAGAGAGAGAAATAATTGCTCACATTTTTAAAAAGTTATTTTCGAGAGCCTTGAATAGGACTTGTTTCGTTAATTATGATAAGGTAGGGGCAGTAGAAACACGTTCTCTTCGACTTCAAATCAACAACAAAACAATAACAAAGGCGTAGGTATTTATAATGTCAAAATACAATACATAGCGATACAAATAAAATGGTTATTGAACAATCGAACTAAGTAGTCGCATGAGAATTATCTTAAAAAATAAATTTTATTTGCTTCATTGAAAGCTAATTAATTCTGTATTTATCAATGTGCCATGTAACATTTTATTAAATTTTTAGGGTTTTTGTTTACTTTTCTTACAATATTCCACATAAAATCTGGGGATTCAATTAAATCATACGGTTAAAAGTAAATTATACATCCCTATGGCTGAACGAGTTTTTATCTACGCCAATGTTTCATTATATCTACGCCAATGTTTTGATTAGCTTGTTTTCTCGTTTTTTTTTTATCCCCGAATTTGACCTACCTTATAATTGTATCATGTTCATAAATATGTATATCAAAGTTTTTCAAATACTAAAAATATTCAGACAGTGCGATCGGTTTGAAAAAGAAAACTCTAAAGTGAAGTTTAATCACTTTCCCTGTTTTTATGATAAAATAAAGTCAATTCATTTATTTTTACTACTGTACATAAAATGTTACTGATTATAACATATGGGAATTCAGAAAATTTTTATTAAGGGCCTGAATCCATACGCACTTTAACCATGGTATAATAATACATGGTAGCATTGACAACTGCTTATTTTCTCTTCAACAAGAAAACATAAACTGTCAAAAACAGCTTTTTGTGGAAATATATCAGCAGCTGCTGTGGTTGTTGTTTTTTTTCACTTCAACGTTTTCAACATTGCTTGTGTTTTCAATGGCGGATTGTGAGCGCTCTCTTTTTGAGTATATTTTTTGACAGTATATGATTTACCAAGCAACTGTCAATGCTACCTTGTATTATTATACCATGCACTTTAACTATCTTTTTAAGAGCTCGAGAGAGAAAAAGAACAAGTAAAATTTCAGTCTCTTGTGCTCGAAACTTGCTTCAGCCATGGTAGAAAAAACAAGGCAGAATAAACTTGTGGCTGGATGCCAAGAGTCAAGCCCTAACCAAAATAGACGAGTCGCTACGTAACGATTGTAGACAAAAATGTTCGCTTAAATGTAATTCAATGTTGTTGCCCAAAATAAGGAAACGTAAACTCAACGAACTGAACGAAAAGGTGTGACGAGACGTTTTGTTCCGTAAGAACCGAACTTTTAGCGTCTCAACTCGTCAACAACAACATCTGTGCAGAGTAGTCTTCTTCTTTTTTCAGACGATTGGAAGTACTCGTTTCATTTTGGGTTAAATGTCAAAACAGACGTAACGATTGCAAACGTTCGGCAAGTTGCAATCGTCTCGTTTCGTCTATTTTGGTTAGGGCTTCAGAATTGTCAAAAAACTCTGATCAACGAACAACATTTAAAGTAAGAAGAATATTATTTGTACTGACTTTGACAGTTTCGACTCAGAGCGAGAGAGCTGCAAGATTACCTTCTTAAATCAACCATGACTTCAGCTTTATGCACTGAACACTTTGACGACGACAGCAACGATAAGCTGTCAAATTAGGAATAGTTTTATATCGACGACACGACATTGTGACATTAGACCAAATTTTCTCTATGAGAAATACATGTCAAAAAATTTGACAGATGTCGTAATGTCGTGTGCGGCTTGGTTATTTTGAACGCGGTGCAACAATCAAAAAGATCATATTTAGCAGGATGCTTCCGCACAACATTTTTCATATTAACTACGTTAATAACTTAAAGTTGGTGCACCGCTGCAGCCGTCGTGAATGTGCTTAGGATATTTCTTGAAATACTCAAATTGCCAGGTCAAGATTTCTAAACGTGTTTCGAAAACAAATTTGCATTTGACTTCAAATACTTTAAAGCTAGTGCTTGAATAACGACGCATAAACTTTCATACACAGTGTGAAGTTTTATGCAAGAAACTTAGTTTGAACTTAACCTGAGATTAGTTCGGAAATATGCCTATCTTAACCATAACACTAAATTGAGGTATAATAACATTAATCATCAAAATTCTTGCACAGCTTTCTCAAAATCTTTTTCAGAATTTTTGCTGTTACTATCCAAATATGGATTAAGAAATATTACTTCTGTTACTTTCTCAAATCGCCAGGGTCGAGTTGTTATTAAAAAATAACTAAAACAAAAAGTTATTTTTGTTGAATTGTGGGCTGCTTTTTACAAATTGTTTTCATGCTAACATATATTTTTGTCATACTTTTAATAATTTAAATTGCAGTTTTTAGCTCTGGTTGTTTTTGAGAGGAATTTTTAAATTAAGTTAAATTTTATAATGGCGTCACAGTGGCGACCGTGGCGTAGTTGGTTAAAGTGCGTGGCCGCTATGTCAACGAACTTTGGAGACCCAGGTTCGAACCCCAGCAGCGACAGAAAATTATTTGAATTAAAATAATTTTTCTGTACGGTCGCCACCTCTCTGCAGACAATGGCAAACCTCAGAGAGTAATCAAATGCCATGTAAAGCTTCTTGAGAATAAGAACATTACGTTCATCGCCGTTCGGAGTCGGCATTAAACATGTAGGTCCCTTTCTCGGTCAATTGTGTACAAACTTAATAACACGCACAACACAATTGATCATAAGAAGCTAGGTCAAAGTCCTTTCAAGGGCTGAAATGGCCAGTTATTTATTTATTTATTTAAATTTTATAATCTGTGAGTAACTATTTAAACATAATATAATAAATAACTGGCCATTTCAGCCCTTGAAAGGACTTTGACCAAGCTTCTTATGATCAATTTGTGTTGTGCGTGTTATTAAAGTTTTTACACAATTGACCGAAACCGGACCTACAGGTTTTACGCCGACTCCGAACGGCGATGAACGTAATGTTCTTGTTCTCCAGAAGCTTTACATTGCATTTTGTTTACTCTCTGAGGTTTGCCATTGTCTGCAGAGGGGTGGCGGCCGTACAGAAAGATTATTTTAGTTCAAATTATTTTCTGTCGCTGCTGGGGTTCGAACCTGAGTCTCCAGGTTCGTTGACATAGAGGCCACTCACTTTAACCAACTACGCCACGAACGCCACTATTTAAAAATGTTTTTAGATATTTTACGAAACATCAGCTTAAAGTTAAATTGACTTAAAAAAGGTGTGTTTCCATATAAATTATTTTCGAATATATTTTGTACCATCCAAATTTATTTTCTTGAATCTCTCCCAATGCCACAAAGTTTAAGAAAATTGGTGAAACTTTTGAACACAAAGTTAAAAATAAATGGAGAAATAATTTGTGACGGTCAGACCAGGTGCGATGTGCTCACAATGTGTGTTTTTTCAGTGGTCACACATGGTAACATATTTTGGAAATTTTGTTATTCGATATCGACTGAATAAAAATATGAACATTAATTGTTTCTTGTAAAATCTGTCCATCGAAATCATCAATAGAAAAAACTTAATCTATACTAATATTATATTTTGAAGTGCCTTTTTTATGTTCGGAACAATCTTGAGAAAGGCCCGGCCGTTTTTCATGAAATTTTTTATAATAAAAAGCTCTCGACCTGGTGAAGGTTTTAGGCCAAAAAAATTATTAAAAAGTTTATTAGAAAAGGAGATTCATGGCTTTCAAAATCCTAAGTAAAATTCACCTGCAAGCACAAACGGACATGAACGACTCATAGCGTATAAAAATTGTTGTTGTTGTAGTGAAAAATAAAGCAGTGTGCGGCACATCGACACGATGCGAGTGTTCCAATATTTTACTCTCCCATCCTACAGTGAGTATTGCTTTGCTGAGAATAGCAATGTGATTTGTTTTTGTTTTGCCTACATATGCCCGAGCGTGTGTGTGCTATGGATAGCAACAGAGAATGGCAATGTATTTTGTTTTTGTTTTTTTTTGTCGTACGCGATGCGTGGTGACGTGAAAAAAAGCCAGAGGCAAGCAAAAACAATATAGCCAAACACTACCTGCCCGTATGCGACGTTGTTCGCATTTTCTATTAAAATAAGCATTTTGAAAGAAAACCATAGAATGCATTTTTTTAAATTTATTTTAAATTTATTATAGGTAGTTTGTTATTATTTGCGCTGATTATCTCTTATATATAAAAATGACTGACGTCCGTGTGTACGCGCATAACTCAAGAAGGGGTCGTTCAATTTTTACAATTTTGAGATTGATGGATTCGTATTGCCCCAAGGAAGGACACTAGGTAGAAAAAAATTGCCACAACCTCTTTTACCGCCCACAAATCAATAAAAATGCTATATTTCTGACGATTTTGGTCGTATTAGACTACAATTTGGTAATTAAGTTTGTATGCTCACTGTCGGAAACTTTACTAAAACTGGGTTGCCACACCTCCCATTTACCGCCCACAAATTAATAAAAATTCTATATATCGGAAGATTTTGGGGGTATTATACTTAAATTTGGTAATTAATTTTGTTTGATTGCTGTCGGAAACTGTACTAAAAATAGGTTGCCACACCCCCTTTCACCGCCCATAAATTAATGAAAATTCTATATATTGAAAGGTTTAGGTGATACTAGACTAAAATTTCGTAATTTAGTTTGTATGCTCACTGTCGGTAACTGTACTAAAAATTGGTTGCCACACCTCATTTTACCGCCCCCAAATCAATAAAAATTCTATATTTCCGATGGTTTCGCCGTATTAGGCTACAATTTTGGAGTTTAGTTTTTATGCTCACTGTCGGCAACTGTACTAAAACTTGGTTACCACACCCCCCTTTTACTGCCTACAAATCAATAAAAACTCTATATATCAGAAGATTTTGCTGGTATTATTGGTATAGAAAATTTGGTATTAAAAATAAATTTTTATATTATTATACTAATTTATTTTGTTTGCTTGCTGTCGGAAACTGTACTAAAAATATGTTTTACCACCCACAAATATATGAAAATACTATATTTCAATCGGGTTTGGTCATAATAGACTAAAATTTGGTAATTGTGTTTGTCTTTCAAAACTACACCGTCATCTATTGAAAAAGTAGAAACATCGAATATTAAGTTTGGGCAAAACAACGTTTGCCGGGTCCGCTAGTATTTCATAAGTAAAACATTTACTTTTTCTAATTGAGTTGAGTCCATTGTGTCCACAATTTTACCACTACTTTCAATTCTGTGTGAGTGTAAAACTAGCAAGCAACGTATTTCTCAACTCTGTCGTTTTTGAGTTTCTGATTGAATTGTTTCGTTAAACACAGCAGACGCCATTGTTTTTTTTTTTATAATTCTTTTCAAAATGTCGTCACTTGGTAACCGTGAGGGTGGTTGGCTGGAATTATTTTCCTTTGTGATTTTTTATGCTTATACACTTTAGTCTATATTTTCGTTGTTTTCCTCTCTTTATATTTAGCTCCAGTTTGCACAAAAAATATAAAAGAATTTCTTCCCCTGCTTCTACCGTGTGTACGTTGATTCTTTTCAAATTAATTGCGAGTGAAGGTGGAGGCTAATTACTTGAATTGAAAAACATACTTGAATGAAAGAGTGGTTTACTAGGTTGAGCAAGTTAGTGAGTTTTAAAAATCTTAAATGTGGCTTTTGTACTACGCTTAGTTTTGCAAAGTGAAGAATTCAAATCCGTTATTTGATTTAAGGCAAGCAAATAAATTTCTGGAAAATAATTCCAAAGGTAAATGTGTCTAAAAAAAAATAAATAACTGGTAATTCAACTGAGGAATTGCTTTCAAGCTCAAAGATCTATACATATGTACATAAAAAACACACGCAGATATTATACATGCCACTTATTTTTTACAAACAACAACTAACAAGTCGTTGTATTATATTAAATACATGAAAATAAAATATAATGATCGATTGGGTATCAATTGTGCGCCACTCGAGACGACGTTTCTCAAACTATGTTGGTGCACGATCGCCGGTACGCATACGTCGACGTAGGCGTCAGCTGGTGGCCCCACCTCCTGTCCAACCAGTAGTAGATTCAACGACAAATCACATCATCAAGGATAAAGAGAGTCATTGTTCGTGTTGCTGTTCCAATGTAAGTGCATTGGACTTGGGGGTTTGAAGAGTAAAGCTCCCAGGTTGTTGAAAGTAAACTTGATGTAATTCATGTTCTTATGTTATTCAATATTAGATCCAAAATTTAACGCTTAAGTCAATTTTTCTACGTAAATTACAGTTTTCTGTTACGTAATGAATTTCTAATTTACAGAATCAACGATTCAAAGCTGAAGGCGATGTTGATATTTCCAAAGATGGTCCCTCTGGCGAAGCTCCATATACACCGGAAGTTCCACTCAATAATAATCGACAACAGCAGCAACAAGTGCAGCAGCAAGTAGCCGAAATCGAAGCTGTAAGTGCTCTCGAAACAGTTTCCATTTATTATTACAACTGCCAGTAAATGGAAAACTAATCATATTAAATAATTGCCCCCAAGAAACATAACAGCAAAAAAAAAAAAAGAAACAATTTTCTGTTGCTTACACCCTTATTTTTGCAATCCTCAATCATCATTTCACATTGTGTCGCATGACAAATCGTCAAATCATTTCAAAGAAATAACAAAATGCGCTCATAAGGCTATTGTACAAGCTTTTCTTAAATATGGCCAGGAATAAAGGGCGTTAACTGCTCCAATTCCATATCATAGAGTATGCTTTGCAAGATAATAATAGTCTTAAGTTCCATTATTGAGTTTTTTGAGTTGCACGTGAATATATCTTTACGAATTTTTATATTCATCATCGTATTATCGATTATAAAGCTGCTTGAATGAAGATTCAGTTGAATATATTTTGTAAAGAACTTATTGTAACGAAGTAATTTAGTGGTTTCTGTCAAAAATACAATTTATTATACTTCATTCAACCAAATGAGTTCAAGTACCTTTTTATATAAATCTCTTATTTGCTTAAGTATTTTAAACGCTGTATTCTGTTTTCATTAAAAGTAATTTTTTTAAAGTATAAACGTAATAGCTTGCATGTTTCATGTTGTTTTATTTTCACAAGTGTCTTAATAAAATGATTTAATTAATTTTTGTTTTACTTTATTTTAATATTTTTGTCAGAATGAATGTGTTTGAAAAAAGGTAAGCACTGTAGATTAATTATCATTCTGCGTCTAATATGAAGTGCAAAGTGAAAAGTAAACTCTAAAGATTTGACGGAGTAATGGCTTTCTCGCCAGTAAAATATAAACATATCATATTAATGCAGATGAAGACTCAAACAAGTTTGGTGAATTTAAGATAAAACTTTACACTTCACAATAACGCAGATCGAGAATTGACACCCTGTCGACATCCTGTCGATTGTAAAATTATTATTAGCAATATACTTGAGTTTTCTTTTAACTTTAGATTGTTAGATAGAAATGGGGTTTTTTTTTAAAGGAGTCCGAACTTTTTGGGGTTTGTATGGTATTATTTAAAATAATTTTATTTTCTCTAAATGTTAAATTTTATAGTAATAAATGGTCTTTTATAGTAATAAAAAAGCTGAAGAGCATCACGCATTTAATTCTGTCAAATTAAGTGTAATTACTACCAATAAACAAGTTTCAGACTCTTGGGATAACAACAATTTTATTGATTTAAAATTGCCACACCCAATTTGAAATCCCACTTACCCACCTATCCCCGTACCAAATATTAGTAACCAAGTGTCAATATTAACTTAAATACAGTGTTTTACTAATAGTGACACGCCTTTTGCCCACTTTTTCGTCGTGTTTTTTAATAATTCTACCCATTTTTGTAATAAAATAAAAATAATAAATAACTGGCCATTTCAGCCCTTGAAAGGACTTTGACCTAGCTCCTTATGATTGTGAATTCTTATGAATTGTGTTGTGCGTGTTATTAAAGTTTGTACACAATTGACCGAGAACCGGACCTACAGGTTTAACGTCGATTCCGAACGGAGATGAACGGAATGTTGTTGTATTCAAGAAACTTTACATGGAATTTTGATTAGTCTCTGAGGTTTGACATTGTCTGCAGAGAGGTGGCGACCGTACAGAAAAATTATTTTAATTCAAATAATTTTCTGTCGCTGCTGGAGTTCGAGCCCGGGTCTCCGGTTCGTTGACTTAGAGGCCACGCACTTTAACCAACTACGCCACGGACGCCACTCATTCTTGTAACAAATTTTATTACCCTCGTGTTGATATTATTCGAGATTCAGTGTTTTTCTAATATTGCCAAACCCCTTTGCCATTTTATCCAGTTTCTTGACCGTTATATGCTATAATTGTGCCTACTCCTGCACTAAATTTCAGTAACCTAGTGTCAACATTAACCGAGATACAAGGTTTTTCTAATAGTGACACGCCCCTTTGTCGAATACCTCTCATTTTTTTAGATGAGGACCTTTGTGTTCATGGTTTCTCTCTGTTGACAAAATATTAATCATTTTGGTGTCATTCGGATGGATCTTAAGAATAATTTTTCGCTTGCACAATTTATCGAAACATGCTTCATGAAGAAAATATTTTTTTTTAAAATTTTCATAACATATCATTCCATTATCCAGTCTATCATATTGTTTGAACATGGCGTTTGAAAAATATTTCATACCAAGACTGAGACTATCATATTTTATGAATATAGCGCTTGAATAGCATTAATATATGACGGTATGTACTCCGCATCATGATACAATAAGAAGGTAGGGTAAGGAGCTTTGACAAGACCTACTGCCTACTGCTTATGTCAAAATGCATTTTAGCGATGCCACTTTTCCGTATTTTTCATAAATGTGGGATAAGAACATAGAAAAGTAATTATATATAGGATAAATAAGAAAAATTTGAATTAACGTGTCTATAATTGAAACAACGAATTTTTTAGTAATTTAATAGCTTTATCTTCACTAATTTATTATTGCACATAATTTTTTGTTTATCTTTTTGTTTCCTTAATTTCTTGTTTAAAAATTTTATTCAATGTGCATACGATATCTTATAAAAATCTTTTTTAAGTCTTCTAAGTATCTATCTAAGTACAGTAAAACTGTTGAAAATAAATCAACATTTTTTAAAAGTTCCGTATTTATCAATATTTTCAGCAATGCATTTTATATTCAACGCTTGCTTACTGAAACCATGAAACAAGGATTTGTCATAGGATTTTATCTTAAGATATGGCAGCACAGTATTTCATGCTTTTGACATTAGCAGTAGGTCTTGTCAAAGCTCCTTACCCTACCTTCTTATTGTATCATGCTCCGCATAACAAAAATATTTAACCATGGTCAAAAAAAGCGTTTTGGCAGATCTACAAAAGCTTTAATCAAAAAATTAGGTATATGTTACGGGCGGTCTACACTTAAAATATTTGATTGCATGCGAACTGTCAAATTGAACTTCATAATATAATTTTTAAGTGGAAATTTAAGTTTGAAAATTACGTCAAACAAAATCGTTCGCTGCGCTCCAGCTCAATTTTTGTTTTTTATTATTTTGATTTTTCAAGCTTTATAGTTTTGCACATTGTAATTGTTCTTGCAGTTTTTTTCACTTGAACGGTTGCAAACAATACACACACTTACATATTTTACTGTAAAGTGTCAAAAATGACAGGTTATTTCATGAAATATATCCCAAGAAATATTTCATGATATGAGCAATTAGCGGTCTACACTTGCGATAGCGAAGTCATGAAATATTTCATGAGACCAAATATTGTAAATGTCGACCGCCTGTAAGATTTAATTATTCACTTTGAGGGTTTGATTACTCGTTGTGGATGAGATCTCAAGATGGTCAACGCAATAAAAAGGTTTTTATTTTTATTTTGGATATATCACAATAACCCAATAACCCAGAGTATTATTCATATCCGAGAAATTCAAGATGAATTAAAATATCTTACGCCGCATTTAAATCTCAGGGGGATCGATCCCACATAACAACGCACACATAGAATATATGGATATTCGTGTAATATTGTAACATTTTAAATAGTCAAATTTGCTTTATTGATTTTTCTTAAAATAATCGCATTTTTGAAATGTGAGCGGCTGAGTTTTTTTGTAGTTTTAGACAACGTTGAGCATGGTAGAATTATAAGGTAGGGCCTCAACGAAGAGTGGAGAATAAAAAAGGAGGCTAATTGTCAAAATGGCGAAGTTCGTAGAAACCTCAAATAAAATGAAAATATTATGTTTTCAATTTGTAAATAGTGCGGACACGTGTGTTAAGTTTGTGTTAATTTGAGTGGAAATATTGTAAAAACATTGTAAATAAATCTATAAAATGCCGCGGAAGTGTTAAATTTGAAAAAAAAGCTTGTTAAAAGTTTAACCTAAAATCAACTGCGAAACATGAACGTAAAGAAAGTCGAGATGAACAGCTGATTTTGATAACTAGCTCCCTTTTTCGCTGCTTTCCACATCATTTTTCTCCTTGTCGGCCCTACCTTATAATTCTACCATGACGTTGAGGCAACGTTTATTTTATATTAGTTATAGTAATTTCAGCGATATACTTTGGCCTTAACTTTTAACTTGACAATAAATATTTGGAACTACCCTGTGTGACTCCATTCACAATAAGACTAATTTGTCGATCGACCAATCGTTGTGTGTGCTTTGGTGTAATCTACGATTTTCGACGCGCTCAAATGTCAGCACATAATTGGAAATAAATAATAATATTAAAAAAATCTAATGACATTTACTAAATGCTTAGCTTATTACGATTGTTTGAAAGTAAACAATAATGAAATAAGCAAAAAAAACATTCCTGGCACATTCCTCCATGAGGTTGCCAGCCAAAAATGATCGTGCTAAACAATTTTCGAGTATCGAAAATTTTATCGCATTAATAAATATAAAAGAAATTATCAGTATAACTTTTGAATTCTTTTAAATGGATGAAATTCGAAGAAGCCAATATTGCAAATATTGTGGTTGGAGCAACCTTTCCAAATGTTGCCATCAAATCAAAAGCCACAAGTGTTTTTGAGGCCTCATGCTTTCTCTTTCTTACTGTGGAGTTGAGTTTTCTTCGTTTCTGCTTTCATTTGAATTTTGTCGTCGTGGTCGCTAGCTATCAAAAGCAATCGCATAGATGTCGCGGCATCGAGTTTAATTTTTTGTTTCGTATTTATTGAATGTTTTGTTGGCTTGTATCGCTGTTGGAATTTCGTGCGTGTGTCGGTAGGAATTATTGTGAAAAATCTAATAAATATAGTTCTTAAAGACTTTAATTCAATGGTTGGAAATAAAAAATTACATTGGAATAGTGAATTGATTTAATGAAAAATATAGCAATGACGTAAAGTAGTGTGTTTGTGTTGTCACGGAAGGTTGCTAAGCGACGCCAGTGTCATTGCCATTGTGAACGGTGGTTACATTCCTTATCATTAGATAAAATATATCGGCCAAGCTACGTAAAGTAAAAGTTCCCAACATAACTTAATTGATTTAATTGACAAAAACAAGCAAAATGAAAAAAACAAAGAATTTATGGTAAAAATGTCTACTTAAAAAAAAAGTATAACTTGCCGCTAGTGGTGACCCTATTTGGGGCGTATTTGTGTGTCCCTCACTCGGTCATACATTGATAAAGTTGCCACCTTGAATTTCCGCAGTGTCTCACTTTGGAAAAATCTTATTTACAGTCTTGAAACTAAAAATCCCGCTGCAAACCGATAAAAAGCCACAATTAAGAAAGTACAGACAACGAAAGTTATAAGCATCAATGTATTCAAAATGTAAATTTATTAAATATAAATTGATAAGAAAAGTGATGTCTAATAAATTTGAACGAATTCCACTCACGATGTATACATAATGGAAATTTAATATAAAACAAAACATTGAGATATCTAAAAGAATGAAATATTAGATTTAATTTCGGTTTGCAACGAGCAAACAAATAGTACGGTGTAAAATTTTGTTTTTCGTTCGTTCGTTTAATAAAGTTATTGTGGCGCTATTTTTAAATGCAATGTGCTAAATAATTACAAACCTAAAACCACAGTGTTGTGTGTATTTAATTTGCATGTTCTTTGTCGTAAAATAATCGTTGAGTAATGTTCGCAATGGATGGCAAGTTCGATTCGAGACTCGTTTGCTTCGAGCTATTTCAGCCACATCCATGTCATCAGCGCATAGAACTTTGAAAAGTAATTCATTAACCTTAACGAAATATATAATAAAGTTAACACACTGAAAAGTGTGAATAGTAATAATTGTGGATAAAAAATATCTTGTAAAAACATATACAGACGAATTACAAAGTGCATGTTCTTACATGTGATTTCTAAAGATTCTATTTTTAAATCAAAGTGGTTATAATATAAATTTTTTCAAGTTATCCAGCATTTCTTTACTCTCGCTTCAGTATGTTTGCACTTTTCTTTGACTGAGTTAATAACAATTACTTTGTTGTTTTTTCTGTGCTTATGCTTAATTCTGACATTCTTTAGCGGCGGCAGCTAAAGCGATGAGTGAAATAGTGACAAACGCAAGCAACATATATGGCTGAACATTTATTGTTCTGTGTAGTTTTTCTATATTCATTGCATATAAATAATTGTGGATTTCTTCGTAGGGCAGAGACTGTGCTTGTTTGCTTAAATTTGTGAATTGGTTTTTTTCAATGAGGATGTTAATGAATGCAGTTTATTGAAAGTTAGTGAATAAAAGAAAAAAAAAACGCGGAAATAAGAGTTAACTATTCCTACGAATAAAAATGACAACGCGAAAAAAGAAACGTCAGGAAGGAGGAAGCAGCAGCGGTGGATTTATTAAGAAAGTGTCATCGCTTTTTAATTTGGACTCGGTAATCCTCAAATAATTTATTAATTTTACTTTTAAAATTTTTTGTCATATAAGTTTTACTTTGTAGTGTGAAAACGCAATGTGCCACTTTTCGGTAATTCAGTCGATGATACCATCGTTTATTTATAACGTGACATTCTGTCGATGGTGGAAAATCACGGAGACGATTGCGTCCTCCCTTTCGCTTTGTCGGATTGTTAGCATTTCTGCTTAATGTGTTTTTTTTTCTTCGCCACCGACCAGTCGCTTAGTCGACCAATAAATAATGCAGTTCTTGCGCGTTTAGCTAAGATATAATTAAGCATTAGGAGAAAGGTTGCGATCAAAGTCCATATTTGGACTATCCTTTATCCAACAAAGGATAGTCCAGAATTAAAAGTTTTAAAAGTTTATGGATTTCATCTACCGGGCTTTGCCCTTACAGATTACGACAGAGATCATCTCTTACTGACTACTTAAATTCTTCATAAATACATTTCAATAATTTAATTTCAAGTCGTTAATATTGGTGAATTTTTTCATCACATTTTATAAATACATTTCAATAATTTCAGTGGTAAGTGGTATTGTTCATTTCAGTTGATTAGGAATGAGGAAAGAAAATTTAGAAAGGTTTTTAAAGCGAATGACCATGGCTTGGCCGGGAATCGAACCCGGGACCTCTGGGATAGCAGTCGAGCTCGCTACCTACTCGTCTACTGAGGCGCCCAATTGATCCACACCCTTCAGTTGAACATCGTTCGAGCCAATTATGAGATGGAGCCAGAAACCGGCAATAAGGTGTTGGAAAATAGGGTTGACATGATGCGCTAAAATAAAGCCAGCCAAAACAGTCACATGAACGAAATCGTGTTGAATAAATAAAGGGAATGTTAACTCTTTCTAAAATTACAAGAAATTGAGTTACCTAATTTTATTTAATTTTTAAAAAGAAACCTGTATTTGTGTCACCCTGTATATTTGATTCTCTAAAAATAGTAGGCATTCACGATTCTGTGCACTTGCCAGTGTAGTTGAGGACTTGAGGACTAGTGTAGTTGTGCAGTTAGGAGTTTTCGTAAACACACCACAATTTTGATTGAGAAATCTTGAGAAGTCTTGTTTGTCACAATCAGCTGATTTCCATTTTTATCGGGAGCAATAGAGAAGTATTCATAAACTAAATATAAACATGCCGAAAAAAAGTGTTCAGACAAAAACTATTAATTTTGTGAGAGCTTGACTTTATTTTTGCCATTTATCTCAAATTGAATATAAATAACAATTTGCAAGTTGACTTCGTTTTGAACAAAATACGTAGTACCCATTTAAGAATTTGGATCAGATAACTCATGATAATTTTTAAGCATAAATGTTTTGTCTGTTTTAAACAAAATATTTATATATTTTTATTTATGAGTAAAAATAAATAGTCAAATTATACTTTTGCATTAACCCATAAATGCACAAGGCCCCCGATTTTTACCGAAAAAATATTTTATGTAAAATTGAGTAAAAATAAAAACTGCGTTTTTTTTTGAAAATTTTTTTTTTTTTAAAAAAGTTTTTTTTAAAAAAGTGGTTGTATCTACAAAGTGAATTTACCCACATCTAAAATCCCTATTAAAATATATTATAAAAATCCCTATATAAAATATATTGAAAAAAATCAAACCAAAAATATAGCCGTAGAAATTTTGTGAATGGTTGTATCTTTAAAGATACATGGTGCATTTAAGGGTTAAGGGAGTAGTACCAATCTTTTGGTAAAAAAAATATATTAAAAATATATTTTTTTCAATCATATTGTTTAAAAGTTATACTAATAATTTCCTTTAATTTAATGTCAGGAACGGCTAATCTGAAAGAAAAAATCAAATTGGCTATTATTGGTGAAAGCCGCTTACGTGAAAATTAACCACATTTAGGGAAAAAATAAAAAAAAAAAAAAATAATATACAAATTTAAAAAAACATTTTGAAAAACGGGCAAAATTTTTTTGAACATTTTGGATACACCCCTTTGCGGTGGGACTTTTTTCTCAAAATGTGGTTAATTTCCACGTAAGAGGTTGTAACCCATAATAACCAATTTGATTTGATTTGAATTTGATCAGATTAGCCGTTCCTGACATTAAGTTGCAGCAGCGGGACAAGTCATTTATTTTAGTGCTTGATTTCATCGCCCTCTACCGGCTGAAGAAGAGATAAAAAAATTTTTTTTTTGTTTTCTTAAAACATTTTTAAATATGTAACAAAAAGTTTAAAATTGATATTTAATAAATATGAATGAAAAAAATATTAAAAATATATTTTTTTTTCTACCAAAAGATTGCTACTACTCCCTTGAGGCACTCAATTTATTTATCAAGTAAGTATATAAATTCTCAAATGTTGCGTCACTATTTCAAAGCTCTCAAATTGTTCAATGTGCACAAGTGGACAACTGCTCAAGTTCTCAAGTCCTCAAGTTTAAGGCAATTGTAGAAATGCAGATATGCAGATTTTTGACGTACATTTTGTTTTTGTAAAGTGCACAAGCACACAAGTCCTTAAATATCAGGCAAGTGCACTGAATCGTGAATACACCTAATGAGTTTTAATCAATTTTTTTAACGCATTTTAAAAAATTTTTAACACACTTTTTGTGCAAATTTATCAGAAATAACCACGATATTCTTTGTAAATTGTCCTTGAATTCTATAAATTCTCGATACCCTCAGCTAACTTACTTTACACTTCAAATCTCAACTTCAAACTATGCAACTTTAACTTGCTCAATCGTGTTCTATCTGCTGTAGATTGGGATACTCAATTTCATTCACTAAGTGTGGTTGATTCATTTAGCTTATTTAAATCAACCATTTCCGATGTCTGCAATGATTACATTCCTCGCATTCGTAAAAAGAAAACTTTAAATTACCATGGTACACCTGGCCTCAAAACTCAAAAACTTGAGAAACAAATTTTACAGTAAATATGCAGTAACTAATAATATGGAATGTTTTTTCAGATATAGACATTTCATGAGGGAGTTTAATTTTTTGAACAAATATCTTTATGTGCAATACATCTTGAAATTTGAAAGTAGAATTCAAATCAACCCTAAAGAATTTTGGCGCTTCATAAACTCCAAAAAAAAGAGTTCATATATTCTATCCTCGATGTTCCTAAATAACAAAACAGCGAACAGTACACTGGAAAATGCGAACCTTTTTGCTGACTTCTTTGAGTCCAATTTTACACGTCCTTTTGATTCTTTTGTTTCACCAGCAAAATTTTCTCCCCTATCGATTTTGGTCATCTTAAGCTATCTATTTTCTACATTAAAAATGGTATTAAAAACATTAAAATGTCATTCAATTCTGATATTGATGGAATTTCACCCTTCCTTCTTCAAAATTGCTGCTATTCTTTAATTGAACCATTGCATCTTCTGTTTAACAAATCGTTACTTACAGGTACATTTATTAATGACTGGAAAATTTCTAGTATTACTCCGATCCGCAAATCGGAGATAATAATTATTTATATTATTTCTGTGGCAATAAGACAGAGTAGCTTAAGTCCAAAAATATAGTTGTGAGTTATTTACAATTTTAAAAATCCTTTTTCTCATTTTTATATGTAAAATTTGTGTATGGTTATTAGAAAAATCGGCATAACTTTCTTTTTAAGAGTCGGATTTAAACAAGGGTAGGACACAATTGTGCACCTTGAAATGGTTAATAATAATATGTAGAATTTCAGTTTTTCGCTTATGTCGACTTAAGCTACTCTGTCATATTGCCACAGATTTATAAATGACATAACTGATTCCATAAAGAGTTCCACCTGTTTGATGTATGCAGACGACTTAAAAATATTTCTAAGGGTCTGTAATTCAGTTGATGCTGCTAATCTGCGGGCTGATCTGTACTCGGTTTATGATTGGTGTTAAAGAGCTGCACGGGTGTGTTTGCAAGACATTCATTTGTTGTTTGCATGCTCACTCTATTCAACTCTCACCCTTAAAAGTGTTTAAACACCAACAATATAGAGACCAAGAACAAATGAGCATAAAGCATATCGAAAACAAGACAAACGAGAACTTCTTCAAAGCAATCATATAAAGTAAAATTGAAATGTGTTGAAATGTGTTGATATGCTCGGTGCTAGACACTGAGTACTGGTGTATTTTATGTTTATTTTTTACAATTATTTGATAATGAAATTAAAAGTAAAAAGCATAAAACGAACATAAAATTAACGAAAAAAACAACAACCTTCACACAAATATTGTGTGTTGTTATTGATATGTGTTAAAAAGGTATTTTCTGCTTCATATCAGAGCAAAGAAAAGAACATCGAATGTTGATATTTCTCTATAACATATTTGTTTTACTCGGTGTGCTCGTTGTTTTTTGCATTGATTTAATTGTCTCGATTTGATTGTAACGAATATATAAAGCATTTAAAAATAATGAGAATGCACTTATCTTGGTGAGAGGCAAACAAATGCTGTAGAGTGAGCACTTTTTTGTAAGTGAATGCTGTATTATGTTTACTTATACTTGAAAGAATAAAGTAAATAGAGAACAAGACAATCAAATGCTCGATGCACTTTATTGTATCAAATACATTCATGCAGCTCTTTAATTGGTGTATTCGAAATAAGTTAATAAGTCTTAATCGTAGTAAATGTGCTTATTCCACTTACTCTAAAATATATCAGATTTTTTTTAATAACTATGTTCTTGATAATGTGTTACCGAAATTAAAGATCTAGGTG
The DNA here is from genome assembly GCA_943735915.1 of Pherbina coryleti. Lineage (NCBI taxonomy): Eukaryota > Metazoa > Arthropoda > Insecta > Diptera > Sciomyzidae > Pherbina > Pherbina coryleti. The sequence continues at coordinate 1,434,540 of OX030951.1, forward strand.
TGATCTTTGTCAATAAATTTCATTTTATTGCCCACATCAATTACATAATTCCTAAAGCTTACTCACTGGTAGCGTTTCTGCGTCGGAATTCTTCCAGAATCACTGATCCATATATGTACGGTGAAAACGCTATATATCCATGATGCGTTTAATCCTGGAATATGCCTCGTTTATCTGGAATCCTTTCTACAATATTCATTCTACTCGCATAGAACGTGTTCAAAAATCCTTCATTAGATCCGCCTTTCGATCATTAAACCTTGAAGAACCTTTTACTTCGTATGAGGCCAAGTGTAATCTCATTAATTTAAAAAGTCTGCACACTAGAAGAACTCATCTTTCAATGTTATTTGTTTTTGATATTGTTGGTAAAGTTGATTGTCCTCCTAGAAAACTACGGCATTCTAATTTATTTATCTTACGCATACGCCGTTCTAACTATGCCCTGAATTCTCCTATATAAAGAGTTCTACGTGAATTTAATGAGCTATCAGTATTTTGCGACATTGATTTTGCTAACTCCAAGGATTCTCTCAAGTTTTTACTGAATAGTATTTGATTAAATTTTTACTCTTATTTTTTATTAGATATATTTTTAAGATATACAAATTATTTGTAAATACACTCGTAATCTGTAAGAACATTGTTCATAGACTTAATAAATAAATAAATAAATAAATAAATAAATTGATGAATCTTCTAAACTCCTTTTCAAGCAAAATAAAACTTCGAATAAATACAATACCTAATTAATAAAATTGTTTCGATTTCGAGAGTAGTAGAATGGTTTAAGGATATAAACTGTTTGTTGTCGTTGAGAAATGAAGCCATGTTGTTATTTTTTGTTTTTTTTTTAGCTTTGAAACAAGGATTTCAGGTGCAGTACCTATTCGGTCAAGACTGCTTTGGTTCGAAATTAGGTAATAGATTAGTAGGAAGAAAGGGGAGTAGTGAAAAGCCGTAGAAACATGTGAATTTGAATCTGAGGCGGGTGTTATGCTTTTACCTCAGTCAATTCAAGTTAAAAGGCAATCTCATTAACAAACTTCCCTGTCACCAACTAACACTTTTAAATTTCAGTTTAGAAATGATAGACCGAGGCTGCCTGAATGAAATAATTTTGGTGGAAATGTCAAATGAAAAAAGAAATATCATGTTTTCAATTTGTAAATAGTGCGGACACGTGTGTTAAGTTTGTGTTAATTTGAGTGGAATTATTGTAAAAACATTGTAAATAAATCTATAAAATGCCGCGGAAGTGTTAAATTTGAAAAAAAGATTGTAAAATGTTTAACCTAAAATCAACTGCGAAACATGAACATAAAGAAACTCGATATGAACAGCTGATTTTGACAACTAGCCCCCTTTTTCGCTGCTTTCCACTCCATTCTTCTCCGAGTCGGCCCTACCTTATAATTCTACCATGGGTAGAAGCTTGTATATCGAATTTCAATACGTAACTTTTAAATGACGCCCATATTTGTGATCAGAATTTAACAGACGGACAGACAGAGAGACAGTCGCACATGGCTAAATTGACTAAGGTGATCAAGAATATTTGTATACTATTCTATATCTGTCACATCGCTAATGGGCGTTACAAACAGAATGAGAAATATATACTGCCATGGACACACAAATAGCACAAATGTAAATTTATTTCTTTAACTTTTGTTTTGAACCTATAATGCATTTATCAACTACAGTTAACATTTTTTGAGACTAGTGTGACGATGTTTAAAACTATGAGAGAGAAATACTGTTACATACTTCATTTGTTCAGGTCATCTTTATCTGAGAGGCATGTACGATCTGCAGTGGAAGTATAAAGTATAGTTTATACTGTTGTTTTTCCCCAAACGTCAAGACTTGAACCCGATGTATAGAAAAAAAATATTAAAGTCTGGAGGAGGCAACGTTGGGCATTTTTCTTATGACAGCAATATTGGACAAGAGTATGTACATATTAAGATATATTAAAGAACCAAATAGATCCATTTGTTTTCGAAAACATGCCTGTTACGTCGACTTTCAGAAGCTTGTGGAGAGTATAGGATGAAGGTGTGAGTCTGTTTTGGACAATTCAGTATACAGGATACAGTACATAAAACTAGTAAGAATATACATGAATCCATTGTTAATTTATCAAAATTCTAATGTTTTAATTTTTTTCCCCCAAAATCCAAATTGTGATATTTTTACGTCCACCTCAGCTAAAGAGCAATTTTAAAATTTTGGATTAATTTTCTGTTTTTTATTTATATTTAACTCAAATGCCGTGAAATAAAAAACTCCACATATATTTTTGTGCTATTTATGTGTCCACGGCTGTATATTACCCTGTATACATCACAAAATATATTTAGAAAGAATTTAGTAAATCCAACCAATTATTTCAAAAGAGTATCTACAGGAAAACGGTTAAAAATTATACCTTATTTTGAGTGCAGCGACCGTCCACAAAAATTGAGAAGACTTATCTTAGACATTTTTTTTTTTGGAAATATATTGCAACATTTCTAAACTTAATTAAAAAAAAAAAACGAATTTAAATTACGACATGAAAAAATGATTTAATTTCAGTTTGACGCTGCTTTTTTCCTTTTTGAGTAACAGCGGTACCTATTTTATGCACAGCATTCTCAAATCTATTCAATATGCGAAGGACTTCTATAGAAAGTATTATATTTCATAACAATGACCAATTTTTTTCCATGTTTATGAATTCACTGAGAGAGAGGGACCATGATGACTGAATAGTCATTATTTGAATCAACGTACTTTCTACTTCCTACCATAGTCATTATTTTAAACTTCTAGGACGGCCCTCGTAGATAATACATGGCGAGAAAAAAGATTTTATTTTGTTCAAAAGCCATTTTGTCATTTTAAGAAAATCTTCATAAATTTTTAGTCATAAAAAGTTTTCAAGTATATAGACACTTATGATTCATACAACACTGTTCCTCCTTCTTGCTTTATTTTGAAACAAATTTCGCGTGTAGTTTGAAAAAACGATCAAACAATTCGGTAGAAATAGATTTTATGAATTGATTTAATTTTTATTTTTCCTCCTTAATGTGTTCTCGAATTAATTTAGTTTCTTTTTGTTCAATTTTTATTTTTGGTTTTGGTAGCGTTGACGCATTCATTTAGAATTTTGTTGTGTTGTGTTTTGAATTTTAAATTAAGTGCGTAATTTTCTTTTTTTTAGTTAAAAGTGGGCGTGGCTAAATATTATTGTTAATAATTATGTTAACTTCAATAAAAAGCTGGTCGTCACTTGAGATAAATTCTTTGTTCTGTGGCAAAGTTGAAAATATATACCGTGGGACTCTTTTAAAATTTTACAATATATATTAATTTTCTAAAGACAAATATAAGTCATTTAAAAAGCAATAAAATAAATCGTTATAGGTGCTGGGCACTCAAAATGCGCTCCACATTCGCTGAAGCATAAAGTAAAATAATTTTACATTTATATTGGTTTTTTTGAAAGTTTGTCACATATTCGTGGCTCTAATGCTTTAATAATCAACTAAGCTTACAACTGAATAATAAAAGTTGTATTATATGCATTTCTAGTTAGCTTATATTGGTTAAGATATGGCCTTAGATTGGTTACGTTATGGCCTTATATATAATTAGGAGGTAGGTGCAAATTGGTGCTCCACAGCTAAGAAAAAGTCAAAAGTGTCATAATAACTTTAGCTTTAAGCTTATTTTTGAAATCATTTACGGTATTTTTACTGCTCCCTTACTTCAATTGACATGAGATTCTTTAACCTCCAATTATGCTCAATATACATTTTTTTCTGGAGACGATGTTTAATCGCAATATACCCTTCTATTAATTACCCGCGTGCAAGATGTACTTGTTTTTATTTGTTGAGTTTATATTTTTGTACTTATGCTACCCACATTCTTGGTCTATACACTTGTTAGTGATTAAGTTATGTTTCCAAAGCTTTGCGGTAATACCAGCGAGTGAAGATAAGAATGGTGACTATGCTTTATGACTTTGAGTCATGCGGTCTTCGAATGTTAAGAAATTTATACATATTCGTACGTTTTGGAATCAAAGCTAAAAGAAACAGTTGGTGCTTTTTGAAAATAAAAAAATGTATAGAAAAGTGCTGAGAACTTATTTACAGTAACAATCTTTTTTTTTTGTATCATTTGGGTGTGGTAACTTTGATTAAGATATCATATAAACTAATTCTGTTTTATGTATTTTTCATTGATTGTCTTGAGCGCTTTAAGTAAGGCAATCCTTTGGAAGAAAAGAGGTTTTCTTATCATTGCGTTCATAGTCTGTCTGAAATCGGAAATTGAGAATCGTTGCAATATGTTTTGTCTTGTTTAGTAGTGTTTTGTCGGTAGTTCCTTTCTTACAATTTAGACGTTGCAACGTAATTTTTTTATATTTTTATAAAAGTACTCGGTAGTCAAAGATTTGTAATTAGGTTTTTTATGTCTCTTGCTTAAGTTTCTTTCAAGAGGCATCATTATCTTGCGATAAAGCTATGAATGTGCTGCTTACGTCGTTTAGTAGGTTAATTAAGAATGTCATGCTCGCTATTCACTGCTTTTGTTCATGTAGCTTATGTTGAAATAGCATCATGTGTGTTGGTTAAAATGTCTACTCTAGTAATAAATGCTAATTATTGAAGGCAAGAGAAGTTGTTGCAGTCACTTTTAGCAAAGTAGAGTTCTTAAAAAATTTGAGCTAAACTAAGTTAGGTGCTGTTAAACGCAGCCAGAGGCCGAAAAAAAAGGTAATGTTTGTGAATTTTTTTAAGGAAACCTATGGGATATTTTTAAATGAAGGTTTTTATAACTAAAAATATACACATTCAAGAGTATTTTTAGTTTTTTTTTATTAAAAAAAATTTAATATTAAGGTCGATACAGCAGTTTTTGTAGAGCGTTTTTGAAAATATTGATTTTTCACAAAATGGCGGACTTTCGAACGTAAAAAACAATTTTCGACCAAAAATTCGTCATAATTTTGCCTATTAAAAATTAACGAAACTACAAAAAAAAAAATCCTATGACAAGTACGAGATTATTATGAATAAAATAAGCCTGCAAAAAAATCAAAACGATCGGTTGACTGAGCTTCGAGAAATCTTGGTCACCGACTTTGAAAGCATGGTTTGGAGAAAAACGAGTTTGAAAATAAGCGCCAGCACTGCGCGCTCTAGAAGGCGGTTCGCTCACTAGGCTATAAGTTTGTTATTTTTTGAGATATTGACTTGAAATTTTCACCACATATTCTTAAGACTTAAGGCTTAATTTTTGAAAAAAAAGGTCTGACTGGGTTTCCCCCCCTAAATATTTGATATTTTAACCCTTTCTGGCACACACTTTTGATTGCAGATAAACATTTTTAAAATCGATTAAATATAAACCTTTAAATTTAACATTTGGTTATCACTAAATATTTTTTTTAACTGGAATGCAACAATATATTTGAGGATAATATCGACTGGAAATAAAATTTTATCAAATAAGAATATATCGCTAATTTCGTGCATCGAAATCGCCGTTATTATTACGCTGTTGGATGTGGACTTATGTTTAAGATATGGGTAATGAATGGGAGGTGGTCCAACTTGATTTTTAATACACTAAAGGAAAAAATATTAAATTTATCCAAAAACTTTTTTAATTTATCCAAAAAGCGAGTCATTTTTGCACCAATAACGCATTTATTTAAATCGACCACGTAAATATTTAAAATTTATTTAAATACTTTTTTAATTGAATAAAATATTAAAATATTTAAAATCAAATTAATAAAAAATATATTAAAATTATGCACGAATGCATTTAAATATCTTTAAAATATTTTCTGTTTGAAAATGAAACTATCGCATTTAAGGAAAATTTATATAAAAATATTGAAATTGGAAAACAATTTATTTGAATATTTCCCACGAGCTGCGTTCATCAAATGCCATTTGGTGGTATATTTTATTTTCTTTTTCGTTCTCTAATTTAGAGGTCGTTCATAAACTACGTTACCAATTTAGGGGGGTGGAGGCGGTTTTCAAATGTACTACGATAAGTAACGATAGGGGAAGAGGGGGTCTCGCCTATAGTAACGTGACCAAAAATAAAAAAAAACTTGAAAAAATTGAAATTCTGAAATCAGTGCAAGATTGTGTCCTATATTTGTATTGCGACTTGTATTTCGTTTCCAAAACATCAATGAATTCTCATAAGTGAGTTTTATTTAATTTAAAATAAATTTGTATAAAAAGTACATACTATTTAAATAAAACAATTTTAAGGAAGCATACTTATAAAATAAAAAATTTGCACAGAATATCCAACTTTCACGATTTTTATCTCCTAAACCATTCGAGACCGATAAAATATTATTACACCAATATGTTTAGGAGGCCCATATACATATAAAAATAAGGAAAAAAAAATATTAAGGCGTAGGCCGTAAAGTAAAACTATTCCAACAAATTCTGCTGTGAGCACGGGACTTAGGAAAACCTTATTTTTTATATTTTTAGAAACAGCCATGGAAATTAGAATAAATTTGATTATGAATTTCCAGTCTAAGTCTGGAATTGCTTTGTACGTACCTCTCTTCATATATTTCTTGTAGCCTGAATCGAAAAAAGAACGAATCGCCATTTCAGCCCCTGAAAGGACTTTGACCGTTATTGAGTGTTATTAAATATTTTGTAAACAAATGACCGAAAACTGGAACTACTAGTTTTTCTGCCGACTCCGAATATGCATGTTCTCAAAAAGCTTTAAATGATTGTCATCGCCTGCAGAGGTTTGCTATTGCCTGCAGAGAGGTGACGCCCAATCAGAAAAATTGATTTCAATTGAAAAAAATGTCCGTATAAGCTAGGGTTCGAACCTGGTCTCGAATTATCATTGAATGGTTCACGCTCTTCTTAATTCACTCAGGCACAGCCGCCACAGCTCATTCTACAAATAATAGTTACATTATTTTGAAATTGAACAATTATTTTTTTAATGTTTCAAAATGTCGATGCTTTAGGCACCCGCCCCCATTCGCTGAAAAATTTGACGATGCTGTTTTCTTTTGTCTTACAGCATTATCGCTATTCATTTTGAGCCCCTATTGTGAAAAATACTAATTAATGGTATTTTGGCCAACATTTAAATTTTATTTCCTCACGATTGGAGTGTTAACTAATTATCTGTAAGAGTGATCTAAATGAAGGCATTTTTTAATCATTTGTTGAGATTCTACTTCGATAGACTTTTTGTGGGGTGAAGTTAAAGATCGATGCTGCAACCACCCAGACCCTTCCTCATAAATCATAATCATAATGCAAAATTGGCTTGACAGGATGGATAACTGCGAAGCTACATGAATGCCTGTTTTTTTCAATAAAGCCAAAATAAATTCAATAAAAATTTATAATATTAATTTAATTTTGAAAAATATACTTCTATTTTGTCTCCCTGAATATTAAAAGTTTGGATAAGAAAAAAGCAATAAATTGTGAATATAAATATTTACTATTAAAATAAAATGAACGTCCATATAAAAATGCCCTTATTTTTAACAAAGTACTTTGGGATTTATTCACTAATTTATTTTTTAACATATTTAATTTTTCAGATTCATAGAGCTTCCTCCACAAAGGTAAGAAAAGCAAAGCAAGGTTATCCAATAAAATTTGTATTATTTGTGTTTGTGATTGTCTTCAAAGTTCACTTAATCCAACTGTCATGTATTTTGTTAAGTCCACAAGAAATCAAAAGTAATAAGAAATGTTCGCATTCAACAAAAAATCGAATTACAAAATACTTGCAAGGTTGCTCTTTAAGTTTAATCTCATATTTGGTTGTCTGTCAATGTGTTCCTATAAGTTAATATTACAATATTGCTATAACATTTGTATAACGCCATAATTTATGTTGCCCTTAATGTGCTTGAAATGTTTTTAGTTCAACAAATTAAAATTTAATTTAATCAAATTGTTGATTTTGTTGTTTAATCTGATTAGGTCAACGGCGATGACAGCTGGCAATATGAGGACATCACATTAGAGCGTGGTAATTCTGGACTTGGATTTTCAATCGCTGGTGGTACGGACAATCCCCATATCGGCACCGATACCTCCATCTACATAACGAAGCTTATACCTGGTGGTGCTGCTGCTGCTGATGGACGTCTGAGTGTTAACGATATAATCGTTTCGGTCAACGATGTCTCTGTTGTAGAAGTGCCACACGCAGCCGCAGTGGATGCGTTAAAGAAAGCTGGTAATGTGGTTAAATTGCATGTTAAGCGGAAACGAGTCGGTGGCGCAGTAGTAGTAGCAGGTGGAGAAAGCGTCACCAAAGCAAGTGCAAGTCCACACGCTGCACAACAATCTGGACCAACAGTCATTGAAATTGATTTGGTCAAGGGTGGCAAAGGATTGGGCTTCTCCATTGCCGGTGGCATTGGCAATCAGCACATACCAGGTGACAATGGAATTTACGTGACGAAAATAATGGATGGTGGTGCTGCTGCAGTGGATGGCCGGCTTTCAATTGGCGATAAACTAATTGCTGTGCGCACCAATGCGGTAATTATTAATCATTAGAGTCTGTCAAGATCATATAATTTGTAGTATTTTTGTTTCTCAGGCTGAAAAGAATTTGGAGAATGTAACGCACGAACAAGCAGTGGCGACACTGAAGTCAATCACGGATAAAGTCACGTTGATCGTTGGCAAAACGCAGCATTTAGTTAGTTCGTCATCACAATTCAGTCAACAGGTTAATTCGCATTCAACAGGTGCGATTAACAATATAGGACAATCAGTTGTTGATTATGCTCGTTCTCCATCACCCACAGTCACCTCTTTCTCAGCTGTACCACCCGCCTCCGTTGTCGTTGTTGCATCATCATCCAGATCCCATTCACCTCTGCCTCGTAAGAACTCACTCTATTTACACTTCTTGTATAAAGCCAGAAATCACAAACTAAGTGCTATTAAATTCACCGACACTCTTAATAAAATTATTAAATTTTTAACTTACTTTTAACGCACTCCTCACGTCCTGCATTGCATGCGTGCATGAATGTGCATCGTCGATATGACTTCCTTCTTGAAGCGTTTATTTTCTATTCTATATCTCAAATTTAATATCTAAATGATGTGCAAAATAAGTATAACTAATGACGTACAATCTTTACTCTTAAAAACTTTACTTACCACAACGTCCTGTCCTAAAATTCCTTGTTTGCGTTCTTCTCGTTTTTCTTGAATTCACTTACACGATTTACAGAACCAGCGTCTAGGTATGCTTCCTCTAATGTTTTGGCCGCCGTGCCGCCCGGTACACCTCGTGCTGTAAGCACAGAAGACATCACAAGGTAAGTTAAAATTTCAATTGCGATTAAGTTACGTATAATTTAAGTTAAAAATAAATTATTCGCAAATTTATTAAATATTCGGATAATCCTAATTTGCACTGACTCATCCTAAAAGAATAAGGTGATAAAAATGGTAATCAAATAAAAGCATTGTTTCGCCCAACCCATGTTCAGTAGCATCACTCGAGTAACTTTTCTGAACTAGTTTTTCTAAAGCTTTAAGAACAATATGGTGCTTCAGAAGAAGATTGATGTTGGGGGATCTTATCTTAGTTCCAACATTGCTAAAGATAACAAAACAATTTTTCGACTTGAATAATTTTGCGACAGAACAAAAACTGCGCCATAATCTGGTAAAGACAAACAGTACGAGTTGATGAGTTGCGCATTCGTGAAATTTTGTACTTAGGTAGTAGCTATAGAATGTATAGCAAATCTTCAAAACTCAGGTTTTAAGCTTATGCTTAATTTTAAAGTGTGAACAAAATTAATCAATTGGAAGTTATCAAATCTTCCCGTTTTCTCGTTTCTATAAATCTAGACGAAATGATCTATTGATTTGCAAGTTGTTCTAATCTTGTATCTGTTTTCTTAGTGCTTTTATTTGAAAAATAAGCTATAAAGGAACTTAAATTGCCATAAAATTTTACAATACGTTTAAGCAAAAAAAAAATAAAAAAAATAAATGAAGTACTTCATTTAAAAATATTCCAGCCATATTCTCTTGACGAAATTCCAATTTTCCTTTGTGAATAAAGGATATTAGGTCTTCCACCTAATCATTCAGCCTGCCTTGCTTTGAAGTATGAATAGGAAATATCGAGTAAAACAGATTTTAAGATGCTCATCATGGCAAAACGTATTAACATGAGAATTTTAATATGAAGTAAGTGTGATGACAGTCAATTAAAATTATTAAGCAATTCCACCACCAAAGTTTTCTGTCACCAACTACAACTTTAAGTCGTAAATATTGATGAATTCTCAGTTATATCAGTTGACCGTGCGTAGAACCATGATTTTACCTATAATCCCTCCACTTAATATGTAAATGAAAATAAAAAATTTTAATAAAAATATAAACTGTCTAGCTTTCAATATTTTGCTAAAAAATTATAGCCTACTAAAATTGGATTCCCAGAAATTAAAAAAAGTATAGGTTCGGCTATCCTAAAATGTTGAAATCTTGTAAGTATTTTCTAACAGTTGAGGGTAATGAGAAAACAGGCAAACTCTTAGTTTCCTACGAATTTCCAAAGCAATGAGAGGAGGAGCAATGAGGGAGCAGTAATGTCGCTCTAAGCTTTGGAGTTATGATGAAGTTCCTTCCAGTTTTTTTACTGCAATAAATATTGCCGATGTGCTGTATTAATCAAAGTTTGCTGTATTATTCGCCTAAATGGTAATTAAAATTTTGATCACAAATGCTCAATAGTCTCGCTTAATTTATATCCCATATTGAATCAATAAGCAGTGCAGTCGTCTTCGTAGTCTTGGAGTTGTTGGTGACACATCAGGCCAGTTATACGCGCACTTTAGTCGCGCGCACTAATGCAGTAGGATTTGCTTGGGAATTGCATAGATTCTTTCACTTGGCGTGTCCGTACGAATTCAAACTTAGCCTAAGCCAACGGAGAACTGACTAAATTATTAAGACGTTTCGATTTTTAGAGTACTTACTCTGCAATGAAATTACTCCGTTTTGTTAGTGAATCACGTTGAAGAATTACGAGTATATTCCAAAGTTTGCAAATGAGCTGCCTGCAGCTGCAGCTGCTCAATTTGAATGAGCATATTTCGAAATTACGAAAACCTTGCAACGCCCTAAACGGATTGAAGAGACGCAAACTCCAAACCCAAGAAAACGTGCAATGTTTACAAATTTATGAATCATTAATTGTTTGCAAGTGCGTGCGTAAGGACGGATTTATAAAGATTTTATTTAATAAAAATACTGTCTGTATAAACTCTCTGTGATATTACAATGTTTGCTATTTTATTGATTTTTCAGGGAAGCGCGCACAATAACAATTCAAAAAGGTCCCCAGGGTCTTGGTTTTAACATTGTTGGCGGAGAAGATGGTCAGGGAATCTATGTGTCATTTATACTTGCGGGTGGGCCAGCAGATTTGGGTGGTGAACTTAAGCGCGGTGATCAATTGTTGAGCGTTAATAATGTCAACTTGAAGAGCGCCACACACGAAGAGGCTGCGCAGGCTCTCAAAGTAAGCATACCTTCAATGCATTGATTAATGAAACTTTTACATTCTATATTATTCTTTAGAATTCTGGCGGCGTGGTTACACTAGTTGCCCAATATCGTCCAGAGGAATACAATCGTTTCGAGGCACGTATACAAGAGCTTAAGCAACAGGCCGCACTGACTGCAGGCGGCACTGGCACACTTTTACGCACTTCGCAAAAGCGTTCGTTGTACGTGCGCGCCCTATTCGATTATGATCCCAATCGTGACGATGGTTTGCCGTCACGAGGCCTCCCGTTCAGACATGGTGATATATTACACGTTACCAACGCTTCCGATGATGAATGGTGGCAGGCGCGTCGGGTTCTGGGCGACAACGAAGAGGAACAAATTGGAATAGTGCCATCGAAGCGTCGATGGGAACGAAAAATGAGGGCACGTGACCGCAGCGTCAAGTTTCAGGGTCATGCAGCTGCGGCCAACAATAATATGGATAAAGTAAGTTGCAATGATTTTGGAAAATAATTATTTTTATATTGTTTAAATGAATTATCTTGGCTTATTTATTCCAAAACACAGCAATCGACTCTCGATCGAAAGAAAAAGAATTTCACTTTCTCTAGAAAGTTCCCGTTCATGAAAAGCCGCGATGAAAAGAATGAGGATGGAAGTGATCAAGAACGTAAGTAATCTTCTTAAGAAGAAGAATTTTTAAATCAAAGTAACACCAACAGTCAGACAAATTATCTGATTTTCAACATGCAGTCAGTCAGTAAATCAGACAGTCAAATAAACTTTGTTTCAGTGCTTTTCTTGATTATGAAAATGTTTGCTGCCGATAATTTTTGATGGGACAATTATTTGCAAACTTCATATCGATATTTTATTAATAATAATGAATTTTATTTTAAATATTTTTATTCTTTTGCTTTCTTTTCATGTTTTGCTACTTGATTATTCGTTCGTATTTTTGGTTTGTGTTTCAATTTAAACAAAACGTTTTTCGACGTGTCCTGTGTGTTGCTCCTGTCTTAAACACACGCGCATATTTGATTCACCTACACATACATAAACAAAAAACAAACTCATAAAATTCAACTGCATCCTCGAAACAAAACATTGCATTTCGACCTTAACTCGCCAACAACAATAAAACACAAACTTGAACGATAACTGAACCTTGTTTTGTCTTTGTGTATACATTTGATGTGTATATGTGTGAGTGTAGCCAACGGAATTCTCATCAGCAGTAGTGAAATAGATGTTAACAATGTTAACAACAATGAAAGCACTGAGCCTCAGCGTAAGTTTTCAATATAACTAGTTATGTATTTAATCTTTATAACCAATAAGATTTAAGAGTTCGGTGAGGTTGGATAACTTGCTAGTATTACATTAGTCCATTAATGTAAAATAAATTTAAGCAGTCCTAAGTTCTTCTTTACGTTTTTGATAACTTTGAATTTATTTCAAGGTAAAGTTTATGCGTTGTCCAAAACTAGTGCCATAAAATTCTTCCTTATATAGCGGGTGTTGGGATTAAGAACTAGCTGTATTTATAAGATGTACTAAAGTACCGGTTTTGGGTTTAAATTCTAAGCTCATTGGCGTGCACAATAGTCTGGTATCGTCTGAACACATACAAAACAAAACATTTTCATTTTATTTTTGCATTTTTTATGCTTTATTTGGTTGTATTCTACTTTAATTTTTCTATTTAAACTTATCTATTGATTTTAGTTCGTAATGCATTAAATTGCATTTTTTGCGTTATATTTTAAACATTTTGCAACAAATAAACAGCTTTATTTTCCTAAATTAGTTTGTCCAAAACTATGCTTTCGTTTCTTGAACAATCAACAACTGTTAAATTAAAAAAAAAATCTCTTTGTTTTTCGAAATGTAATCTTACATTTTTCTATTCTATTTTTTTACTCTTTAACTGAAAGAAATCTTCTTTAATTCTTTGATTTTCTAGCTTTTATGCTTTGCTACACACAAGACGATGCCAATGCTGAAGGAGGTATGTACAATATATAAACGGTTACCTTAGCAATGGAAATTATTGTTTTCCTTTTGTTTTGATCCTAGTATAATTTAAAACATTATGTCATTTTATGTTACGCTCTTTAGTCAAAAAAGCTGCATTAAAAACGGGAATATTAAAGAAACAATTTGTTTGCGAAGATGCTACGACGTCTTGACTAGTAGTCTTTGACCATTGAGCGTAACATAGACTTTTAAACTTAACCATCATATTGTCACTACTATTAAAATACATAGAAATATGCATACATATTCTTTATACATTTATTCAAATATTCTTAATTCATTTGAACAGGAATTAGTTGCAATTAAACACTTCAACCTTTAATAGTTTTTATTCTTTTTTTATAATTAATAAAATTTATTTTCGTTTAAAATTACGGAACAAATAGACTCAGTTAATCATTCCAAGCATTGCATTGTAAAATCTTTAAATCCGTTAACTTATATTAACTATTGTTTCGCGTTCAAAATCCATGAATTCATGAACAAAAATTGCTATGAATTATGATAGAACTGAGTAGAATTTGTTCCAATATCTTCATTTATTCCATATAGAATTATATCGAGGATATTTCGTTGGTCTTAGTTTCTTATTAAATTGTATCTCTAAGTTTTCTAACTCTTTTTTAACATATCATTTAAGGTTTGATTCATTATCTTGAATGCAAAAATTTGTGTTTTATGGTGTTTACTTTATCGAGCTTTCAAATTAAAAAAATAGACAAAAATTAATAAGTTCTTCTAAAACTGCGGGCTTATGTTGCTTTTGATGATTAGATTTCGAGATACTGACTCAAACTCTTGTGTAATTAACCTTATTAGTTTTGTTGCATTTGTTTATTATATATATATATTATATATTTTTATTTGAATTATTAATTTAAGTATCTTCTTTAGTACACAACATATATAGTGTAAATATACATGATATATTTAAATGTATACATATTAATGTTGTAGCCTTAAATATAGTCAAAATCAATCAAAATACTTGCATACCAACAAAGAAACATGCATTCTACCATAATCGAGTATATAAGGCATAAACAACCAGCAGCTTAATATGTTTGTTGAAATTCAGAAATATCAGAAAACAAACTCGATATAATTTGCATGCGAACTTAAGCTGGAACAATCCAATTTGGTCTAAATTAAGCGCTAGTTATCGGTTCTAAAATATGGATACAATTGAAACCTTCATCCACACCAAATAACCTGTGTAGCCAAAATTAATCCTCGGTAAAACATAATCATCTTTTACGAATCCCTTGATTATTGCAAGAACATATTGTTAATATACATGCACAGTGTTGAGTAAGACGTTATATAGTATGTGTGTAATCAGGGGGTTATTTTCCAGTTTTATTTTTTGCTTTAAGAATTTAAAGATTAAAAATGTTTTAATAAAACAAACGAAAAGTGGAACAGTAAAACAAGATTCGAGAAAAAAAAGTAACAACTGTAGATCTCTAAAAACATGTGGTCCGTGGTCTGTTGATGACTTAATTGCTTAAAGAGCTCTTTTTCCAATTCAGAAGTTTACCAGAAAGAAGTCTATTTTTAATCTCCTTTAATATTAAGTCTTACTTACGAATTTGTCAGACTGTATAATAGTTTTACTCTTAACTGTTCATGTTACCATCGTGTTTTTTTTTTCCAATGATCGATTTTTATTTTATTTTTATTTGCTTCTTATCGTAACACTTATGTATGTTTTAAATAGTCTAAATGTTGGAAAGAAACTATTTAATAACATCGTTAGTTCCATAAATAACATACTTTAAAAAATAAAGTATTGCGAAAGATTAACACTTAATCCTTTTTATTATCGATGATATGTGTTAAATATCGAAAATTTTTATGCAAAAGTGTGATCTCTATAAAGAGTATACATTTTTAAAACTTAGCTACTTGTTTAAAATTTCGTTAGTTCGATTCAAAAACAATCACAATTTATTTAAAACTCTTTCGCCAACTACTTGCTCTTAATCCTCACAAAATTTAGTAAAAAAAATATATATATATATGTCACCTCATTCTGAGTGGTTCGCACTTTACACAACAAAATTTAAAATTCAATCTGGAAAAATGTTAACTTCAATGGAATAATTTGCTTAACTAAGGCTGTTAATTTCGCTCACTTGAATGTGAGCGCGCTGAGAAAGCGAATATGAAATGTATTCTAAACTAAATACCAAGGCTGTTATTTCGCTCTCTTTTTTTAAAAAAATAAGCGCGCTCAAAAAATGAGCTGCTCAGAATGCGAGCGCGCTCACATTTTCAAAAAAGTGAGCGCACTCAAAAAAGTGAGCTATTAACATCCTTGGGCTTAACTATTTCTTTCTCAATCCTACGAAGATTTTTGCACAGCGCATTATTATGGAAGTTGTGTTAAGTCAAAAAATTTGCCATTAACGAGTTTTATTCATGCATATTTTCACAAGTCACGCGTTAGTTTCTTCTTCCGTAGTGAGTAGCACTTTAAGCTATGTGTGGGTTTGTTACCATCGTTAAGTTAATTTCCGAGTTCTAGCGGAATAATCCATAGTTTGGATGCCTTCTTAAATCCTCAAATGCCAAAATGAGCGAAGACAAAATATTATTGAGATAAAGAGGTACAATTGTTATGGTACATGGTACACGTTGCTTTGAAAGTGACTACTCAGAAATAGTTTAATTATGTCATTTGCTAATTTTTAATATTTTAACCACGCGTGGCTTCTTAATTTTTCCCATCAGAATTGCTTGTTCAGACGAAAACCCAATTTTAACGGCTTCTTGCTCTCCCTCCCTCTGCTGCGATCTGTCTCTCTCTCTCTCTCTTCCTCACAAAACAAACAACAAAAACATCCGTTGCTTCTACAAATTCAAAAATTAAAAACCTCTCATCACTTGCAGACTCAAATATTTAGGATATCCTTGTTCAATTTCAATAAGTTTGTTCGTTTGATTTATTTTGTCTTAATTGAAAAGCATAATTTTTTCGTTTTTTCTTTTGTGTATTTATTTTTTTATTTAAATTTAGTTGCCAGATTTAGAAAACAACATAACAAATAATTTATTTACCTTATTTGTTTCAAAGACAAACAAATTTCAAAGACGAACAGAAATAATTGTTTTTCTTTTTCTTTTGGATTTGTTACTTCTACTTCTGATCTACTACTACCAATACTACTTTAACTACTACTACTACTACTATTACACAATTACTACTTCTACTACTACTACTGCTACTTACCACTACCACTACTACTTGACCTATCACCTGCCTCCACCTACAACAACTTGAACTATTATCGAAACTACTCTTTTGTTTGAATTGTTGACAAAATTCAATATTATTCAATGAATATCAATGTCTATGAACTGAAAAAACTAATAAAATTCAAATCCGGTCCTACCCGAATAATTGTTTGTTGCATTTGTTTGCTCATCTTAATAACTTCTGTTATTACCAACCACAACTGCCACTACAACTTTTACTACTATTACTACTACTACTGCTACTACTTCTTCTACTACTACAACTACTACCACCAACCAACCAACCAACCACCAATCCAAATACAAGGCGAGATTATCTACAGAGTGGAGTTACCCGATATGGAGCAGATAACCCTTATCTACCTGGAGAATAGTGATGCTGACTATCGTAAGTCGAGCAACTAACTTAAAAAAAAAAAAAAAAAAAAAAACAACTTAAAACTTTTAAATAGTGATATTAAAGAACTATTGCAAAATAAATAAAATAAAATAAACTGAAAAATTAATAGCAATATTTTTTGCAAAATACACACAAATACACACAATCATGCAGTCAAAATAAGGAAAAGAAATTTTTAAAAATATCTTTTTGATTTTATGTTAATATTTTATGCAAATAAGGAATTTTGTTGTAAAACATTATATTGACATTTTTGGAAAATAATCATCTTCTGTTCGGTATCATTTCTTTGACAATATTGTTTAAATTTTCATAGCCATAGGTCCGTTTCGTTTAATATAGAAATAAAGTGCATTATTCTATTATCGTCCTTTGAGTCTGTTTGATTGTTTCCTTTAAATTGCATTTAAGTTAAGTTTTTAGAATTTTCTTTATTTCCTTAAAGATTTATTTTACTTTGTAGCAGTTCGTTTTCTTATTTTTTTCATAAAGTTGAAAAATATTTCTTCCTGTTCTCGTTCTCACTCATTCCTGTTCTCAAAATCAATATTTATTTGTGAACCCTTTTGTTCGTTTATGTTTAGTGCGTTCTTTTTCATATAGACTTAGCAGTATGTTTAAATTTATATTTCCCACGTTTGATCAATTTGATGAAAAGCTGTCGTGTTTCGTTTCGTATTAATCATAATGACCAATCAACAATTGTCAATAGATATTGGAATTAAGTCCCTCCACCCCCCAAAAAAAAAAAATCCTTTTTCATTATGCTTAATACGTTAGGATCTTCAAAGAACTCACAGTTTGTGTGTCCCTCAGATCACTGTAAAAAATGACATCACAACCTACACATTACAAACATCATATTTTATCTCGCTACCCCCTTTGTCTATCTCTCTATATGTCTATTTCTCTCATACTAGAGTTCGTTTTGATGTACAATTTATCCATTTATTTGTTTTGCTTCGCTTGATAATTACGTATTTTCAAAATTGAATAGAAAAATTAGTTTTATTTGGAACACATTCCTTCCTTTCCTTTTTCCTTCCAACAAAATAAACTATTTTAGTTCTTTCTATTTATATCATCCACTTTTACTTAAATGTTTAAAAAATTTGTATAAATTGAAATAAATATAAATTGAATTTTCAGCATTTCTTTGGAATGTTTTATTTATTATTTAATGAATTCCTTCTTCTCCTCCTCTGGTCGTAATTAGGAGTGGGCCGACGTGAAAAATCAATTTGGTTTTATGACAAAGAATTTTGATTTTATCTGGCACGAATATAATCAAGTTTTAAGTCTAAGTCAAGTTTAAATCAATAATTAAGGTTCTTATTTTTTGTGTTATTTATTTATTTTTTTTTAATTTAATTTAGAGATATTTTATATTTGTGGCTTATATCTAGCATAACCTGATGTATATACAACAATTATACAACTCACAAAGCAAAAATAATCAAAATTTGAGCGAGGGGCTCTTATTATTGTCGGCACGGATAAATTAATGCTGTGAGACTCAACTTCGTTTCCAAAACTGAAAAATAAATTTTTTGTGCATTTATTCAAAAAATATTTAAATATTAATGAATTTGTTTCTAAATATTCAAATATTTTATTTATAAATGCATTTGTAAAATGTATTTTGAGTTATTTCGAATGTGTAATAATAAGAGCCCTATTTGAGCCATTTTGGTTGTTTTGGTTATGTAATTGGACAAACCATAGGATGAGTTTTAATGACTCTCTGCAATCGCTTAAATGCTGTTCTATTAAATTGGCACGTGTTGCAGGTGGCGGAGTTTTTTGTTGTTGAAGAGTGAGTAAAAGATTTAAGGCACTGCATATAGAAAATATTGTATCGCTATCGAACTCACTATCGGTTTAGAAGCAAAAGTGCATTTTAATTTCTAAGAGCTTTTATTTAATATTCATATAAAATATTTTATTAGGAAAGTGGTAGAAGAAAAAAGTCATGTATGTACAATTTTATTTTGGTAGATTAACAACTTAATGGTCTTAAAAATCTTTATTGAATTCTTTTAATTTGGTATGTATTAAATTTGTATGCATAATTTGTATTCTGTAAAGTAATTCGTAGTTGTTATGTAGAGCGTATGTGCATTAATGTATTTATTTTAATCTTAAGTCACTGTAGACTATCTCTTTACTCTCGTCAACAACTTGTGGTTGGTATTATTTAAGCATATGTAATTTTTGTGAGCCGAGAATGTATGTTTTCGATAATCGTGTTTCTCTGTTTTGCTGGTCTTGTTGACGTTTTTCGTGTCATTAATTAGTTTTTGCCTGAATAATTGCAAGTTTAACGTTTGTTTATTAATATCTATCATATTTTTACTGACAAAACCAAACATAAGAGTTACTCTTTTATATGAGTAACAATGTTCAAGAGCTGCATATATAAATAAATGAACTAGTATATCAGAAAAATTTACAAAAGAAATAAAAAGTTCGTAATTTAGTTTTTATTTAATTATATAGTCATGCTAGACAGTAAACATCCTTTACAAAACCCTCCACATCATCCCCATCATGTTTTGTTTAAAATTTTTACAGCCTCCGAGGAAAATGTTTTGTCTTATGAAGCAGTACAGCGTCTTTCGATCAACTATACGCGACCGGTGATCATATTGGGCCCACTAAAGGACCGCATTAACGACGATCTGATCTCGGAGTACCCGGATAAATTTGGATCATGCGTCCCACGTCAGTACTGTGACATTTTATGCCGGAATTTTATTGTTCCTAATATTTATTGTTTTTTACAAACTCTGCAGATACAACGCGTCCTAAGCGGGACTACGAGGTCGATGGGCGCGACTACCACTTTGTTTCGTCACGTGAGCAGATGGAACGCGACATACAGAATCATCTATTCATCGAAGCGGGTCAGTATAATGATAATTTGTATGGTACCTCGGTGGCGAGTGTACGCGAGGTGGCCGAGAAAGGTAAACACTGCATTCTGGATGTGTCGGGCAATGCAATCAAGCGTCTTCAAGTAGCTCAATTATACCCAATCGCCATTTTCATCAAACCCAAATCAATTGATTCAGTTATGTAAGTGTTCTCGTGTTGTAATTTTTTGTTCTATTTTTATTTAATTTTGATCATGTATATCAGGGAAATGAATCGGCGAATGACAGAGGAACAAGCTAAGAAAACTTATGAACGTGCTATTAAGATGGAACAAGAGTTCGGCGAATACTTTACAGGTGCGTTTAAATTGAAAATTACTACAGTGTGCGAAGAAGAGCATAACGCTCGTTTTCTTCAATTACGTCATAATTGAACTAGTAAGGAATTATCTGTGGATTGGCGGTTTTCTTCCAATTTTTTAAATTTCAAACTCAGTACTTTTTAAATATCAAAATAAAGTATCCAGTGCGGGCCCGTATCCAAGAGAGGGGGGTGGGGTTAACCCCGAAACCATAGGATCTAGCAATTTAAAGCTGAGAAATTTAATTTGCTAAATCCTATGGTTTGCCTGAGCATTTAAAAGCTGAGAACATTAATTCCGAGATATGATAAGATGAAAACGGCGAAATGTAATTTTTATTAGTCATTAGCGACACCCGGCGCGAGTTGCTGCACCCAGTAACTATGTGGAAATATAATAAGTATATTCAAAACTTCTTAGATCCATTTACTGTATTTCTGGTTTCCATTTACTGTATTTCTGGTTTCCATTCCAATAGTTTTTATTTATTTAAAACTATCGGACTAAAACCTGCAAAACTGGTAAATTGGACTAAAACTTTAGAGTACGGGAACACACCTAATATTTTCAGAGAGGTAACGGCCGATCAGAATAATTAATTGCAATAGGAAAAATATTCTGAGCCATCTGGGACTCGTTCGGCCAAGGTCGCCATTACTAAATTCATCTAATGATCCAAAATAGATAACTTCAGAAACACCCAAACCGGAAAACCAAAATCGGCCCAACTACAGAACACCTAAAAAAAAAAGATACAGTAGTTTCGACTATGTCGTAACACAAGACGTAGAATTAGTCAATTCGCTTTTGATGACATCTTTTTTAAAAACTATTTAGCAAAATATTTATTCCATACACCTGAGCATATGACCTTTAAAAGAGTGCCGGAAAGGGTTAATGTGTATTACCGAACCCCATTACTTTTGCAAAAGGAACATTTTTGCCTTTAACACCTATTTCCTCCGACCACTCCCTAGGGGGGTTCCCATATAAATTTTATGGTTTTTGTTTATTTATTCCATACACCTGAGCATATGACCTTAAAGAGAGTGCCGGAGAGGGTTAATATGTATGGCCGACCCCCATTACCTTTGTAAAAGGAACATTTTTGCCTATGACACCTATTCCCTCCGACCACTCCTTAGGGGGGCTCCCATACAAATTTTATGGTTTTGTCGATAAAACCGGAAACTGTCGATAAATAGATAGCAAGTTTAAGCAAACAAAAACATCAAATGTTGGCTTTATATTTCATGTAATTGTGTAAAATTTATATAAGTTAGAGAGTTCTAACATGAATTTTTGTCGCATTGAGGATCAAGCAGACCAACAAGTGCTAACATCAACATTGTACGATCAGTACTTTAGGCCCAACAAAGGCTCAAAAAGTTATATAAATACCGACACCTGATCACTATCAACCACCCTACTTACCTCCGAGAATGACGTATTCTACGTCAAAATCCCTGTTAAAATTAGAAAATTATATACAAACTAATGGGCTGCACAAATGCATTTGAATCGCCTTCCAAAACATTTGTGTGGTATGCAATCAAAAATAATAAATACAAGATTATGCCATGCGCATGTCTGCCTATGTCATGATCAAAAATAATAGAAATCAGATTACGCCATCAGAGGCAGAACAAGTTGCACCGTTCTGCGCAAGACGTTAGGTCTTTCGTGACGTAGATAGGAAAAGACACTTTCTCTGTTCTTCTCACTGATTTTCTGTTCGTGCAAGAAAAGACGAAATATAGTGCGAAATAGTTCTGTGCGATTTTTTTTTTCCAGCTACAGTTGTTTTTTTATGTTTTGCTCAGTGAAAAACAGCTGATTTTGACAATGTGTCGATCATGACGTAGGCAGACATGCGCATGGCATCATCTTGTATTTATTATTTTTATGTCATGATCGACACATTGTCAAAATCAGCTGTTTTTCACTGAGCAAAACATAAAAAACAACTGTAGCTGAAAAAAAAAATCGTACTGAACTATTTCGCACTATCTTTCGTCTTTTCTTGCACGAACAGAAAATCAGTGAGAAGATCAGAGAAAGAGTCTTTTCCTATCTACGTCACGAAAGACCTAACGTCTTGCGCAGAACGGTGCAACTTTTTCTGCCTCTGATCTATGTTGACAGAAAAGCACGATAAATAGTACTTATGGTATTTTTCAAAGATTGTGGGATGTGAGAATTCCCATGGTATTTTGTGGTAAAAATCTCTCGCGTGGGAAAAAAAATACCACATGTGAGATATTTACCACGCGTGGGAAAACAAAATACCTCAAATTACCACAAAATACCTCAAAATACCATAGAATACCTCAAATTACGACAAAATAACACAATACCTCAAAATACCTCAAAAGAAAATTTGAGGGATTTTGTGGTAATTTGAGGTATTGTGGTATTTTATGGTAATTTGAGGTATTTTATGGTATTTTGAGGTATTTTGCGAGTGTGGTAATTTGTGGGAATTAAGTGTGAGAAAAAGAGAATTCTGGTGGTAATTTCATCTGGCGACACTGCCTCCGATGGCGTAATCTGATTTCTATTATTTTTGGTATGCAATTACTTTCGCACTCTCATTTGCAGTTAGCGTTGGCGTGAGCACAAATAGTTGGTAGTGTGCTTAAGTGAAAAAACCTGTTGAAAGCAAAACAAATGAGTAATTGTCTATCACGCATTAATTTTGTAAATGAAAATTACTTACAAGAAGAGTACAAGTAAGAAAGTACTTAAAATACTTGAGTATTTTAGAAGACAAATTTTCATTGCATGTATGACATTAAGGGGGGGCCGGAGAGGGTTAATGAGTATGACCGACCCCCATCGTATTAGGATCTATGTTCGTTCTGCTTTTCATTTTTTTTTTTTCGGCGACGGCATGCTCAAATTTTATTTGAACGTGGACGAGAATCACGAAGCAATTAAATGCAAAAGAAACACTTTAAAATTATTCCAAACACCATTTGCAATCATATTAATGATAAATTTATGCTTGCACGATGTCCGGAAATCTATTCAGTAGGTGTGCTGACGTCTTGTATAGTAGGTAGCCAGTGGACTTCATGTTGGACCAGAACTGATAGTGTTCAGTAGGTGGGCCTGTTCAGCAGGTGGGCGGCCCTACAATTTAATTTTTTCTTTTAAATTATTTTAATTATTATGTTTCGTCTAATGTCTATGTATAAGAAGGGGTGAAGCAATTTCCGATGTTTGTTAAAAACTCTTCTGAAAAATCAGTTTTTTGAGTTGTGACGTATTGAAAATAACGAGTAATAGTTTTGAAAGAATTGTATTAACTTTTTTCTATTTTCTAGGTGTTGTTCAAGGTGACACTATCGAGGAAATCTATAGCAAGGTGAAATCAATGATTTGGTCTCAATCGGGTCCAACCATCTGGGTACCATCGAAGGAATCTCTATGACCAACAGCATCAACGACATGGACACTGCCGCCTCGAGTACGTTGTCGACCAGTCTCGAGATCAACCACAAACTATCAACAGCAAACGCACGGATGAATCAATCTCTGAACAAAATCTTAAATCATGCAGCAGCAGTAGCAACGCGTATATTTCTTATGACGATAATATATGCATTTATTGTTGTTGTTGCCTACGAAGACAGTCAAAGGCAACAACTACAATAACAATTTGATTTAACAGCGAAATCAAAAGATAAAGCTGCTAACACACACGTTCGATGTGATCACCGATTGCTTGATTATAACTTACAAAATAAGAGGGAGTTATTTTATATGTACATGTAAATGTACATATCCATATATAAAATAACTTGAATTTATTTATGTTATTAATATATTTTATGTCATCGTTATTGGAATTTTAACACAAGAACTATTCTTAATTGTGTTAGTTATTATGTTCAACATGTTCGTTCGTCCTGATGCTTTTTTTAATTTTAAATGGGACAAATTTTGAGTTCAAAATTTGAGTCTAAGTTATAGTATTTGTATTTTTATTATGAAAAATATTTCAATGTTTTTGTACAATGTGCTATGAATTGACAAAAACAATAACAATTTCACCGAATGATAAAATAGTTTAATGCATAAATATGTTTAAAAAAAAAATCAGATAAAATGGCCCCATATTCATAACGAATAAAAGTACAAGCACAATACAAACGAAAGTGCTTCAAATAAATAAAAAAAAAAACTAAATAACGAATCAGATTAATGAGTTAGTATTTATTATTTCTCGCTGTTATGTTTACCATAATAATTACAACAAACAAAAGAGGGGACCCCGTGCAAGCTGATTTTGTTTTTGTTGTTTTATTTATTTTAAATTAAATTGTTAATTGTATGGGAAGTTAAAAAAAAACGAAGAACTTTATCCTGCAATTATATCGCCACAATTCAATAAAGTTTATATTTTGTTGATAAACAAAATAAAAAAATTGTAAAAAGAGATACTTTCTATCTATTCTATTAACTCTGCTTGCAACAAAACTTTTCGCCATTTATCCCATAATAATACATTTTCATATCTCTTTTCTCATCTGTATTTTGTTCTTGATTAAGTATTTCTTGAAACATAAATCATTGTTTTTATACATTTTATAGTTTAATTTTTTAATTTGATTTTAATTCTAGACAACATAGAAAGGAAAAAAAAATATATATATATATTTAAGCGACTTTAAATTGAATTGTGAATTGATCAAAACTGAGCGAATAACCTAAACAAAACAAGCAAAGTTAAACACAAAAAGCGAAACGAATATTTAATGTAAAACGCAAACTTAACTAGCGCTTTTGCTAAGTTTTATTAACCTTAATTAATTAATTATTATTATTAAAATATTTTAAAACAATACCTAATTTAAGAAGGACTATTGCTATGGGCAGTCAAAAAAAAAAAAAAAAAAAACAAAAGCATGTAGGAAAAGTAGAAGCAAGAAAACGAATATAATTTTTTAGTTCTAGTTAACAAATGAATAATTATGCAAGATACTTATGTTTGTATACAACAAAACAACAACAACAGCAACAACAAGAAACATTATTATCTACCTAAAAAATGCTTGTATATTATAAAATAACTGTATTTCATAACAAGAAGAAAAAACGAGAAATATATATATAATATATGTATGTACGTATATTTAAAACAAACTATAAAACTTCGATGACTTTTATTTAAACATAAATTTGCTTATTGATACACAACTATATACAACAGACAAACGCAACATTGAAACAAAAAGTAATTATTTCTAACTAAACTTTATGGATTATCTCAGATAGTTTATAGAACAAGTAATTTTCTTTAACTAAGCTAAACTTCAAGAGAAGTTATAAACATGCATTTAAATTTCAGGTGAAGAAAAGTAGCAAAAGTACTTTCAAAAGATAATAAAAAGAAAATCCCGGTAATATAATATTTAATATATGTTGGAAAGAGTTCAATTTGTTGAGCTTGTAAAACATGGTTTTACATTTCTTCGCTAATGATCTGACAAGAACTTTAATAATTTTTATAACTTGTGTATTGAATTGCATACTATTTCTAAAGTAATTTCGATATGCATTTTGCTCACTTCTTAATCAAAGCTTAAAAAAGAATCATTCAGTCCTATTATGAGTATAATTTCGCCTGGAATTGAAAAAGGGAATTTTAATTTTTTAGACGGTATGCTTTTAAAGATTCTTTTTCTGGTGATCTTATAAATTGGCGATGAATGCAAATATTTGTGGTCAAATTTTTCAAAAGTTCGGTGAACATTGCTAAAAATATGAAAATTCCTTTTTAATTCCGGGTGAAATTTTATTCACTATAGGGCTGATTAAGTTAAGAATCACGATCATTTCCGGTTTTATTTGCATGGTATTAATTGAATAAAAAACAACTCCTAAAAGATGCAAAACAGCTTTCCTAAAACTATGCAACTTGAGATAAACATACACATCTAAGCTTTTTAAACGTTGAATGATTTTGTTTTTACCACTTGTCACATCAACATATTATTACATAGTCCCGATTTAACGTTTCGTAATGTGCCTTTTTATGTTATTGTTGTTGTCACCCAGAAGGCAACTACAAACGAAAATTGTAAAAGTTCTTTGATTGTTGTTTTAATAAAATAGTTAAGTGAAAATTAGCTCGAAATGTAGAAAAAATATCTTAAAAATTATAACCAAGCTCTACTGAAAATGGAATTGTGGTCTTTTTCCTCAATGTTTGTTATATATTCCGAGACATTCATCTAAATATCAATGGATGTATGACTCTATGACTATGATTTTACACTGTCCGAAATGAAACAATCGATTATTCCAAGACTCCAAAGTAGAGCTTAAAATTTTTAATTTACACTTAAAATTATTCGATTTCTACTTGTATATTGGTGACCTTTATCAATATTGATATCCAACACAACAACTGTTGGTAGGGAATATGGTTCATGACTGTAAACCTCAAGTTTATACCGGTGACTTCTACTATGAAATTATATCGATGGTTAAGCGCACTAATGTGATCAGTGCACTTTTGATGAAAATAGTTTTCTACCTTTACCAAGTCATAGCCATATCGATTTCTAATCCCTAAACAAGCGAAGCAGCCACTTTTTTGAAATTCACTTCTTAATCGCAAGCGATACACTCAAAAAATTCGCACCTTTAAGATCAACCGTCACCGAAATCGAGTTTATATTTAATACCATGCCTAGAAAAATACTTCTTTGTAAAATTTTTTATTGGCGCTTCAGTGTATTGGGCGGTTAGGGTTCGTTGTACGTTGGGTATATTTGTTGTAAGTGCCATAACTCTTGGTGCTTGCAAATACAATGTTCCAACTAGTAATTTTTCACTTATCACATTTATGAGCTTATCAATCGATATTTATATAAGTACCTTGAAATTGTTCATAGAACATGATTGAAGCTGGTGATTAAGTATGAAAAGAAAAACTGACAAATATTTTTAATAAAGGAATATTGGCAACATCAATAAGATGTTGGGTTCCTCCTTGAGTTTGAGAATAAAACAGCAAATCAAGCGAAGAAGTTAATTTCTTATAGTTAAGTAAAAGATGATGTTTTTATTTAGAATTATAAATTGTTATATAAATATAAACGTATAAAATGTATTTCATTTATTAGAAAAAAGAAACAAAAAACATCAAGTATCGATGATAATGTAATACAAAAATTATAACGTTCGAACATGTAAAATAATTCCGCGAGACGATACCAATTTAAAGATAAATAAAATCAATCGTAGAAGAAAAATAATTCTTATCTAAAACGTAATTGTTCATTTTGAAAAATTATTAAATAAAAAAAAACAAATAAAATAAACACTGATCTAATTTACTTTCTATTGTGTTAATCTTCTGAAAATTACACCAAAAAAGAATAATTAGCTCTGTCACCTCTCTCTCATCGATAGTTAAAAGTTGCCGATACCAAAACTAAGATTTTAAATTTCAAATGTGGATTGCTCTTGATTTTTTTTCTTACAAGGCTAGAATATTTTTTCAGAACAGCAGTCTAGTTATGCACTCAATGCACTAAGTGAAATAAAATCTTTTCTTCTAAATTCTATAGAGATACTAGCACTGCAGTTAAATAATGGCTTTGATTAATTCTAACAATGAGTGAATGAATGTATTGTTCCGCTGTTTGAAAGAACAATCATAGAATGCTTTCTCACAAAATAAGTTCAATGGGATACGTTAGGCTTTATATAACTTGGTTGAAAATACAAATTGAACAAATAATATCTTAACGTAGAATAATAGATCACATTACGTACTTATCTTTCAAAACAGTACTATATAAAAGTTGCAGGATGTAAATGGGGGAGGGGGTAAATACTCAATCAATTTGATAATACTATTCCTAAGTATTGGTATTCTAAATAAAAAATCTGTTGTTTCATTAATATATGTACTGGAGTTCCGTGGAAAACTTATTGCTATTGCTGGTGTTTTTTTTTTTTGCTGGATTGCTAATCATTATCTTGGCTGCGCATTAAGGCGGTAATCTCTTGGAACTTTGACATGTAGTCGACGCTGGTTTCACTGATGACTGACAAATTTGATGAAGGATCCTTTAATAAAAAACACAATAAGCTGTTGGGGTTCAAAACACATCAATCTTAATTACCAAAATATCACGACTAGAGTTAATATCATCTAAGTGTCCCAACAAACTAGTTAAGGAAAAATCATTTAGGTTCTCTTCGAGCCAACGAGAATTGGATGAAGAGTCTCGTATGAGATGCATCGGACTTATCTCATTGAAAACACTTGTATCTAAATATAGAAAATAGTAAAGTCTTAATTTTTTTTAATCATTAAATCCTACTTGAAGCCTCATCGAATGCGCTGTCTGGTAACGATGGAGAAGATGTTGAAGATGAAAAGTTATTGATATTTTTCGCAGTTTGTATGTCATGTTGTACACTTTGATTTGCGGTGATGTGTGTACCAGGTAACACTAAAAGGTCGGGGACAATATTGCATTCCACATCCTGGTCATAGCTACAGCTGCTGACAGTTGTTTCAGCTAAGTTCCCGCTACGTTCATGTTCTACAGTTGATTGAATTGATTTCACGTTGCTAGAAGACAGCTTCGGTTTAGCATGAGAGCAGTTTTTTAGTCGAAATGTGTTAGTTGAAGGTGCTCTCATAAGTTTATTCGAATTTTGTATTTTTTCCTGATTGAGTCCTATACTGTTCTGCGTGTTCTTTACGTTAAACAGTTCTTGCTGATTGACACCGCCTGGAAGCAATAGGCGTTGCACGAGCACTTGGCGTGACATCTTAGGACGTGAAACCTAAAGCATAAGTATTTTAGAACTGGTAAACGTTGTAAGAAAGGAAAACTAGGCTGTGTTCGGAAATGCAAAGAAATGCGCAGCCTGCATGATGCAACGCGCAAAAACACAAGCGTACGCAGTTTAATCAAAAATTACGAATAAATGCGCAACTGCTGATGTATAATTGACCTTACAAAACGCATGACATATGCAGTGCTGATAGATTTGCATTTAAAAACGTAATACTTTAACTGTAAAAAAACCGTTGCGCATTTTAGCTGCATTTCCGAACACAGCCATACTTACAGCTGTCAACTGCTTAACTGAATCCATATTAAAAACTGTTCTGCGCATTGGCACAATCGGCTGGCGAAACAAGTTACTGCCATCACTGGATACAGTATTTGGCAGAAAGGTTTTGTTCGAAATGAATGTTTTTGTGGCCAGGTCGCGTTCAATCTGTTAAAAGTAATTTATTTATTATTTTGCCACTCTGAATGGGCATATTTAAGAAGCAACTTACTCTCGCCTTCGCCGACTTTTCACAAGTGTGTCCACATGAGCACTGACGCTTGCGAATCCGCTCGCTCAGATTGGCAATCAACAGTAAATGTTTAAGTTTGTTGCTAATGTTTGATTTCGACAATGTCTGCATTAGCTGCGGATCATCGCATTCACTCGGATTATACGGCACGCCACTTTGTTTTTGTGAAAATATTGACGCTGCTGCTTCGGTCTGCTGAGAGTTGCCCGGTCTCGCCATTATAGCACCACCAGTCGTTTTATTTGTCCAGAAATAGTCTAGCTCCAACTTGGAGTCATGTCCAAAGACTACGTACAAGTCACCGATCGTGATGTCGGCTGCATTCGAAACGGTCCAGCCTTTTCGAATTCGTTTAATCACATCCTCACTGATAAGTGGCTTGAAAGTGAGAGTGGAGCGCACTTTAGAAGAATTATTAGTACGTTTGGAACGTCCGTTTGAAGTGTGTGCGCTTGTTGCAGGCAAGTTAATTGATGGTGTGACTATAGTAGATGCAGTGTTTGTAGTCGCTACAACCTCAACAGCAAGTGGTTCCTCTTTCAATTGAAGCACTGTTTGCTCAATTTTCGACTCTTCCTTCAAGTCAACTTCGCTTAAAAGGTCATTGAGTTCATCGTTTAAGTCTTGACCATTGCAACTAATACCACTGCTATCGGTCTTGAGCAAAGTTATCTCAGCGTCAAAGCTGTTGTTTTCCTCCTTGACCATCTTCAAACAAGGCTGTGATTCGCTACTTACTACAGCAGATTCGGTCTTCTCCGTTGGAAGGTTGTTCTTTTGTTTCTTTGCATCCGGTGATCTTTTTTCGGAACCACTCTCGGAGCGTTGCCGTTTATTTGTAGGCCGCTCAGGGCATAGTGTTTCGCCACTCACTTTAACTCCCATGCGATCTTCATACGCAGAGAGGCAGATATTAACGCTGCTCAGGCACTCGGTAATGCTTAGCAACGGCCGATGGATGGTGACACCGGGTTTTGGTAGGAAACACATTTCGGGGTCTTGAAACCCAACGTTTGACATTGGCCTTGGATCATACTGATGAGTATCAGCAACATGATTTTGTTCCTGATTTGAAGAGCTTACTGAGGCAAAAGTGGGGAATAACTTTGCTTCTTCTTCTACGTATTTTATTTCTGCACTTCGCCACTTGTGCTGGAAGTTTTTAATGAAATTGATGAGTTTCTTATGAAGTGGTACAGTGGCACGTGCGCGTGGATTCTGTGCAATAGTTTGCACGCGACCAAATGCCTCCATATTTGCCGGAGTGACAATAACCTCAATTTTTGATGGAAGCCGTATATCCTCAAGAGAGTCTGATAAAATAATAATTTATGAAATTTTCCAATTATTTAATGTAAAGATGTGTTTTTACCGTCAAGTTGATTAAGCCTACGAAGTGCTTTGCATGATGGGGTTTTAATGCGTATGTTCTTCCCTTTGCAGCGCACTATAATCTGACCGTGATACACAAGATTCTTCATCTTAAAAAAATGTTTATCCGTGACGAATTGTAGTTTTCGACGCATTTCACCGTAATTAATTAGAGCATACATTTCTTGAGCTGGTTTTTTCACCTCTGCAAAATGGAAACAATTGATAAAAAGTATTTCTGAAATACAAAAGAAAATATTCCGGAACATACCATCGGAAAAACGAATATGTTTGCAAATTTTATGAAAGGTCGTATAGTAGTGTTGTCGGACTTGGTCCTTGGTCTTGAAAGCGACATCGGTGCCACTTTTGCGTTTAAGTTTTGCATTGATGTAGTTTCCGATAGCTTCAAAATCCTTCCCGAATTCATTAACAGCATCAAAGAAGTGATTTCTCTCGATGTTTGTCCAAATGGGTTTGTTAGCACGAACTTGTGACGGTGTCTTTTGCATGGGACGATCATCTTTGTGCTTGTGGTCACGTTCGGCTGGTGGTGGTGTAGTAGGTCGAATCTGATCTTGCTTCATTTTCTGAATAACACGTGCACTTGTACGCACGCCGGGACAGTTATGTGTAGTTACAGAACCCAGCAGCTCTGTTACAGCAATATCGGGCTGCAGAAAAAAGTATTGACATGAAATACATCAGAAAATAATACACATGAAATGAAGTTTACCTCTTTTTTAAGTTTATCTTCAAAACTCACTGATGACTTGGTAGAACTTTGCTTTTGGTTCTTGCCTGAATCTCTACCAGTTGTGTTTATTGAACTGGTGGATTCCTGGGTTGGGTTGGGGCATCGTTTAACGGATTCGATGGAAGCGTCGCTTGTTGTGCCATGATTGAGCAGCGATGTTTTTATCAAACTTTCCTTGTTTATAACCCTCAAGCTAGTTTCCATTTTCATTTCAATTCAACAGTTTTCTCCTGTTTGCATGAAATTCTAATACTAGAATCGGAAGATATGCAAAAATAATAAATAATTATTGAAAGTTAAATATTAAACTTATTCACACAGTAATTCGAGCGGAACAGGAATTCACAATGCAGTAAATTGTGCTCAAAAGTAAATCAGTAGGTTTCCAGATGTTGGCTTCGTCATTTAAATTAATTTATATTTGATTGCTTGGCCGACGAACGAAAGGAGCTTCCAGAACTTTTCTACACTTATCAAGCTACGGAATTCAAAACAGTTGTGGAGCGGTTCAGTGTCGAATAGATAATTATCTTTCAGCGGCGGATTTATTATTTCTATTTCACTAAGAAGTTTGGTTCATAAGCTAGGATGCTATAGTTTTATATTTATTGTGTAGATTTTCATAGGTACTCAGTTTTAATTTGACTCAGAAATTCTATGCTTTATTTTATGCAATCCAGCGAACAAATTGTGAATTGTGAACAGTTGTGAGAACTAATATGTAGAAATAGCAAAATATTTATGAATTCTCAAAAGATTTTACACTAAAATAATAAATAAAATTCATAAAAAAATCGAAGTAATGTAATCACAAAAATGGCGCTCGTTGTATGTAAAAATCTTCAAGCAAAAGTTCGTTTCCTTCGCCAATAATTGTTGGATTTATTCACCCGATTTATTTTTACTTTACATACACTTTAAACTGTGTGGAAAAATGTTTATTGTAAGCTGCAATTTATTTAAAATTGCATTGTTTTCAACTTATTTCAACCGACTTTAATTGATATCGTTCGTTTTGGTGCTGCAAAGATGTTTGCTCTAATTTTATTTTTTTTTATAATCTGTTTCTATTCCAGAGCATTTCGAAAGAAAAAGTTTTTGTTTATAAACGAATTCCTTTGAAGCAAAGATGCCAACATAAATGCTTAAAAAAAAATCTCTTTATCCCATGACAAAAATCCCTCCTATTGCTCTTTGAAACAAATATGCCAATGTTAATAAAGCATTGCACAAAGTATTCCACACAAAGAACTAAGATATAAGGAAGTGATGTTATTGCCCAAAAGTGTGCTATTTTTCTCATTTGTGTTGGTTGACACAAATACATAAACATTCACAAAGGGCCGTATTCAGTTGCATCGAAGAAGAAGGCTCAATTTGTATCTGATTCGAATAACATTTAAAACAGGTGTTTGGAGTTATACGGTATTAATAAAACGTTTGATAATTAAGGACCTAATAAATTAAAATAAAATTGTATTACAATACAGAAACATTTACTCAGGGGCATATTCAGTTAGATCGTAAAGAAGGTCCAAACAGTTTCTAATTGGAATCACATGTAGAATAGATTCTGGGTTTAATTTACTGATTTTGGAGCTAATTTAATTATATTTATAAAAAAAATTGTTATAAAATATGATAATATATTTTTGTTTTTATTGTATTTCCACACCACCTTTGAGGCATACAATTAATTTAATACAATATAATATAATATATAACATAATTCGAGATGCACAATATGGGGAAATCTGAAAAAAATCAAAAATAACAATTATGTATCATAAACTTTGCTGAAGACAAAAGCGCCCCATAAGTGCATTCAAGAGTGAAAAAATAATGCGCCCCTGAAGCAGTGTTTGCGTTTTGACAACTGTGGTCGCATCAAATTGGCGCGAAAATTTTTTTTCTTTTTACTGAGAAGGCTGTTTACAAGCGAATGCTCATAAATGACGAACGCTCATAAATGTCAAAAAACACACTCTGTCTCGCTCGCTCAATTTACGAATCGGCCACAGTTCACGTACACTGTATGTGTAGACAACACCACTTCCTTATATTTTAGTTCTTTGATTCCACAGTGTTTAAAAATAGCAAAGAATATAACACAGTGATATATAAGTTACATAGATAGCACCTCAATTTTCTTTAGTCATTTAAATTTTCAAAAGAATTTGTATAATTTGACTAGCTGGATATATGATATAAAATATATAAAAATTATATAAATAAAATATATACATAATATGATAAAAATTTTTTTTAATATAATCAAGTATTATTTGTTATATTATATATTCGCATTATTTGTTGGTTCGTTAGCTCCAGTAAGCAACTTAAACACTTTAAAATATGTGTACTAGAAGTTTACTTTTTTCTATTATAAAATAATACATCTGTCAATGTAAATAAATGTAAGCATTCGAGGACGACAGTAAAATATATATTCTTATAAAGAAAATAAATCTAACGTGAATTCAATATTCCCACATCCAAAGATAGTTAAAAAAATTAATTCTTACGTCTATACTGAGCAATGTTTTTAATGATTTAAAGATATGCTGGCATCCTTGCTCGGTTAGCAACAAAAGTAATGTGAGCAAAACTCTATCGATCCCTTTTTCGCACCTATAGCTTGCGTTAAGAAGTTTTGACAGTTCTTCACTCAAAACTGTTGATGTCGCTGTTGCTCATACGAAGCAATGTTGTTGCCTGTTTCATTTGCCATTTTATAGTGCAGCTATGTTCAGTAGCGAAAACCATAAATTCAGAGGTAATGGTACACTTAGACTGTCTGGAAGTATCTGATGATACATATGGTACAAAGCATGGTGTAATTAACAAGGTGATCGTGAATTTTTAGCTATCTCAAAAAAATTTTAACCACCCTTGTACAAAACAGCTGTTGGTAAATTAAAAGCAAAAGTTGCAAAACAATCTATTACAATTTTTTATTGAGTGCAAGCGATTTGACACTTTTCCGCAGCTTATCTCTTTTTTTCTTACTTTCTCAACATTTTTTGACAGCCGTAGGGAAATTAGTAAACGTCACGATCACATTGTTAATTACACCATGGTACAAAGCATGTTTAAGGTGTCGCAAGGGTGAGAGCGAGTGCCCATAAATGTCAAATCGAAGTTCAATCGAAGCTCGTACAAAATCTGAAAGCGAAAACTGAAAACATGAAAATTGATTTACCTTCTATCTTAAATCACGTCCCGATTTTCAGCTTTTTCGGAAAACATCACTGCAAGCGAATAGAAATGTTACACGTAATAAATATACCGACTCATAAGACTAAATTACAAAACAGACACCAACAACTGGGATCCTATTTATAAGTTAATAAAACATAAAATCAAATGACAATGATGCTAGGCGACTTCTGGATGCTGCTTCAACATTTACTAACATATTGTAAATGCACTTGATAATAATGTTTAAATTGTATATATAATGTGATCCTTTTAATGTATAATTGTTACATATACTTAAATTTAAATTTTTTCTTACCTGCTTCAAGATGGCTTACAATGTAAGCCGAAATATAAAAATTGAAAAAAATAATTTTAACTTTAATTTTTCCTACTGCCAAAGCCCAATAGAAACAATTAATAATAAAAAAACAAAATTCGAAGGTTGAAGGATTCAATATATTGACGCCTCAATCAATCGTGACAGACTGTATGAAAAAAGTGGTTGATCCTTTATTAGCGGGCTAGTTTTTATTTAATTGAACGACCATGCTTGATTCAATCTCAGATTTCCACACTTCCTACATATTGGTATAAATACTTGCATTAAAGAATTTTTAAATCTCTGAAAAATACGATCAACTTTGTTTGAATTCCAAAACAGTTGGTTCTGTATGTATCCATAGCAAAATTCGATTTCAATTTGATTTAAGTTGTATCTAACCATATACAAGTAAAAATCGTTCAAAGCTATTATTATGAAAATGTTTAAACAACACAGAAAATAAAAGATTTGATTTATAGCCTAAACTACTCGTAGTTTAGCTAATGTGAAATTTTCTATTTCACCTAATATTTTCGATAACTTTCATCATGCATGACAATCATGCATTAGGAAATAAGCCTAATTAAAAATTGTAAATTCTTCTAAAATTTTGCTTATTTTCCAGCCCTGCTAACCTAATTTTTCCTGTCATTTTAACTAATGCAAGTTGTTGATTTGTTCGTATGAAATGTAGCATTTGAATGTGGGCTTTTAGAGGCTGTCCTTAAAAAACATTTGTTTTTTTCTTTCGTTCTTATTTAATTACACTTTGTTTTTATTTAGTGAGTTTTCTTTTTAAAATTATACAATAAGGGTATTCATGCAAATGGGCAAAGTCCTTATAAGTGGTATAAACAAGATAACTCTTTCCCTCTTATAAATGAACTGTCAAAATTTCTACAGAGAAGCTTTTGCACAAACCAGATATATTTGCTCTTTGATTTAGGTGTGCAAACGAGGTGGCAAACTTATAACAGCAATCAGCTGTTTTCGTTATTATTAATTGCAAGTGTTATTGAAAGAAAGTGGCGTTTTTTATTCAACCAAAAGGTAAATATAACATATTTCTAATTTATCCTGGAATGCAGACGGTTGACTGTTTTTGTTAAACTTGGTAAACAGCTTTCATATAAGCAACAAATTCATTAACGGTTTTAGAGGACGTTCATACAACCTGCGTGATAAAAACAACTCATTTTTTTTTTTTAGCTTGAACCAAGGATTTCAGGTGGAATACCTATTCAGTCAAGTCTGCCTTGGTTCGAAAAGGGTGATAGATTAGTGGGAAGGAAAGGACAATCAAGTGAAACATGTGTAGGCTAAGCGTGGTGTAAAGCCAAAGAAACATGTGAATTCGAATCAGAGGCAAGTGTTATGCCTTTACCTCAGTCAATTCAAGTTATAAGGCAAACTCATCCACAAACTTCTCTACTATCAACTACAACTTCAAGTCGTAAATATTGATAAATTTCAATTTCAGTTGATTAGAAATAAGGAAAGAATATAATATATAAGCTTGCTACGTTGTATGAATACCCTTAATATTATTTTATCAAGTTGTTCTACTTGTATTCGTGTTCGATAAACCTGTTATTTTTGTTGCAACCGTAACTGATATATCTAAACAACAGGATTTAATGTTATGTTTAAATAAATATTATTGTGATAAGACATTTAAGGGAGAGGGGGGGGGGGGGGGGGGGGAAGGTTTGACAACTTTTTTTTCATTTTTTTTTTATTTTTGTTTCTGAAAGTACAACATCTGAAACATATTGTATTAAATTTTTTTTATTGTATTACGGCCAAAAACTGATGAAATTATACAAAAAAGACCTTTTGGGGCAGATTTTGGGTCCACCTAAAAAAAATTTTGTATGCTACTAAAACCCCCTTAACATAAGTTTTCAAATGAGGGCCGGTATTTTGATATTTATTTTGGTGACCCACCTTAATGTAGGTGCCGTTTCCACTCTTAAGTGGGAATACAATCTACATAATTGAATAATTGAGAAATTGGTAGCGCACCTAATAAAATTCGTTCACTAAAAATGACCGGATTACTTTAGCTGAATTTACTACATTTTTAGGTAAAAGTTCTTCTCTTATTCTTCTGTGAAGAAAAATCGTTTTATAGACTTTGAATAATTTGATCATTCTTCCCCAATTTCCCCGAGGAAAACCTAATACTTACGGTTATAAAAATATTTACCTTTTAATTAGTACTTCCGAAGAAGGATTTTTAAATATATCCGTTTGTCGCAAGGGTTTCAACTGTATATAGTCAAAGCATTCTTTGTGTGTATGTGAGTGTATATGTATATGTATTTTGTTCATAAAAAAATTCCGATTAATATTATTAGAAGTAACACTGCAATCGCTATGGCAATAAGTATCATCTTTTTCTAAGAAGGATAACAAAAGGATTCATTAAGTAATCTGGTTAATTTTATTGCACTCTTTATATGCTTGTCATACCTTGAAAGATTTTTTTCGCAAGTCGTCAGCTTTCACCAGTTCGTCGGCACCTTTGTCCACAAACAGCGTTGCTTGTTGTGCATGGAACTCTACGCGTTGAATAGTTTCACTCTGAGAAAACATGTTTCTCAATTAACCAACTGCGTGATAACCAGAGATTCAATTTCACTTATTTTAGAATGTTTACGTACCTGTTCCATGACTAAGTTTTGGATTCTTAGAAATAGCGCATGAACCTCCTCAATTGATTTTTCCAACTTTTTGAGTTCGCTGAAACGTTCCATCAAGTCACGTAGCGTTTTTCGCTCCATTTCGGTTTCCTCTAAAATCTAGGCAATACTTGTTAGATTACTGAGACTTGCATCTAACGTTAAACACCTACATTGCCA
The DNA here is from genome assembly GCA_943735915.1 of Pherbina coryleti. Classification (NCBI taxonomy): domain Eukaryota; kingdom Metazoa; phylum Arthropoda; class Insecta; order Diptera; family Sciomyzidae; genus Pherbina; species Pherbina coryleti. Next base: position 1,472,931 of record OX030951.1, read on the forward strand.
ACAAAAAGATTTGTGGTCTTGTTCGCAATCAGTTCCTCGATTTCTTCGTCCGTCGAGTTGCAATTAATTATTTTCGAGTGTAAATGCAAATTTTTCTTTAATTTTCGCTCGTATAGCTGTAGAAATTGCTCGTTCTTATTCCATATATTAACATAGCTCTGATAGAGGCCATAGAATAGCGTTCTTTTCATACGGGCCTCGAGGCAGTAGTCGTTTTCCGCTGGTAGATTTACTTTGAATTCCTTGAATTTATTCATCAGCTGGTTGCCGATCTTTAAGTTTTTGTTTCGCAACTCGTCCATTTCATTTTCTGAAATAAAAGTTTACTCAGAGTAAAAAATTGCCATACTATTAAAATGAATTATAACTTCCAATACCATTAAAATTGCGTATGTTAATTGTTTGTACCATGCGATTCATAACTTCTAAGTTTGCAACGATTTGAGCCAAATGAACACGAATTTCAGAGTACTGTAAGATGAAAAAGGATTGAAATTAAAATAGTTTACATTCTTAGTATTTTTAATTAAGTATATAAAGTATTTTGAAAGTTGAAACTTGAAGTCCTCAAAATTAGTTTAAACTTATTCCTCATGGATTTGCTAATACAGTTCCAAAATCTTTGAAATATTGGTTTTATCTCATTGAAATTCTTCTGTCAATGCGATATTAAATTTTCATCGAAGTAAACGTAAATTGAATGAGTCTTTTTAAATTTTTATTTAATAACTAGCTGGTACCCGACGCGTTGCTGTCGTAGCGGAAATAATTTCTATTTCTATCTGAATCTCAAACTCAATCTCAATCTCAACCTCAACCTCAATTTCAATCTCTATCTCTATCTCTATCTCTATCTCTATCTCTATCTCTATCTCTATCTCTATCTCTATCTCTATCTCTATCTCTATCTCTATCTCTATCTCTATCTCTATCTTTATCTCTATCTCTATCTCTATCTCTATCTCTATCTCTATCTCTATCTCTATCTCTATCTCTATCTCTATCTCTATCTCTATCTCTATCTCTATCTCTATCTCTATCTCTATCTCTATCTCTATCTCTATCTCTATCTCTATCTCTATCTCTATCTCTATCTCTATCTCTATCTCTATCTCTATCTCTATCTCTATCTCTATCTCTATCTCTATCTCTATCTCTATCTCTATCTCTATCTCTATCTCTATCTCTATCTCTATCTCTATCTCTATCTCTATCTCTATCTCTATCTCTATCTCTATCTCTATCTCTATCTCTATCTCTATCTCTATCTCTATCTCTATCTCTATCTCTATCTCTATCTCTATCTCTATCTCTATCTCTATCTCTATCTCTATCTCTATCTCTATCTCTATCTCTATCTCTATCTCTATCTCTATCTCTATCTCTATCTCTATCTCTATCTCTATCTCTATCTCTATCTCTATCTCTATCTCTATCTCTATCTCTATCTCTATCTCTATCTCTATCTCTATCTCTATCTCTATCTCTATCTCTATCTCTATCTCTATCTCTATCTCTATCTCTATCTCTATCTCTATCTCTATCTCTATCTCTATCTCTATCTCTATCTCTATCTCTATCTCTATCTCTATCTCTATCTCTATCTCTATCTCTATCTCTATCTCTATCTCTATCTCTATCTCTATCTCTATCTCTATCTCTATCTCTATCTCTATCTCTATCTCTATCTCTATCTCTATCTCTATCTCTATCTCTATCTCTTTCTCTATCTCTATCTCTATCTCTATCTCTATCTCTATCACTATCTCTATCTCTATCTCTAACTGGAAAGACTCGTGGAAATTGATAACCAAATTTCGAGGCTGTGCTACTTACAATTCCAAAGTTATTCGATATCGCAAGTTTGGCTTGTATGGGCGGAGCCACACCTCCTTGTTCAATGACGTCTCAGTTTTCTAGTAGAAGAATATCACCCAATATTAATTCCATACTGAATTTCGTTGTTAAACGACATTTAGTTCCAAAGCTATCTGATATCAAAAATTTAAAGTGTATGGGCGGAGCCACACCCCTTTTTTCAAAACCCATCCCAGTTTTATAGTAGATATATCACCAAGTGGCAACTCCATACTGAATTTCATTATTATACGGCATTTAGTTCCAAAGCTATTCGATATCATAAATTTTAATTGTATGGGCGGTGCCACACCCCTTTGGCCTATACTGGCTCAATTTTGCAAGTCGAAAGACACGACTAAATAGAACGTTCTAACCGAGTTTCATTAATGTGTGACTTATAGCTTGAAAGTTATACTGAAAATTTGGCTGAAAAATTACCACGCCCCACATTCAACGCCCATAAAATTTTACGTGTGGAACGGCTCTTGTAAATTGAGATAGAACACCGAATTCCGATACTATGCGACCTATAACTTCAGAGCTATTCGCTACCGTAGATTTGGGTTGTATGGGAGGTGCCACGCCCCCTTATTTTAGGGGGATGAAAAATAGATGTTGTTCGATTCTCCCCCCTGACTAATATCCTCGCTAAGGATCACGAAAATCGGTCGAGCCGTTTCGGAGGAGTTCGATTACGCACCCCGTGACAGAAGAATTTTATATATTAGATAACAAAAAACTGGCCATTTCAGCCCTTGAGAGGCTGATTCAATTGAAAAGAAAAATTAATTCAATTGAAAAAGCTTTCTGTGTCAGATGGAATTGAACCAGGGTGTTGTATGGCGTATGGGTCACGCACTCTACTTTATTTAGCTATCCTAAATTAAATTTTTGATTAGCTCTCAACTGAATTATTCAATTTCATTGGAATGATTACAATTAGGTCCATTTGAGAAACATTATTGGGGCATTTTTGAAGCGAAGCTTTTTACGCCTCGTTCTGTGATTTGCTGGAGTGAAATCTGATAAAACGACACTTTTTTCCGACACCGTTTTTGTTAGAATTGATATTGTTTTTGCTTGCGTCTATTGCAACAAGAAAATGTTAAATTAAAAATAATTTCTTGTCCGCTGCAGGAATTGAACTCATTCCCGTCGACTGATTAGCCCTCGCTACTGAACCTCGCTGATTCAATATTTAGTATGTATTCACTAAAACTATATTGTAGGAGATCAAAATAATCTATAGGATTGTGTATTGGCTATATATCCTTCATCTCCTACAATAACCATTAGCCAATACACAGTAGCCACTATAGATTGTGTATTGGCTATACAAACAAAAGTACTAGAAAACAAAAATGTTGCTTTTACTTACTACTAGATGTCGTTATGCTTAAAACTAAAGTTAAAATTTTAAATTGAAAAATTATTTTAATCGAAAAAAGCTATTAAATTAACAAATCTATGAAATTGTGAAAATGCTTCGCTTCTCTCGTGTGTGCAGTGACGCACCTGTGTTTTTGTTTTTTTTTTGTCTTAAATTCCGGATGAACAACATAGCTGTTGAATATATTTTTGATTATTCTTGAAAGGCAATATACTGCTTGCAAATACTGTATTACTTTTATTCACTATATATATTATATAATTACTATAAAATAAATAACTTTTTTAAGCTTTTGTTCTTTCGCTAATTCTGTATTAATATTCGTTTCTTAGTTATAATTTAATTTTCAAACTAAACAGGTTTACTATTTAAAAAAAGACAAGGGACCTCTCTGAGAGGCCCGGTTCACATACCAACGATTTTCCGTAATGTGCAACTACGTGGAACACTGTTGCATCAACAAGACATCTGCTAATTATAATTGTCCCCCGAAATCGTTATTTGAAAACGTGTCCACAGTTGTCATAGTAATACTAAGTTGTGAGAAACGCGTCATTTAGTTGCAGGAAATCAATTTCGTTTGTCATAAACGCGAGTGATTTTTAAATTGCAGCAATTGTGAAATTTGTTTTTTCCAACTGAAAACTTCGTTTGTACTTCCCTTCGTTGTATAAACACAACGCTTATAGTTCAGAGTTACTTTTGGAAAAATTGTTAAATTGACAAATTACCAATTTGCTTAAGGTATAATATACGTGTAAGATACGTTTTAAGAATATACATACATATTTTAAAGTCAATATTTAAAAAAAAACAGAAGTTATAACAGTTTTCTTAACCTATGTCTAAGCTCCATACAACGTAAATAAAAAACTTTAAATGTGATTTCCTCGAAACTAGTTTCTTAAAACGGTTCGATAGACAACTCGAAATCTATTGGTTCAATTTCAATGATTTTTTTTTGCATTTTGTTCGTTGTTTTGTCCTTTAAGCATCCCCCTAAATTCAAGTATCTATTTTTTTGTTTTTGTTTTTTATAAACGAAAAAGCGCGCGAAAATGTATCTATTTTTTGAACTTTTTACTTCAACTTCCGCCATAATTAAAAAAAAAACCCCGGGGGTCTTGCATAGGGGGGATGCTGCTTAATATACGGTCTATGCTTTTAAATGTCATTTGATTTTTTTGTTTCCGATACATAGGAAAGGCCATATCGATCGAACCGTTTTGGATGTGTTTTTTTCAATGTCATTTTCAGCGCCATCTATACAAAAGCAAGTTCTATTAAAAAAAAAAAATATTTTTATAAAGTATTTTTTATGTATAAATTTAAAAAAAATAATAACTTCTTATATCTAAAAAAATTTTTTTAAAACAGCTCGTGATTTTGGTTGTTACACGTATATTATACCTTAAGCTTTATTATTGGATAATAAAAAGTTTTTCTGACCAGTTTGAATTTTTCACTAGTGGTGGACCTTTTTTGGGGAGATGCCCATATGTATGGTGAATAGACTAACATCAAAATGACGTTTGCAAATTGTTTTAGAACCTTACTCTGAGCTTCGTTAATTTTTATACTAATTGAATTGACCATGGAGAGTTCTCGCGCCATGCAACCTATAATTGATAATATGCCTCCGCAGAAAAAAGTATAAAACAGTTGTAGCAATTAAAAATTATCAGGCATTTTCAGTGTTGAAACCGAGAATGAGTAAATATTTTATTTTGTCAATAAATATCAAATACATAAATCAATGAAACATATATAATAAACAGTTCGTTATTGACAAATACTTTTCAACAAAGCGTGTATGTAAAAGTAACAAGAAGGATCCAAATGAGTCCATTTGTCGAAATTTTGCTTTTTTGGACTTTCAGAATGCGCCACATCCGAGCCAGCTAATAAAACATTCTATATATGATCGGCTTTATCAGAAGTCTTCTTTTGGAACATGGGTCTCTATAGGCTTAATTGCGAAATATTAAGCGAAAGCGTATACAAAGAAAATATGTGAGACATGATCATATTTTATTAGATTTCAATATCTATTTAGAAGAAAAGTGAAAAATTCTCCTGTCTACAGTTTCTTGGACTTACAAATGGTATAAAACCATCGTAAGTAACGTAGTATCGTCGACTTTTGAGGCCATAGACCGAAAAGTGAACTTTCGGTAGTACTTCGGGAGTGATTTTCAATATTCTAACAGAATATTCAGGTGCTCTCCAGTTTATAACTGATTGGTAGTGGAACGGCGAGTGATAAAAAAAAAAATTGATAGAAAGTGCAACAGCCTTTGTTTCACTAAATTCATTTCACATATATTTCATGTCCAAAGCATTTTAATTCAAACTTTTGAAATAAATGCAAGCAAGTAAAGTCCCGAACAGAAGCTATTCCTGAATAAATTTACCTTGAAATCGCGTTATCTTATATAAATAAAAATTTCCGATTCAAGCAACAATCTAAACATTTATATATTGATAATAAATAATGTGACGTCCGTGGCCGCTATGTCAACGAACCTGGAGACCCGGGTTCGAACCCCAGCAGCGACAGAAAATTTTTTGAATTAAAATAATTTTTCTGTACGGCCGCCGCCTCTCTGCAGACAATGGCAAACCTCAGAGAGTAATAAAAATGCCATGTAAAGCTTCTTGAGAACAAGAACATTCTGTTCATCGCCGTTCGGAGTCGGCGTTAAACACGTAGGTCCGGTTCTCGGTCAATTGTGTACAAACTTAATAACACGCACAACACAATTGATCATAAGAAGCTAGGTCAAAGTCCTTTCAAGGGCTGAAATGGCCAGTTATTTATTTTTTTTTATTTTTTAATAAATAATTTATCTATCGAGGTAGTCTTCAATCGATGGTCTATTGAGTATATGCTTGAAATACTAACTGATACCTTATTTGTTTTCTTTTTTTTGACATGATAATATTTAAGATAAGTATTCAGATGATGTTAAGGGATATCTTCATTAATGCGGTGCATGAGTAAGCAGAATGGATTAGTTTATGGCAATGCCTTTTTTATATTTGCATTTAAAGCAAGTGAATAACGAACATATTTGATACTATCAACAACTGTTATCGATAGTTTTTCACGATTATCGACACTATCGAAGAAGTCCACAATCGAAAAATTAACTATTATTGTTTTCCACCACTACCTTGCATACTTGGAATACTTGATGATATCTTTCTTTTTAGATAAGAGTATGACGTTAAGGGATGTCATCATTCGACGAGATAGAATGGATTACTTTATGTCAATGCCTATATTTTATCATTTGAATCTATAACAAAATGATAAAGGGACAGTTTTTTAGCTCGGTTATAATCTTAACCACACTTTGTTTCATTTTTGAGTCCAAATATTACTTTTTTGAAAATTTTACTTACTGGATTCAGTATCTCATTCACTGCTGCGTTCTGCTCCATCATGTTGACTTCAGTGTGCAGCGAACCATTCGTTGAAGCAACGCTTATGGATCTCTATGGATGAAGAGGAGGAGAGAATTAAAACAAAAAAAAAGACGGTTAAAAAGAACAAAATTAAAAAATTAACACTTAATTTCAAAACTTTTGTGATTGTGTAACGCATCCAAATGCGGAGTAGCCCGCCCTTTTGTTAGCTGCTGGTCGCAGTTAAGCGTGCACTCACCTGAAGTAACTCGGGCAGCCTATCTCGAGCCATATCTAGTCTAGTTGTTTTCGTGATTTTCTTGCTATAAACGACCGGCGCCAGCAGACTGCACGATTCCTTTTAGACTTGGTTAATTTTCGATATGATTTTGCGATTTGTTAGTTATTATTTTTTTCGTATATTTTTATTTTGTGCTCATTTTATTCTTATTTGTTGCGTTTGTATGTTTATAGTTTGCTTTCTTTACACGACTGAGATAAGAATATGTCAATGTGTGCTCCAACTAATACTTTACTTTTGCTACTTTGGCTGTTGTTCTTGTTGTTGTTGGTGGAGTTCGATTATCACTTTAGCTCTCGGCCTGAATTTTTGGCGTGTTTCTTTGGAGTTTCACAGAATGTGTAAGTTACGAGGTAGCTTGTGTTAATACTGTGTGTCCCGAAGATGCACTGCATCTATTCGAGTCGCTGTGTATACAATAGATTAGCAGAGATAAATTATTTCTCGCGTAACTTCTACTCAGACGGTAAGCATCTGCTACTGATTTGCCAGATATAAGCACTGCGTCCTCATTCGGTGCTAGCGATAGCTTGTAGTCCGTCCCTTGTTGATGTTGGTACTGTGGGTACTGTTACGCTGCTACTTCAATGTATTCCTGATAGCCTCAGTCGTCGACGTCGTTGTCGTCATATGTAGATAAAAACTGCGAAGTTGATTCAAAGTGAATCATTTAACTGTTGTCGCTGCTCCAAAGAATCCGAAGCTTCACAGTAGAATTGCTCCAAATCGTGCCGAATTGTTGTCGTTTCAGACGTTGTTGGGTTAGTTTAAGGTTTCGTTTAATTTTTGGGTCTGTGCTTATGGAAGTTCGCTATCAACTCGGTTCGACGGCACTGATATGATTAGCACCTCGCAGCTGTGAAATTTTTCTGAGCAATGAATTTGTGCTGCTTCTGTGTGGCGAATACTTCAGCGACGCTGAAAACTTATGACTTTCATGCATTCGGCGGCAACCGCAGTTGCTCCACCTCAGTGCAATGCAGCTTTAATTGCTCCAAGTTTAGGTTTAACAAACCGGTTGGCCCATTCCGTTGAGCTTAATACAGTTTTAATTGCATCTCACAGAGCTTTCATCGTTTTGTAGTTACCTGAAACTTTTTTAATTCATATATATTTAAATTTTATTTTTTTTTCACTTGTTTTTCCTTGAATTGTTGTAAAAAGAGCAAAGTCTTCGGTCGTATGAAGAAATTGTTTTGAAGCAATTGTTTGGAAGCTTCTCAATTAAAGCAGTTGTTGTTCTACATTTTACATGTATAGCAAAATCACTTTAAATAAAACCTTTTTGAATAAGGGATTCAACTAAGTTTTTGTCAAATAAATCGATGAATGGAACAACATACGAAAGATTTCAATGAGGTTGATGAAGGTTTTTTCCCAAGTTTATATCATTAAAATTTACAAGATAAAATGTAACCACAAAGGGCGATTTTTTTCAAAAAAACTTAATCTTATTGAAATTATAAAACAAACTGATAATATAATTAAGAGGAAAAATAACAAAAACAAAATAGAGAAAACTTATTATTTAAACATATTTCTGGTGGTTAGTATTTGTTGCCATTATAATATACTCTGTGAAATAAGAGTAACTTGTTTCGAACAGAACGTTATATGTGAGAAAAACATCTATATTATAATTACGCAAGCGCTTTTTTTGTGATAACCATCAAATCTAAACCATAAATGCGATTTTTATAAAGAAGGTATCAATAGAAAGGTCTTGCTTTTTGTGATAACCATCAAATCTAAACCATAAATGCGATTTTTATAAAGAAGGTATCAATAGAAAGGTCTTGCTCTGTAGATGTGCAATAAGCTCTTACTTTTTCTTAAAAACTGTGTATTTAAACAAGAAAAACTAAAACAATCTTCTACGAAGAAAGTCAGCTTTCTATTTAATGCCTAAAACTATGTGATAAATTTTTTCTCAAATTTTCTAATTTCATACTATTGTATTATTAAAGCAGTTGAGCGAAGCGAAAAACGTACAAATATATTTTATATTGATACACTAGCCACAAAATAGCAAGTTCATGCTCATGCAAAATCGCTATTCCAGGAGCCTTTACTGGCATCGCCGCCAGCTAATTTGAAGGAGAGCATACTTTGCACAACTAATTCAAACTTCCTATACCTCTTCTTAAGACATCTGTATTAGGTGGTAAGCCCAATTCTACGCACGGAAGGTCAGGTCGTGAATATAGCAGCTTATCCAACAGAAATTTAGTATCGTTGCATTATAACTCGCTCAGGAGATGTGCTATGGTAAATTTTAGTTAACGACAGAATAGATGTGCTATTAAGCCTCACAACGAAGATATTGTGAGCGCATTTTGGCGTTTTAACGCCATACGGGTTTACGAGTTATTTTTATTATTTGAGCATTTTTCAAAAAATTTTACGTGACAGAGTCATAAAGTAAGCAATTGTTTTCATACATATATGAATGAACGAGTTTTTCTATAGAAATTTGCTTAACCCTCTAATGCATGATTTTTGCGTGCGAAACGCTGACTTTTACAATTACAACTGACAAAATAATAAAATGCGCTAAGTTAGAAAAAATTTCTGCAGCAAAAAATGTTACCTGAAGTGCATAGAACCGTTATATAATCTATGATTTGACTTCTGAATTTGGAAAAGTTCAAGTTCAGTTCTAGATTTGAATACAAACGTAAGTGTGCCTAAAGGCATTGTTATGCAGTAGATGGTTAAGAATAGTCTTAGGATTTCCATTTGGTGAGATGATAAATTGGGATTCTTACACCATATACTAGAAGCGTATGTTAGTGCTGGTCTTATATATGGTTTGATTTTCTGACCTTAATAACCATTGATTTTACATGATGAATGAATTGTGAATTTACATGATTGTTTCTGTGCATATTACAGAATCCTAGGAATCATATGTTATTTTTTTATAAAACATACATATATTTTATATATATGTATACAATATTGAGATCTTCATGTCTTTACAATTTTTTCTTACTAACTTCTTATATCTCGAACAGAACCAACAAAATTAATTATTTCAATCTTCTTTTCATTTAAGACTTTTTTGTTTGTCAACTCATCAGCAGTCTTCTGTGGTTTCTGCAGTCGTCTAGCTTTAGAAGCTATCTTAGGCAACATTCGTTTAAACAATGCGTAATTATAAATATCTATAGAAACTAAATAGTGCTTTTTTTGGTTTTGCAAATTGTATAAATATATCTACTGTTTGAAATTGGTCTCGTTCAAAGTAATAATGCTATAGTTTTTAATTTAATCCATAGCAGTAAATTGGTACGAACTTAATTGAAAATGAGCTTCGAAACGCGACCGTGTTCTTTCTTCATAATTGTACAAGTGTGTGTCATTGTATCTTTATGAACGTAGCAATAAGGGGGGAAAAAGGGAAATGAGTTACCTTCATAAAATACTGGTAAACATTGACAAACACTCTAAATAATAAAAAATGTGTAAAAAGTCAATACTGGGCACTACATAGATCTAGTGGACATCATAGATATGGTAGAGCATTTATAGATTTTCGAAATTAATGTGAAAATCTAGATTTAGAGACATAATGCTGTATTTTGGTAGGTACACGTATATATCAATATACATACATATATGTATCCCTCTTACCATTATTTGTAGTATTCTCCTACTTCATTCGTATTATATATGATTCATCGTAAATACATATTTTAACTATAATATTAATTGAATAAATTAGGAATTGCCAGACGTTTTTAAAAATCTGTTGAAAACTCATTAAGTTATTGAGTTTTAAGCATACTGACTTCTATAAAAAAGGCCATATAGTATAGGCAAAATAGTATATCTGTTGTTTCTGCTGACCGAAAGAAATTGAAAGAAACATTTTAGACTAATGTCGTTTAATATGATCGCGTGTATTTTTGATGAATATCAGGACATTACTTATCAAAATTTGTCAACAAATTGATGTTAAATTGAAAAAAAAAATCATGACAAATTGAACATTTGCTATTGTTTCACCTTTAACTTCAGCATTATAATGCAAATAAAAATAAATAATATCGCTCGTTTTCTACAATAACGTTATAACTCAAAAAACTAGATTTTTCAGGAGCATTTTAATGCAATTTTAAGCATTTTAAGTTCTGAACAGACAAAGGAAATTAACTCACCATTTTCAAAATATGGACAAAACATCAAATATACAAGTACGACTGTAATGTACATGGTTTAATAAATACAAAGTGACAAAAAAAAAAACTGGAGATTATCGATATATAATACGATCTAATCGGAAATATATTGAGGTGAATGAATCACAAATTCTACTCTCCTGCAAAAATTAAAGAAGATATCGCTACCAAAATTGTACACAGCATAGATCATGGTAACACGAATGTTGCTGTGTAATTAACTCAATTTTTATGTTTTTTGGATTATAACGTTGTTGAAGAAAACGAGCGATATGTTGTGGCAAATTTCTTTTTTTTTCATTTATAATACGAGACACTTTTTTGAAAATTTTAACGGTATAGTGATAATTGCGGGCACCTATCAAAAATGGCTTTAGACTCCAAATCTAGGGTAATTTCTAAAATCTAAGTATGCAGCAATAATATGCTCTGCCAAACCTTTTGTCTGCACAAGTTCTCGTGCCAAACTTATTTTAGCTGTAACACAGTTAGTGCTGTCATTTCTGGTTTCGGGTTATTCGAGAAACCGGGTTTTTATTGATTTTTCGGTTTTTTCGGATTCGGTTTTTTTTAAACTGTGCATTTCGAATAACTCGAAAACCCGGGTTTTTCTGGTCGGGTTATTCGACATTTTCGAATACTTAAAATTCTTAATTTTTCCATTTTTTTTTGTCAATATCCAGCGTATAAAATTATTTACAAAATAAAAGTTAATTTATAGAAAAATATGCAGCAAATCAAGTGGCAGCACTATTTTGTCTATTAAACACATCCACTAAAGTGTAACACTAAACAGATTTACTAACTATTTGCCCAACATCCATGATATAATAATATAAGGTAGTATTGACAGTTGCTTGGGCATCGACCATCTGTCAAAAAAAATGTCTAGAAAGAGAGCGTTCAATTATTTCTTATGTTTTCGCCATTGTTTATGTTTCAGCGCTTGCAAATAACCAAACATTTTCTTACAAAATATTGCCTATTTTATTTAATCAATAGTGAATTATTATTACTACAACGAAGATAACTTGTGAACTTTGTGTTATTAAGTGCAAACATAAGAAAAAATGTTGAAAACGTTCAAATGTAGCAACCTCAGCAGCTGCAGATGCATATGGACGAAATTAAAGAAGTTTCCAATTATTATTAAAACACCACGGCTGGAAAACGTTATACACATATCACACATAATTTTTTCACAACTTTCATTATTATAATTGTGTATTTAACGCACATATTTTGCGGAATTTATTTATTTTTACATTCGTTTAATTCTTGTTGCACGAACAACTGTTTTTGACAGATGGTCGGTGCCTTGTTGCTGAGAAAATCTATACTTGTCAATGCTACCTGTATAATTGTATCATGCCCAACATCTACAATAAGTGAAAGAGTATTTTTCGTTTCAACTTCAATTAAATTAAAACAAAGAAATAGATGTTTTTTTTTTGTTTTTGTAAAGAAATAAATTGTCACCAAAGCATTTAAATTGAATTTTATTCCTCACATATTATTTTAAACGTGAAACGAAATGTTAAGCTGTGTACTTATTTTTTTAATATAAATGGATTCATTTCTTTTTATTGTATGTTCCTTGCAAGTCCTTACTTTTTTCATACATATGTGGATTTAAATTACTATTTTTATTTTTGTCTTACTGTACTATTAAATATGCTTTATAAAATCTTTATTTAAATGGACTATATATATATATAAAAGAAAAATATTAACGATGCCTTTTATTTTCCTCTCAATTTTTTGTTAAATTTAAAAATATATTTTATTAACCGGTTTGAGCCGATTATTTTTTTTAAGTATTCGAAAATCCGGTTTTTCGAAAAACCGATTTTCACATTTTGTCGAATATTTGACAACACTATACACAGTGTAATTATTGCACTCAGGGAATAAAATCGTAAAACCAAAGATGTACGTGACAAAGATGTACGTCTTTAAAAAAGTCGATTTCCTTAATACTATCTTTATATGTCCGCCTTTTTTTTCTATTACTCACCCCTTCTCCACTCTCCGATTTAATCTAGTGCTAATTACATATTAATACATCAATTGCCTTATATAGTACATATTGCACACAAAGTAACTGCGAACTATAAGCGTGTGTATTTTTAAGAAAAATATGATTTTGTAGCAAAAATTCCTTAAACTTATAGACTTTGTCTTTTACACAACAAATTCTTGTTAACAAAGAATTAAATCGTTATAGTAAATAATTTATCTTTACGGCAAATACTTTTTGATTGATTTAGCTTCAAACAACTTCAGTCTTTGTTTCAAAGATGCAGCAGTTGCTTAGTTAAAGAATAAATCATTAGTGCAACGATCTTTTCTTTGTAGCAAAGATATTTTGGTTACAGTCTTTTAACAACTTTTTTTCTTTGATTTTAAGGCGTTCAATTTTCTCAGTGTGGGAAACTCGATTGAGTATTTCACTTTTGTTACGGCTCATCTTAGAAAAATGATTTTTCGAGTGATGCTGTCTTGCTTATTGTACTATCTTTTACTATAAAGATCATTTCGAATAAATTGTTTTCTTACCAAAGAAAAGATTTTGTCTCAGAAGAGAATATTTTTGATTACTCCTTAATTGAACTAATTGTCTAGTCAGAGATGTCAAGCTGTAGGAAAAGTTAACACACATAATTTCTTCAGGAAAATCTTCTTGAATCCCTTCCTTATGGATAACCGTAACAATCGTAAGTGGCAGCGAAAACATTCAACACCCAAAACTTCTACATTTACAAAGGTCTCTTCTTGTCAAGGTTGCAAAATATTTAAAATTTTTATTTCACCAACTAACATAGTTGCATATTTTATGATTTTGTTTTGAAACTTTCAATACTTTTATGGTCTTCAACTTATAAATCATGTTTGCTCTTATTTTTTAAATACAAAAATATATTCAGTAAAACTTTTTGGTCTTCTTGACCCCCTTGAACAAGTGATAAGCTACATCCTTGGTTTTCTCCAGAGTTATTGTTTAAGTTTTTATTCAAGCGATTTATTCTTTATAAATGTATAAAGATACGTTCGTTCTCATATCAACTGTCATTTAAACATTTTCAACTGATGATCACTTGCTCGTTGCACACCAGCTAGAATCATATTCGGCGCACCATCAGAATGTAGGCTTCAGGAGGTGATTAGTATCCGTTGTATGCAAAATAATGGCGCATGGATTGTATCAAAAGACGAGATAATGTTGTGTACAGTTCATGTACACTGCTGCTTCCTTTGTTGTTTTTTCTTTTATTCGTATTCGTTCATGGCCGCTTGTGGATTTTTGTTGTGGTTGTTGTTATTGTTGTACTTGTTGATATGATATTATTTTCAATTAGCTGTATACTAATTAATGGAGAATAGCTATAGTTAATTGTTATAAAATTCTTGTGTTCTGCCTATTGTTGAAATTATTTACGGTTTAGTTATGTTTGTTATAATAGCTAAAATCACAAATAAATTGAATTTGCATGGGTCAGTAGCGACTGGGACTTGACTTGGCTTCCATGAGCCCTGAGCTCGAGTCCCGATCAGGCAATGGTTTTAAGCTTTTACCTTTATTTATTTCTTTCCTTATTTTGAATAAATTGAAATTAAAATAGATCTCTTTTAATGCGGTATGAGTACATCTATGTAATCGATATGACTCAAAAGCTTTAGCGGAGAGAACAACGCTTAGTAACTTCAATTGAACGAGGTTAATGCATAACATTTGCCTCATATCCAAATCCATATATTTCTACAGTTTTCTATAACAAATGGAGCATCCTATAAGTTTTTTGATGGATACTCATTTCTATCACACTCATCTGTCACTCACTTTCGGACCAAGGTAGACTTGACTGAATAGGTGAAGCACCTAAAATCCTTGGTTCAAAGCAAAATTAAACGAACTGTTGAGCCCTCAAAACGTAAACTTACTTTTTGCAACTAATTTTTTAAAACGTATGACGTTTTGCCGTTTAAAAAGTTGCGTTTGATTTTAAAGGTTCAATAAGATTAAGCAAATATATAAGATAAAACTGTACTATTATCAGCAATTTATTTAAGGCCTTGTACCACTTTACATTCTAGAGAAAATATAGTGTAGGATATAAGAGCAAAATTTACATTTAATTTTTTGCTTCTTATAAAACGGAAGTAAAGAAAAGACAGGAAATGCCGTATGCAAACAGAAAAAGACAGTATTCGTGAAAACCTCAAATTAAATGTGGCGGCCCCAACGCAGTTTATTTAATCCTTTTTTATTGCTTCACTCGACGAAACTCGGGAGTGACGCAGGATAATCATATGGAACAAAAACTAAAATTTATTCGGAAAATACATTGCAAGTGAAGCATACACAACTCTTTCAATGTGTTGATATTTTGCTATTTTGTAATGATGCAACAGTCTAAAATTTCGTGCTAATCGAATTTAAACCGATTAAGCTACGATCTCAAAAATTATTAAAAAAACGCTCTCGATTAAAATGTTGGTTAAGCAGTTGAAGGTCCTTCGGAAAATGTTCTCGAAATGTCAAGAAGTCTTAAGAGTTTCATAAGTCATATATAAGTCATAAAAAATTGTATTTTGAGCCTTTATTTCGTTTGAATTTATATTTAAAAAAAAAATTTATGCAAGCTCAGTGCAGTTTTGGAATTTTAGAAAAACTTGGTAACTGCACTACCCAGAAGTAACAATAGTTATCGTTAACATTATCGGTTTTTATGCGTTCCAAGTTCATGGAAGCATTCTAAGTTTACAACATTAAAAATCGTAACTGAGTCATTTGCAAATTCCGTCACTTAAATTAGGGAATCGTTTGAGTGGATTTGATATCAAAAGGAATTCAAAGGAATCACTTCTACGCAATATTTTTAATTAAGTAATTTTAGGAAGTCATCAAGTATCTTTGCTGTTTTTCGAAAAAGTTATGGAAATATTTTCTTTCCAGTATTATCTAGAAATGATTTTAATCGTTAAACAAGCAATTGTGAGCGGGGTTAGGGTTTTGACTTCATGCATTTCGGTTAAATTTTTACAGCAGCCTTTTAAAACGCATATTTTTTTCAACCCATTTTGTAGTTTTCTTTCTCTATAAAGGTTATTAGGAGAAGCTTTCTCCCCACAACTATCTAGTATCAAGTTTCATCCGCTTTTTTAGCTTTTAAGAAAAAGCCGTGTAGTTTAATCAGTGGAATTTGTCTTGTCCTGGTTCTTTGTAACCTTATTCGTATATCGCATAAAAAGCAACAAAGTATGCAAATAGCTGTAGTAACTCAAACGAATACACACACGGACACACACACACATACACACACACATATATATATATATATATATATATGCATATATATTCTCATTATATTCTTTCGCATTGTGTGGCAACATCAACAATAGCAACAACAATAACAACAAATAAAACTGAAGCAACAGCACCAACAACAACACCAGCACCAGCACCAACACCAACACCAACGATATTAAGTTTGCCAATTCAAAAGCATGACTTTTAACCGTAATAAAATATTATTGTTCCCGTGCCTGAACGTCATGAACTTGTCGAATATGTTTCAAACATGGCTGCTGCTTCCGTTCTTATTATTGTTGCTGTCAGCGTCGCTGCTGTCGATGTAGACTATTGTGCAACCATGTTTGTAGCAAATATTTCCGCTGTGTTGTTGGCATTTTGTGCAGCGCTTTTACATGTTTATGATTTGTGCAAAATTTTCAACATTATTAAATTTTTATGAATATGCACACAGCTGTAAACATACAACACACACACACACACACGTAAATTTACAATTTTCAAATAAAATAATTGAATATCAGTGCGCGTTCTTCCGGAAGTTGGTCGGATTTCGTTTAAGGCAGACACACAAACACATACACACGAACATACATGTAGTTGTTAATGTATGTACAACTTTTTTTTCTTTCTGGAAGCGAGCCTGTAAATTTTATTGTGAAGAAAAACACAATAGACATCATTTAAAATTCAAAAATCATTATTGTTTAGTGTGCCGTTTACGTTTGTCCGTGTGTGTGTATGTGTGTGAGTGACTATACTGCGCTTTTCATGACGCCATGGTTGTTAGCCTTTTTGTTTCCTGCTGGCTTTGTGTACACAATCAATAAGGCGAAAAATTTATTGGTATTGAGAAAAATAGAAAAAGACGGAAAGCTGAAAAATCCGGCAAAACCTGCATTGAACGTAATTGGGTGCATTTGTATTGTTTTATTTATTTGTCCTGTTGTTGGTGGTCAAAATAATGGAGAAATAGATTTTTTGCCCTTTTTGTTTTTTGCTGATATAAGCCGCAGTTAAAACAGCTTTGCATGCAAACAAATATATTTTTGTGGTAAGTGGATTAGCGAAAACGATCCATTAAATAGCCGGTATGGTTTTGGCAACTTTCAAAACTAATTTTACTACGTAAATTTAAGGTTAAAGGAGGATGCTTGCAAAGGAGGTCCAATGCGGAAAACAAACAAGCCTTTACGTCATGTTGGCATCGTGTGAACAAGAAAGTAAAATCAGAAAGCTAGAATTGGCGAAATGTAAACAAAGTTAAAGAGTCGAAGCTGTTTTGTTGTTTTAATTAAAAAACACGAAAAATTGGTTATTTTCGTGTTTTTATTGATATTAAAGTTATTTCATACATCGCATCATCATCATCATTTCTCTGACTGTCAAAAACTGCTCTTGAATGCACGCGATATTCTTCCTATATTCAACGAGAAGTTTAATACTTATCAATCTGAAGACTTATTCCTTGGGTTGAAACCCTCTATTAGAAATGTAAACTTATCCTTTAACTAATGGATTTTTTTCCAAATATCCTTTGTAAAAGGCAGTTAGAAAAGTTCGCGCATAAAAAAGTGTAAATAAGAGCCATACTCATGTATATGTTTGTACTGATGAATTATTTGGTATATATTTGAAAGTTTTTATCACGAAGATACTTAAGCATATACACTCCTTAAAAGTGTCCTAAATGGTTAAATCTAATTAGATTGGTGAAAAGGCAAAAGCCATGCATTGGAAAATAAATCAAATAAATAAAAGGGACTCAACGTTAATAAAGCAAGATTAAAATATTGGACCAGCAACATGTAACCTTCCAAGAATCTTCTAGAACCGCTCCAAATTGTTACTCAGAATGTTTTGGCAAAATTTTCTATTAGCTTCAGATGCTGGTCAATGACTTAAAAATAAAAATGGCTACATGAATTTAAATCAGGCTGATTTATTATTTGTTTTTTGTTTTATGAGCTGGCACATTTGATGTCGTTACTGCTTCCACTTTGACAGTTGAAAAAAATCATAAAGAATATAAATACTAAAACCACAGAGGAGCTATTTTTATAAGAACAGCAGTTATGTTTAAGTAAAACTATTATTAGAACAGCATTTAAGTATTGCCAGTTATTGTCAAATCAAATAAGACGTGTCTGCTTATTCATTGAACAAAAAACAGAGTTGGCTGTTTCGTGGACACACCCGTAGGTTTTGCCGTGACAGTGTTTCTTTATACTCGTATTTTATGTCCAAACTCTTGTTTTAATCCATGACCAAATTTTTGACTTAATCAAATAATACCGAATCCCTTTAACAGTTTGGAAAGGTGTGTTTTAGGTGTGTCTTAATTTTTGTCCTAATCCATATCCTAATTTATGACATGTCCTTGTAGTTGTTTTTGTTGTTATTGTTGCTTTTGCTTTTTTTTTATTTGTTTCTCCATTGGTTGTGCTTGTCCTTTGCTGTATCCAATTAATCCAGCAAAAGTGCAGCAACCGCCAAAGTCACATTATGCGGTTCCCTGAGGGGCCTCATAACGCCATCAATTTTTTTTTATTTTTATCATGTGTCTGAAGACCTAACCTTCATTTTTGTTTCTTAAAATTTACCGTTACGCCAGTAGTCACAGAGTTAAAATTCCATGCAACGTTTTTTCGTGGTTGTAGCATTTTTACTGCATTATGTGGTTGCCAACCTGAAATCATGACGATAAGAATTTTTTTTGTATTTTAGTTGTGAGGCGTGATAACACAACTATGCTGTCGTAAAATTTACCGTAGCACGTCTCCTGAGTAATAATTCCATGCAACGATATTACGTTTTTGTTACATAAGCTGCTATCTTCACGACCTGACGACGTCAGAATTTTGTTTTGTTTTTGTCGAAAGGCCAGGTATAAATGCTTCATTTTCCTTTTTAAACATTTATAGTTACTTATATACTCACTGAGTAAAAATTTAATGCAACGCCGTTGAATGAATGTTGCATTGTCGATCTTTGAGAGGCTCTCTCTGTGTCCCCATGACGACAGAAATTTTTTATCTAATTTTGTTGTAAGGGCTTAGAGCAGGCCTTAATTGGTATATCATATTTTTATTCCTAGCACTAATACTCAGCGAGTAATAATTTCATGTAACAAATTTTCAGTTGCTTAAGCAGCTCTCACTGCGTCACGATGACATTTTGAATTTTTGTTTTGTTTTCATAATGAAGTCAAAGAATTAAACTTTTCGGTCGTACCTTTTAATCATACCTCTTATACTCAGCGAGTAACAATTCAATGGAACGCCGATGAATTTTAAAAAAAAATGCCTTTTTCAACTTTTTTAGAAACCTGCGCTGTAATACTAACTTACGTAACTCCGTCACGTCAAAACTTAAGTTATTTCATAAAAGCAAGTCCAGTTCAACAACTTTGTATAAAATCTAAAAAAATTTCAACAAAAACCTATGCAATTTGTTAAGGCATTGGCTTAATTTGAACAAAATGTTGTGTATAATAACAGCATTATACTTTGTATTATTGTGAAGTTGTTTATGTTGCAATAGAAATGCTGACTAGCAATTAGTACTGTTGATAATATTGCAAATTAATGTGGGGATTAGCCACTCAAGTAATTCCCCAAAAAAATTCCTATAAGGAATTTTTCCACACACACACACAATTAAGATGTATCAGCTCTTTGTGGTAATCTAAACATCCCAAGACGGCATCAACAAATTAAACCAATCGTTGTGTTAATGTAAATATTAACCCATGCTTTGTTAAAATGTGCACTTCCCCTAAACCCTCAAAACCAATGCCATGAAACGTCATCGTTGCTTAAGGGGGGGGGGGGGGGTAAGGTTTGACAACTTTTTTTTTAATATTTTTTTTATTTTTATTTCTGAAAGTACAACATCTGAAGAAGATTGTGTTAAATATTTAGTTCATTCGGAGCAAAACTAACGAAGTTACAGTAGGTTGAATGATCGTACCTCCAACTAGTGTTGATTTGTGTAAAAACTTTAAATCGATTTTCCCAAACATGTAATTTTTACATTAATTCTTAATTCTACATGTAAGTATCTCTCAAGTGACGTCGAGTTTTTTAAATTTTTTAATTACTAACAATTTTACAATAACAAATAGGTAGATTTTTTCGTCAAAAATCGTCATTTTGGCTTCGAAATGGTGCCAAAAATTGAAAACTTAAAAAAAAAAAAAAGAGTTGGCTGTGCCGTGGACACACCCGTAGGTTTTGACGTGACGAAGTTTCTTGCTGTTGTTGTTAATGTTGATGTTGATGTTGATGTTGATGTTGATGTTGATGTTGATGTTGATGTTGATGTTGATGTTGATGTTGATGTTGATGTTGATGTTGATGTTGATGTTGATGTTGATGTTGATGTTGATGTTGGTGTTGATGTTGATGTTGATGTTGATGTTGATGTTGATGTTGATGTTGATGTTGATGTTGATGTTGATGTTGATGTTGATGTTGATGTTGATGTTGATGTTGATGTTGATGTTGATGTTGATGTTGATGTTGATGTTGATGTTGATGTTGATGTTGATGTTGATGTTGATGTTGATGTTGATGTTGATGTTGATGTTGATGTTGATGTTGATGTTGATGTTGATGTTGATGTTGATGTTGATGTTGATGTTGATGTTGATGTTGATGTTGATGTTGATGTTAATGGTTATGTTGATGTTGATATTGATGTTGATGTTAATGGTTATGTTGATGTTGATGTTGATGTTGGCGTTGGTGTTGGTGTTGGTGTTGGTGTTGGTGTTGGTGTTGGTGTTGGTGTTGGTGTTGGTGTTGGTGTTGGTTGCTGTTGGTGTTGGTGTTGGTGTTGATGTTGGTGTTGGTGTTGGTGTTGGTGTTGGTGTTGGTGTTGGTGTTGGTGTTGGTGTTGGTCTTAATGTTGGTGTTGGTGTTGGTGTTGGTGTTGGCGTTGGTGTTGGTGTTGGTGTTGGTCTTAGTGTTGGTGTTAGTGTTGGTGTTGATGTTGGTGTTGGTATTTGTGTTGGTGTTGATGTTGGTGTTGGTATTTGTGTTGGTGTTGTTGTTGGATTTGGAGTTGGTGTTTTTCGTTTAGCTTTTTTTTTGCTTCCCCATTGGTTGTGCTCTAATTTCAATTAATCCAGCAAAAGTGATGCATATGCGTCACATTAGGCGGTTCCCTGGGGGTTTTTGACACGCCGTCAAATTTTTTTTTTATTTTTGTAATGTGCCCGAAGACCTCACCTTTGTTTTCGTTCCTTAAAATTTACCGTTGCACCAGTAGTCACAGAGTTAAAAATCCATGCAACGTTTTTTCATGGCTGTAGCATTTTTACTGCATTATGTGATTGTATCCCTGAAATCATGACAACAAAATTTTTTTTGTAATTTAGTTGTGAAGCGTAATAACACATCCCTGCTGTCGTAAAACAGATTTTACTGTAGCACTCCTCCTGAGTGAGTAATACTTCCATGCAACGATATTACATTTCTGTTACATAAGCTGCTATATTCACGACCTGACGGCGCCGGAATTTTTTTTTATTTTTGTCGTAAAGCCATGTATAAAAACTTTATTTTCCTTTTTAAACTTTTATCGTAGGTTATATACTCATTGAGTAAAAATTCAATGCAACGCCGCTGCATGAATGTTGCGTTATCGATCTTTGAGCGGCTCTCTCAGCGTCCCCATGATGTCAGAAATTTTTTGTCTAATTTTGTTGTGAGTGCTTCCAGTAGGCCTTTATTGGCGTATCGTATTTTTAATCCTAGCACTAATACTCAGCGAGTAATAATTCCATGTAACAAATTTTCAGTTGCGTTGCTTACGCAGCTCCCACACGTCCCTATGCCGTTTTAATTTTTTTTTTTTTTTTAATATAGCCAAAGAATTAACCTTTACGGTCATACTATTTTTTTAATTATAGCTCTTATACCCAGCGAGTAACAATTCGATGAAACGCAGATGAATTTTAAAAAAATTCATTTTTCAACTTTTTTGGAAACTAGAGCAGTATAACGTAACTTCGTCACGTCAAAACTCGACGTCACTGGAGAGATAAAGTAATAAAGTAAAGAAAACATTTTGATTTTTTGGTTTCAGATGATCCAGTGATGCTGTACGCTGGTCACCGCACAAAGACTTTTTTTCGAGGCACCTGCGGAGATCTTCAATACATCCGTTATTTCTCACTATTTTATAACAAACATTTTTTTAAATATTCTTAAAATATTGTACTTTTATATAATAATAAGTAAAATAAACCTACTGTTATAGTTTGTTCTAAAAAAATTCATGAAAAAAGGTCTTTTTTAGACGAAACAAACCTTACCCCGCCCTTAACGAACGATCAAAAGATCGTTCGGTAAACAATAGTTAATATTCGATATAAGCTTGGGAGCTTATTCGATAGCTTTTCATAATTTAACTCTAAAGAACAATTCAAAGCATAATTCAAATTGCCTAAACGAGCTCCAGTGAAAAAATATTCGAGCTGGTACTCGATGGCGGACAACGCTCACATTCCGTGAAGGATATGATGTTGCATAACCTGACAACGCTTAGAGTTTTCAACAGGCGGTAGCAAGGGTATATCAGTTGGATGAGGTCCAAACCAACTTACTGCTGTGAGCGCCAGTAAAGCTTCTTGCAAACGTAAATATAGCCCTTTAGGAGTCTGCACAGGATTGTAGGTCCAGTTTTCGCTTGATTGTTTTAAATACATTTAATAATACGCTCAACACGGTTGATAATAAGAAGCTCAATAAAAGTTATTTAATCACCGAAATAGGCCATTCGTTTTTTATTTTTTTTTATTGTGAGTTTTGTTTAATTCTTATCAAAATTGATAAAATTTACAATTCACCCGCCATGCAATATTAAATCTGTCAGTTTTAAGCTAATTTTGCAGAAAATTAATGAAATATGTTTCATCTTCTACGCAGCCATACACGCATTCAAGCAAATAAACCTTGACCACATTCCATCCCAGCCGAAATTTCAGAGTGTGTTTACAGCAATTATTTATGCTGTTATGTTTTTAAAAATGATCAAGTAGACCCTGAACTGCAAGAGGTGCTGGAAGAGGTAATAGTAAAAAAAAATAGGAAGGGAAACCTCTAAAGATCTATTAATTTAATATAATTAGCGGGAGAAGGTCACAAACCAGCCAAGAGTGAGAAATTATGCATTTCTTGCTCCGTGCTAAAGAATAAATCCTGCTCCACTCCTCAATGATGCGTTACTTTTGCTCTGGAAAAACTGTTACACTAATAATTTGGAGGTCTTACGTTTTGTTTTTGTTAAAAGCTTACAGGTTAATAAATTTCAACTTTGAATGCAGCTGAGAAGATAACTGAATAATTTCATAACCTTTTCCAAACGCTTCTTCTGAAAGTTAAATCTCGCAAAACTACCTATGAAAAAGTTCGAAACAACTTTAAGAATTTACCTAAAACTATATTCCCCCAGTCAAACGTGCAAGTGCAAGTTCGAAAAACTCGTTTAGAATCGAGAACTTCTATTTTTGTTCAAGGCTTTCATGGGAATGAAACACTGTGCGATGGTACAGAAAGTGAAGTTCATGGCTGTCACTTTTTATTGCTGGGTTTCAACATACTCAACGATGCATGTCAGGCGATGGTTCAACAAAAGGCTGATTCCTATTTAGTCACACCCATGCATAATTGCAGCTGACATAATTAATTAGATTAAACAGATGATGCGGAAACAGCGGAACTTAGGTTCCAAATCAATTATTTGGAATTCATCAATTAAAGGTAATACTTTGAATAATGTTGGATTAGAGTTTGTATAACTCTCGAACGTTCTGCTTTTTTTCAGAGCATAAACATATAAATACTTCTTTGCGGGGGGAAAAAAAAGGATTTATTGGCACTAAATTCATGTCTAAAAGTTCTCAAACGAACTCAAATTTAATCTAATTTTTTTGTTGTGAGCAAATTCTAGTTTCTTCATAAATAATTTTGATCCTAGCGTGTATTTTATAATTTTGACAATTTTTCTAATGTATCAATCGGAAAGTTGAAAATTATGGACAATCTGTAATGAAAAGGTTCTTACTGCTGAACTAAAATTAATTAAATAAATTAAATTAATAAAATCGGCGATCGGCAGTAGATAAACGGTATTAAGCGGTTATCGATTACTGATGGTATTGTGAGTGTCGTTTACTCGAATAACTAGCGGCTGTGAATAGCTTTTTCATCCACCATTTATCTACAGCTCTTTTTTAATAGATGGTCGCATGTTTTGTGCAAATAAAATGTTAAAAAGTGAGTTATTTGCGTTGGAAGTTGTTGAAAAAATTGAATACAGATGAAATACATTTAAGATCAAAGATTGTGAGCAACAAAAAGCAACTTGCGCGGTTTGCTCACCTGATGTAGGAGCCAAACATCTGTGTAAAATTCGGTAAACAATTCACAATAGTCTAAATTTTCGTCGATTGAGTTACATAATCCAAAATGAAATTAAATCGACTGTATTCTCTTCTACTGGCAATCGACAATTGCAGTAGGCACCTATGACTTTTGTTTAAATTTTGGTAGTACATTCTTAAAACTGTTCTTAAATTTGATGAAATTCTTATTCCTATACTTACAACCCTACAATATGGTGTTGAATAGTTTTTTTTTTCTAGCTTAACATCTAAATCCGTTTTGTGAAATTGTTAAGAGTTTCATGAGTGAAAATTAAGCCTGCTTGTCGCTGACAACTCGTTGATAGCACTTTGAAAACATAAAATTATCCATTGACCCTGAAATATTTGCATTGAAGAACTTTAGACAGTAGCTCTATTCATTCGCTACATTCTCTTACGTTGGTGAAGCATGCGGCGTCTAAGCTCAGCCACCTTGCTTGCCTTACCATCATCATCCACTTTCCACTACCTACTATTGTTTAGCTTGTCTTGGCTTGTTCAACGTATCACAATTAGAAGTGCGAGTGAGTGGCTTGCGTTGTTAGGGGTGAGCCGGTGGTATTGTTTTACATGAGCGCTATATAAGTGCTGCCATCTAGTGAGCGATATTTGCATAAATGCAAAAACAAGAGCATGGAGTGTAGAAAAATAACAACAGCAACAACAAAAACAGCAAATGCAACAACAGTGAAAGGTAAAACGCTTCGTTGGCAACACGAAGCAGGATGCTTACGAAGGGCTACAAAAGGATTCTAACTGTAATGTAATGAATAATTCATTGTTTACGGTTTACTTGGCGCTTTAATTAAGAAATGGGTACACGTTTCGGTATTCGATGTAGTGCAAAAGGCAAAAGTAGATTAGGTGTGTCGGCAAGGGGAGGGAAGGGAGAGGAGGAGAGAGGAATTGGTTGCAGACAACAAGTGGTTCCGCAACTGCAATAAAAGTAATGAATGTTCTGCAATTCAGGTTGTTGATTTTCTAAAGAGGATGTTATGAGTGGCTAGGAACACATACACAAACACACACACACACACACACCCAATGACTATGGAAATGTTACAAGGAGGGTCAGAAGGATGATGCATTTAAATATGTTTTCGCTTAATGAATAATAAAAATCAACTATTCAAAATGGAATAAAAAAGCTTTAAAAACATGGGAGAAGTTTGTGAGCAAGACTCGTCCTTTGAAAAGCTCAAACATGTTTGTAGGAATTATGTTATATCATGTTATGTTATGTTGTTATTTAAAAAAAAATAAAACATACACATGGTGCACTGTCGATGGTAAATCTTCTTAAAAAGCAACAACGAAACAACAACAACAACAACAGCGTTTTCGAATAAAACAATCAGTGTTTATTTATTTCAAATAAAGTAGATGCTCAACAACAAATCCTGCGCTGCACTGACGAACAAGATCCAAGTAAAACATTTTAACAACGAAATTGGCAGCATCCGTGTTCATGGCAAAGGCAACAGCAACAATAAAGGCCTCAGGCAACAACAACAACCAGGAAAGCATTAAACAAACAACAGTGACACTTGAGCCATGATCCTTGCAAATACAACAAAGGCAGCAGTGACATTGGGAGGCATACCACGAGTGGGTGGTTGTCGGTGCTCGTTCAACGACTTGAAGCGCTGTTGACGTTGCCGCTGAGGCTGCAGGATATGTGCTCGGGGCAACTGGATCTGCAGGGAAAACGACAGACATCAACGAGAAGTACGTACGGAGAGAGCCATAGACAGATAGACAGAAAGACATCACGATATGTTAGCACTAAAAAAGGTAACATACGGAAGCTTGGCATTTAAACTAAACGACAAAACGGAAAACAGCGTTTTAATATATTTCGGGTTTTATGCCGTTGCACAATGGCACAAATTACAGCAATAAGTGTCAAAAACTAGAAGACGACTTCGTATCAACGGATAAAATTCAGTTTGAAAAGGTTTCTGAGCGCACTGAATCAAAATTTGAAATTGTGAAATTCAAAATGGCGGATTGAATGTGGTAGCCTGCTATTATATCAATAAAATTTGGCATGAATTGGGTCGAAATAATAAATTAAATAAAAAAATAAAAAAATGCATCACTTTATGACTCCGTGTGCCAACCGACAAAAATGTATATAAAACAAAAACCAAAAATTTCATAGCATATGACTTAGTTTTCTAATTTAGTTATTATTAAAAAAGAAGATTTTTTAAAGAAGCTTAAAGCTTGGAAAAAATTTAGGTAGCTCGCTTGACAGATGTCCCGGGTTCAAACCCCAGCCAGGCCATGGTCAAACGCATTAATCTGTCCTCATTTCCTTCATTATTTCTAATCAACTAAAATTAAATATTCATCAATATTTACGACTTACTCGTAAATATGCAGTGCAGTAGAGACTTTGTGGAGAGGATCGCTTAGTAATTTGAATTGACTGACTTTTTGAATTGACACTTTTAGGACGTTCTACATATATTTCACTTGATTGTCCCTTGTTTCCCATTAATCTTTAACTCCATTTCGAACAAAGACTTAAAAAAAAGGAAAATTAAGCCAATGGCCGTGGTGCAAAAATACTTTCTATCGGAAAATTCTTTAAAATAATAATGTGAGACATAATACCCTTGATCAAATTATGATCAAAAAAAGAAACACGAACTTTTTTTTATTGTTTTGTACTGTGTACACTATGTTAGTGTACGAAAACATAATTGTTAATAATTTTAATTTGGGGTTTTTGGTCTAATAATTTGTTCATTTATCCCATTGTGTGTTGTTGTTTGGCTGTAGTTGTTGTCGTTTGTGAAAAGTACCAACATTATTATTGTGGGTGTTGCTGTTGTTGCTGTTGGTTGCTGTGTGCTTGTTGCTTACCTATCTTACGCTATGTGATGCGCATCCTGTCAAGGATATTGCATTATAAGCTTATGCTGATGTTTGGGTTAGTGTGTTAGCATGTGTGAGTGTGTGTGTGTGTGCTAGCGTCTGTGAGATGGGAAGTAGATATCACTTTTCTTATTTGTTTATAATAATGTAGACAATTTTTCAAAACACATCAACAATAAAACAGGAAATTGCAGCCAATTTTTTCTCTGCCTCGCTTGCAAGGATAAAAATGCAATTTCCTGTGTTATTTTGCGTGGGCGAGTGTGAATGTGTTGGCCTCATTTTTGGCATCAGGTTACTCAACTTTTTCGTTGAGTGTTAAGTTTAATTAAATTTGATTAGTTGAAAGAATTTTAATTGAAAACGTATGACGAAAATGATCTGTTGAAAGCAGAAAATTAGTGCGAAAGAAATATATAAGCTACGGAGAGTTATAGAGCTACACACACACACACACACATAGCTTTCCTTGAATTAATTTTGAAGCAAAGTTTTAAGTTTGCTTCAAAATTTACACCAAAAAGAAAAAAACCTATGAAAATTGTTGCTGTTATTATCTACTTACGAAATTAGTTCTTGCGAGCTGCACCAAAAAGAAAAAAAAAAGCTGTGAAAGGAGGATTCTGCTTGACTGTTCCTGATTTTATTCGATGTTCTTACCTTTGCTGCGATATTGCAATCAAGTCAAAGGATCCTGTGCCAAACATGCTTTTATCGACCTACGTTGATTGCATAAAGGATAAAAATGCATTTTCACAGAGCTTAAAAGTTAAGTTAAAAAAAGTTTAAGAACATCTCAAAAGATAATGAGCCAAACATATCTGTTGCATTTTGCGGACCATAAGGCACACGGGCAGAAAAAGCAACGTTGTCGTTGCCATCTTGACGGTTTCTTATGGAAAAATAAAAAACTCTGTGGATTCATCTCCAACAGTTTAAGGGAACTAATAGCATCTTGCTGTAAAACGAACGAAACGTGTATTTCACGAAGACTTCGTTCAAAAGCCAATAATCAGCTGGTTTTGCTTGATGTAAAACGTATATTGTACACAAACGAGAACAGCTGATTCAGTTACGAACGAAGACGTAACAGCAGTACAAATTTGGCTTGCTGTAAGAAAATTACCCGAAGCGGAACGTCAAAAAATATTGCGGCCATCGTCCACAAAATTTTAATAATGGAAGGTTGCTGTGAAGAAAGTTGCTGTAAATACATTTTCAGAAGCATATTTAACATTATTATATAAAAAATAATAATAAAAACATATATTAACAATATTTTATATGTTTTCAGCACAAAGAAAACTACAAGCGAGCAATTTTGGGTTCTTGTACAGGAAATGCACTGCTCATCACTATCACTTTCACTTTTGTTCTTAAAAATATAAAATGCCATCACAGAAAACATTATAAAATACTGTTTTAGTCAAATTTAACAAAATATACGAAAACAAATTGCAGATCGCTGCAAAAGTAAGCAATTATTTCCAAGCAAAAATAAATGAAACAGCTGATGGAAAAAGCATTGCCATCGTAAAAGGAGGCAATGATTTAACATTAAAATTTTAAAGGATTTTAGAAAATTTACGAATAATATTGAAATTTTGTTATCTGGTAATGCTTCTTTTGACAAATATTCACGTCGAGAGTATTTGAGTAACGTAAGCGACGTAATAGTGCACGATGACGCAAAGAATAAATACAGCAAGCCAATTTTATCCGACATCGTTTGCAAACGAACGAGGCTTCAGCCGAAATCTTCGTTTTACAGCAAGATGCCATTATAAATAAAAAAGTGTCTTGAATATGACAGAGACCTGGTATGAAGTTCAAAAGCGTAAAAGCTTTTGACCTTTAGTCTTTCAGAATGTATTTTTAACAGGAGTAAGTCTATTAATAATGGACGTATTTAGGAACATAATTAATAAAAAAAAGATATTCACCAAAGTAGCTCATGACTTCTCAAACTTATAATGTCTAAAACATTATCTCTTTCAGTTCTGAATCATAAAGAAAACAGACATTCTTCTCATTGCAAAGCAAGCTAAAGTGAGACTTTATTTTTAAAACTTTCTTGATTTAGTTTATATTTGCATTATATTTAGTTTTTTATTAAGATTTATATTTCGGATTGTGTTGCGTTAAGGAAAAAAATTGTTACAAATTTATTTCATTTTGTACATCATCAGATGTAAATCGGATGGAAAATGACATGAAAATTTGCTAAGAATGGTGATAAAATCAGTGAACTTAAAACAACAGCCCATCGACCAAGATGATACCTTACAGATCTAGTGTTTAGTGTTTGGTGCTTAGTGAAAAAAATGTCGAGAAATTTGTTCGGGACAATAGAAAAAAATTTATGAAATAATAGAAAAAAATTGAAGTGTTTTATATATGAATCTACATTTTGTAAGATTTGAACCAAGGATTTCAAGTGGTATACCTTCAAGTCTTCATTAAGTCTGCCTAGGTTTGAAATGTGGTAAGAGATTAGTAGTTGAAACATGTGTAGGATGTAGGTAAGTGGTATGTCTTTAGCTCATTAGTAGTTATAACTTCTGTTCAAAATTGAACCGGACTGTGCAAATAGAACAACAACGGTTAATTATTCTTCAATATTTATTTTATCACTTTCAAAATAATCAACATTGGAGGCAATGCCAAAGTTTTTTCCATTCTTGCAAGCGTTTTTGGCAGACCGCAGGTCCCTCTGCGAATTCTCCTTGTGATGATTTCAATCGTCTTAAAATGTTTTCAACGAAAAAACAATTTGAGTGTAGGAATATGTTATAATTTGGGGAATAGGAAAAAGTCACACGGGGCTATATCTGGCGAATGTGGTGCTTTGTGAACGATTTTGACATTATTTTTGGTCAAATAATCGCGTACAATGCGTGAGCTGGATCGTGGTACAAAAGACATAAATTGTCCTTCCACAATTCTGGCCTCTTTTGTCGAATATTCTCGCGCAAACGCTTTCGAACAATCAAATAATAATGAGCGTTGACCGATTGAACTTGCGGAAGGAATTCCGAGTGCACGACACCTTGAGAATCGAAGAAAACTGTCAACATCACCTGAATTTTTTAACTCTGCACGTTGTTGAGCTGTTTCGACGTCATATTCTTACACCCAAACCTCTTCACTAGTAATGATGCGCTGAATGTCCGTATCGTCCATTAAAAGCATATCGTTAACGTCAGTTTTGCGAAACTCTTTTTAAAGGAAACTAAAACATCATGTACATAAAAGGGTGTGCGTCGATATAGTCGATATATCAAGCTCGGGAATATATCTCTTACGGTCACGCGATGATTTTCGAGCACAATTTTCTTTACTTATTTGACATTTTCATCGTTTATTGCTGGATGAGAAGGGTAAGGCAAGTTGTCAACTGATGTACGACCCTCTTTAAACAATTTGTACCACTCAAATGCATGCGTACGTCATAGAGCAGTCTTCCCATAGGTTTTTTGTAACATTTTTAATCCGCGTACATTAAAAAGAAAATTAGTCGGTAAAACACAATTTCAAACACACTCTTTGCTCAACTTTTTTTCCATTATGAATTTCGCAGGTCAGACTCGAGGTAAACTTGTTTACAAAGCAATAAGAAATAAACAACGTGGCAAATCGCCCAATGATTGCAAATCGCCCAATGATTGCAAAGTGCCATTCTCTACTATCGCAAAATTACACTTTTCCTAGCTCTCTTACTCAGCGCGTAATAATTCAATGGAACAATATTGCATTTTTGTTGCATACTACCTCTGAGACCTAACGACGTCATAATTTATGTTTTTTTTTTATTTTTATCGTAAGGTCAAGAAAAAATTCTCACCGAGTAATAATTCCATGCAACGCCGTTGGATGACTGATGCTTTTTTGATTTATTAGCGGCTCTCTCCGCGGCCGAGACATCATGAGTTTTTAGTCTATTTTTGTCATGAGGGCTAAGAAACAGCCTTTACTGGCATTCAATTTTTTTTTTGTAGCACCTTTAAAAAACTCATTATATTTTTAAGTTTGCAGTAACGTTACTTAGATAGCTCAGTCCGCATCTCGATGACGTCATTAATTTTTTTGTGTCATAAAGTCAAAAAATTAGCTTTACTGTCGTGTCATTACTTTTATCATAACACCTATACTCATTGAGTTATAATTCCATGTAACGCCGTTGCATTTTGGAGAAATGTTTTTTATTATTACTTATTTGGAAATCTGCGCAGTAAAACGCCACGTCACGTCAAAATGATAATTAAAAAATTTTGTTGTTGTGGCAACCTGTTGCTTCATGAATTATTTGGCATAAAGCTCAAAATATAATTCTTAAAAAATATGTTTTTTAAGAATTATAAAATAAGATAATTAAAAAAATTAAGCAATAAAAAGCTTAAATGCTATATTGATGGCTAATCATTTTACACCAGATTCATTATTGAGGTATATTTTTCAAAAGGCATCATTTACTTACAGCTTTTTGAATTACTTTAACCTTTACTTGACACACTTTCGCGGAATGACGTAATGGACACACTAGTGTGGATGGTACCACAGAGAAAGATACTAATAAACTTTATTTAACTTGTAAATTTTTCTCATAACATCTTTAGAGGTTACTTATTTTAGTTATAGAGGTTAAATAATCAAAGATTAAAATGAATTATAATTAAAGAGTTACATACTGGGGTGATTTCAAGATAGGGCTAAACAATAAAATAAATTAGAGCCACACCAACACATCTGAACAACACTTCACTACTAAACAAACATGTGTTAATAACACTCCTACGCATTGGAGTGTTTTAAGGATTGGCAAATAATTGATGCAATTTAACAGCCACCGCCTTCATATCCATTATTATCACTCAGTTGAGTAAATATTATAACTCATCTTCCCAGCAACTCTTCCTGCGTGTGTGCGTGTGTGTTGTATACACCCTCTTATACAAGTGTCCCACTGGTTATCTTTGTGCGCATAACACAAGTTCTTATAATGTCTTGATTGCTAAAGGGGATTAACAGCAAATATCACACAAACATTTATCATTTCCCTTCAGTAATTTCTCAATGTGATTCTTTGTTTTGTCATATGTTAGTGGATGGGGCGTGTAGACACTCAAACCACACACACACACACACACACATGTACAGCTGTTTACATGTCGAATCTTACATCTGCATAAGATTTGTGGCTCAATTAATATTGATTTCCAACAAATTCGCTTTTAATTCTTTCTGAGATCCGCTCGAGTCCCAAAGTGACTAAAAATACAATGTTAATGATAATACTGCCTGTGATGATGAAAGTGATGATGATGATTATGGGATGATGATGATGATAATAGTGCCAGGAATGAACGAGCTACCATTAGATCTTTACTATTATTTGTTGTTCTAACATTTATTAACTCACCCTCACCCTCACCCTCACCATCCGCTCGAGATTTCTGCAAACGTTTATTCTGTCGTTTTGATTAAATACGAACGAGATCTTGATTGCATCTTTTACTAACCTTCTTCCTTTAGACGACGACCCTTTCTCCTAGTGTCGACCTGTGCTCGATTAAATCCACTACATTTTCATTGATTGCTATGTTGAAGGCAACCCAAACCGTCAAAAGCGAATTCGTTGATTTTCATTTATTTAGAGCCGTCTACGTCTTCTGCTTCTTCGTCGACTGCTCCGTTTCCGTTTCCGCTTCCGTTGCCGCTCTGTTGGATGAGTTAATAAAATTGTTTTTTGGCTTTCTTGCTGCTTATTATTTCAGTCAAACAAAACTACAACAAAGCCAACCAACAATAATACTAATAGTGGCACTCTTAGATGATAGGATGTACGGGTAGTGTTTGTTGTTGCAGTTGTTGTAGTTGTTGTGGTTGCCGTGTTGACTGCTGTGAGGTGTTCTTCATGGTTTTGTCTAATATTGTTAGTATTGCTGCGCATCTCGGTAGCTATCATCATGTTCATCATGCCATCCGCTCCTTTTGTTTGCATTTTCCTCTGTTCATTCCATGTGTCCCAAGGGTATATATTTTGTGATGGGTTTCTTTTTTGTTGTTGTTGTTTTTGCCTTTTCATACTTCATACTTAATACTGCAGTTAGTTGTTGTTGTTGTTATTGTTGTTGTTGGGGTAGATGCAGGAATTAGAATATTAGTGCTGATGGCATTCGTTACCAATGATTATGCTTTGAAGGTTTCTGAGTTTCTAGCTGTTCTCGCGTGCTGAGGAACGAGTTTGATGGAATGTTGATATCCTTGCTTGCCTAATGGTATGATGATTAGTTTCATGGTTTTTGATAAAAAGCCGTCCGTCCAATTCGATTGTTTGCAGAATTGCTACTGATTGTGGCCATTCGGATTGCTCTCGAAGGATCACTCTAGGGAAATTTATTTTCGTTAAGTGCAAATTTAGAAGTGAGTTTGTCTGAGTGTGTGTAAAAAATTAAATGTTATTGAAAGAGCGGCAAAGAAGAAATCGCAGTATTTTCTATAAAACCACTTTAGCTCTTTACTTGAAGGGCATTTTAAGACCATATGGGCCGTTTTATTTTTAAAGCGGTCACCTTCAACACCCATCACATGGGCGCGCTTAATGAGCCTGCTTCATTAAAATAAAAACCATAATAATAATAAAAAATAATAACTAAATCGGCAATTGCCTACTTTACGGCGCCTTCACAAATGACCTCGTTTTGGCGATTTTTTTTCCTTATGCTTCTTCTTCTTCTTCCTCGTTCAGTTAAGTTGATCTAACGTAAACCTATTAGAAAATGTACAAATAGAGACAAGGATGGCGGAAAGGCAGCGCAATTCAATTATAGACGCGTGTGTTTATGTCCCTTAAGGTATTCTTAGGTATACTTTTGGGATAATAAATATTTTACGCATTTTGCGTTGGCTGCGCCTGGTTCTACTTAGTTTTTTTTTACTATTTTCATTATCCTTTATATGTTTTGCTCTGCTGTAATAACGATTTAAGCACTAACTGTTGAATATGTCCACAAAAACAACGAAGCACACTCAAACATATACACACACATACGCACTCACATGACTACAAATGGGCAACATTTTAGCACGTACTCCAACCCTAACAAATGGCAAATAAGTTGATTACGTTTCACTCCTGCGGCTGATTGTGTGTGAGACTCATCAATATTTATTGGGGCTCAAGCGAATAACAGCGGCCAGTTACTGGTGTGCGTGTGCGTGTGCATGTGCTTGAGAATGTTTATGTAGTGAATTGTAATTTCCTCACAAGTTCTCCGGCCTCGGTTTGTGCGAGTGGGTGTGAATGTGGGCTGGTTGTAGCTGTGTGCAGCGAAGCACTCCTAAACAAATATTTTATTTGTATTCCTACCTGCACCAGACCCAAAGCAATCCAATTGAACTCCATGATATCTGTGAACCATAACATGCCTCACAATAAAACACAACTTATTATTTTGAACAGTGGGGCTGCATAAGTTGTAAAAATTCTACTCAGCTTAAGTATAGCGACGACTATTTCAGAAAGCTACTCGTGGCGTAAAGACCAAGCTTATGGCAACTAGAAAAGCTGAGCTAACGACAAATTAGTTGCTTTTATGTTGGTATGGTTGGAAGAAAAAAATAATCACAAGTTGAATTTTGTTCAACGCGAGTTCTGTGCCGAGCAAACTTTTCCTATTTTTAACTTAGTAGAAAATAAATATAAATAAATCATCAATAATTTATAATTTCAAACGCAAAAGCTTAGCTGTTTATTTATTTAAGTCAAAGTTAAATTAACCATGTTGAAGAAAATTCAAAGGAAAAAAAAATCAAAACACTTTTTTCCGAGTTCAAAGTAAGACTATCCAAGACCTAAGCTTAAGGGGGGGGGTCTGTCTTTATATACGGAAATGCAAAATTGATTTTCTATTTTTTCATTTTTTTATCTTAATGCCTTCAGAATATCCTCACAAACTTTCCTCCGCTTAAATAAAAATATTATTTATAACATATATCCTCAGGAAGGAATCAAAAAATAAAAAAAATAAAAAAAATAATAAATAACTGGCCATTTCAGCCCTTGAAAGGACTTTGACCTAGCTTCTTAGGATCAATTGTGTTGTGCGTGTTATTAAGTTTGTACACAACTGACCGAGAAATGGACCTACAGGCTTAACGCCGACTCCGAACGGCGATGGACAAAATGTTCTTATTCTCAAGAAGCTTTACATGGCATTTTGATTACTCTCTGAGGTTTGCCGTTGTCTGCAGAGAGGTGGCGTCCGTACAGAAAAATTATTTTAGTTGAAATAATTTTCTGTCGCTGCTGGGGTTCGAAACCTGGGTCTCCAGGTTCGTTGACATAGCGGCCACGCACTTTAACCAACTACGCCACGGACGCCACGGAAGGAATCAAAGCAACCGTTTATTTTTAATCTTCAAATGCAAATGTCGGTTATGCAAATGTTGGTTAATAAGCGACTGAAAAATCATTAACTATATATTTTTTGTTAACGAACTGCTAAAAGTAATAAACTTTTTAAAAAGTGTTTAAAATAAAAGTGATAGTTCATTACAGTACATCCGAGAATACATAAAGATAGATAAGGGAAAACAATGTTACTTGCTTCATCTTGTCTTGTCTTAGTATCTTAAATAAGCAACAGCATTATCTGCATTGAACAATTGTTTAGTTGCATGCTTTGTTTTGAAGCCTTAACTCTTTGTAGTTCGCAGAAACTTTTTTGGTAAAATTAATACATTTATGTATAGAAATGTTCGCGTGTTACAAATCGAGGAATGCAGACAGAAGCAATAAATTAATTGTTGTATAAGGTTGATATATGGATGCTTGACGTCAAAGCAACTTAAACATGAAATTTAATTTAAATTATTTTCGAAGCTAAAAATGTTTGTCCCATTTTTTTAAATTCATTGATCCCACTGATTTCAAAGAACCCTGAATATGAATTTTTTGGTGGCAAACGAATAATTATTTTTTTAAATTAATTATCCCTCAGAAATTTTACAAAGCAAGCACAAATAATAGCTGAATAAGGTTTTAATTTATTGTTTTTTTTTGGATTTGTAGGGCAAATGGAAGTAGCGAATATCACAAAGCCAAACCTAAGAAGATATAATAAAAGAAGATAGATAAATATACATAGACATAGATACCCATATATAAAAGTATACATATATATTTTTGATCGGCATCACCCTATTACTCGACTTATCGATGTCCGTCTACCCGTCGTCACGATAACAGCCGTGCATTTGACGCTTTATTTTAAAGAAGGAACATCAAGTTCGAAAATTAGCAAAATCGGATGAAAACCTCGCTTACCTCCCATACAAAGTTACGTTATCAAACTTGTAAAATCTATTGAAATTGCACAAAAGTTATCTAAACACTTGAAATTCTTAATAAAATGAAAATTAATATTGGCACATCAGCTGTCATTCCAAATACGCACTCAAAGTGCGCCTAGTTCCCATACGTAGTGACGCCATCAAAATGACAACATCTCTAAAACTATCAAAAAATTAATGTGAAATTTTCCAGACGAGCTTTGATAGTAAATAATTTTAGTTTGAAATTTGTAAAAATCCACTTGGAATGGAAATGCACTTCTACTTTCCAAACAAAGTGACGTCATCAATATAGCAAAACCTTAATTTGTATAACAAAAATTAATGTTTTTGTTTTGATATTTTACACATAAACTTGAATATTTTAAACATACAAAAAGGTTGAAATTTTAACAAATTAAAATAGGTTATTCCTTTACTATCAAAATGTAAGGGGATTACGTTCTAAAACACGCGACATATTTTTGGCGTCTCAGAATTTCTCTGAGGATATTATCGCGTTAACAGAAACATGGCTTAACGGAAGCATTATTGACTTGGAATTGTTTGACAATAGTTTTCAAGTTTTTAGAAGGGACAGACACACTGACAATATTTCTGCTGTTGGTGGTGGTGTCCTTGTAGCTGTAAGGAATTCTTTTGTCAGTTCCTTAATTGATATTCCTTGCTCTTCTAATATAGAACTTTTATGCGTTAAGGTGTTACATTGTAATTCCAATGTATATGTTATTAATGCATATGTTCCCCCAAAGAGCAGTGCAGAAGTCTATGCAAGCCTTGCGGATTGCATAGAATATATAATAAATCTACTTGACGTTAATGACGACATTTTACTGTTGGGCGATTTCAATCTGCCTGACTTAAAATGGCATTCTTCCGACGATGATACATATTTTTGTGCATCAAATTCGAAGACTCGCCAAGAGCATATATTTGTTGACAATATATGTTCTGACTTACAACAAGTTAGTTGTATTTATAATAGTCTTGAAAGACTTCTTGACCTGGTCTTAACTACCGACAGCAACAATGTAATTGTTAAGAGGGCCTTTCATGCTCTGACTAATGTTGATGAATACCATCCACCATTGAGCATTTGGTATAAATCGGACAGAGAGAGCATAGTTAATTCGAGTTCAATCGATAAGATTTATGAATTCAATTTTAAAAAAGCTGACTTTTTGAAGTTGAATCATTTACTTCATAACAAACTAAATGTTATTTTAGAGTACTTAAATGGAAATAACCTTGATGATTCCATAAATTTTTTTTATACGGAGCTCTTTACTGTGTTCTCTCAGTCCGTACCATATAGCCTCAAATTTGCGAAAAACTGTGCGTACCCTTGGTACACTAAGGATTTAAAAACTCTTCGCAACAACAGGAATAGGCCATGGAAGAAATATGTCTGTAGTTTAGACTCAAATGACCTGGAAACCTACAAACGTTTGTTTCTGGAATTTGAAAATAGCTCAGCTGCATTATATAATGAATATTTAGACAATATAAAGCTGAGAATGCTGTCTGATCCAAAGAAGTTTTGGAGATTCATAAACACAAAGAAGAAATCCGATGGATTCCCTTCATAATTCAAAACTGTTGATGGAATTACTGACGATCCCGTCATTATTTGTAGTTTATTTGCAAATCTTTTTAAAGAGTCATTTTGTTCGGATTCTTTTGATCCTGATGAGGGGTATTTTGAATATATGAATTCTACACCCAGAGTTTCTTTGGACTCTTTATCCTTTACCTCAGAGGATATTTTAAAATATATTAGTTCGATCGATGAAGATTTTAGCGCTGGACCTGATGGAATTCCTGCCGCAGTGTTAACTCAATGCGGTTCAATTTTGTGTCAACCACTCTCTTTGTTATTTAATAAATCTATAAAAGAAAGTTATTTTCCACTGTTTTGGAAAAAATCATTTATTAGTCCTATTTATAAAAAAGGTTGCAGGAATGATGTTATTAATTACAGGCCCATTGCTAAACTGTCATCGATTCCAAAACTTTTTGAGCGAATCGTGTATGATCGGGTAAAAATTCACTGCCGTGAAGTCATAACAACTCGTCAGCATGGTTTTGTTAATGGCAGATCTACGGTATCTAATCTACTCGATTTTACAACCTTTTGCCATTGAATACCATTGAATCTGGTTGCCAGGTCGACTGTATCTACACTGACTTTAGCAAAGCACTTGATAAGTTACCACACAATTTAATTCTATTTAAACTTAAGTCCATTGGATTTCCACAATATTTTGTAAACTGGATTAAATCGTATTTGACAGAACGATCTTATCAAATACGATTCCGAGGGGTTTTGTCTGCTGAGTTTATTGCGTTATCTGGTGTTCCTCAAGGAAGTCACCTAGGTCCACTTCTGTTTATTCTAGCCATTAATGATGTGACCCATATCATTAAAAACTCTCATCTGCTTATTTATGCGGATGATATGAAAATATACAGAATAATAAATTCTCAAGATAATTCAGCCCTACTCCAGTCCGATCTGAAATCTTTTGAAGTTTGGTGTTCTAAAAATAATATGTTTCTTAATCCAGATAAATGCCAAACTATGACCTTTTCGCGAAAAAGGAATAATTTAGTTTTTGATTATAAAATAAAAGATACTGCTTTATGTCGTGTGGATGTCGTTAAAGATCTGGAAATATGTATGGATTCTAAGCTTTCCTTTAACATTCATATTGATAACATTTGTAAAAAAGCATCCTCTATGCTTGGATTTATTAAACGCTGGGCCAAAGAATTCAATAGCATGATTACGACTACAACGTTGTATTATGCAATAGTGCGTCCTCACTTGGAGTACGCAAGTCAAGTTTGGTCTCCAAGTTACAATGTGCATGTTGATCGAATAGAGAGAACCCAAAAATGCTTTGTTCGGTTTGCCCTAAGGGGCTTAAGTGGATTTGACATTTTAAACCTTCCTCCTTATGAGGATCGCTTAAAACTTTTAAAAATGCAATCATTGAGTGAGCGAAGGAAGTCTGCAGATATCGTCTATTTGCACCAACTCATCACCGGTGTATTCGATTCTCCAGAACTTCTTTCTCTTATAAATTTTAACTCTAATCGTAGAAGCAGTAGAAATGCTAACAATTTAATTTACTTGCCATATAGTAGAACAAATTATATGTTTACTGCTCCTTTAAACCGTATGAGTAAATTAGTTAACAATTGTAGCTTTTTTGATGTTAACTTGTCTAAAGGTCAACTCAAGAGTAGATTAAAAACTATTGTGTAATGGCATGGTAATGTTTTTGCATGGTTAGTCGTGATGTCTTGTGTTGTCCTTGAGCCCAACCATATTTTGGTGGGTAAATTTTTTCTCACATTAGCTTATTTTGAGCCACTTGTATTGATATCGTTGAAAATTTCAAAGATATTTGGATTGTGACTTTAAATGTGTTAATGATGAGAATGTGCGAAAAAGCTGTAGTAGCTAAACTCGATTGTTATTGCATGTGTAAAAAAATTTAGAAAAAAATCAATCCCTATTCCCCATACCAGCTGACGTCACTATAATAATTAAACCTACGAAACTACAGACATTATATATCACACACGAGTCTGGGGTTATTTTAACTTCAGCCAAGCCAAAGCCAACACACTCCTTACTGGTTTAAATAACGTTTCATTAAATTATCTAGGGAGTAACCGAGAGTTTAATTAAAAACAATCAAGGTCAATAAGGTAATTTTTTCTTTAAGATTAACTTTGAAGTCATCCGCTGGCAATGTATATTTATGGCAATAGTAAATGTATATTTACTAGCTGTCCAATATCTGGTGAATAAATTTAACAGAATTTATAATTTTTTCTTGTTTAAACTAGACAGACCCCTTAAACAAAATTCTAAATATTATTTTCAAACACTTGGGAAAATTAAGGAATGCAGGCAGAACATTAAATGCTTAATTTTATGACCTCCTGAAGTTATTTTAACTTGCCAAACTTCCGCTCCAGTTGCACCCTACTCAGACCCTCGTAAAAGACTTGATTAATATATCGTCTTACACGCAGCCTGGTTTTCTGCCCTGCATATAAATTCTAACAAATACACTTGCTTTTTTTATTTCACCTCAGCTCAATTCATTAATTTAAAATGTTTAGTATTTAGCTTAAGGAAAAGCTTATCCACCTGCCCCATACCAGCCCCCTAGGTGTGCAGCTAAGAAAAAATAAAAAAAAAACGACATAGTAACAACAACAACAGCAACAACAAGAAAACAGCAGCGATTTAAAGATTTTCAATTCGATTTAAAAAAATCAGATCACGTGCAGACATAGACAAAGGCGGCCACGATGTAGTGCGTGATATGCACGTCTTACAGGATAAAAATAAAATAAACGAGTACAAATGAACCAGCCGCACCCAAACAGGTCAGAGTTATAAAAAATTCAAAAGACAAGGGAGCGCGAACAAAGGCCTTTACGTATGTGTGTGTCAGTGTAACGTATGTGAGAGGCTGTTGGGTCCATTCGGGACAATGACCAATGACGCACCACACAGAGATGGACCTGAATAAATACCCGGTCGGCAAAGGCAGGAGTTTGAGGCGCTATTAGAAGGAATTTTTATGGCTTCCGTCGGTCTTCCTCACTCGCATGAAAGCATGAAAGCATACTTTCGTTTTGTTTGATATTTTCAATGGAATTTTTAATTAATGACCGATGATGTCGTGTACTAAAAATATACAAAATAAAGTCTGGACTATTAACATACATACATATGTTTAGGAAATTGTTTTGAGTTTTGACATGGTTGAATAAATAAGGTTGTCGCATGGGTGAGAGCGAGTTCCCATAAATGTCAAATCGAAGTTGACATCTCATACAAAATCTGAAAAGGAAAATTAATAACATGAAAAGCCGTTGAAGTTGTTGTTGTTGCTTTTCATTGATTTTGACAATTATGGGTACTGAAAAGAGAGTATCAGCCACGAGACAACCTTATTTATTCAACTATGAGTTTTGATACATAAATGTATTTTTATTTATTCTTAAATTGTCAAG
The DNA here is from genome assembly GCA_943735915.1 of Pherbina coryleti. NCBI lineage: Eukaryota > Metazoa > Arthropoda > Insecta > Diptera > Sciomyzidae > Pherbina > Pherbina coryleti. The sequence continues at coordinate 1,515,108 of OX030951.1, forward strand.
ACATTTGTAAGTTGTCAAATGCGACGTTTTCGTTTTAAATTTTTTTCCGATTATATTTGATAAAGTTTTCTTTTGAAAATTCAAGGCTTTTGTTTTTGTGAATGTCAAGAATTTACTAGAAATACACAATTTAATACCAAATACAATACATCATGAGTACTCATATCAGAAAATATATTTTTACATTTACCAAAAAAATTACCCCTATAACTAGAACCAATCTTTGTAGGGAACACATTACTGTTGCGAAAAGCTGATTTTTAAGAAGAGGCCTGGATTTATTCTCTATTGGGTACGTACATTTATTAGTATGTGTGTGTGTGTGTGTGTGTGTGTGTGACTCGGTGTGAATATATTAAAATAAAGGCAGCTGTTTAAATTTTCAAACGTTCTCTTGCATGGCTAAGGAATGTTGTTGAGTTGGGTGCCTGTATCGCCTAGAGTTTAACCGCCTAAGAAATAGTCACAAAAACTAAAACAAGAGAACATTCAAAAATACAAGCTCATCAAGAATCATGAATGATGTTTAAAACATGTTTAAAATGTTGGCATGATATCACGAATTTTGGTCTTTTGTGTGTTTTATTTTGTCCTCAAACAGCTTTGACGTCTTTTTCTGCCTGTCCTGCAGACATGTTCGCTCATGTTTTGGAATATATTTTGCAATTTCGATGGGAACAACCTTTGAACTAGGTGAAAAACGTGACAGTGTTTTTTTATTGTTGTTTCAATGTCAGATAAGGAGTTAAAAAAATAATTTCTTTGAGATGTATTGGATAAGTCATGTGTTTGTCAAATTGCATGCTTGATCTTGAAGTTACTCTTGACACTTTTGGATAAAACATGTGTTCCCAATTCTCAAAGCATGTTGTAAATTCGGTATAATTATTGTAAAAGAAGGTATACATATTAAAATATGAAATCAAATGAATAACACTCAATTTCTTTTCGTTAATTATGGCTTTACCACAATCCTCACAACACAAGACGTAGAATGAAATAAAAAATATTACTTACATTCAGGGACTTAGGTTTTAATACACTTTTCAAAGGTCGCTTTTATAAATAATGAAGCTTTTTAACTCAAATGTAAGTATGCATTAAATTTGAAGTCACAAGCATAAATAACAAAAAGCGAAATAAGCAACAATAAAAGAAACACTTTATATAAGTACAACGCATTTTAATTTTCCATTTATTTCTTAAAAAAATTACTGAAATTTAAAATTAATGCAAATAATATTAAAAAAAGAATTAACAAAAAGGATTACAATAAAAAACTTAATTAACTGTCACGTGATCATGTAAAATAGAATTAAGTAAAGTGTAAGTGTCATGTAAAGTAGAAAGTAGTAAAAACACAACATTAAAACAAAGAGAACGATTTGGAATATTTATATTGAATGGATATATCTTACAGTGACATTTACTTTACTTGGTGGAACAGATAAAAAGAAAAAAGCTTGCACTACAATGAGAGCCAGAGAAAGAGATTATACGCTCTTTGTTGTATTTGTACCAATAATATCAGGTTCTTACTTGTTATGTCTATTTGTACAAGTAGAATGGATGGTTCGTTGCAGCCCTTTAATTTCAACAATAAACACATTGGAAGAAATTTTGTAACTATTCTTGAATTACACCTGCTCAAACCTATTGCGAGAACACACCAGCAGTGATGCTAAACAGCTGATTCTGGTTTTGGTTCTTTTCAAACATAGCTACCATCTGGGTAAAACTTTGAAAAGGCCAAGTTTAAACGTTGATTTTGATAACTTTTTGCGATTTTGAAATAAGGTGGCAATATATTTCTTGGATTTCTTTGACCACTTTTTTAACTTTTGATTCATAGTTGTCATATTAACAGAGTTGCAACACTAACGTTGTAATATTGATGTTTTCACATTTTTCACATTTCACATTTTTCAAGTTTGCATCAACCCGTGAATACCCCTAATGTTTTATTAACAAATTTTTTACACACTCGATATGTTCTCTGCAACGGCATCCTCTGGGCGTTGGTTTAGTTAAACAAAAAAATGCTCACCTAAAAAGTTGGAAATATTAAGACATGCTGTTATTCCTTAAGAACTTAGATTTCAACATGATAGCATGGCATTCAAAACGGCAACAATATTGATAAAAAAACATCCGATTGAGTATTACTGAGGAACTTGGCTCTATTTGCGTTATCTACGGATGAAACCACGAACCGTTGCAATCCAAAGTGTAGTAAATGAGTTTAACTTAGCATCTCCATTAAGTTGTCGCAATGAACGAGATGCATGCAACTATGGCATGGAACAGCAATAACAACAAACTTGTGACAACTATTTTATCAAAGTTGATGGACCTGGTAGCACATTTACTTCTGGCCAATTCTGCTGGTGCTACAACGAAAGTGCTGTTGTCTATTCTGGATTTATAGTGTTCTTAGCGCACAAGTATATCAAGGATCAACAACCACAACCACAACAGCAACAACTACAGCAAAAACATTAACAACATATTTATCAGTAAACTACTTAACTATGCGTTAGAAAATAAAAAAAAACAAAAATGTACGCGAAGATAAATGATCGCGAGTGCGCACGTTCAATCAATCGCTTCCGTTTCCGTCGTGCCGTCATTTTAATGAAATGCAGTTGAGGAAACCATTTATTTAGAGCATGTCCTGTCGTGCCACATGATGGAGTGACGCTAGCTCGCTTTTGACGGCAAAGCAAATGTTTTGCACAAAAAAAATGTTTTTGCAAAACAGCCCCCACCGCAGTGTGGCCACATAATAAGAAGTTAATGAGTAAACCAAGTCAAGTGTTTTAACAAGAATCTAGCATGATTTTTACATGCTGTACAAATTAATACTAACGGCCAACTACTAATTAGTTTATTACAATGACACACATTATTTTTTCCCGGGCTCTTGAAATCCACACTCAATTTGAACTTCTTATGTTGCCACCTTTTCTTTAAGCACCTGCGGCGTGTGCTGCACTAAGCATAATAAAAAAAGCATTACTTACCGTTCGCAGCAAACACTAGCTTCTTTTCTGGGGCCGTGGACAAATCTGGGTCATTTAATAACATCATTTACGGAAGCACAACAGCAAAAAATGAGTTTCAAGTTGAGTCTCTTCACCCAGAATTGTTTGTTTGGGGCTCGCTTGATGAGGCCTAGCTGCCTAGCTGACTGGCTGGCTGGATGCCTGCAGCAAAAATAGCTGGTAATTTGAAGTATGCAAGTGCGTGTGTTTATGTAAGTGTTTGGTATGTGTGTGTGTGTGTTGTACGCAGGCAAGGAGGCGGCGGTAGTCTGAGGCATGTTTTTGCCACAAATGAAAATAGTGTAAAACACGAACTAATTGGAATTTATGATGCGGTAAAAATGTAAATGAGATGAGTTGTTGTTGCTGTTGCCGAGTGTTCCAAGATGAGGCGGATGCTGCTTAGTGACTACAAGTAAGCGCCGGTGGTGGCAAAATCTGAGCTAAATAAGAATGTGAGCTTGAGTTGCCAGCATTAAAAATGCGGAATTTTTAGACGTTTTTCAAAACACTCTGTTTTTCGGCCAATTTAAAAAGTTGCCACATTGTTTATCAAAATTACTTCAAAGCACACAAGCGTACATTTACATGTACGTGTGAGTGTAAGTTTGTGTGTTTTACTTTGTGTACAAAAGATGCTTTGCTGCAGCCCAATCAACTGCGCCATTGTTCTTGAGACATCGCTCGAATTTGAAGATAATTGAAGTGCAAAGCAACCGGGCAAGGAAACCCAGAGCTGCTGACTCATGACTGCTGCTGTAAATGTCGTGGTTATGTGGGAAATTCGCCAACCAACACAATTGCAGCAAAATTAAAGAAAATCTGAAAATGATGACACAACAAAATAGATGAGAGAACATTTAAACATTTACACATTTTACTGATTTCTACAAAGCAACGACGAAGATATGTTGCCGGTAAAATCGAAGAAAGATTTAAAGTAGTAAATAATAACAGGGTGTAGAAAGATGAGCGAATAGTGAAAATTAAATACAAACAAAATTTAATTGCCTAGTAAAAGCTCAAGTGCACCAACTAGTTCTTGAAATGGACAAGCACAAGTATCTCTGCAATAGAAACATCCAGTCAGTAATTCCTCAGCAAAACCAAAAATATTGCTCAATAAGAGCCAAAAGTTTAGCCAGAACAAATCCAATTTGAAAACAAGTAAAAATAACAATAAATGTGGGCATCATCAGCTGAAGGAATTGGAAACAACAGAAATACAACACATTCAAATAAATTGAGGCATTGCCAAACCACAAAATTGAAACTTGAAGAAAGCAGGTAGGGGTAGTTGCAACAGCAGTAGGCGGAAGTGCATATAACATATATGTTTTATAGTACCCCACATAGATACACACACAAACACACCTTTATGTGCAAAAATATATTCAAGGAAGAAAAAAAAAAAAACAATACCAACAGAGCAGATCCCACAAAAGTACAAAATAATGTTGGACAATTTGAAAATATTGCTTGGAATTTACTACTTAAGCAATGTAAAGTCACACATTCACACACACACACATACTCAATAGCAATACCAACACCGTAAGATAACAAGCAGAGAGCATTGCTTGGTTCACCTCTGGACTGACTATTCGACAGACACGGACAGACTGTCTCTGAAGAGGTCCAACATGATGCAGTCTGAAGATTGGCAGGCAACAGTTAAAAGCAGAAGATTGCAGTTTTATGTTGTTGTCATCCACTTGTGCGAAGTTAGTTCTTTTTTTTCCTCTGTAAAGCTTGTACGAAGCAAGGACTTTTCACATTTCGAATTCAATTTGTTGGCAAGTGGCAAGTTTTTTTAGCTAACCACGACATTTCGAAACAGATGGAACAGCTTCACAAGTGCTCCAAAATATTGTGAGCAATTTGCAGCTTATTGCTAGACATTCGAATGGACATGAACGGAAATGGACCAGGCTGTGTAACATAGTAAAAAAAAAAAACAAACAAAAAATGAACACAACAAAGAAATAAATAAACAATTCAAGCTAGAGACAAGAATTATTTTGAAATCTTTTCGTATTTTTGACTTCTTACTGCAACAAAAAATTAGAACCATAAATAATAAACCAATTTAATGTTACTCATACGCTCCGAATCATTCACACACACACACTCCTTAATGTTTCTTTGAGAATATGGAAAAACATTCGCATTCTTAAGGATTGAACCAGCTTCGTACCGACACTTGCGTCAACCAATTGCCCAAGCAAATCAGAGAGACCAGCTGACTGCATATTGATTGCTTCAAAGATGCTCCAATCACCAAAAGCTATTTTATAAGAGGATTACAAGTGTTCACAGCAGCAACTAACTGGTCGAAGACGAAGCCAATAACCTTAATGTTAACTTTTGTGCTTTTGTGGTAACTTGGCACAAACTTACACATCGACTCACCGAGACCGACTCATTGACTAAATAATTGAGTTGCCTTAAATATATCGTCTTTAAGAATTACCAAGCACAACGCTTACCAAGTCATGTTTGCTAACCAATGCGGCATGAGCTGAATCAGCATTCATTGAAAAGCATGTTACTCTGAATTGGATTAAATAAGGAGCTTTTTAAGCTCTCTTACGCTCAAACAACTGCTTGCAATAGACAATATTCTACACAGGATATGATTGTTGCTAGCTTTTTTTTAAGGTGCTTGATGCAATCAATCTTTTGTGATTGTGCAGAAGAATATCGTAGGAAGAATTTGCTATTTGCTCAACAATAACTGTTGTGCTTTCATCAAAGAAACGCACTGCGAAATAAAAAAATTAACATTCGAAATAAGAAAGAGGAATTTCAAAGGAGAAAAGCACAAACTTTGCAGCATTTTTGAGTAGTTTCTTGATTTCATCAAAGGAATTTGCTAAATAGAAGATGTCGTTTAATTCATTTAATACAAATGATGATGGGTGAGCTTTTGTTATCAGTTCAGTTTTGTGGCTAGTTAATCAATCAGAGTTGTCGTTGTTAAAAGTCTTCAAAAGAGGAACAAAAAATGTTCCAAAATGAAAAGGGATACCAAAGAGCTAATTGAGCCATAAAGCCAAGAGCAACATTAAAAACTTCTGACAAAAACAGCCTTTTATTATATTAAAGCGAGCATTCCTAAGCCTTATTATCTCAAAGGACTTAAAGAGCATATAAGATTATCAATTTGGCGTGTTTTCATTTGCACAAGGGTCTTGGGTGTGACAAATAGATGACATCGCTAGACTCATCTCGGAGAGAGTTGCTTAAGCGACGAAACTGCAAATTTGTTACATGGAATTATAGCGTGCTACTCATATAATCGTTCCACAACCACCGTATTCGCCTGACTTAGCACCATGTGACTTCTAGCTAGTCGCTAAATTCAAGAGACCGCTCCGTGGACACCGTTTTGAGTCGATAGAAAAGATGGAAACCGAAACGAAGAACAAATTGATGGCTATTAATAGAAGGTTGTATCTCAAACACTAATAAATATTTTGACGTGTAATTTGGCACAGATGTCAGTGACAGTAGTGCCAACTTAAAAATAAAAAAAATTTGTCCCTATCGGTATTCCCAAAAAATTTAAATTAAAATTTCTCGGTAATTTTTCCCACATTAGTATGTATAAGTGTTACGGTAAAAAATATTGTCACCAGTAAAGGTTGGTAATAACACGAAAAAAAAAATTCGAGATGTCATGAGGAAGATCGAAAATGCATTAATCATGCAACATCGTTGCATACAATTATTACTGCGCAAGCATATGCGGTATGGTAAATATTAAAAAACACAACTACTTGGCCTTATGACGAAAATAAAAAAAATAAATTATGTCGACGTCATGTCTCGGGGCAGCAGCTTGTAAAACAAAAATGCAATGTTGTATGGAATACTTACTCCCTGAATACAAGTGCTACGAAAAATTTTACAACAGTAAAAAAGGTTTCTTTGACCTCACAAGGAAAATAAAAATAATGCAGTAAAAATGCAACATCAATGAAAAAACGTTGCATGGAATTGAAAATCCGTGACTATTGGCGCTACGGTAAATTTTTATGGAACAACAGTAAGCTACGGCTTTTTGAATAAAACAAAATTTCAGTAATTTAAATGCACCAAATACAAAAGCAAAAATGAAAGGAAAAATATAAAGAAAAATACAATTCGGTTAAGAAGACATGGACACGTATTTAAGGTATTCAGTGCACCAAACTAAAAACCAAAAATAAACATTAAAATACAAAGAAAAATTTAATTTGGACAAGAAGATATGGACAAGTATTCCGTCAATTAGATAAAGTGTTTGGACAAAGGTTAGAACCTGGAATAGATTAGGATTGTAGAAAGTTAAGAGCATGGAATTGGACAAGGAATAGGACAAGAATTCAGACAAAGATTTCGAAAAAACTATGATAAGAATTAGGATAAAGATCGAAACATACCTATAACAATATTTGGGCAAGATTGGGAAAAGCATAAGGACAAGAAATGGGACAAGGAATTACACAAAGAATTGAACTTACTTAAGACTAGATTTAGGACAAAATTTGGGAAAAGAAGTGCGAAAAGGAAATAGATTCAAAAAAAGGGTAAGGTTAAAAATTTGGATATGTATTAAAACAAGAATCTGGACAAGAACTGGGACAATTATTAAGACAAATATAAGAATAAGGATAAGAAGGAGGCTTAGTTTGGAAACAAAGGAAAGTTTAGTGACAAGAATAAGGATAATAATAAATATACGCTGTCACGTCAAAAGCTTCGGGTGTTTCCACGATAAAGTCAACTTTTTAATGTGTAAGAACAGCTGTGCAAGCAAAATATAAGATTGCCAAATGTAAGGGTGAATCTGCTCCGCTGTAGTCCAGCATAATTTTTTCGTTTGCAGAATTCAAACAATATCAGATTCCATGATGCATTATTATATAACGAATTAATGGTCGTGTTAATTTAATTTTTATTTAATTTTGTCACTGCATTTGTAGCGCCCGTAAGGAGGCTTGGTAGGTATAGAAAATTGTATATATTTTGATCAGTATCACCTCTCGAGTCGATTTAGCCATGTCCGTCTGTCTGTCTGTCTGGTTGTATCTAAAAAATAAAGATCAAGTTCGAAAATGAGCTAAATCGGATGAAAACCCCGCCTACCTCCCATATAAAGAGACTTTATCGAAAAACAAAAGCGAATATTTTCTGTTAAGATTGACGAATTGATTGCTTAAGACATTTAATATATTTTGGTTCGGTTTGGTGGGTGTATTTTATCTTCGGCCCAGTAGAAGATTATTTCTCACTAGTCCTGTTGACATACACCAAAATTTTGTGAGTACGTTTATGCTACAAAATCTAAAATTTTCCAATGAAACCGTCAAAATTCATCTGACACTGTTTAGCGTTGTCGAGGAGCAAAACTTGAAAGGCAACACCCTAGCATTACACTTTAAACGAAGATCAATGATACACTTTGTTGAATAAAATTCATGAACATTTTATGCTGATCGTTTAAAAAAGGATTTTGTATTATTAATTTTATAAAAACGCAGGATTAAGGTTTATTCTGAGTAAAGAGTTAATGCTTGCATGAAATTGTCAACACTTAACACATTGTGGTAAATTATTTACCACAATGATCACTGCGTAAAACATCATCAAATGTCAAGAAAACACAAACTGCCCCAAACATAAGCAAAGGCGATTCTTGAGAACACACGTATGCAAACACACAAACACACACACACACACACTTAGCATATCGTCATCACCGCATAATCATCAGTTAATTACTGCAATAACAGTCATTCGTTGCTCCTGCTCACCAAAACGCTTGGCTGTTGGGTCGTCCAATGTAAAGCGAATGCTTTCTGTACAAATAGAAAACATATTTTCATGCTTGCATTAATTTGGTTTGTATCCAAAGCCATGTTGACTGTGTGTTGTGACCAACAAGCATGCACATTTGGAAGGACCAACGGTGGCCAGTCAGATGGTGGGCACAAGACAGCAATCACTAAATTGATTTCGTATACAAATTCCAGCTCGATCCTGTTTAATTATGTGTGTTTCAAGTAATGTTGGGAAGCGGTGGAAAGGGGGTTACCTGAAGTTGGCTTGCATTGTCTTTAGAGACATAATGCTTTGGTAATGCAGTGTTGGGGGTCAGTGTTTCCCAAACTTTTAAATAAATAAGTAATGTTAAGCCTTAAAGATCGCTTGATGTTTCAAAGGGCGTATTCAATTAATTGATCAACCACACATAAATCTTCCCCCATAAAAACTGTCACAAATCAAGAGACTTTCGGAGCAATGAGAAATCATTTGCGAATGCTATGCAGCTGAGTATCTTTTTTAGCGCAGGCACCAACAACAACAACAACAAGAATACTCTTAATGTATGCAAAGGTAATGAAATGTGTGAAACCTATGGTATGGTTGGGAGTGAATCCTTGCCAACTCAACATAAGGCATAATCAGCAGCAGCAAATAACAACAACAACAACAACAATAATGTCAGCAGCAATCATATCGGATTACAGCAGCAACAACGCGATAACATAGCATAAACAATATTCCGTCCACTCATGTCCTTCAAGCAAGAGCAACAGCAACAATTTGCCCACCTCACCAAACTTAAACTCAAGCAAACGCTTATAAATATGTATATGTACGTTATTCTGTACAAATTCCATGAATTCAAAGATGCTTTAAAATGTTTGGTGCGATTATGATTTTGGGGTTCCTTCATGGATTTCACTAAAGTTGTAATTAAATCAGACTTGTTTTTGTTTCTCTCCGATTTTCATATGTCACTAAATATAATTGAAATTTCCATCAAATATCCTGGCTCAGCAATAAAAGTGTGTGTGGGTGTATGTGCGAGAGTGATGATAACGAGAGTGGCAGGCAGCAAGCCAGCCAGACGTATCAGTGACAGAACGCTGAATGTGTGAGGTTTGCTTGCGGTTCTGACGTTCCTAATTTCACGCATGAGGAAGAATCTTGTTGGGATTACAAAAGACTTCATTATAACTAATTTATGGCAATTTGCAGCCTGAAAGGATTATGAAGCAAATGATATGATTTGGGACTGTAAAATTGCAAATTCCTGAGAGCACAAATCAATAGATATGCAGCACAATTAATATTTCTGATTTGTATCTCATTGTTAAGATGTAACGATGCCACACCATCGTTTTAAACACTATCAAACATTTTCTTTAATTGCAAAATCGTGTCACACTAAAAGGAAAACCGCGGCAAACATGAAATTTCATTCATCCTCTTTCTTCTGTCTCCTCCCTGACAACGTCTTTTGCGTAAATTTGCGTAAATGAAACATTTACACATTAGCACACACTGGCACAAACACAACTAAATGTTCAGATTTCCCAGCCGTGCTCCATTCAACTGAAGGGATTTGCTTGAGGATTTAGGTTTCCAGCGACTTTCTCGCCGTCGATAAGTTATTCATTTGTTGCAGCTGTCTTGACGAAAAGCAGTCGCGACGCAGAGTTAGCAGATTAAATGAGGTGCAAATGAGCCTGCTGTGTGAATCATAAGAATTGCCAAGATTTCATTGGCAAAGTGGAACAGGGCGAAAAGACGAGCACGAAGCAACAAGTCTAACAATAAGCATTGTACTGATAGTGCAGGGTGGAGTGGGGGGTAGGGGATTTCCGAACTCAAAGACAATTACTCGAACATTTTATTAAGCTATGCACAGGCACGTGCACGCATACATATGCAAGATATCACCTGTATTCAGGATATTTACATTAACAACATCACAATTACACCAAATAATTAAAAAAACAAGAGCACACTTTAAGGAATTCGATAGTGAAGACATTGCGGTAGGAAGCGTTGATATCTGGGGTGGTGTTTCTCGTTTAAGTGTTCATGATAAAGAACTTCATTGGAGGCGCAAAAGTCGCGATTTTTGTCAAAAACAGTAGAACGTTGGCCAAACCTACGTGAAAGTGGTTAAAGTGAAGCATTCCAGCAGTGATTCATATTCGATAGAGTAGAAAAAAAAGTATTCAAAGGTCTATAAAAAAAAGGAAATCAAACAAGAAGGATAATGAAAGTTCAGAAGGACACTCGTCATTGTTTTTAACTTAAAAATTTACAGATAACTTCGATAATACAAAATGGAGATCGCCAATAAGGCCGACGCTCATATGATCCCCGATCACGTCCTTTTTTACGCTCATTTTTCGTTTGATGATTATACAGACGGTCATTTGATCCCTGAACACTAGTACACTTTTCGCTACTTTCAATACTTTATGCAAAAAAAGTATCACGATCATGAGTATGGTGAGTGTTGCTATTAAGCAGGTTTCAATACTGCTTTCATGCATTTCGTACTAAAAGTGTACAACTTTCAATACTAAAAGACAAATGTTGTGAATAATTGCACAGTGCAACACTGTTTTGATCTCGTGATTCCATATTATCATGGTATAATAATACAAGGCAGTCAACTGCTTATTTTCTCTTTAACAAAAAAACATCTCCTGTCAAAACCGCTGCTTGTGAAAATGCGTCTGCAGCAGCTGAGGTTGTTGTTTTTTTTTCACTTCAACGTTTTCAGCATTGTTTGTGTTTTCAATGGTCGATTCTGAGCGCTCTCTTTTTGAGTAAATTTTTTGACAGGAGATGTTTTCCCAAGCAACTGTCAATGCTACCATGTATTATTATACCCATGGCATAATAATACAAGGTAGCATTGACAACTGCTTATTTTCTCTTCTACAAGAAAACATCTCCTGTCAAAAACAGCTTTTTGTGGAAATACATCTGCAGCTGCTGTGGTTGTTGTTTTTTTCACTGGAACTTTTTCAACATTGTTTGTGTTTTCAATGGAGATTGTGAGCGCTCTTTTTTTGAGTATATTTTTTGACAGGAGATGTTTTCCCAAGCAACTGTCAATGCTACCTTGTATTATTATACCATGTAAAGGGTGTTTTTTTTAGAGGTATAGAACTTTGAATTGAAATAAAACACAAGAAAATCGTTTTAATGTCCATCAATTTGGCTTTATTGGAAGGATAATTTTATGCCATTAATGTTTAAATATGATTTCGGGCATGTGGTCGCCGCGGCTGGCTCGAATAAAGCCAATTCTACAGGTCCGATTTTCAACCACTTTTTCGAGCATATGGGGCCGTATGTCGGCAATAACGCCACGAATGTTGGCCTCCAAGTCCCCTAACGTTTCTGGTTTGTTGGCGTAGACGAGCGACTTCACATATCCCCAAAGAAAATAATCCAATGGTGTCAAATCACACGATCTTGGTGGCCAATTGACAGGTCCATTCCGCGAAATTATGCGCTCATCGAATGTTTCATTCAATAAATCGATTGTGACGTGCGCTGTGTGGCATGTAGCGCCGTCTTGTTGGAACCACAACTCATCCACATTCATGCCATCCAATTCGGGAACAAAATAGTCGGTTATCATGGCTCTATACCGGTCTCCATTAACGGTAACTGACTCTCCAGCATTATTTCGGAAGAAGTATGGCCCAATGACTCCACCAGCCCATAGAGCACACCAAACAGTCAGTTTTTGTGGATGTAATGGCGTCTCAAGGATCTCATGTGGATTCTCTTCACTCCAAATGCGGAAATTTTGCTTGTTGACGTAGCCATTCAACCAAAAATGAGCCTCATCACTGAACAAAATTTTGCGATGAAAATCAGCATCGAGATCAATCTCATTTTCGGCCCATACACCAAAATTACGACGCATTGCATGGTCTCGCGGCTTTAATTCTTGCACAAGCTGGATCTTGTAAGGTCGCAAGCCAAGATCTTTGCGCAAAATCTTCCATAAAGTTGATGGACAAAGCTCCAATTGCTGTGCACGGGGGCGAATCGATTCATTCGGGTCCTCTTCAACATTTTGCTCTACAGCGGCAATTGTTTCTTCGGTGCGCACTGTTCGACGTCTCTGCGGATGCGTATTATCACATAGAGTAAACGTAGTGCGAAAACGACCCATGGTTAATCGAATTAATTGCTCTGATGGACGATTATGTCGACCATAAAATGGACTGAGCTTGCGGTAAACTTCGCGAACTGAACCATTATTTTCAAAATAAATTTGCACGATTTGCAAGCGTTGTTCTTTTGTCAACCTGTTCATGATGAAATGGCAAACCAAACTGAACATAAATGACATTAGAGTTGCCAGATTTGACCACAAAATGCCAGTTTTATCTCTATTCGAAAAACAAACCCCTAAAAAAAAACACCCTTTATTATACCATGCCATATTATTTTCGAATCATTTGGTGGCCATTCTGGGCAAAATAAATTCCCTCGCTCACTCTCTCAAATTTCCCTTTTACATTGAAACAACAACAATGCGAGACCGTGATGAGCCCGTGAGCGTCTGCCATAACAACGGCCTAAGTGGGTCATATGCCAAAAAGAGCGGGATCAAGTGATACTGTTGCGGGAATTCGAAAACGAGTTCACACGAATAGTTTTCAGCAAGTTTAATCCTTATCGAAGAATGGAACGTCGTAAAAAATTACCCTTTATTAATGAGAGAATTTTTTAAAAAATGTCTGAAACGTGTTGATTAAATAAAGCAATTTACTCCCATCTGAGCACAAATATTGTCAATAATCTTTAAAATCATATATGTAATACTTCTATATTGGCAGCAACCTACATTTTCAATGAATTTCAACTACGAAAGCAAAGAGAGATAACCTTCATAAAATTTTGTTGTTAGTATTAGTATATTTGAATATTTGAAAATTACTACATTCAAGAAAATATCAAATCGTAACAGGGGCGGTTGTTAAGAAAACTGTGTTCCCCAAACTTAAAACAAAGCAAAACATACATATTTGTCTTGCATAAATCATAGGTACGCATCATTATAAGACAATTACAACACCAAGGCGTGAAATATGATTAAATTTTAAAAAGAAAAATTTAAATTTCGTCTACATTCGTTTATATATTTTCTCGCTCATATAACAATATATCTGCACTCTAATGTTGACGAATGTACCTTGAGTGTACTGCCAATATAGAAGTATTACATATATGTTTAAAATTGTTTAAAAATATTTTTAAAGCAAGCAAAATACTCGTATCTGAAAATATTTGGTAAAAAGAAAAAGAATACGACAATTGGTTTAGAGACTATCTTCATGGACTAGCTGGACTAGCTGGATGGACAAAATTATGACAAATAAAAAAATCATTGAACTTATCAAATTCACAAACCACTATTGACTATTCCCACTTCAAATTTAGTGTGTTCCTATCTTAACTGGGCAAGAGTGGGTTGAATTTTGTCCCAACATATCACAAAGGTTTATTTTTCAGTGGTTCAAATTTTGTCCCATGGTACTTCAAAGAGTTAACACGAAGCTTGTTTATGAATAACAAAAATTTAAAAAGACCTTTAAGACATGAACAAGCTACTGAACTTTTTTCGTCTTTAAAATTTTCGACTTCATATATTTTTCTTGGTATTTTGAACCATTTTTGACTGTACAAAATTTTTTATTTGTAAAATATTCACATTCCAATTAACTATATTCATATCTGAATGGAAAAATAAGTGATCCTTAATTTTAGAATAGAATTTTTTGAATTGGCTCAGTCCAGTGGTAACAACCGTAAGAGTCTGACATTTATTAGTTGAGTATGTCAATGATGCCCAACATTAAACACATTTTAGTTAAATTTGACCTCAGCTTAAAATCCGAAACCTCAGTTGAAATAGTTACCAAAGACAGTTTTTTTATAGAGTATAACACCTCTTCAATAGCATGTTTATGCCGCAAGCCTACAGCCGTACTTTCTCTCACAAATTGCTCCACTGTAGAAGAGAGCGCTACAATGAACATGAGTTGAGCTAAGTTTCTTTGCAACATTCTACAAAATTATCCTACCGATACATTAACTCAAGGACACACACACGAACACTGCACACTTGCACACATAAACACACATGACAACACAAACACCAGTGGAGATGAACTAACATGTGTAACTTTGAATAAAATAACACTGAGTCAACAAAAACAACAGCAATTCGAACAGAGTTCCTTCAAGAACAGGAAGAAAAGAACGGGGCAATAAATTTTCACATGTCATGTTCACGAATTCAGTTAACAGGAGGAAAGAGGACTCAAAGCGGTGCAAAATGTTAAACATGCAATAAAGAAGACAGTGTCGGCACCTACACTAACACCAACAAACGTTTGGCTGCTGAAGCAAGACCTTTGGCTTGTTGTTCTTGTTGCTTTTGTTGATTTTATTAGTGAAAGCGCGCTGCTTCTTGGTCTTACATTACAAATACATCCACTTAAGCAAAATAAGTTAAATAATTCCGTCTGACAAGAGAAGATTTTTTTAGTGCTGAACCTCCAGCACTTCCTCCAGGGCAAAGCTAATAGAAGCTTTTAGAAGCTTGCCAAACAGAATACAACGGATAAGGATTTGAGTGATTTGTTATGGTTTTTGGAAATGTCAACAACTGAAGAGAGAAATAAAAATACTGAATTGCTGCCGAGGGGTTAAAGGCGACTTGTTTAATGAAGTTCCAACTCCAGGACAAGAAATCGAAAATCTTGTTTGAGAAACTTAAACAAACAAAAAGGAATGGGGTAAATTCCGTTAAGGGGAGATACGCAGTCAGAACTTTTTTTTTTTCAAAAATTTTTTTTGCATTTTCTTAAAGCCTTAAAATTCAAGAATATTTGGTGAAAATTTCAAGTTAATATCTCAAAAAATAACAAAGTTATAGCCTACTGAGTGAACCGCCTTCTAGAGCGCGCAGTGCTGGCGCTTATTTTCAAACGCGTTTTTCTCGAAACCATGTTTTCAAAGTCGGTGACCAAGATTTCTCAAAGCTCAGTGAAGCGATCGTTTTGATTTTTTTGCAGGCTTATTGTACACATAATAATCTCGTACTTGTCATAGGATTTTTTTTTTTTTAGCTTCGTTCATTTTTTATAGGCAAAACTATGACGAATTTTTGGTCGAAAATTGTTTTTTTACGTTTGAAAGTCCGCCATTTTGTGAAAAATCAATATTTTCAAAAACGGCTATGACAAGTACGAGTTTTAAGTATCTACTTTAATAATATATTTCATTTTTTTGTTTCAGATGAATTAAGGAGGAGCAATCTTGGTCACCGCATTTCACCTTTTTTTCAGAGCGCTCTACAAAAACTGCTGTATCGACCTTAATATTAAATTTTTTTTAATAAAAAAAAACTAAAAATACTCTTGAATGTGTATATTTTTAGGTATAAAAATCCTCATTCAAAAATATCCCATAGGTTTCGTTAAAAAAATTCACAAACATGACCTTTTTTTCGGCCTCTGGCTGCGTTGCTCCCCTTAAGCATTTAACTCAATTTGCAGCGATTGTTTCTGTCTGCACAGGATATTAAAATCCTTATCAGATCAAGTGACACACAAGTTAGAGACGAATGCCACCAAAACAAATAAAAAAAAAACAAAGACAGGAATAAAAATAAATTCTTGTTAATGTTGCTCAAACGTGAAATATTGTCATTGTGTGTGGCTTTTGTCGGGTAGCAACATATTCAGAGCGACGCTTCAACGATTTTCAAATGTCAGACAAATTCCTTTGCAGCACGTGGATATACATATGTATGTGACAAGGTAAGGTAGAAATCATCAGCACCAACAAACATACATATCTTGAGGTGCTTTCCAGAGGCATTCATATTTTTATTGTCTTGGATTCTAACATTTATTGCAACTTCTCTACTTTTCGCGCATATTTATTGCATGCCATCAAATTTTACTTTTTTTTATTTTTCTGTTGCAATTTGCTGGCCAATTTTATGCACCATTGTTGAAAGAAGCTCTTTTGCCTGGTTGTCTTTGTGGGTAGTCTTCATCAGCATAGCCGGGCGTCGCGGCAAGTCGTGCCTGCATTTTCAATTTCGAAGCGAAAAGATTTCCACGTCAGCACTCCTTTTTCGGTGCACAACAACGACAGTAGCAACAATATTGCTATCATAGACGCAATCGTCTTGACGTTGGCTGCACACATTCGACCTCGAATGGCATTCGAACGAAGCAGCAAAAATTTAACAATTTCAGTTGTTGCTGTTGTTGTTGTTGTATGATGTTGCAGCAAAAGATATTCAATTCAATCTCATGCAATTCTCTTGCCATGCTGAACATTTTTCTGTCGGTCACCCCTTATATTGTTGCCATTGCACGGCACCCCATCGCTAGAGGATTAACTCACCGCATCCTTTGTTGTCTATGTTTTCAATTGAATTCGCATTGAAGGAATTCGTTTCTATTTTTCATGCAATCAGCGGATCAGCAGCACTTGTAACTGAACTTAACATACACACATGCACACGTTGACGCCACTCACACACACATCCAAGGATGTCGTTTATACAGTCCTACTCAACGCGTCTAACGTGTAATGTTTGTTTCGGTTTTGTTTTTCTATTTATTTTACTCACATTCAGTGAGTAAAAGTTTCTATTGCCATTGTTGTCTTTGTTGCTGTTGTTGCTCTGATGTTGTTGCAGTGAATTACATCGTTGCTGCATCAAATGAATGCCCATCAAAAGAACAATGTTGCTGCTATTTCCTGAGTTGTTGCCGTCCTTGTTGTTGCTCTTGCTGCCATCAATGTTGCTGTTGTTGTTGTTGTTGTTGTTGCTGGTGCTGTTGGTGAGAATTTTCGATATTTCAGCTGTTTGTGTTCTTATGTTTTGGATACTTTTTAAGTTTTCGTGCAAATTGATAGCAGAAATTTCATTAAAATTTCATGCTGCCAGCAACTGATGTTGTTGGTGTTATTTTTCCTGGTTGGATCATAAAAAGCGCAACTCAGAGTTAGAAACTAAAAAGCAAAAAACGATAAAAATTATATAAAATCCGCAATTGGGAAATTTTTATAATTTTGTGGATTGCTCCGTTTCCACTTTCATGCATTTTATTTTTTCTTACATTTTATTTTTGTTTTTTTTTCTACATTCAATGATCCTTTGCACATTTTTTTTATCTTTTTTGGTTTCTTGTCTTTCATGTTTTAATCTCTGCTGACCACTAAACCCGTTATATGCTCTTGAACCTAGACCTTCGTTAGGTTCTCGTTGCATCTTTCGTTGACAATTTAAGGATTTTTCAGTTTTACTTTTTTTTTGTCACTCCTCTTTGGTAGTACTTTGTTTTTTATTGTTTCGCCCTATGCTCTAAAACTCCGCCTGCAGCAGCCATATCTTGTGCTGCTTTATGCATCGCTGCATTTGCCGCATATGGCAACGCCATCTGGTGTGCAACGCTTAACACATGAATGCAAAGCGATGCGATTACGATAACGCTGCTTCTTACGTGCGTCCTTTGGTGGTGTCCTTACGGCTTGTTGGCTGCTGTTGCTATTTTTGTTGCTGCTGGCGCATGTTTACGTCGTTATTATATTGTGCAACATGCTAAAGTGCAACACGTCCTCCTCCCCTTTCTGTGTGTGTGTGTGTGTGTGTGTGTGTGTGGATGTTTAGTTTAACTATATTTGAAATTCTATTCGAAACAGCGACGGCTGGTTTAAATCCCAAAGGATAGCCAACTGATTGTGAGTCAGCAACCAGCGAGTCAGACGACTTGAATTGCTGATGATTGCTTTCTTAGCCTTTTTCTTACATCCCGTTAACCCTTTCTCGTTTTCGCTTCTGCATATGCTGTTGGGAAATTCGACTGGGAACGATAACGGTGGATTTTGTGGCGTCTATAAAGTGCATCCCGGAAAAACACTAGAACCGTAAATTACTTTTAATCCATGGAGAGTGGCTGTGTTAAGGATTTGTTAGTGTGACTTGTAGGAGTTTTGATCGTATAGTGGGCGAAACTCATTTTTCAATAAGTGAATATCTGCACTACAAAAGAGCATAGCTATTAGTGTACTCATATTTACCCAATGAATAAATTAAAATTAAATTATTTATTGTGATTGCTGTTTGTTAAAGGTTTTATTAAATTTTGTATAACTTACATCATATTTCAATAAGAAAATAGATGAGAATAGAATTGTGAATTACTACAATGTTTGTTTTTAAGAAAAACCTGACATTACTATGTAAAACCTTAAGTCACAAAAGTCATATTTTATTTTGTATTTGGGCAAAGAAGAGAGATCGACAGTCTTCAGTTTTTTTATTTAACTATGAACTGTTAGCTGTCATGAAGATCCATCGAAGAATATTTGTTTTTTGTTTTATTCCAATAAATTTCCCTTTTTATATTTTTCTATAAACAAAAATTGCAAAGAAAGGTAATAAAATAGTAAGTAAATTACTAAATGGAGTAAATGGAGGATCACTGCACTCTTGCAAAACGATCACATTGAATCACGAAACAACGTGAACTACTATGGAACTGTAAGGTAACGAGTGATATAATCAACGATACTCAATAAGAATTCATCAGGCTCTTATCTCTTATCCTCTATAAGTTTGAGTACGCAATCAAATAAATAAATTGAAATTATAAAGTACACATTTTCTCTTTTGTGGATGGGGAGAAAAAAATTCTAAAACTTCTGAATTAATTCTATGTTTAGTCGCCACATCTGGAAAACGCACCCTCTGTTTTCTCGCACTCTCGCAAACAATACATTTATTTAAAAAGGGGAAAATCTTCACGGATAAAAGTTTTAGTCTTCAAATTTTATACGAGAGTCAGTTTTATAAAAAATGAGTGTTGTACAAAAAATTAGTTGTATTGACCAAGCAACTCATAAACTTAAAATTCGATGGCTTTGTTAAGGTTATTTATTGTCTTCATATTTGTTGCAAGACAATCACCTTTTATTTGAACATATGAAAAGAATGAAAACTTGTCATCGTTTAAAATTGTGAGCTAAGTAAACCAGCCTTGGCAATTCTAGGCAATTCTATTACAAGACGATAACTCAAGAAGTTCACTTGGAGGTATTACATTCATTGAAATGGAGAGTATTACCTTCATTTTGGCTATAAGTACCACTATTATAAAAATAATGGCTTAAACTTATAAAACGAGTTAATATTCAAGGCAGTCTTATAGACGGAAATAATACCTGTGTCGCCATATCATTTCAAAAAACTTAAAGTTCATTTTATGTTAGAATGACATATTTCGAAGAGTATTTGTTTTAGCACGTTTTAAAAGATTTTGTTTTTAATAAAAAATTGTTTTATTTAAAACTTATTTTTTTTTTATTTTTTTAACTACTCGTAGATCGTAATATTATCTGAAATGCTATTTGTTATTAAATTACTAGGAAATCCTGGAAATGATGGACAAATGAAATATTTGTGAGGATTGATAGAATTCCTGCTATAAAGAGACCTTTTTGATTTGAATATGCTTAACTGTTAACCTGCCAGTATTTATCTATATCGCTTAAACCGCGCATAAAGTAAAAGATTATCTGGAGACTTAAAGGCCTTTAGAGACAATAAATTCTTTAAATGATGCTCATGGGACGTAACCACGCCTACCTCCCATACAAAGTGACTATCTTAAAATTCTAAAAACACCCAAAAATTCCACAAAAAAGAATTTTGAAATTTTGCATAAAAGCTTTGATTTCATATAAGGAATTTTGAAAATATTTTGTCAAAATAGAATGAAAACTACGCCTAGCTCCCATAAGAAGTAATGTCATCAATATGGTTAAATCTCTAAAAATTCTACCTACAATCACTTAAACACTTGAAATCCTTGAATTCTGAAATCAAATACTTTCAGCTTTAAATTGGTCGAAATTGGATAGAAACCACTCCTACATCTCAAACAAAATTATACCATCAAAATAACAAAAAACTTCATTAATTCCACAGAAATTAATGTATTTACTTCATATTTTATACATACATAAGTTTTGATATTTAAAATGTGCATCGTGCTTGAAATTTGGATAAATTCAATAGAAGCCTTTTCCACATACAAGCTGACGTCATCAAAATAATAAAACCTTCATAATTTATATGAATTTTGGGAATATTATTATTAGGATCTAATATATTACACATTATATCTTGGTGGTATTTTAAATTAGGCCAATCCGAAGATAATAGTTTTTCTTTCATTCCGGCGGTAATTTGTTTAAGTCCTTGTAAGCCAACGTCAGTTTCCATGGTCAGTTTGAAATGATCAATGTTTTGGAACATTTCCTTCTTTAAGTGAGGTCATCACGAAAGTTTTGAAATTTTAAGTTATGTTAACCAATATTTAAAAACTAATATAGTTTAGTTTTAGTCAGATGAAACTATCTTCCCTCAGTACTAAGTGTTTTCCTTAGTAAAGATACACATTTGCCACATATACGAATGTAAGGTGAAAAGTTCCTGAAAAATAAAGGAGATGGCGCCACAATTGCAAAAACCATGTGATATTTGTGAAGTGACATCTTTAACTAAATTTTTTAGAATATGTCATTCAGAACTTTTTTGAAACCCATCGAACAAAACTTTTGTTAAGCCCAGTCATCATGGAGGTAGCCATACAAAAAAAAGTTTAGGGCGTGAGTAAGTTTTAGAAAACTACTAAGTAGCTGGGACAAAACTGCTAATTTGTATGGCTGTGCTATTATGTTTCCTGAATTTTTCAAAAATAAGTATTGTTATATACTGTTTTTTTATTTTTGAGATGATACTGCCTATTAGAGTGATTTTTTATTTTGTTTTAACTCCCTCCATTTTTTGCCAATTCAATCACTCAATAATTGAGAGTATGGCTCAAACAAGTTGTTTGAATCGAAAAAGGAAAAATAAATATTAACTCTAAGAACAAATGTCAATATTTTGATTTAGTTATTACCCTGCCTCTAAACGGATTGAATACATATAAGGAGCCAATCCTGGAAAATATTGTATTATCAAAGAGTGAACATTAAACGAATGACTTCAAGTCGATCCTTTGTGAACTTGTGAACCCTCGCGAAAATGTTATCGAAATCTTGAATTACCCAAGCTTGTAAAAATTCCCTGCAATTTGTGGAATTCCGAAAGACTTGGCAACCATGAATTGTTGCTGTATAACGTGTTGTTTTTATTGCCTCACGTTATTTGCAATTGAATTTCGCTTTATGTGGAATTTTATTTCCACTCAATGTCAAAGCGGCTTCATTACTTTTTCACTTACAACGTTAAAAAAAAAATAAACCAAACCAAGCGGCTGCTCAGACTCAGCCAGACAGTGGGTGTATTTTTATTCACATTTGTACACATGTGTGTGTGTGTGTGTGTGTGTGTGAATTTTTCTCAAGATTCCTGCTCTGTAGTGAATCGGTTTCGTAGTATTATGTGTCGTCTTCAACGTCACCTCGTTGCTTTAAATGATGGCTTGTCTTGACGTCGTTTAGTCAGCAGCAGTGTTTAGAGAAGTGAGAGGTGGATGGGTGCGAACCGTATTTTCTCTCACTTGAATTCTTGACGGCACCATATTTGATTTTTGCAAGAACATCGAAAAGGAAATGCGATTTAAATTATTTGATTTCCTTCATCGTGTTTTTTTTCTTCGCCTTAATTCCTTCCGCTGCTCTGCAAAAGCTGCTTGGAGAGCGCGCGCGCACCATTAAAGACGGACGTAAAGGAATTTATGCCGAATTCCGACGCAAGCATTTTTACGGTTATGTTTTTACGTTGACTACAACGTGTAGCACCCTAGCGTAAAGGCAATCTCAGTTGGAAAAGTTCTTCCACCTCAATCTAACAGTCGTCCTTTAGGGTTGGGTGGGTGGCAAACGTAAATTTGCTAGTTTATTAGCGCAATTCCATTCGCTAATTAATTCGAGGAATGTGAGCAACCAACAGGCGTTTGGGTAGGAGTCGTAAAGCAGAGAGAAGATGGGAGGGAAAAATAAAAACGAAGATTATCTGCAGCAAAATGACTCGTAAGAGATATAAAAATAACAATGATTCTAAGAGTGCCAGGAAGAAGGGATGAGTGCGCAGGTGGATGAAGGAGTGCTTGCTGGCTTCACAGCATTAAATTTGTCAGTGTTTGACTCTTGTGCGGTGGCTAAAGGTTGTCTGTGTTTGTAAGAAGTGAGAAGAGAGAAGTGATAAACAAGAACCTGACTCACTGGATATCTTAAGCATTTGATTTTGCTTTGCAATTGGCATGAATTGCATTATGAGCTCACAACAATTACAACAAAAACTAATAAATAATAAAGAAATGCAGCTTTAATCAATTGGAATGTGCTAGGACCAAGGCTCGCAATCACTGGACGTGCATATTTTAACGCATTCCAAAAGGATTTTTTTTCCTTGCTAAGAATTGCTAAGAAATGTTTTCACATATCAAGGACGTGATGCTTTAAATTGTAAACTGCAAGTACCTTAAATTGTCCTTGGCATGCTTGTGTGTGCTATGTGTGTTTGTGTGGGAGTGCGAGAGTGATTGTGTGTAACAATTTACATACTCGCCCACAATTAGTTTTTCATTCCATTTTGATGGCTCAGCAGTTTTTGTTAATTATTGCAGAGGGACAACGACAGGCGGATGCTCATATTCAGACGCTCACAGCCGCACTTACCATCACACACACACACTGACCATAAATTGGTTCACATTTAAAATTTACATGTTGTTGATATGCCAGCCATTATTTTATACTAGCTGATAAATTGCTATAAGCGCACAGACGGACAAGCGGACGGACGAATGCTTGTTCAAGGGTTCAAATATTTATGCTGTGCTCTGTGAGCCACGTTATTCAATTTAAACGCCAACGTTTTTACAGAGAGGCGTGCATTTAAGCAACAGGGGGTGTGTGTGTGTGTTTGGGCGAGTTGGTCAACTAATTGGTTGAAACTGGTTGGCTGTAGTGTCGTGTTGTCGCATCCTTCGAAAGTGCTGTTTTATGAACTAGATGTTTTAATTAATTTTTTCAAGCCAAGTGTTCAATAGCTCAAAGGATCTCATCCGACCACAACAAGTGGTAAGTATCTTCCATAAAAAAATACTTTTAATATCCTTTTAGTTTATTACTTTCTCTAAAGACAAGTAATTTAATTTTTTCCTTTCCTCATTTAGAGATTAAAGTCAGCCAGATTTCCATTTGTTGCCTTGCCAAACCAACACTAAAAAATAGGTATTTTTGTCTCCTTTTTATTACTGATCAAAACTGTCGGCCTGTCAGTTTTTGTGTGTTAAGCTTTGGTTAAATTATGTGTTTTTTTTTGTTTTTCATTTGGCTGCCAGATTGTTGCCAGGATATGAACAATTTTTATGTTTTAATATGAAAAATGAGCAGAAAAAAAACAAAACAAATAAATTTACGGTCGAGCGAAGTGCAGCTGTCAGGCAAAGAGACACAGCCAGAGTGAAGAAATGTAATGTCTGATGATGTGCTCAAAATTTTAGAGAAATTAAAAAATGTTTCTTTGGGACTGTAATACGGTGATGTAAGTTCGGGATGGGGATGTAGGGTTGTTAACATAAATTGAAATTAGAACAAAGTAAAGAGCAGAGGAATGAAGGTAAGTAAACAAGCTGCAGTGAAGGAGAATGACACTAAAAGCAGTTAAATTAGAAAACATTGCTGACTAATTGCTAGCTTTGCAAGGAAGTTTTTTTTTTCTTGTGACATTCATTAATCAGGCCAATGATTGGCTATTGGAGCAATAATATTTATTATTGCAGCGGAGGAACATATCGATTCCAATCATGTATATTAAGAATGAGGTCAATGCACTGAACCAAAAAAGTACATTTATTTTCATTAAAATTGTTCATAAATATTTTACACTAAGGGAAAAAAATATTAAATTTATCCAAAAACTTTTTTAATTTATCCAAAAAGCGAGTCATTTTTGCACCAATAACGCATTTGAATAAATCGACTACGTAAATATTTAAAATTTATTTGAATACTTTTTTAATTTAATTAAATATTTAAATATTTAAACAGAATTAATAAAAAATATATTAAAATTATGCACGAATTTTTTTAAAATATCTTTCAAATATTTACTGTTACTATCACATTTAAAGAAAATTTGAATAAAAATATTGAATTTAAAAAAAACATATTTAAATTGAATATGTTATTAATGGTTTTATGGTAATATTTTCTTATTGCGTTCATCAAATGCCATTGCCTGTATAATTTATTATCGCTTCACTTTTTTCGTTCTCTAATTTATACTATTTTTGACAGTTGGTGCACTAATATTGCACCAACTGTCAAACATAGTATAAATTACAGAACGAAAAAGTAATGTACAACATATGTTTAGGCAGAAGCAAATTATGCAGGTAAATGACAACCGGTCCAAGATATTCTTGAAAATACCGAGTTGCCACTCCACCCTACATAATTTAATGTCTTTGCCAAACATGCATAATATATTACTCTTGCAACAATAACTAAATGAGAACTGTAAGAACTGCAAATGCAAGAAATAAACTCAGGAACAAAGTGCGATGCTGTTGCTGCTTGTCGGAGTATGTGTGTAAGTGTGCGATGCTGTTGCTGCTTGCTTGTATGAAATATGTGTGTACGTGTGTGGTATAAATAAAATTCAAATACGGGAAAAAACGAGTTGTAAGGAATAAAATAAAATTTAAATTTATAAAAAATTTATACTCAGGCGTGGATAATGCTAATATGCGTTATTTCCCTTAGTGTACAGACATTTTTTATAGCTCCTAAAACGGACGGATTTGTTCATAATATATATGTTCTTCTCAATAAATTTGCTGATCAGGTGTTTTCACTTCATGGAACCGCACATGCTCTGTAGTTGTTGGCACTAGTGAATTAGCGATTTCACTAGCTCCATTTAAACTGCACTAGTTCCAATTCAATTTACATGAGTATCAAGTTTTATGTGAGTATATTATAGGAAGCGGTAAATTTCTATCTTTGACATTATTATTTCCTTGCTACAGAACAAAAAATACGTCGACATAATAATCTACTTTCGGTCTTTCAATCTGAGGAAAACCCGACCCGAAAGTTGTCCGTGGACGGAGCATAACCAAGCAAACGGTTTTTAGAAAAACCGGCCATGTCGCAACTGTACCACTTGAGCAAAGGAGAGCTATTAATGTTCAATGGTACGCAGCGATTTGTTTGCCAGAAGTCTTCGGAGAATTTCGGAAAACCAACCACCGAAGAAAGATTTTGGGCCTTATTTCATATTATTTGGGGATTATTTAATTTTCCATTTCGGGTGGAAATTTATAATGAAATAAGGTTCAAACGGCTCCACAAAATAACCCCCAAATGAAATAAGACCCAACGAAAATTAAATAAACTCCAATTTACTGAAATGAAATAATGCCCAAATGCAATGGAATAAACACCAAATGGAAAATGAAATAAGTCCCAAAATTTGGGGCTTATTTCATTATGCAATAACACTCAACGAAAAAATTAAATTACTCCCAATGAAATATCCCCAAAAAATGGAATAAGCCCCAAAAAAAGAAAGGTTTAAGTTCCAAAAATATGCGCCTTTTACAGAATGAATAATTTGTAAAAGGCGCATTTACACAGACACATTAAATAACCCTCAAATTTATGGAATGAAATAACCCCCAAACCGAATGAAATAAAAAAAAAAAAACAAAATGAAATAATCCCTGGTGTTATTTCATATTTTATTCATCATTCATAATGAAAATGTGTAGACATTTTTGGGGCTCATTTCTTTTTTTTTCATGGTTTATTTCATTTGTGGGTTACTCCGTGGATCCGGCTCAAACTAATATATGAAATAAAGCCCAAAAATTTTTCATACGAACTACAATAACAAATAAAACCCAAAAAATGGTGAATCGGTTCCTCTATATAAATTTTGGGTGTTTCCAAATTGTCTGATTGAATGTTATACTTATAATTTTTTTGGGGCTGAATTTTATTTTTGATTGTGGGTGTTATTTCATTTAAATTCACCTTAAATACTTTGTGCTTTATTGATGATTGAGAAAAATTTAGGTTAAGTTGTCACATCGACAGATCGTTCTACTTGTTTGCTATTGTTGTCATATCGAACAACCCCTTCACCAACAGCTACATTAAATATTAAACCCTAAAATGCTTCCTTTAACCCTAAATGCTAATGTACGTAAAATTCACGTATATTTTTTATATAAACAGCATAGTACTCTCACCATTCTAGGGTTAAGTAAGACGACAAATACGACCGCAACAACAAATTAATATGGAGCGATATTAATTAAATCTAACACAACGTTGTCGTTCATCGTTGACACTGATTAGACGGAAGTGTCTGCCAAGCACCGCAACAACATAAAAACAGGACAATAACCAGGAAACCATCCAAGATAGTTTCCCTTTTCAATGTTTCTGTTCGTGGCTGCAGCGAACAGACAACATGTTGAACAGGAACAAGAACTGGTTTCATGTCCGTCATAGCAGCGTGCCTCATGCGACTACAGTTGTCCATTGATGAAAGAGGAACTTAACACAAGAGACTCCAACATTGAATATGCTGTTGCTGCTAACATTTTAAATCGTTCTCATTTTTGGTGATTGGTGCTGTTGCCACCAGAAAGTTAAATAATTTCCATGCACGCCGACGTCAGAGGACATTCTCAAAAGTTAAAATCATAAAATTTTTGGCAATAGAAAATGAAGATGAGACAGCAGAGATATGAAATATTCGATGAATGTACGAGGGCGAGAGCTAGAGCTAGAGCATGTGCTGCAGTGGAGTGCAGAGTGAGGAGGTACGCTGTGGAGCTTGCTTCTTGACTTAGATGTCATGTTCGTTCGTTTGTTCCTGTCAGTTGGGGATTTTATTAATTTTTCCGACAAGTGAAAAATTGTCTAATGTGCGGCTTTTTGCTTCGTTTCTGTCGTCGATCCAGGCACGGTTCTTATAAGAACTGCCATAAACGTACATAGTATGCAGCTAGTCGATGTATGGGTCTCTCTGAGTGTGTGTGTGTGTGTGTGTGTCTGTCTGTGCACTTGCAAGGAGCAGCTGAATTTGTCATTGCAACATAGAGAAAATCCTGAAAATTAGTCTCCGTGGAAATCAGTAGCTATGAAATATAAAGCATTTATTTTGCTCAAAGTATATAAGTGATATTTTTTTTTTTTCTTTTTTTTTTTTTGTAAAGATATGGTTTGTTCAGTTAAGATGTATACAATATTGTTTGTGAGTGGGTTTTAGTTGTATTTCAGAGTGGAATATTTCAAAATCAACACTTTATGGGTTATGGGATTATAAAAGCAAAGTTACAAAGAAACAGAAATAGAAGTATGGGCTTCAACTGTTTTTTTTTTAAATTTCACTAAATTGATTCCTTTCTCTTCCTGATACATACAACATCTTAATTACGGTACAACTTCTTATCAATGAAAAGCCTTTAATGAACCCATTTGGAAGGCTTTCCTTATCGAAATTAATTTAGAGTTAATTTAAACAAGTTAAAATACATAATCTGTACATAATCTTGGATACAAATGTCTTCTGGGAAATGTGTTTGAATTTCTTTGGAGCTGTTTTGGTTTCAATTAAAAACATGTAAAGGAAAGGAAAACCAAGTTTAACACAAGTAAATTCCAAGTTTCGAGCCTAAGCAATATGTGATAATGATGTAGACCGGAAATGTGAACATCGAAAAACAAGTCAAAATAAAATATCCACTTTATATGAAGGAGCTAACACTCATACCTAGAAGATATAGAAGATTAATTGTAAGAGAAATACACGAACCAACACTTTTACGTTTGTTTTTGTTGGCATGCACAAGATGTTCTGCCTGGAAAAATTTTCTGAATACCTATGATAAGAGCTACAGAAGATAATTGCAAGGAGACTTCCGAGAAAATAATGAAGGTACATATTCAGCTGAAAAAAGCAAAGGGATAAAACAAAATCCTATTTTCCAGTCACTTTGTTTTTTTTACGAATGTAATTAAAAAGGGAATGAGTAAGAAAGGTTGGGAGCGAGTGACACATACATAAGAACATATGTATGTTAAGATAACTGACTTATGTAAATGATGTGCCTTATTATCCTTTAGAAGAAAGCATGACATATGATGTGTTTTCTTTTAGGTGCGACTCAGTTTCTCAGTTTCTCTTTGAGTACACAAGTAAACAAAGGGAGCAAATCTTTGAAGAAAAGTGTGAAGAGTAGATAAATAATCCCTATAGAGTAGGATTATTAAAGTAACAAAAATTAATTTCATATAAAATGAAATAATATAAAAATGATACTTATTAGGTAGAAGCAATTTGTTCCGTGCGAAAATGTTCATGCTGGTCGCATTCAGTTTTGGATGTTACCAACATGGATAAAAAATTACCCTCTCTAATACTTATTATAAATATAACTAAATAGTCTTAAGAGAAACAATGAGGAGCAGAAAGATTAATGTACGTTTAATAGCTCAAAATTGTCTTATATGCTCATCATATATATTCACCCAAATCTCCATCTGCACTCATTTTCTCACTTTTAATCAACTTAAATTAAAATTTCATCAATATTTACAAGAAGTAAATACATAGTTAGTGAAGTTTGTTGAAAGGATTGCCTTACAACTAGAATTGACTGAGGTTATGGCATAGCAATTGCCTCAGATTCTCAAACATACCTTTCTACTTCCGGTTTCCCGCCAGGCTTAGAATATTTTCGACATGTTTCACTTGATTGACTTGATCTATCCCATTAATTTATCAACCCATTTCGAACCAAGGCCGACTTGACTGAATTGGTTTCACACCTGTTATCCTTAGCTCAATGCTAAAAAATATATATATATATGTATATAATGAATAGATTTAAAGAATACGTTGGCTCCACATCATATTACATTTTCAGCTCATATAAAAAGGGGGAAATTTTATTTTACTCGCATTTCTTCATATTTCGCTCTGAAATTGCTAGAAGTGTATATGCCTCAGTATCGTTTTTAAGAGAGACACTTTCTATCGTACTTAGAGCATGGTACAAACCTAAAAAGCGTTACTAACAATTGAGAAGAAATTTATTTATTTTGAAAATTTATCAAAAATTGAAAATCGCGGACTTATGAAACGAAATTATATAATAAAATAAATGCAAACGCAGAACCCCTCTTTTAAGGCTTAGAACAAATTTTTGATACCTTCAATTGGAGTGTAGCATATTCGATCAAAACAAGTGGTAGTGAGAAGAGTCAAACCGGATGGTTTTACGACGGGTGAGGCCAAACGTTGTTATGTAGCAAAATTACTTCTTCATGTCTTTCAATAGCTTCAGGCCGATTTTTGGTAAATGCTTTCTTGAAACGAATCAATTTTTCGTTTTTTGTTTTCCTTTTCAAAATTACAATTTTGAATGAGTCGTATATTCGTATATTTAATACGTAACATATGTTTAATCTATTTTTAGTCATTCGTATTCGAATATTTTAGACATTAAGTCAAAAAAACCATTTACATTTACACTTTGAAAAATTGACACATTCAGCCCTATCGTGAATAAAATTTCCCCCGGAATTGAAAAAGGGAATTTTCATTTTTTAGACAGGGGAGGCTTTTAAAGATTGTTTTTTTCTGCTAATTTTAAAAATTGACGATGATTGGAAATATTTGTGTTCAAATTTTTCAAAAGTTCAGTAAACATTGCTAAAAATACGAAAATTCCCTTTTTTAATTCCGGGAGAAATTTTATTCACGATAGGGCTGATTATAAAAACTCAAGCCATATGCATAGCTTTAACATGAAGGTAGTTCCAGTCTGGTCAGATAGCTACAACATTCATGTAAAATCATTTTTTCAAGTAATCATATCATAATATCTATAATATAAGAAAAATTTGATTAGGAAGAGAGCAAATAAAACTTTTATGCAAGTGTTCTAAGATGGTCGAGGTTTTAAAAAAAGTAATTTGAAGTGCTATTATCATAGAAAATTGACATCTCATCTCTTCAATAGGCTTCAATAAGATGAACCTTTTCTAGAAAGACAACAATGTTCCAATTAAATTATTTTTCAAGTATAACTAGAGTATTTAGAAACATATTTATTTAATACTATGTTCACACGAAGGCCGAAAAGCCGCTTTTTTGACAATAATGGCTTTTCAGCTAAAAAGCTACATGATATTAAGTTTTTCGGCATAGAAAAACTGTCAAAGGAAAAGCATCTTTTTGTGTGCTTTTTAGCGAAAAACTTTGAAAAGCTGGTTTGAAGTCTGTTTTTTGTAGTAAAGTCAAAATCTATTACTAAAACCCAGGTTGTCACTGATATTTGACATTTCGTCTGTCTGTTGTTTTTTTTGTGTATACTTGTAGCCAATAGGAGTATTTTATTTTCTGATAACAATGAAACAAAACGCAATAATAAGAAACATATGACTACTGTGCGTCAAATGAAAAGCTGCTTTTCAAGTGTAAACACCTATTTTTGAAAAGAGGGTTTTCAGCTGAAAAGCGGCTTTTCGGCCTGTGTGTGAACATAGTATAAGCACAGAATACTTTATCTTCCAGTAAATTTCTGGAAATATTATCTAACATTTTTATACACATTTCCGAGTTCCATTTCGGAGTTATTTAAATAATATGACAAAACTGCCCATTTGATTTGTCTCTCAACACTGCTCAATTGAGCTCATCTTAGGGAAATTTTCAATAGCCTTAGCTTTTAATTAGATCATTAATATAAGAACTGTTTTTGTACTCGTTTCCAGTAAAGATTGAGTAAAGTTCGAGTAATAGAGAGTGACATTTTGCTTGTTCTTCTTCTCTCTCGTGCTGGAAAAATGTGTACGGAAACGCTTTGAAGTAACTTCAAGTTCAAAATTTTAAATTTCCATAATTTTTTACTAATTTTAAAACGCTTGTGGCAGAAATATAAACAGTTGGCCACCCTATTGTGATTAAATTTTTATTGTAGCACATTTCTTAAATAATCCCCAATTTTATTGTACGCTGTCCAGTGCACAGTTATTTAGAAGCGCACTTTCCAACGAGTTGTGGCAACCATTGGTGCATCGTTTGGTTGGCGCGAAAACCAGCCAAAAAAATGTTATAAAATATTTTTTCCAACTAGTTCCAACTTAACTGTGGCCACAGTCTGTGCTGCCGACACTCGCGTTGCTGGTGTCTGCTCGTGGTGATGTTGCTGCTGACGATGGACTTGTTGAGGCTGTTGGCAATGTGCTTATGTGGCGTATCAAGTTAAGTCGAGTGAAGCTAGACGTCAGCCAAAATAAAGAGTATGGCCAGCATGCCCAGCTTCGTGACTACAGCACGAGTGTTAACGAGGGCTACCAAAGTAAGGTGGTTAAATATTTTGTTAATTTAATAATATCGAAGGATATTAGTCGCATGGTTGCTAACTGCTATGTGTAAATATTTGAAAAGTTCAAGATTTTGCTTGATTTAAGAGGATTATTCGAGAGGATAGAAACCGAAAAGTTTAAATGTTAGAAAGTAATGTTAGAAAATTTGTTAAAATCTTTTCTTCAAATATGATGATTGCAGCTTTGACATCAACACATTACATTTTCGGGAAATACTCGGTCAAGCGTAAATGGTCAGGTAATATTTTGGAAGTCTTTCCTGACTGAAATAGCGCCAACCAGATTAACATTTAACAAGGATTTTTTCACTTTGGCCTATTACTTGTGGAGTAGTCACTGTGTGGTAGGTAAACTGACTATGTACTTCATATACGCACACACACACATAAACAGTTTCCTGTCGATGAGAAAGCGTTACTTAAACATTTTATTCATTGCACTGCAGTAAAACAATTAAAACATTTTTATTAAATTGTGAGCCCTCAACGCCAGGTTTCCGCACAGGTTGTGGCAGTAAAAAGTGGGTTGTTTCCTTCACAGAATGACTTAAAGCGACAAATTCACCTGCACTCAATTGCGAAAGTTTAGGCTGCCAGCTGCGAACTAGAGCTTTATTTTGAAATAAATGAGAAAAGTTCACCGTCATTCTTGTAGTTTTTGTTTGTTGCTGGAGTTGATTGCACAACAACTACAAGAATGTCAACCAACACAAGAGCAAAAACGCGGGAAGATAGGGAGGGTGTTCGTGCAAAAAAATAGTTAACTAAGAACAAATACAATTACAAGAATGTAAATTATTTGAATTAAGTGTTTTCATGACATTTCAATTTTGGTTGGGGTGTGGAGTAAAGTAGAAAATGGAAGCCCATTGGAAAAAAAGAAAAAAAATTATAACTAAGCACTTTTGTGGAAACGGCTCTGGTCGTTGTCATGAGTCATAAAGGCCTAACTGTAATAATCACATGCTGGCAGACGCATCTGTCGAAATGAAAGCGAGCCCATGTAAATATATGAGCATACCCATAGTTGGAATTGTCACAGTTTCGTTAAGTTTCGGTAACTTTCATTGGTTTTTTCAAATCGCTCACAGCATAGGCAAATGTCAAACAATTGTTTTTTCGAATTTTTTAAGTAATAATTGAAACCAAATATCAAAGACTACGCTTTATTGACATTTTTTATATTATTTTACATATTCATTTTGAACAAGATCTCTTTTTTAAAATAATAACAAACTATTTTTGACACTTCTCAAAGTCAGTTTATTGCATTAATGGTCATTTTTGATTTTGACAACATCCTATAGGGTTTCCTTTTAGTTTTTGGTTTTAGCGTAAGCCAGCTTTTGGCTATTATGGTCAGGCTTTAACTTAGGTTAATTGTGATCATAAAGATAAATGCCGAAAGTTATAACCTTTGGTTCAACAAAATAATTCCAGCAGATTAACTATCATTAAATGTTTTCAAAGCTAAAATTTAAAACTCAGATACTTAAGAAAAATTATAGTCGAGATTTTATAGAAATCGAAATTATTACAACTCCTAAAGAGTTGGATATAGCACAAATATAGAATAAGTTAGAATAAAAAATCACAAAATAATGATCATATGCAAGGGTTGACTAAACTTTTTCGAAATGGGATGTTAGCTTAGAAAGTGACAATGAAGTGAAACATGTGTATAATATTCTAGGCTTGGTGGGAAGCCTTAGAAACATATGAATTGGAATCTGTGGCAAGTTTTTGCTTTTACCTCAGTCATTTCTTGTTTTAAGACTATCCAATCACAAAATCAATTATAACTTTTTAAGTTGTAAATATTGATGAATTTTCAATTTTAGTTGCTTAGAAAAGAGGAAAGAAAAGCAAAAAGGAAGGAACATGGCCTGACCGGCACTCGAACCGGGACCTCTGGGGTGTCAGTCAAGCGTGCTACTCGACTGCCGAGGCTGCACTTAAGAAATGAAGATGTAAGGAAACCAAAAAAGGAATAGATAAAGATATTGAAGAGAAAGCGATAAACAATTAAGGCCTTGTCTTACTCCTCAAGATAAGACTTAGCAAAAAACCATAGCATTTATCTTGTTAGAATGCGACGTATTCAAAAACACACATGGAATGAATTCGTGTTAAAAGTATTCTGTACCTTAAGGAGTGAAAGTTGACTTTGCAGCTCACATTTTCAAATGCTCTTTTCTTTTATTATAAAGTATGTACTCTGACATAAGTAAAAGACTATATCTTTTAAATGGACACCACGCAATATATTGCAACAGTCTATCCTCTTGAGACATTTTTCGATTAGTTTTGAAATATTTCGCGCTATATTCTGGCCATAGCTTGAATATGGGCTTATAAGTGCACTTAACTTTGAGATTTATCCACATCACCACGGTCCTTCGCACAGTCACACAAAAAAGTTCACTGGCGTTTTTATATTATCTCGGTGGTCAATTGACGTCGCTGAAAAGTAAAATTCCCCGTCCTGAAAACTTCTTGTAGCGCATAAAGCCAAATCAAAATCGTCATTCGCAGGCCAAAAAGATATGTTATCATATGAGTATTGCGTTCCGCATTGACGGTTACTGTCACAACTTAATCGCTTTCGATGAAAAAATCCGGTCTGATGACGCCTTCAGTCCATAATGCTTACCAAACAGAAGCTTTTACTGGAACTTTAACGGACTCTTCTCAATTGAGTATTTCCGGAGCCCTAAATGCGATAAGTTTGCTTGATTACGTACCCATCAAATAAGAAATGGGCTCCATCACTGGAAAAAATTTCGTTTGAAAAAACGTCATTCACAGCCTGTTATCCAAGCACCCTGCGTTGTTAATAGTAAGGGGGCTTCAGTAGGTCCGTCTTGTGGATTCTATATGTATGGATATAGGAATAAATTTACTTGCAAAATACGCCAAAATTAACTGTTAAGCGGGGCAAATTTGCTGTAAACGTTGAGGAATTAACAAATTCGGTTCTTCAGCCACACTTTCACAAACCGCACATTTTTTCTATGGAAAATTATTTGTATAGAAACAGAAAAAATAATTGCGGTTTTTTATTTGAAGATTCATTTTGAAGATTCATCTATTCTTCAGAAAATGAATATTCATTTTACTGAACGACGCACAAAGAGATATTAAAATCGATATCATTTTTGGCTTATGTAAAGAAAGATGGGCTTATCGCCAAGTAAAACCATTTTCTATAACAGTTTGTAATGCTGCAAGTTATTTGAAAAATTGGAAACATGGAAAAAATGGAACCGTTGAGAAGACTATGATAAATTTTAAAAGTAATCGTTCACATTCGTCAGAATATTCAAACAGTTCTTCTCGGCTTATCAATTCTAAGCACTAATGATTAATAAACATGATGATCAGTATGAACCACTTAATTTACCCCAAACGATTCGATAGAAAAACATCACTGGTTTTATGCATGTATAGCCGCCTGGTGTTGAAGAATAAATTGTCTTTATAATTTCTTCGGTAAGTTGGCCTTAATAATATTTGATTGGTTCTTCTTAATGGCTCAGCAGTTTATATTTTTAGTAGAGCCTATTCCATGTCTGCGTTGTGCCTTTGCTAACGTTAAAAACCGAATGTGATCTGTTCGAGAATTTTTTTTCGAGTTGCCAGGTGGCATAAAAAATGCAGATGTTAAGAATTTAAAATGTCAATTATTCAAACGTCAAAATATTAAACCGTGATTTAATGCCATCAGTTGTAAATATCTTTCGATTCTGCACAGATTCATCACCGAACCTCATTCCCAAGCCGCTGTATTTGGACAATACAAGTAAGTACTTAATTACCCTGCCTGCGCTTAATTGCCAGACAATAAACATCAATTAGCGGTTTTTATGCTTATGTATGACCGCCATTATCATCCGGTAGCCTGCTGCTGCTCGCTGCAATGATCGTTTGTGGCTTATGACAAGGAGACCTGCCATATTGTCTGCCGTTTTGATTGTGTTTGCCCGAATCGCCGCGAACCTTAAACTGCGTTAAAGCCGCAGTCATATATTAATAGTTTTATTCCTCTTCACTTCCCACAAATAGCCTCTCTTTGCTTCACAGTTCAACTCAATGAAAAAAAGACAAACTGTTTAACATCCATTACTTGGTTTGTGCTAAAGTTTTGTGGTGGAGTCAAGGTGAGGGAAGCGAAAAGTGTTTCCACGTCCGCAATATATTTCATTCATTCATTCATTCATTCACTTGAAGGACTCTACTTAAGGTAGGACTTTACAAGTGGAGCAACTTTAACTTTAACTGAAATCAGGAAAAGGCACAGAAATAGAAATGCAGGCAACTAGAACGAATTCGACTCAAATCAAATTAGCAATTGTTGCTTTTGTTGTTTTGTTGTGATTTTGTTGTTACTTTATTTGTTGTTGAGCAACAACGACCAAGCGATTTGAAAGCGTAACAAGCGGTGTAGGTTTAAGTATGGCGTGTCTAATGGACACCGGAAGTTTATTGCTTGAAGTACTTTAACTGTTGGCGCCCATTGGTTCAAGTCTAGTTATTACAAAACACTTTGCTTTGTGTTTCGATCAAGTGTCGAGAAGTTTTAACATTTTGCTATAAATGATTTTTTTCCCTTTTAAACAAAGATGTTTTTATCAAAAGGATTGAAATTGAAAGTTCGAGAGTTTTTCTGAGAGAAGCCACAGAACTCAGAGAAACATCAAATTGTGTTGCTTGGAAATTAATTTCAAACTTCATGATATAAATACTTGGCTGCTTGGGCATTATATGGGTACTCACATGAAAAAAATTATACAAAAGGAAGAGCAGAATAAAAAGAAAACAATAGCGTTAATTTCGTTTTTGCAATTAAATAAATACATTATTATTTCACGAATAAATCTTCTTGACAGCGAACAGCTGTTCTTAATTCCTCCCTGCTCTACACTCTACTTATTACATTGATCCAAAAAGTAGAAAAAACGGTTCACATTTCGGAATGGTAATGAAAAAGTTGCATAACGCAAATGTTATTCTTTTATGAACCACCATCTGCTTGTAGTACTGTTGTGTGGTTGTTTGTGTGTATGAGTATGTATGTGTGTGCATAGTAAGTTTATGCATATATGCCCGTGTGTGATGAAGAATAATGTCTAGAATTTCCCTCAAGAAGCCAAAAATTCCCTGAATTCATTTGAGTGGAATTGTATTGTTATGCATTAGAACGTAAAGCAAACGGAAGCGGAAACGAACAAAAAATTAAACAAAGCTTGATAATCTGTGCTTTGCCAACATCATCATCATTGGCAGCACAGGTGGCAGCACAGTGGACAAAATGAAAAAGAAATTCAAATATTAGAAAATCATTAAAAAAGATAAAGACCAACATTTTGCAAAGTTCTAGGAGCCAGTCAGAAGTCTAGACTGGAAAGACTGACTTTAAGTCGAGAATATTACAAATGTAAAATGGGTAAATAGCAAAGTTGAAAAAAGAAATTATTAAAGTCTAATGGTAGAAAATTTAGCGTTTTAGCGATTAACTCACAAATGATGAAAAGAAATGATCGCACTCTTTCCGAAATGCTTTTGAAGCATAGATATTGCTTCTGGACGCTTCAAAATTTTTTTTTTTTTTTTAGCTTTGAACCAAGGATTTCAGGTAGAATACCTATTCAGTCAAGTCTGCCTTGGTTCGAAATGGGATGATAGATTAGTGGGAAGGAAAGGGCAATCAAGTGAAACACGTGTAGGATGTTTTAAGCGTGGTGGAAAGCCAAAGAAACATGTGAATTTGAATCAGAGGCAAGTGTTATGCCTTTACCTCAGTCAATACAAGTTATAAGGCAATCTCATCCACAAACTTCTCTACCATCAACTACAACTTCAAGTTGTAAATATTGATGAATTTTTAATTTCAGTTGATTAGAAATGAGGATAGAAAATTTAGAAAGGTTTTTAAAGCGAAGGACCATGGCCTGGCCGGGAATCGAACCCGGGACCTCTGGGATGGCAGTCGAGCACGCTACCAACTCGACTACCAAGGCCGCAAATTTTGTAATTGAATTTTTTCTGATAGACTTTTAAGGTTAATGATTTTAAAGCCGGGGCCAGAATTTGAAAATTTAGAAAAAGGTTTTTGATTTAGACTCTTATACTTTTATATTGAAATTCAATTCTTATAGTGCTTATGGGCTATGGAGATTTTAAAGGTTCACAATTTCAAATTGGTTAAAAATTTTGGTTATCCTGTTGAATGTCTAGGTTGACGACTTGTATGTACTTACAAATTATAGGTTTAAGTGCCTTTTAGTAATGTTGCTATTGCATTGATATCGAAGGGAAAATTAACGAAAATTTCAAGATTGCTAAACAGTTCTTTACTCAAAAGTTGAAAAACCAATAGAACAGAGTTCAGGCATGAGTAGTTATTTTCAGAGTAAATGCAGGGTAGATTCAAGTGTACATTTTTGAGCACTTCAAATTTCAAATTTTTGATTGAAACAAGAATATTATTATTATTAAAAAACATTAACTTTTACTCATTTGACTCAATATAAATGCATTCAAAATGCTTTCATTCATCGTATGAATGTCCCTGTAGCGGCTGTGGCTGAATGCGTGGGCGAGCGAATATTTCTATGCAAACGAAAAGGGCGTTCGCAGGTTCAAGTCCCATTGACACCTAAAATTTTCACAATTCAAATTAATTAATCTAATTTTTACAAAACAATGTCCATAATAGACAATGGCGAACCTCTTAGAGTAAACTATGGTATGTATATCATCTTGAGATCATGAACATTCATGCAGTCATTTGGAGTCGACATAAAAGTTTTAGGTATAGTTTTCGATAATTTGTCAATAAACATCTAAGAATATGCATTGTCAATTCAATGATCATAAGAAGCTCGGTGAAAATCCTTTATAGGGCAGAAATAGTCGTTTCTTCAATGAATGTCCCGGAAGGATCTCTCGAATGGTCAAATTGCAGAGACTATTGAACATTAGAGGCCATTTACGATTATAAATACAATGGCACAGAGTTGAATTATAACATGAGTAATTAATAGGCCACAACGACCATTCTTATATATTCTTATATAACTCCGGTAATATTGTTAACCACCAAAAATAACAATATTTTTTGTAAAATTTATACTTTTATTTATTTACACCGTATTTAAACCGTTCTGTGTTAACTTTTTCATTTCGACAACTGTTTCGATCACCATCAACAAAAATAAACAATCATTAGCAATATAAAAGTTGAGTGATTGCGCATTATTTTGCTCCACTGTACTGGTCGCAGTGTGTTTACTTATACTCTAACATATAAGCTCATTAATAAAATAAAAGCAGATAGAATCCATGCGGCATAAAAATTACAACATCACTTTTGGAACCCCCGCACAAACCCACCTACGAATACCAACGTCCTGGCCACCATCCTGGCTGACATTCGTGATAAACTACAACAATAGCTACAAATAGCAGTAGCAACAACAATAGTAACGACAGAAACAACAACCAACGACAGAAAAAACAAAAAAAGAAAAAAAAAATTACAACCAAAAGACACGCCATTAAATCCCTTTAGAACTCAATTTATATCCCATAGCAATTTATCTAAACTTTCATACAATGGCAAAAATTCAAAGGCAGCAAAAGTAGAATAAGAAGTAGAAGAAGAGACAAAGAGAGAACAAAAACCAGCAGAAGCGGCAAAAAATTAACTTCATAGAAAGGCGGAAGGAAAAAAATAAAATAGCAAAAAATCAGGATGGCGGCGGATGGCGGAACATATTGGATGGAAAATAATCTCACATCAACTGCGCTACTTAAACATATGAAGACTCACACACTTACACAAAAACACAGACACATACTCTCATCATAGATGTGTGAGTGACTAAAGCAACAAACAACTAGGCCATGTTCCACGTTGACGCTGTGCGAAGAATTCTTGAAAGAAACCAAAAGAAGTGAAAAACAAAAACCAAAAGGAGACAAACTCTAAACAAACAAAACAAAGTGTTGCTGTTGTTGTGTCGTCGTCGTTGTTGTTCTTGTTGTTGATGTCTTTGTTGCAATGACGGTTTTGTACAGCAAGTGTTGCACGTGCGTCCTAGAAAGGCGGTCGAGTGGTGTTGGTGCAAGGTGTGTAGCAAAGGATGAGGACTCTGCACTTGACTTGATGCTGCTCCTCCCCGCCTCTCCTTCTGTTTTCCCTGTGATGTCACTCAACTCGCTCGCACTCTGAGATAAACTCTCTTTCGCCGCGAAAACTATGCTTTGTTGTTGTATGCATGTTTGCATGATTATTCAAAGAAAACAGCGTCTGTGTGCATGCAAGTAAAGAACAAGATTACTTTTTAATTTGTCCTTTTATGCTGCTGCTACTGCTACTGCCTAACCTATTGCTTTGCATTTTTCCGCCTTATAAATTTTCCCTTAAGTTAATGATAATGTTTTTCTTAGCGGCTGCATATGATGAAGCATAACTCTCGGGACGTATGAGTGACACAGAAAAACTTGAATCCTGCATGTGTGTATGTAAGCAAGTTGCATAAGTAATAGTCCCAATTTGAGTGAAATATATTATCATTTATAAAACAACTGCAAAAAGAAACGAAAAACTTAGGATTCCTTCCTTTTTCTAGAAAAAAAAACTGGGCTAACACAGACACAATCATTTTATGCGATTTGACTTAAGTGCAGTATTACTTCTGGAAGATAGGTGCTTTTTTAAAACTTTTGTTGCAAATATAACGAATGAGTCACTATCGACCTATGGTAATCGTGAGTATTGTGGTGTCTTGGGTCTGGATCTACAAAATTTAAGACTTATTTTTAAAACTCAATCGAAATAATCTAATAGAGAAGAAAAGAGCCAATTTTCACAGTTTTTTGATTTTTCCGCTAAAAGTAAAGCAAAATATTGTTCAACAGCTTAGCGCCAGGGCTGCAAAGTTTGCCATTAACATTTCAACATGTAAATATAAAGCAACAATTTTTTTCTCAACACTGTTATTTCATCTTATGCCGTGTTAAACATTCTAAATAAATGGAGAAAAAAGTCTGGTCTGGTCGCTACTTTGAACAAGCGAAAAAAAAACTAAAGTAACTTTTATGTAACGTATCTGTGTGTGCGCAGTAAAGTGCAAGAAATAGTGTTGCCAGACTGCGTGAATTTTACCCGTGAAAATAACTCACCCCTCTGGATGGATATGAGTGCTGGTGAAAACCTCACTTTCGACAGCTAAACCACTAGTATACACATAGGGAAAAAACTAACTTCGAATTTTTATTCAAACATTTTGATATATATACAAATCAGAACAAAAATATAGTTTTTATTCAAAGAAACTGAATTTTTTTTCTTTTA
The DNA here is from genome assembly GCA_943735915.1 of Pherbina coryleti. Classification (NCBI taxonomy): domain Eukaryota; kingdom Metazoa; phylum Arthropoda; class Insecta; order Diptera; family Sciomyzidae; genus Pherbina; species Pherbina coryleti. The sequence continues at coordinate 1,556,798 of OX030951.1, forward strand.
ACAACAACACTTGTCAATAGAACAAGTTTTTTTTCCTTAAATTCAATTTTTTTCTTTCACAAATGTTTTTTCTATTATCAAAGCAACTCCATAAATTAGATCAATGTCGGGCATTCTGTCGCTCGCGGGCAAAGAGCTTTCTCTGCCGCAACACGTACGCTCCACACGTACGCTGTTAAAGCTTTTTACACACTGTTTTAACATTGGAAAGCTTTTGAATGCACAAATACACATAAACGCCAAGATTGCGGCTGTGTAAGAATACCCACCAATGAATTAGATCAGTGGTCATCAAACTCTATACAAGCATACTTTGTTTATGTATAAAAGCTTATTGAAAGCTTTGCACTGAAAAAAATACTATTTGAGTCTCAGTCCAGCTTTCATGCAAGACGATGGTTCGCTTGTTTGATTATTCAGTGGCGCCGGATATGTATTCTGGTGTATTACAAATCTATTGGAGAGGCGTGAGGGGGAAATGTTTTTAAAAAATTTTGCGATTTACGTATGCTTACTACAGCTCATAATAACATAATTCATATCGAAGAAATATATTAACATTCAGTATTTTATGCACTGTTACAAAAAAGGAGAAAACTTTAAAATAGTAAAGCTTTCATAATTTAATTTCAATTTTTAAAATTCAATTTTTATTTAGAAGTGTCAATACTTACTATACGAAACTGTGTCTTTTTTTTGTTTTTTTTTAATTCTTTAGGTTTTTTGTCGTTTTTGATTTACATTGAAGCTCAGAAAAAATATTTTCTACAAAAAAGAATTGCAACTCCCATTCAAGTAGAGACATTTTGCATAGCAATAGCAAAAACTGATATTTTTATGAGTGTAGCACAAGTTGCGTATGCGCAGGAAAAAAAAAACAATCTAACAAGCATGCATGTGCCGCAGGTATGTCCTGCATGAAATTTCAATAGATACTGACGCAGTTCAGTGCTCGTCCGTGAGTTAATATGTATACAGAAAGCTTTTAAGCACAAAAGCTCAAATACCCGTGGGCATAGGCTTTGATGATCACTGAATTAGATTGACAATATGTACTCACATTTCTGCATTGACAAAATTTCGCTATCGATTTTTATTAACAATATTCTTGCTCAGCTAAAAACAATTTTCTTTGGGTGTAGTACCTATTTTTGACAACTATGAGGTGAACTCACATACACAATACGAGATTGCATAAAAAGTTGAAGAAGAAGAATTTTTAGCTGTTAAAGTCAACAGAATTCACAATAGAAACGAAGTTTCCTATCTCATTATCTCTGCTCTTTGAGGTTTGCCATTGTCTGCAGAGAGATGACGATCGATCAGAATAATGAATTTCAAAAAACTTTCTGTTATTTCAGCTGGGGTTCGAACCTGGGCTCGCATTGACATCGATTGGTTCACATGATTCCAAATTCTTTGTGCAAGTCGACTTGAAGAAGAAGGTGGAAGACTTGATTTTTAGCAGAATATAACTATATAAGCACATCGCAGCACTTCTATTTCATACATGGAATAAGTAGTTTATTTTGAATTTTAACTAAAATATTTCAAATAACACAAGTAAACTCTTTTGTGCTCCTTTTAACAACATATGTCAAAAACTAAATGCCTTGCGAGTATTTTTTCAGTTATAAAATTTAGTACTGTAACAATTTTTATTAAGTATACTTTGAGGCATGCTCGAAACCGAACACCTCGCACGAACTATATCAAAACGTAAATAGAAATATACCAAAAAAATATTATTGTGTAAATCCTTGTTTTAAAATAAAAAATAACTTAAAAAATTAAAGAGTGAATATTAGAGTGGAACGAAATGTATGGAAGAAAAAAATTTTCATGGGCTTCATATATTTTTAAAAACTACGCTTAAAAAATAAATTTCTGCATCTTTAGTTTTTTTCTGCGACATAACTTTTGACTCCGCCCGAGGGTTAATATATTTCGTTATCAGATTTTTTTTTTCTGAAATTAAAAAAAAAATTAAGAGCTAATTTTTTTGATGCAAACCTCTTCATTTACTCATTAACAACAACTTGTCATGTACGCGCTAGAAGATATTCAGGTTCAAAGATCACCTAAATCGGTCATTTGTTTATATCTCCGTTCTGCTCAAAGTTAATATGAAATTTCTACTTTTTCTTCAATCATATCTAGTCGCATAGCGTGGAAACTGTTTGTTTTATGTTAAAACTGTTGAGGGCATTTTTGTAGAAAATAATCTGATCTACAATTTTGTTCTGAGCATATTTTCTGTCTACAAAGAGGAGCGGAGATATAAGCGAATGACCGATTTCGGTGATCTTTGATCCTGCATATCTCCTAGCGCATACATACGTATCATAGGGAATTCTTGACAAGTTATCATTTATGCGTTAATGAAGAGGTTTGCATCAACAAAAAATTAGGAACTAATTTTCAAACTAAGCTTTGGATTTAAAAAAAAAAAAATAATAATTCTGGCATGAAATATATAAACCCTCGGGCGCAGTCAAAAGTTATGACGCAGAAAAAAACTAAAGATCCAGAAATTTATTTTTTTATTCATAGTTTTCAAAAATTTATGAAGCACATGAGGTTGAAAATTCGTTCCACTCTAGTGAATATCTCATATTTCTTCGGCACATCCACCACCGTGACATCAATTCCACTTGAGGACAAGGCTGCAGCCATCTCTGCGTACACATGCGAGTTCTTCCTTGCGCTGCTCAAATCGAAATTTTTATCGGCCCATCGTGGAAATACTCCACTTTGTACTGGAAACTCAATCTAAACTCTCTTTGTAGACATGGCATTACAATCAGAAATAATTTGCTGTAAAAATAATAACGAAATGGTCAGCTCTTTTAAATGATTTATTTTATTATTTTTTTTTTATAAAAACCAAACAAATAAAATCTTAGGATAAACCAGAAATAAACCAGTAGATTCGGCCGTTTGAACGTTCGTATGCCTCATGAAAGTTGAAAATCACGTGCACTGAAAAATTTTGTATGGGAGTTTGGAGTAGCATAAAATAAATTTTTTTGCGCTTTAACTATTCTACATTTTCTATCCTCAATTCTAACCGATTGAAATAAAAAATTCATCAATATATACGACTTGAAGTTAGTAATTGATGGTAGAGAAGTGTGTGAGATTGCCTTATAACTTCAATTGATTAAGATAAAGGCATAATACTTGTCTCAGATTAAAATTAACATGTTAATACGGCTTTCCATTACGCCTAGAAGATCCTACACATGTTTCACTTGATTCCCCCTTCTTTCCTTCCTAGTAATCTATCACGCCATTTCGAACCAAGGTAAAATTGACTAAATAGGTATTACACCTCAAATCCTTGGCTTAAAGCTAAAAAAAAATATCCCGCATCCTGATGACCTTTTCAATTAATTAAGCTTTCTTTAAAAGTTAAAAAGATTTCGAAAAATTATCTTGAAATGGAAATCAGTTATTTTGAACAAACAAACTCTTGTGAATATTATTTAATTTATGCCCAAGATTCCAGCTTTATTGTAATTTTTGGTTAGAACTATTATTTAGGGGAAAAAAATGCTCAAACATAAAAATAGATGTATTTCTCCAGGTTTTACCATGGTTTCTAATCTTTGAACATTTAATCTGGTGGAGAGGGATTCCTTTATTGAAAACTTGTTCCAACATACATTCCAAAATAACTACATTAAGTATGTAACTGTTTATTTTAGGAAATTTTGGTTCTTTGCAACCTTTGAAATATATTTTGTGAATATTTGGATAACAAATATTAGTAAATTAGTGAGAAAAAATTAGTGAGTTTAGTGAATCTCATCAAAAGCTCAATAAATATAAATTATAAATGAAATATTTTCAAGAATAGTTAGCAGAACCTTAATTGTTAGGTATTTTTTGTGTTTTTAAAAATTCAAGAGATATAATGAAAGCCTTTACTGTTGAACGATTTCTTAAATGAGAATCGAATCCAGGGCCATCAAATATTTGTTGCTTTAAATTGATAGAAAGGCCTTTTGAGCTGATAAAATGAAAAATAATTAATGAAATTACATAACTGCTTATAAAATTTAATAAATTTAAAAATTTAATATTTTTAATTTTCATTACCTGGCAACACTGCCATAAAAAAGCTCGTTCAATGTCAACTTTTGCAGACCTACCGGCACCAACGTGTAATTAAGCGAAGGCGAGAAATATCACCAATAACGTCTTTCATCCGCCCTACTAACCTTCTCCGTCTCCACGGCTGTGGTCAACAGCTCGGCGCTCATTTTCTGCAGCGCAACACAAATAGTTGAGCATTCAGTTTATAAATTATGAAACATTTTTGTTTTTTTTTTACTTTATTTGCTAGCATTTCGATGCTGAAACTTTTTCAACAACGTTTTGTGGTCGGCCTGGGAGATGGGCGAGGAATAATGCGATAAATTGTTCAAAACTGAGTTTTGTGCTCGACGCGTTGACTTGGCTCTCCCTTGACTTACGCCGCAGTCAGCGCCTGCTGCCAGTGTTGCCATTTTATCTGAATGCATAATTTAATTACGCGGCGTCAGGAAAGAAGCGAACTATTTAATGCGCACGCGATGCAGCATAAAAGTTGGGAGTTTTGGATTCTGTTGTTTTGCTAAGTGGATTTTGCTGGGTGTTAATTGCGTGTGGTTTTCGAGTAGCACTACACGGGTTGCAGGCGGTTCTCAATGGGACCTTTAAAAAATGTTGACATTTTCTTATTGGCGGGTGGCGTGTTGGCGGGCGTGTTAGGAGTGCTCTGGCGGCACAAGTTGTAAGCTGTGCGTTGCTTTGCGGCAATTGTGGTCGAACAACTCAACGTAATTTAGGAACAGCTAAAGCCGTTACTCTAAAACAGTGGCAGCAATTACTAGGGGTGGTGCTACACGGAACGCACAAATTAGCAATTTGGAAAAGTTTTCAATTAGGTTTGTTTTTGAAATTCTCAAAGTTTTCTTTCAAAGCAAGCTGAAGCGAGTTAATGAAAACGACGATTATGGTTGAAAGTTGAAGTGGGAAAAAGTAACCCGAAATAGATATAAAGTAGATGTATAGATATCTCAAAAGTTTCGTCTCTTGATCCACTCACAAATTTCACTCACCGATATGCCATTTATTCCAAGTGACCAAATCACTCCCCAGCTGGTCATATAATAAATCAAGCCTTGCCTTGGATTCGAACTAAAGTTGTAAGCTAGCCATGGTACCAGGGCCACCCACTCGCACTCAACCAAACGTAATGACATGATTTCTTTTCAAACTGTTTTCCATTTACGCTTCATTTGCTCCAATAAATGTTCTTCGTTCTGCTGTCCACTCCACAGTGTGCGTGGCCGGCTAATCCTATCTGCAGCATTTGATCTATTTCAGCCGTAATGCATCGGCCGAGAGGAGTAGCCAGTAGCCATATTACATACTTGAGTGCATTTGTGTTTGTGTCGCTATCGAAGTGTGCTTGTGTGTTTTTGAATGTGTGGTTGTCTGTTCTGACGTCGTTGGTCGCCTTTGTGGCAATTCTTCTCTTTTGTGATTTCAATTTGTTCACCGCTGCTGTTGGTATGAAGCCACCATTTTTGTTATATACGGCCATGAGCAGACATTTGATTGCTCTATTTAATTTTCCGGCAAGCGCCGGAAATATTTCTTGCGTTTTATCTGAACATGCCTGACTCTGAAGTATCATCATCATTTTGTTGGTTCTTGGGTTAAATTTTTCGAGTGATGTGATTATTTTGGAAACCATTCCAATTGATTTGCTGCAATCGTAGCAATTAATTGAAGGGACTTGCGATGACAGCGACTACAAACAAAAGTCAGCTGAGGGGACGAGCACCAAAGGTTAAAGTTCGTCGCTTATTACCGGAGTGTGCTGTCAAAAAGCTTTAGAATAATAAAACCAGGAAAAGAGAAATTCACGAACTATCCAAAAAAGATAATGATTCCGATCGAAAAACGGTTTTGATAGAACAAATGATGCAATCATGGTAGAATAAACCATGATACAATAATTACAAGGTAGCCTTGCTATTTTCTCACGAGCGTCCTGCACCGATTGTCAAAAACAGCTGTTCATTCAAAAACAACGAAAAAAAAAATTTTGATTAATTTTCTTTAGAAGTTTCACTTAAGTGCTTGGGCAATGCACAACAGCAATATACAAAATTTTGCCTAAGTATATGTACATTTCATACTTGTCTTTGGAAATTTTTTACAAAATAAACCCTACGGAGAAAAGAACCGGTTCTGAACATATCATGTGATAGGTCCCCAAGGGAGAGGGATCAGTCCAAATTCTGCCACCAACATATGAAACCGACCGGTCACTTTTACACGGCGTTGTCATTGACAGGGGTCAATTGCCACCTGCTGCGTCACCTTGGACGTGTCCCGTGATCGGCCTCAAAGAACAAATTTGTGACCTATCCTAACTATCGAGTAGTTCGTGGAGCAATTTCGTTTGTTCGCTAAAAAATCATTGGATATTGCCCTCACTTTGCTAAATAATTATTCTATGACAGATGCAAATTTTTTTCTTTCCAACTTTGAATTTCCACACGATACAAATACAGCTTTGAATTTAAATCGATCTGTCTACACTTGCATCATATTAAATTGGTCCCGTGCTGAGTAAAATAAAATCTGTTCCGTATCAGGCACAAAAAATCTGTTCCGTGACTAGTTATATCAGACCTGTCCAGTGATAGGTTACATTTGTGCTGTCACTGAATCAGTCACTTAAGAGCAATTGACTCTGCCTTCCGTAGGGAATATACAGTAATTTACCTAAGTAGTTGTATATTTTATATTTTTTTTTATATTTATATTTGTATGTATATTTATTTATCTATTTAACTTTGATAATTCCACAAAGTTTTTTGTTAAAAATTTGAACACTATGTTCGGCAGAATAACCAAGCACGCTTCATATAAATTGTCGAAGCTAATGTGTAAATTACAAAATACTTCGCTAATTTATCATCCAAATCAATATCGGTAATTTAACATGTAAAACTTAGGTGTTTTGACCAAAAACTTAGGAGGCTGAAAACTGTCAAAGCCATCGTATTAATTATACTAGGTTTATTATTAATTTTGCATAAGTTTTTTTCTCGGTGTAGCATAATTCAATTATCCAATATCTTTTTTTTTTATTTGCTCTCCGGACGAAAGGCTTCTTACGTCTCACTCAACCATTGAATTAATTTTGTTAAGCACATTTGGAACTGTTTCGGCAAAAGAATTTATATTTACTTATTTTACGTGGACTACCAGATCTGTTTATATGCAAGAGTTACTTTAACTGCGCATAATTGCGCATAATTTCGACAGTGTCCGTCAGCTGGTCAACACTTCCATACACTTTCTTGTTTCTTAATTTGTTCCTGTATAAAAATTCACCATAATTCACCATAAAAGCAAAAACGACCAAAAGTATAAAAATATTTTTTTTTATCAGTAGTTATTACACCGGGTGACAAAAATGAGCTTTTGTTCTGTGTTAAGAAACAAATATAAATTTTCGGAAAGGGGCGTGTTTTGTCCACGCGAAATAAAAATACACGTGTATCGTCGTTTTTCATGTACACGTCAAAATTTTTTTTTAATGTCATTTCTAAAAGTAAAATGGGTACGCTGGTTCCAAAATTGATATCGGGTTTTTTGTACCACTTTCGGTTTGTAAAAAGGGTGCTGGTACTATTCGGCCTAGGGGGTCTACAACTGCTAATTCGCCTCTATTAATAGCATACTGATGAGCGTGGTCTTTTGAAAATTTTAGCAATTCAACAATTGATTTTCCATCTTTTTTTAAGCCTATAAGAGGGCTGCCTTTAAAATCTTGCGGCTAACAAGGAAAAAATAGTGGTTTATCAGTGAAAATACTTTTATTGTTTTTCAAAGTATTCTACAAGATGATCAATGGACTTTTGCATTCGTTTGAACCAATATTTGAAATAATTTTGCCACTCTGAAGTTGGTACCTCCTTAACCAGATTTTTGAAGACCTCAACTTTTGTTCAGGCGTAGAAAACCGGTCGCCACGCATTTTTTTTTTAATGTGAGGGCACAAGAAGAAGTCATTGGGTGCCAAGTCGGGACTGTAAGGTGGATGACCCATTAATGCCACTTTTTAAGTGCTCAAAACCTCTTTTGTTTGAGCTGATGTGTGGAAACTCGTATTTTCGTGATGATCTTTCTTGGGTGGTTGGATTTCCTCAATTCTCCGAAGACTTGCGGTAAACAAATGGTTGTGTACCATTCAGTATTAACAGTTCTCCGTTGCTCAAGTGGCACAGTTGCGACATAATCGGTCATTTATTTTGATTTTAAATTTTTATTTTGTAGGATATAAAGCCTTAATAAATTATTCAAAATAAAAAGACTGTTGGAGTCTTTTGGAGTTAGCGTATTTTTTTTTCTGTTTAGATGGCGATCGTAAACGGCATTTCGACAGTATTTTAGTCTCTACGTATAGTCATGCCGATCCATTCATACGATTGTTTATTTAAGAACACAGGAACAATACCTTTTGAGCGTTCCAATCATACTTGCAAGTGTTACGGGTTAAGCAATGATAAGCCATGATACGAGTTTCTGGTTCACTTTCACTTAAAAATTCATTTTTCTTTCACGTCTGTAATCACTTGTTCTTCCAAATTATTGATTATCTTTTATCACTTATAGCTAATAAACATTACTCGTTATTGAGATTCAACACACAAACTTAAGTTATAATTTCAAATGTTTTTGTTGTCTTATTTGTAGTGGAAAAATCAATGAGTGTGAACATCAAACATTGGAAAAGTTCATATGAAATATTTTTCATCCCTTAAGCTCTAAATTGCTTCGTGTTAACATGAATAAATAAATATTGTCGCACCGCAAATAATGCCAATTTAACGATATGGCCTCCAAAGCAACGGTTTATTCCGCGCAGCCAAAATAATTAAGCCTCCTGTCGAAATTGGTTCCACCGCTCAATTAATAATTATGCTGCACACGTTCCCTCCATTGTTTTAGCCTCGAATATAACGCCATACATATTCGGAACAGAGCCACAAGGAAAGCTTTTAGGGTGCATCGTTTTGATGCAGGATTGTCGAAAACCTTGCCAAGCCACAGCAACCGCAGTTGGGATGAAAAAACAACATCGGCATTTAATGTTGGTAGAATGTCTGCCTGGTAGGCCGCATTTGCGGCAACGCGTCGCATTCCAACGATTTATATGCAGACCGTAGGTTGAAGAGCATTGACGTTAACGTAATGCTGTTGAGTTCATTTGTAGTTGTCATCAGTTTAAAATCAGTGAACATACTCGTAGGTTTGTTTTTTATAAAAATCCAACGAATTTTGGAAATCGCTGGTGTAACGTCTGCGGTTTCATGGTTCTTTTTGTAGGATTTAATTGGTACTATTAGTTTAAATTATTACATTATTAAATTTAAAATAAAATATTAAAATTTCAAATTTTGTTTTTTGCATCAAAAATATATTAATTATGTTAAAATTTTGAACAAAATCCTGCATCATAATTTGTATTGAATTAAATTTATCACTCTATTGTAAGCAGTGTGTCAAAAAGAGGTGCAGAATTGCAAAGGCGTATTATTAACCAGCTGATCACTTGGCAGTCTTGAAAGATATTGTATTTCATACATTATCACCATGTGTCTACATTTTAATTCAATAATAATTTGAGAAAAGTCCAAACAATTGTTCGATTTATTAAAAAAAGAAGGAAGTTGGATGTAAACATATCGCACTCCATCTTCAAAACAGACATAACTCAAGCTTTCAATTTTCAGGAGAAGCAAAAAAACCAGTTTGTTTTTCAAAGGAATCCATACAAAACAAGGAGACAAAACGATTTTTTTTTCTAATTAAAGAGTAAAAAGATTGTTTTTTGCAAACGGAAGATATTTTTATCTTCAGCACTTTTTGGTAAAGTTGATTTTTTGCATATATCCTAAAATAATATGCAAATAAATAAAATAAAAATTCTCGAGTAACACCGGGAATATCAGCGAGTATGTTATAAGATTTAGTCTTAATGATGGGAAATGGTGAGATGTATTTGGATTTTTTATCGAGCTTCCAAAGAGTTTTGGAATTAAAATGAAACAATAGGAAATCAAAAAATTAAGAAACCTTCATAGAACGAGATTCCAAAAATAAGGGATTTTATTGGTTTTAATTGGCAGGTGAAACATACCATCCACATGAGGACATTTGACTGCCCCTGAGGCAATTGATTGGCAACTGTCCCTTCAAAATCGATTTCTTGTTTGAATACAATCAGCTAATTTATTTGTGGAACTAATCACCAGGACTTAAGATTAACTGCTTCATTATTTGAGCCACGTTGAAAGACTTAAAAGCAAACATACGGGCCAAAACGTATTCATCACTTGCTCATTTCAAACACTATTGATTCGAAATCAAACATTCAATTAAGCCATCCCAGTCACAAATTATATTCAGCAACAAGGCCAGGTCAACGATTATGTACGCCACTTCACGGGGCTTCCTAGGCAGTTGGCTCAGCAGGTGGTGGTCGGTATAAGTTGTGTAGCTGAACAAATCGCGTGAGTGTGTGTACATTAGGGAGTGTGAGTGAGTGAGTGAGAGCTTATGTGTGAGAATTAAACGCCATGGCTCGCCACTGCAAAGCCTTCACCAACCATAAAGCGTCATCTGGCACTCATATCCGCATTTAACCCAGCTGCTGTGCTTCCATTGCTCCTTCATGCCAGCTGGTACAGCGTGAAATAATTTGTTTGCAATGCATGCCTCTGAACGTTGGACTTTGCCTTCCATTTACTTACGTTGAGCAATTTCTCTTAATTAAACCTTAACAGTTGGCGGCAAAGGTCCAACTGGTTTTCGACGAATGGAGAGCAACTCCCTTGTCGCCAATCCGCCATACGATGTTCGCTCAATCGATTCTTCTCTCCTTTGTAGACCTGACCACTTGATACCGCCAACCAGCACGACCCGGGGGCAGACAAATTGCAATTGATGGCCAAAAGGATTCCAGCCAGGTGTTCGTAGTGCATGTGTGAGTGTAAGCTGGCACAATGGCAGACACAATCCAGTGCTTGTTGTTGTCTTCCGCATTCTGCCGATTTGGGCGATTTTCCGGTGTGCTGGCATCATATTAACTGATATTTGGTGTTTGGCATCGCATCAAAAAATGCATTTTTGCGGTTTAAATTGTTTCCGCATCGGAAGCGAAAAATTAATTTAAATTTAATTAAATGTTCATTCCTTAAACAATGCTTCCTTTGCTTCAAGGTGTGCATCTTTATTTGCCCACACAGCGCCATTGAAAGTAAAGCATCTTTGATTATTATTTTATTAAAGACGACTTTTATGGCTCTCGGCAACAGTTCATTCACTGTTTGTAATAAGCTAACCGAAAAAAGCACACCGAGAAAAATGAACAATCCTTGAAGTTTAAGCGAGCGACTTTTCGGGCCCTAGATAAAAAGTTCAAACACAAAACTTTACAGCGCCAAAGTTTGTTCGAGATAACGTTTAAATTTAATCTGGCCAATGCAGTTCGAGGCGAAAAGAGTTCAGAAAATGCTACACAAAATTTCCAAACTTATTTTCCGAATATTTGGTGAGGGTGTAATTTTAACGCCAGTTAAAAGAGATGAAATAAAATTGTTTAACCGAGCGGACGCAGAAACGAACATATCGGTGCACAGTTTATTGCGCTGTCTTCAAAGCCAGACCAGGATACACCCCCTACACATATTATCCACACATTGTGCCAAAAGCTCAAAGTTCGCATAACTGAGAATGAATGTCCTTTGAACTTTTTTGTAGAATAATTTTTAGATTTAAATTTATTTACTTTTTAACTTTATAGGAGCATCGGCAACGTATTCTCCTCGTATCAATTGAGGAAAGAAACTTTAGAGTCATGCTTACAGAGCATATTTTTAGGCTTCCAAATCAAAACCTCAAAGAACTAGTGTTTCATCAGTGTAATAGGGAAACATTCAAACTAGAATTGGCTAAAATGAGTTTTTAGTTAAAGTGTAAGATACGGTTTGTATAAAACGCAGACAATGATGAAGATTATTTACACGAAATTAAAATCCCAACAAAAGGACATTTCATCTAACTGAAGAGGCACTAAAAATAACGGAATGTTACCAATTCGGTTGAAAACTCTCAAGTGCTTAACAGCTTAAATATATGCTCTGCTAATACAAAGATGGAAGGCGAAGAAGACAAAGAGGAAACGAGCATCATGAATGCTTTGCTGCTCATAAATCGAAAGGCTTAAGGAGCCAAACGGATAACGAACAATGGCTTGAATGTCGCCAACAAACCCGTTAAGCCCGAATAGCTTTTGACATTTGACAGAGTTCAGTTGCGGCAGCACTTTTTCACAATAAATACAGGGGAGTTAAGAGGCAACATTGATATTTATATACCATTAGAGTGTAGAATAGGAGCTGAAGGAAGGATTGCGATGTTAGCGAAAGATGTTGGAAGTTATCGGGAAAAATCAAACAAATTTTTTAACAATTGCTAAAAGGTGAACTGAGTATATACGGTGGAAAAATTCAAAACATCTTTCTTTTATTATGACAACTATTTTGATTTTCATTACAAATGTGAACTTGAGAATCTGAACTATTTTTATTTTCATTTTCCATTGAATTCAATTGTGTAAGAGAAAGCTCACAATTTGCTATATTTTCAAATATTATTTCTTACAATATATTTTTGATATTTAACGCTTGTTATTAGATCTTATGAAAAGTATCGATTTGCGTAACTATACATTTGTATGAAATATATTGACTGTGTTGTTCTATAAATTATCTGACGCACAAATTATGAACAGCTTTAACTTTTAGTTCAGATATCTAGTTATGCTCACTCAAAAGTTAGATTACTCAAGGGTAATCGCAAGGGTGAGAGCGAGTGTCTACAAATGTCGAATCGAAGTTGACAGCTCATACAAAACCTGAAAGCGAAAATTGACAAAATGTTAAGCAGATGTAGTTATTGGTACTTTTCAGTGATTTTGATAATTCTGGGTACTGAGAAGAGAGTACGATCAGCCGTGCGACAACCTTATTATTCAAGCATGATTATTGCTCAACAAGGAAACTTAGTAGATCGTTCTTAAAATGTTAGAGATAACGTATAACGTAATGTTGTCATTTTTCTTGAGTGAGTGATGATTTAACAAATAAGATTTTACTTTTATGTGTATGCAAACGACGTTTGTTCTTCAATTATGTTTTTATTGTTTCAAAGAAGCGAGTTGAGAGGTGATATCAAGAATGATGCAAAGGAGAAAAAGTTGGGGCAATTTGGCGTTTCTCTGAAGAATTTAATCTAAAATTGTGAAAAATGCAATTACATAAATAGGGTCAAATGACCACTTTACACGCTAAAATTTAAGATTTCAAGAATAGACGGAGTACTGCCGATATAGATCGTTATAGACCCTGTTTGAACCCAGTTCTACAATACTATCAAGATTTCCAGTGCTTATCCATGGAGAAAAGACATTTTTCATTATTTTATCGTATAGTGTAAGTAAATATCTATCTTTATCATCTAAGTAAATATCTATTTTTATCTCATGCGAAATTAACAAGTTTCTTTTTTGCAAAACACTGAGTTGACCTAAAACTTTGAAATGTGTCATGTAATTTTAAGGTTTTTAATAATAATTTTTTTCTTATTTTATTTTTTAATAATAAAATGAACTTAGCAGTTGTAAGATTACTGATAGGAAGAGGGAAAATATATTCGAACAAGTGTTAGTTACAAGTTACGATTGAATAATAGGCATGAATTAGGACTTAAGGGTGAAATTACGCGATCCAGACGTTTACACGTTTATAGTAGTGTTAAGACAATTGCAATACAATCCAAAACATATACCCATACACACTCATTCAAAAAAATTCAGACAGTTCAGCGGACAGTAGGTAGACAATTTGAATAGCGTGTAAAAAACAAAGCAAACTTTTGGAGATTTGTGGTGATTGCTTCGAGTATTTCGACAAATGTCTGGTCAACTGTCTGGATGTCTACATCATACACACCAATATTAAATACTTTTATCATTTAACACATAATCTTCTCTGATGTGTACGATCAGTCCACAAAATTAATTCCTCATGTTCAATATTCATCTAATAATTGCCAATGGTTGGTTGTACTTAAAGAACAGAGATTGGATAGATGTTTTTTAATTATTTCGCAGTTTTTGTAGAATTTATTTAAGGGCCGCTTAGAAAAACAAAAAAAATGCAAATTTCATACTTATTAAAAAGTTCAAATTTATTTCCACTTATTAGATATATTTATTATTCTTTGTTGAGTATAATATGCTAAACAATTAAAATTTTAAAAATCCATTAATTTTAACATTTTTTTAACTTATAAAACGTAAAGTATGTAGAAAGCATAACATCAGTAAAGTCTAACTAATTGTGTTACTGTTATTGGAAAAAATTCTTTCATTTTTTTATTTTTTTTTTCACATAACTTATATCTAAAAAATTTAACAAAATTTAATAAAAAAATAAAGGCAATACTCAGTTCTAGCAGGAAAGTTTTTCTTATTGGTAACCATAAGAATTTCTAGTTTTATTTTTAAGTATATGTATAAGAGGTTGAGTAGTCCTGAGGAAACTATCGGAATAAAGTTTAGTGCTAAAGTCAGCTAAATTAAATGCAAATTTATGTCCAGCAATGATATCATCGTAATGAATTTTTACATTGGAAAGGAGTATTCATAGAATTACACCATTTTTTATATATAAACTGCGACATCCACACATACAGGCAAACATAATTTTTTCATGACTATAAAACTAGCTTAGTTACGAAGAAATAAATTAAATAAGTTTAAAAAAGTAACTACATCAAGAAAATATCTTTGAATTTCATTAGCTAACTCAATAGTTATATCTTTTTCAGCTTTCAGTTGTTAGAATTTTTTTTCTTTGTATGTTAAAAAAAAATTACATCAAGTGTTAGTTTAAGTTATCTCGGTAGGTTTGTAAGTTGTTGTAAACTATAAATTTCACAAAATAAATAGGATCTTTCGGTTAGGTTAGAGTTTAGCTTAGATCGTTATGTGATGGATTGATTTACTAAAGACTAGTTTAGAGTTAGTTTTCTCTTAAACTTCTCTCAGAATTTAGATGATTTTCTTTTCTTCTTCTCGCATCTCGGTCAATTCAGGAGCATCAGCTTTAGTTGGTGTTTCGGCTGGTGTAGAGTTTTGAGTAACATCCGATTCACTAATACTATTCTAAAGGATAGATATAAGAGAGAGAAAGCAGAGAAAACAAATCAAATAGAATATTTTGTGTGTTCCCTAAAACAATTACATAGGACATGGGAACAACTGGGATATGTTTCAAGTAATAGATTTCAGCATCGTAAAAAGTATCAACGTACCTTCATCATTTTCCGCAGCTTCATGGATTTTCCCATGCTTTGCAAACGATAGCGCTCCTTCGCACGTGCTCGTATTTTCTCTGGCACCACCAACAAAGTGGTTGTTATATTGCCAATAAAGAGCAACAGGAACAGGCCACACATCACGGAAACCTGTGCGGAACAAACAACTTAGCAACAACAACAACATCTTAGATACAAATAATTGCCATAATCATCCACATCATTCTACAAATTAATCAATAGACGAATCAATCAATACGACCCGTCAATAGGCCAACTAAGCCCGACATTCAAGAAATACTCATACAATTAATCATTCCATTCACTCCATTCCCAGCTAGTTTAGCTGGTTTAGCTTGACTTTATTGTGCGCCCAGCCCATACTTACATGCCATGGCGCATCAGCTGGCTCGTACATTAGTTTGTACAACGACCATGCATTGTATGCTTGGAATGTGTATCCAACGAACAGGAAGGGTAGCAAGAAGCTTAAGCCACGCCACATCCACGAGTGGAAGCCTTCAATAGTAATGTCCATATTGTGACGCTCACCTAGAGCCTTGAGGCGATAGAGCAAACCTTTTTGATATCCAAACTGTAGATACTGTACCACACCTGGTTGCAGAATAAAAAGTGAGATGAGGGTTGATTAATCAAGCAATGAAAATATTTTGTTCAGCTGCTAATATGTGTGCTTAGCCAGCAAACAAGTTTGACACACTTACTGATGTATGCATTAAAGTACATGAATTGTGTGCGGAACACCTGCCAGTGAGGACCCTGTGGCCAAACGAGCAGGACACCTGCTGCCACAGTCGAGATGAAGTGATGCGCACGCCACCAGCCTTTAATCCGGGATCCATTCACTTTCAATATCGATTCGCGTATGGTCAGTGTGCAGTAATACCAAACAAGCAGGAAGATGTATGCCAACTCAAGAGCCCTAAAAGGAGCAGGAGGCGGTGATGGAGTTGAAAATTGAGAAGATAATAAAATGATACTCAATGAAGAATGTAAAAGATAAATCAATGAAGTAGGGTTAAGTTGGAAGAGTGCATGTTAGAAGTTTCACCACTTCTGCTGAAATTAATTTTCAGAGACTTAAGTTCCACAAGTAGCTGAACTTGTAAATTACTCATAGGAAACAATCGGAAAAAGTTGCCCGTATTCGCTGGCTTGACATAAAAAAAAGGACTAAATAAAATTAGGAATCTAATTAAAATAAAAACTTTGGACGTTCATAAGGCTTTTGACAACTAATTCAATTATTCTACACTGTAAATGTAATAGAAGGGTAATAGACATTCCTTAGGTCACTGTAAGGCAGTAAGTAATGCTTTCGATTCCACATACTTAAGTAAAAGCAGTTGCAGAGTGTTTCGATTCGCCATTAGCTGTTTAAATATTATTTTTTTTTTTGGTGTAGAAATATATTCGAAATATGTATATGAATTATTTGAAATAGAAATAAATGAAATAACTTTACAAATGTTTACATTTTAATACTCGGAATGCAGGCTAAACTAGTAAGCAATAACCTTTGGCAAAGCCACATTTGGATAAGGAATTGAAATAAACCCACAAAATCTTTGTTGTAAAGTAAACGTATCAGATACAAATATATCTTACTTTTTATGGGGAGTGGGTTGGTTATTATCCTAATTCTTTAAAATTTGGACTTGGCCGTTGTAAAGAACGATGCATATGTGCAAGACCTCAAGGCACTGATTGTTTTTTGTGTCGTTTTTTTGTTTAGCTAATTTGAGGTAAGCGTAGTTTTCCATCCAATTTGGTCAAACTTCCAATAAATACAGAGCATTCAAGTTTAAAACTCATGTGCAAAATATGAACTCATCTGAAGTGGTTAATTTTCAAACGGAATTATTTTTTGAACATATAAGTTTATGCATTGAATTTCGATGCCAGGTGATAGCGGAGTAGTAGAGTGCTTGCTGCCGTCATACAACCCCACACCATCATCGACTCTGGGACGTAGATTTCGTGAATGAGACTTTTCATATAATTATCTTCAATCGTTGCTCTTATGTTGTTCCGTTGAGAAAAGTACTGTATTTCGTTATGTCTTCTATTATTTAAATGAGATTTTCCAAACTTGATCTTCTTTTCTCTTTGTCAAATTTGGCATCAAACGCTTCTTGCGCTTGACCATCATATTACATTTAAGACATTCTTCACGACTTGAGCTCATAAGCTTTTAAGAACTTTCCAATGCGACTTTTTACTTTGGTGAATTAATTTGTGGGTTATAACATACTTGTCTCATAATTCAAGTTATTTTTGCACTACATTTAGAACGGACCAGACCAATCTTTTGATTACTCACAAGGCACTCAACAATGTCCTTAGTCATTATAACTTTAATTTCATGGTACGTTTTCATAATTGTGATGCAAAACGAAAAATGGATTGGAAAGCTTACATATATCACTATTTCACTTAAACTTCAAGTCAGTATTTAAGTCACTATATTTCACTCTTACGACTTTAACGGTCTGTGTAACCAAGAATCCCTGGTTACATTAAAGATGAAAATCTCAAGATTTTATACCTATATTCGGATATTACATATTCCGGATAAAAGACTCCATTCAAATAACAAAATGGCGTGCTTCGATTATTCCAATTTGTCAATTTTAAGTTATTCGCTGTTAAAATTGAAACCAAGATTCACTTGGCTAAATGGTTTTACTGTTATTTGATGTACATACAATATCACACCATTAATGTCTAGAAAACAATTACGACTGAAACAGAAAGGTTTTCAGGGGAGCAATTCCCGTTCTGTAAAGAGATAAAATGAACGTTCCTAAGATACGGAAACACAGTGATTACATTAAAACTTTTTCATTTGTTCACTTCACAGAATGGGAATTGAACCATCAGGTCATATTAAAATCTTCAAGCAAATTTTACAGAGCTATACAATCATAATTTAAAATATCAGCGTTTGTTTCGATATCTAAAATGATGTCCTGAGAATTGTTTTCAATTAATCATTTTTAAGTTCAACATCATTCACCACATCACTTGAACGCCTGGTATATTTGGTAAATATGCGCCCAAGTTGTCAATATAGAAGAATCATTGACAATTCTCAACAACATTTTTCTGTCTCAATTTAAATTTGAGCTCGTTGTCAGATTTGTTGATCAAAATTATGGCTGTACGTTATGAAGTCTTTGAACTTTCCAAACCAACACAATTTTTTACTGTGTTTTCGGTGCTTAAAAGCTTCATAAACTAATGCATGATTGATGTGTTCGACTCCATCCACAGCAGTGCTGGCAACATGTTTCGGCAGAGTCTTATCTTAACATGGAGTCAAGCATATTTAAAATCGATCCATCACATATTTTTGTGCTTTTAATGCAGTCCATTTGGACTTTGTACTTAGTAAGGACTTAGACTGCGCACTCGAGTGAAATTCAAATATTTGCATTCCCATTTGAATGCAATTAGCAAACGAAACCTTGCTTTGCATACCATTTGTCACCACCCACCCACTAAAGTGGCCCAAGCCCAAACCAACAATCATGCTTATCATCAAGCGAGCGACGTATCTCAAACTCAAAATATTTCTAGTCCGGGACTCACCTGTAGTTGAAGAACAAATTAAGAAACGCCATTATCAGCCCGATTACGTTGAGTATTAATTTAAACTTTTCGTAGTCATCCTTGTAGCGAACTTTATCGTTTCTGTTCAAAATTGATACGTTAACGTCGCCCAGAATAATCTGAAAAGTAGTGACACGACAAAGAAGTTAGAGCAGAGCAGATAGAAATAAAATAAAAATACAAGCAACAAAGAAGGAAATAAAAAATAACAGCAAACTCAAATATATGCATTTAAACAAGAAATTGACTTGAGCAAAAAGTTTTGCTATAGCTGCTAAAGCAACAAGCGCGACGCGCCGGAGGTGGACAGATTCAAAGGCAAACAAATGGCGTAAACAATATTTTAAATTTAAAATTTCAAGATTCCATCCATCCACATTCAGCAGAGTAAGCGCGGAGATACGAGTAAGTAAGTAACAAACAAGGACAACTTTTGGCCAACGAGGGCGCTGACGATGATACTCTGAGCATAGCATCTAGCAGCTTCTTTGGCAATACCAGCAGCTTACTTTCAAATACAGGCCCGATTTTTGCGGCAACGACTGTTCAATTTCATGCAGCTGTGCCTTTCGCTTCAGGGTATTCTTATTCAGCTCGTCGACTTTTTCCTTTTCCTCGGGTGTTTGTGCTGCTTTGCATCTAAAAGAGAAACAATAAAAATAAGAATTTTTAAAAGAGTTGTTTAGTGTTAAGTGTTAAGTTGAGAGTAAAAATAAAAAAAAAGGCTAGAAAGAACTAGTTCAACAAAGCAAGGAAAACTTAAGACGAACAAGGATCAAACCATGATGGAGGAGTCAGTGCAATGGTGTTGGTTTAACTCACAAAATGCAACGGATAACTGCAGCTTTAAGATAAAACATTTGCTGAATATTTCATAAAGAATTTAGCATAAGTTAAAATTAGACCATGCAAGTGGAAATTGAGGACACAAAATTAGATGGTCTTCTGAATGATGTGGGACTAAAGGGCGTTTTTTGACCAATTCATATTTATCTTCATCTCTTTAAATATGGATGACTTTTAAAGCGTATATTTGAGTACCATATTTTTTACTTTAAAATGCCTATAAATTGTTAAAAATTGGATAAAATGCGCACAAATTCCTATTTTAATTAATTGGCTGTATATTGTTTGGCCCGAATGCAAACGAATGTAATTGCAATAATTTTTAAGCAAATGATAAATGCATAGAGGTAATAACAATGCGCTGCTCTTGAATTTTATGAGCATAAAAAACAAACATTAAATTTTAATATTTTGCAATAAATTGAAATTTATTTTTGTCGCAGTCGATTTTTACAAAATAAACGCTAAAATAATGCATTGCATAATAATTGATGTTTAATATCAACAAAACGGCGCGTGTTCTTTGTTTCTCTCTCATTTTCGGTTGCCTTTGGCACGAGCCGGAGCTGTGCAACTTAGGTTAAAGTTTAATTTTTTTTAAATTGCTTCTAATTGCGGTTTTTATCATTTATGGTGATTTCTATATATAGCTTAGATTTCAATATTGATAAGAATATGTGAACCGGCTGTTAGATTTTATATTATAATGGTTGGATTTGGGAGTGAGTGCGTTTGAGTAAAAAAAAGCGGATTTTAAGGGCAAAGTAGTAAACAATTTTAATTTCATTACTTCATAAATTCACTCAATTTTTTTAGGATAAGTGTTTTTACAATCTCTAATCACTTTATTCTGTCCAAAATAGCGAAATTATAATAGTTTTGACGTAGAATACGTCATTCTCGGAGGTAAGTAGGGTGGTTGATAGTGATCAGGTGTCGGTATTTATATAACTTTTTGAGCCTTTGGTGGGCCTAAAGTACTGAACGTACAATGTTGATGTTAGCACTTGTTGGTCTGCTTGATCCTCAATGCGACAAAAATTCATGTTAGAACTCTCTAACTTATATAAATTTAACACAATTACATGAAATATAAAGCCAACATTTGATGTTTTTGTTTAAACTTGCTACCTATTTATCGACAGTTTCCGGTTTTATCGACAAAACCATAAAATTTGTATGGGAGCCCCCCTAAGGAGTGGTCGGAGGGAATAGGTGTCAAAGAAAAAAATGTTCCTTTTGCAAACGTACTGGGGGTCGGTCATACATATTAACCCTCTCCGGCACTCCCTTAAAGGTCATATGCTCAGGTGTATGGAATAAATAAACAAAAACCATAAAATTTGTATGGGAGCCCCCCTAAGGAGTGGTCGGAGGGAATAGGTGTCAAAGGCAAAAATATTCCTTTTGCAAAAGTAATGGGGGTCAGTCATACCTATGAACCCTTTCCGGCACTCTCTGAAAGGTCATATGCTCAGGTGTATGGAATAAATATACAAAAACCATAATATTTGTAAGGGAGCCCCCCTAAGGAGTGGTCGGAGGGAATAGGTGTCGAAGGCAAAAATGTTAAATATTTTGCTAAATAGTTTTTAAAAAAGATGTCATCAAAAGCAAATTGACTAATTCTACGTCTTGTGCTAATCATAGTCGAAACTACTGTATCTTTTTTTTTTTTTTATACAAATCTTTTATAAGACTTTCTGGCATTTTACTAAATCCCACATTACTGAACCTAAATGCAGTGCGAAAAAACTTGGTCAACACCGAGTGCTTGAAAAAAAAAAAATAAAAATTGACATATACAGTGCCGGTAAAAAAAATAGCACTGGAGACAACAGTTCAACTATTATTTAAAAAAAAACCTCATCTGAAGCAACTTGTTCAGATTCTACTATTATATAATATTTTAGAGAGTATTCACTCTCTGAAAGCAAGATCATTAGTATTAAAAGGGTAACGGTTCTTTTTATGTTAAGTAATTTTGAGAGAGAAGTACGAATTGGTACGGTAAAAATAATAGCACTGCGTTTACGTTTCTGTTGAAAAAAACCATTTTGTGTTCAATTTATCAAAAGGTAGCATCAAAGTGTTTCAGTTTGTTTTAGTGGAAGTGGTTTTAATACAAAAAAAATTAAATTCTTAAATTATTTACGAAGCTATGGGTCGCAGAAAGCATTGCAGTGCCGAAAAACGTGAAATTATTCAAAGAATGTTTGCAGAGGGTAAAACGTATGCAGAAGTTAGACATGAAGTTAGCTGTTCTAATAATTTGGTTCGTAATGCCATAATATATGCACCAAAACTTGAAACTCGTGGACGAAAGCACGCTATGTCGCCGTTACTCGTCCAACGATTAATCAGGCAAAGTAGAAGGAGCCGTTTAAGCCAGCAACAGAGCTCAAAACAGAACTTAATATGTGTTGAAACTGTTCGTAGCCGTCTTAGAGATCATCATTTAAAGGCATGTAGTCCCAGAAAAGTACCTATCTTAACTGCTAAGCATGCAACAAAGCGTTTGAAGTTCGCAAAACAACATTTGAACTGGCCAGTAGAGAGATAGAGAAATATTTTATGGACGGACGAGAGTAAAATTGTAATTTATGGTGGCAAGGGTTTTCGTTCTTACGTTAAGAGACCTCCTAATGCAGAATTCAACCCTAAATTTACTGCTGAAACAGTTAAGCCCGGAGGTTCAAGCATAATGATATGGGCTTGTTTTTCCTATTATGGAGTTGGTCCCATACATTGGATTAGGACCATCTTGGAACAACACGTATACGTTGATATATTGGATAAAGTAATGCTGCCTTATGCAGAGGAAGAAATGCCGTTATTGTGGGTTTTCCAGCAGGATAAAGACCCGAAGCATACCAGCAAGAAAGCTAAAAGGTGGTTTGAGGATCATTCGGTGAATGTCATGGCTTGGCCAGCGCAGTCGCCCGACCTCAATCCAATTGAGAACCCTGGACTGATGTAAAAAAAGCAGTTTCTATTGCAAAACTGACCAACATTCAAACCCTTTGGGCTGCAGTTCAAGACTCCTGGATCAAAACTCCAATTAAGAGGTGCCAGGATTTGATCAATTCCATGACAAGACGTTGTGCAGCCGTAATTGCCTACGAAGGACATGCGAGGAAATATTAATTTTGGCTCATTACACTTTTTTCTCCATAATAGCTTTGATCTTAAATAAACTCTTTAATTTTGTCACGTTTTTTTAAGTTTTTAAATGCATAATGAAATAATAGTGCTATTTTTTTTACCGCCTATTTTTTAAGTTATATTGAAAAATCTGAAATATTTTCCAAAAAAAGTTAATAAATTTTGCAACTCCTTTTTAACTACTTTCTTTGAGGTTAATTGTATTTATTGATATCTTCAAAAGTTGTTTGCATCGATTTATTTAATTTTAACTTCTTAAAAGAAATAAATTTTGATGATGGTGCTATTATTTTTACCGCAGCTGTACATAAGTGACGACTTCTGGACTGATAAGGCAAAAATAAATTTCTGGCATTTAAAAAAAGTTTCATTTATCAACATAAGCCACATCAAGCAGTGAAACCATCTTTCAAGTGCGATTTGTCAAGCTACTTTTATATTGGCAGCATTCATGACTTCCTTGTTGCTCACAGATCTTTTAGATTAAAGCCATTTTTTGAGGTTAGAAAACATACGATAATCGCTTGGAGCTAGATCTAGTTAAAACTCCGAATGGGGCCCAATTCGAACACAAATTCGTTGATTTTAGCTATTTAGCGCGGACGCATTGTCATTGCGAAATAAGATTCTTTTTTTGCCTAATGAGATAGTGTTTTCTTTATTTCGTCACTCAAGCAGTAGTGGTCATTGATGGCTCCACTCTCCTCAAGGTAATCAATGAAGATAATTCTATTCAAATCCCAAAAAACAGTCTCCATAACCTTATTGGACTGTTGTTTATTTTAGAAGACTAATGGAGGCGGTCGTGGTCGAATGCGTTACAATTTCAATTGAACAATACAATATCAATTGAAATTAACTTTTCTGATCGGTCGTCAATCATTTCGTTCAATCGTTTCATTTTCTTAAGTCTTTGAGTTTGACAATGACCTTGACCTAAAACCGCAAAAAGGTTAGCTTCAGTTTTCTGCTTTACAAGAATAATAAGCAAATTTTAACCGCAACAAAATCTGTGCCTTTTGGGCTTGGCAACACTAAAAATCTTGTGAATTCTATTTAAGGAGACTATAAAACAAAGTTTAAACAAAATTAAATAACATTTAATCACATTAATTCTATTACACATTAACTCATATTAATAACAATCAAAATTAAAAACAATAAATTTTAAAAATTTAGATTTTTGTTACAATTTTATATACTTTTTTTATCACCTTATGGTGATCTCAAATTTATTTTATAGTTTTATGTCGAATCAAAATATTCGCTGGGATTTCGTTTGTACAGGGCCATTTAATTGGATGCAAACATTTTCCGCTGCAAATTTTACCGAGCTTGAACTCGTCAGTTCAGATCTCAGTAGTCTTAGGTATTTCAATCGCAAGCTGGTCGAAAATCGATTTTCCAAAATTCCCCGCTTCAAAATTCATCTTTACGAAATTTCTCATTCACAAAAATTTCTATACATAATACGATGTTTAAAATTGAACATTTTACTGAAAGTTTTATGCAAGTTATAGGAATAGCCATCTGCATTCAATTTTGTTCACCAGTTTCTTTTTTGGCTTGAAATTTGCTCAATTGAATTTGTTAAATTGAAAAAATGTATGAGTTTGTTTCCAACTTTGCAACTTTTTCATTTAGATTTTTTTTATAAAAATTATGTGTTTTGTATTTATTGTTGTAATGTAATTTTAATATTATTTCTCCTTTAAATAATTGACAATAAATTAAAATCTAAAACCCTTTTTTACATCTAATTTTCAACTTTCGATAAACTTTAAAAATTTGTAATCCAAAAGGATCCAATATGCGCTGATGTATTGACTTTAATGACAAATAAGTTTTATTAATTTTTTTTTAATTGGTGAGCTATCGGAGGAAAAGCTCAAGAAGCCAAAAATAAGGACTACAAAAATTACAAGGTTAGGTTAGGTTAGGTTAAAAGGGAGGGGCAACTTTACGTTGCCTACACGGGGGCCTATTGGTCCATTGTGGTTCCCTATATCTGTGGTCCTAATATGGCAAAATCAACTAAGTCTTGCTAGTCACTGGAGCGAAGTTGGTTGAACCAACCGGTGCTCCGTATAAATCTGAAAAGATCCATCAGTGGTACATCCACGAGCTTCTGCAGTTCTCCCTACACTCTGCTTTCCATGTGGCGAAGTCGGCGTTGTTGGAGGTTAGGACACTCGCAAAGCAGATGTTTGATGGTTTCTGTTTCCTCGACATCTCCACAGCTTCTGCAGAAGTCTGGGTGAGGAATTCCCAGTCTCGAGGCCATTGTGCCTATACAACAGTGCCCCGTGAGAACTCCTACTAGAATGCGAGTTTCATTTTTACTCATTGAAAGTAGGGATTGGGTCCTTTTTTCGCAGAGTTTAGGCCATAGGTGGCGAGAGATAACACAGTCGTCCCTGTTTGACCAGGAGTTGTTTGTGTTATTTCTGGCTTTGTCATTTATTCTCTTCTTGAATTCTAAGATTGGAGCCATAATCGACCCGATCGCAGAACTTCTTTCCAGTTCTGATCCCTCTCTTGCCAATCTGTCCGCTATTTCGTTTCCCTCTATGTCACGATGTCCGGGGACCCAGCAGATATTAATCTTGTGGGGAGGACTCATTCTGATGAGAGCTTGTCGGCAGCTCAGTACAGATTTCGAATTGGTTGTTTCGCTGCGGAGTGCTTTTATCGCAGCCTGACTGTCCACAAAGATTTTAATCCTTGATGGATTGATGTTCTTTGTTAGGATTGTCGTAGCCGCTTTTTCGATCGCAAAAATTTCTGCTTGAAAGACACTACAGTAATCTGGTAGTCTGTATGACAAGGATAATTGTAGTGCACTGCAGTAGACTCCGGCCCCCGTGCCATTCTCCATTTTGGATCCATCAGTGAAGATCTGGATGTCGTGTTGACTGAAAGGTTGGTTCGAATCCTATTCTTCTTTTTTTGAAAAGGAGAATGACATGTTCTGCCGAAACTCTATTTTCGGGTTGATGTAATCCGAAGTGGTGGCGAGATCCTCAGGACTATACTTTGTGAGTATAGAGACATGTCCATGCGTCCAGTGCCTCCAAAGCTTAGCGTCCTTAAGTCGAAACGCCGCTTTGGTTGCAGTGGATTTCATGTACTCGTCCAGGGGGAGAAGGTTCAATATGACCTCCAGGCCTGCCTGAGGCGTTGATCGTTGTGCACCTGTTATTCCTAGACAGGCCAGTCTCTGTACTCTAGAGAGAGAGTTGAGGTAGCTTGTCTTCTCAGTGGCCTTCCACCATACAATCGAGCCGTAGGTTAGTATGGGTCTGACGATAGCCGTGTACATCCAATGGATGACATTGGGTTTCATCCCCCAATTGGTACCGAAGGTTTTCTTGCAGGCGAAGAAGGCACTGGTTGCTTTCTTTATTCTTTCATCAGTGTTGCTTTTCCAAGTGAGCTTTGAGTCAAGGACAAAAATTACAAAGTCACACAAGAAAAATAGTAGGGAGAACCCATGGTTGAATAAATAAGGTTGTCGCATGGGTGAGAGCGAGTTCCCATAAATGTCAAATCGAAGTTGACAACTCATACAAAATCTGAAAACGAAAATTAATTAGATGAAAAGCCGTTGAAGTTGTTGTTGTTGCTTTTCATTGATTTTGACAATTATGGGTACTGAGAAGAGAGTACGATCAGCCACGAGACAACCTTATTTATTCAACTATGGGAGAACCAAAATGCTGAATTAATGACAACGTGAATGATCTCATCGGAACCTTTAATGTTATTGCGACAAAATAATGTTCAAAGCAAAAGTATTTTTGAAGATAATTTTGACGATTGTATATCGGAGATCTTTTCCATTTTTTTCCAATTGGTGAGAAATAAAAAAAAAAAAACTCCTGTAGAAATTTCTTTAAGTATTAGTATTATAAAGCTAACAATGTAAAAACATATAAAAATAACTCATAAACAAACATAAACGTAAAAAAAGAGTTGGCTGTGCCGTGGACACACCCGAAGGTGTTGACGTGACGAAGTTTCTTGCTGTTGTTGTTAATGTTAATGTTGATGTGGATGTTGATGTTGGTGTTGATGTTAATGTGGATGTTGATGTTGGTGTTGATATTGATGTTAATGTTGGTGTTGGTTTTGGTGTTGGTGTTGGTGTTGGTGTTGGTGTTGGTGTTGGAGTTGTTGTTGGAGTTGGTGCTTTTCGTTTAGCTTTTTTTTTTGCTTCCCCATTGCTTGTGCTCTAATTTCAATTAATCCAGCAAAAGTATGCATATGCGTCACATTAGGCGGTTCGCTGAAGGTTTTTGACACGCCGTCAATTTTTTTTTTTATTTTTGTCATATGCCCAAAGACCTCACCTTTGTTTTCGTTCCTTAAAATTTACCGTTTCACCAGTATTCACAGAGTTAAAAATCCATGCAACGTTTTTTCATGGCTGTTGCATTTTTACTGCATTATGTGATTGCATCCCTGAAATCATGACAACAACATTTTTTTTGTAATTTAGTTGTGAAACGTAATAACACATCCCTGCTGTCGTAAAACAAAATTTACTGTAGCACTCCTCCTGAGTGAGTAATAATTCCATGCAACGATATTACATTTCTGTTACATAAGCTGCTATATTCACGACCTGACGATGCCGGAATTTTTTTTTTATTTTTGTCGTAAGGCCATGTATAAAAAATTTATTTTCCTTTTTAAACTTTTATCGTAGGTTATATACTCATTGAGTAAAAATTCAATGCAACGCCGCTGCATGAATGTTGCGTTATCGATCTTTGAGCGGCTCTCTCCGCGTCCCCATGATGTCAGAAATTTTTTGTCTAATTTTGTTGTGAGGGCTTCCAGTAGGCCTTTATTGGCGTATTGTATTTTTAATCCTAGCACTAATACTCAGCGAGTAATAATTCCATGTAACAAATTTTCAGTTGCGTTGCTTACGCAGCTCCCACTACGTCCCTCTGCCGTATTAAATTTTTTTTTTTGTTTTTTTAATATAGTCAAAGAATTAACCTTTATGGTCATACTATTTTTTTAATCATAGCTCTTATACTCAGCGAGTAACAATTCAATGAAACGCAGATGAATTTTTAAAAAATTAATTTTTCAACTTTTTTGGAAACTAGAGCAGTTCAACGTAACTTCGTCACGTCAAAAATAAACACATAAAAATTGGTATTTATATTACGCAAAATTTAAAAATTATTGTTTTTGTTTTTTTTAATAAAATTGAATAAATTTTATAACAAATATAAATTGTTGTTAAAATCTTATTAACTCAACTACAGTAGCAAAAAATTGCATATAAGATCATAGTAAATATATAAAAAAAAAAAAATTAAAATAACCACAAATTTTTATTTGATGACAAGATATCTGGAGACTGGTTCATTTTTTGGTCTAGTAAAGAGTTCTTGGGCATTTAATCGTCGATTTTGAAAAAAAAAAAATAATTTTTGACAAAATGGCGGGCGTAGAAAAAAATTCAGGTCGTTTTAGGTTACAAATAATAAAATATGTATCAAAAAATCGAAAAATTAAACGCTCTTTAATGAGTCCTTAAGTAAGTGTGAAAATGAAGTTAAAATGTTTAAAGCAATCGGATGAGTAGTTTTTGAGCAATCTTGCTCACCGCAAATTAAAGATTTTTCGCGGCATTGCACTTTTCTAACTAAACGACTAATATTTTTGGACCAAAATGTCACGGACCAATCTAGAATATTTATGCTTTGATAATGTAAAAAAATGTTGGTCTAAAATAAAATACAGCTTAAAAAATTTTTTAAAAAAGAGTAATTTTTTTTCGAAAAACTCCCGGTGGCCTTTTATACAACGCATGTGTAGGTTTTATGCACGATATGCACTGAGGCATCGAAACTAAACGTAGATTAAGAACTCGAAAAGGTAGATGTGGAAACGGCTTGAAAGAGGCTGAAAACAACAAATGCTCATAAACATGCATTTAGCAGTTTTTGTTTAGAATAGAATTTCAAAATGGAAATTCTCAAATTGTTGAAAACATGCAACAACTGTTAAATGGAAGTAATTTGTAATAATTGAGATAAATTTAGATAAAGTTGTATTAGTAAAGCTTGCAGAATTGTGTGGATTTGCCTATTAAAGCCTTGTGGGAGGTTACTAGAGTTCAGATCTAATCCAACGGTGCTTAAGCAATAGTTCGCTTACATTTGCATATGTAGCTCGTTCTACTCATTGAGCTCCGAGATTTTTGTTGTTGTTCAGACAACTTAACTGCGACTGAAAATAAGCAACAGCGTCTTTGTTTCAGCAATAAAAGCATTCAACGCAATGAAGAGCTCGTTTTTGTTAAGTCATGGTGAAGGTTAAAGAGGTGTCGTTTTATAGATGTCGCTATGATTGTTGACTTTGCATTAAAGATTTGTTTATGAAGATTGAAGTAGTTCGTTTTAACTAAAATTTATAAGCGTTATAAAAACCTTGTTTATTTTATTGAGAAAAAAATATAAAAACTATGTTTCTAAATATACACTTTTCGTTAACAAACCATATTAAATAAATACACTAAAAGCATTAAATAACTAAGCAAAATATTAAATATTGAATATGAACTTTGACCGGATTCTAACAGATAAGCAAAAGGCAATATTTAAAATGTTCTAATCTACAATCAAGGTAATCAGCCATTATATACAACAAGAACAGCAACAACAAGTGAATGAATACATAATTGTCTAAAATGTTTATCACACTTGACTAATTTTAGCGCAGAGTTTTTCCGCTCCCTTTACACTTGTCCTCACATATTCTTTGCTGGAGTTGTTTTTGCTTATGTTATGATATCACTAAAAATTGATAAAACACTGCTTGATTTTATTTTGTGAGAATTGTTATCGGTTTATCGTTTAGAAAATAAACATGAAGATAGTGGGCTGAGTATATTTATATTTTAGGTACTGTCCAGAAAACTGTTTGTGTTTTCCAGAAGAAGACCCAGTTGCTGCCTACTTTATAACTTGCAGTTTATACTTTGAACATTTTATCGTCTTTTATCTGTGGGTTCAAGGCAATGGACTTTATTTCAGCCGTAATCTATTTTCTGTATATGTGTAAATAGGAAAACCTAATGCTCATAAACGATACCAGGTGGTGGATACTTACTTTAGAAAACATGAAAAATGTCAAATAACCATATTTAAGATGGTTTTGCTATCAACTCCCGTTAATTTTTAAAACTTACTGTTTAACTGAGGCTGCAATTTGGTTCATTCTATAGCGTTGATGCTTTATTTCGTTAAAACATTTCTGCTGTTGACCGTGTAGCTGCTCCAGGAATTCAATGTATTTCCGGTTACAGTCCTGGAAATTAGGGAGAGACCAATTTTAAACAAATAATAAA
Source organism: Pherbina coryleti (assembly GCA_943735915.1). NCBI lineage: Eukaryota > Metazoa > Arthropoda > Insecta > Diptera > Sciomyzidae > Pherbina > Pherbina coryleti. The sequence goes on from OX030951.1 coordinate 1,587,279, forward strand.
TGAAAGGGTTATATTCCTATGTAGCTGATATATTCATGCTTTACAAGGTGTAGTTGAAAATTAAACTGATAAATCGATTGATACTTAATCCAGTACTAGTAAATATTTTCAAGAACGATAAATTGTTATTTTCTTAAAGTGGTTTTATACAGAAATATGTTTTGTTAATTGTGGCTAGGAAAAGCATTCCTTTTTATTTTCTTTTATCATTTCAAATCAAAAATTTAAATTTTTACTGTTTTTTATTTTAGAATAGAGCCACCTCCATTCACAATGTAAGAGTGAACAACAGTCTTCAATTTCAATTTTGTCTTCGCGCTGGTATTAGGATAGGTCATTGATCCCCTCTTAATGCATGTATATATTCACCATAAACCTTCCCTAAATGGAAAAAACTCACCTCTAACTCGGCATACTCCTTGTTCAGTTCATCCCATTCGCTGGTAAGAGTATCGATATCCATTTTGTCTTGGCTTCCTTTAACACGATTCAAGCAGCAGTTCGCGATACGAAGGACCTTTGACGTTAGTTAACACACACAGCAATACACACTCACAATACACGCTAGTGACGACAGACACACGGAAGGCCGATTGAGAATCAGCTGAGGTTTGAGGTTATACTAGAACTTTTTGTTTATAGCTTTTGTGCAGGCAGAAGTCGAAAATAATACTAAAGAAAATTATTTTTAAAAATCAATAAATTACTGCGGGCCACCCTCTTATTGCGTGTAATATTTTAACTGTTGCATGACGCGTACGCGCCAGACAAAAACAGATGATGCTGTGACGCAGATTCCCTTAGGTACGGCTGCACTAAGAATCCAACAAGAGAGTGACGAACACAAAACAATTGCGCGTTGCACAGTCAAACTTATCAATAACAATTTAGTCACTATTGTGTTGTTTTTAATTCTGAAGCGTCTTCTGTGCTCCGTTCTTGACCAACCTTTTTTATTTGAGCAGCACACAGCGGAGCTACACGCGATCGACTAGCTACTGACGCGTTTTCAATTTAGTCCGCAGCACCAAGCAACACAACAATAAAACACTAGCTAATAGCTTAGATTAGACTAAATTGTTAACTTTTAAAACAAAGCAGCAGTGAAAAGCTTTAAACTAATTTCCGCACCCCACTGTTGAAGATTGATACACGTCAACAAAGCAAAAGCAAACAGCCAGGTGATGACACTACGTTCCGGTTTTGTGGAACGAGATTTCAGAGTAATAAACTGGCTTTAAAAAACAATTTTTATGCACAACTGCTTCATTTCTTCATTCGCCGAGGTTTGTTGATTGCAAATATTAATTGTTTTAATTAACTAGAACAGATTTTTCAATTTCACTTACGACCGGTTAAAATTACATTTTTTGTTTTCAATTCATTGACTTTTTATTCCAGCTGTCAAACTTTTTACGGCAACGTTGACGTTTGCGGAGTGTGCGCGTTCGTTAAGTGGTGAGATTGAGTTATTCTGTGATTTAGTCGAAGTTTACACGGTTGCATGTTTTGTTGAAATCTTCGACTCATAACCAAGAGAAAAGTTACTTATTATTTATTACGTTTCCGTGCAGAGTAATCGGCATGGAAACATGAGTTGAGTTGAATTTCGTAAAACCCAAGAAAACAGCACGAAACTTGTTGGATTAAGCAGAGTTCTATTCGTCACAATGATTTTCGTGATTGACCTTTAAAAATTTAGTAGGCTTGCAAGTTTTTTGAGTGAATAGCACATAAAGATAAATAATTGTTAGAGCGTATCAACTATTTAACTAAATTATTTGGACGAACCTAAAAAACCAAATCACACTTTGCAGGCAAACTCAACTCTAACTCAGTTTTAACCCTTAAATGCACCGTGTATCTTTAAAGATGCAAGCATTCAAAAAATTCCTACGGCTATATTTTTGGTTTGATTTTTTTCAAATTTGTTCTATATTATATTGAATATTATAAGTATTAAATAAAAAATAGTTTTTACTTCTATTTGTCATACTTTTTAAAAAAATTATGTACAAAGTCAAAAAACATTTTTTTTTAAAATTAAATAAACACTATTTTTAACAGTTTAACTTCTAGGAACAGATAAATAATTTTGGTTAGGAAAAAATACTGACTGCTTTCAAAACATGTCCTTTAGTGATTTTAAGTGGATCGAAAAAATTTCGATCATTTCGCACCTCACTGGGTCACTTTAGTTGGTTGTATCTTTAAAGATACAGTGTGTATTCCCTGCAGTTTTTGATAATTTTAACTTTTTAAAATAAATGAATTAATAAAAATTTCATAGCACATTTCTTTTATTTTGATATATTTTAACAGGGATTTTAGATTTAGGTAAATGTACATTGTGTCTTTATAGATACAACCACTTTTTTTAAAAAAATTAAAAAAAAAAAAAATTTTTCAAAACTAAAAACACAGTTTTTATTTTTACTCAATTTTACATAAAATATATTTTTTCGGTACAAATCAGGGGCCTTGTGCATTTAAGGGTTAATGTGAAAACAATTGTGAGTTATAATGCCAATTTCTCAACTCGACGAAAACCCTAACCCCGAGTTAACTCTGCATGGAAACATAATTATTTTCGGAGAGGAAGACAAAACAGGATAGTTTGATACCATTGCTTTCTTAACCCTTTCGTCCCTAAATACGAATTTCGCCCCGTAATCCAAATACTAACTTAGAATAGCTATTATATTTTATATTACTTATTCTGTCTAATAAGCTTTTTGCATGCGTTCGAACCATTTGTCATCACATTTATCCCATTCCGCTTGAAACACCTCCAAAACATAGTTTTGAACGAATAAAACTTTCTATTAAACGAATAAAATCGTTGTCCACTCATTTTGTCCTTGATATTCGGGAACAAAAATAAGTCAGTGGGTGCCAAATCAGGACTATGGCGGATGACCCATTAATTGGATGTTTCGAGTGCTCAAAATCTACACAAGTTCACATTGAACTTTCCTTGACAAAAATTGAAGAAGGTGTGATTTTTTTTTAATATGAAAAAAAAATTCGATTTACATATTTATTCTCGAAATATATGTAGTAACCCTCGTATATACCAACTATTATCATATGAATTTTAGTTAGATTCCCTTATTGCGCATAATGCGGTATTGTAAGAGATGTCTTTTTAGTTCTAAATGTGAAACCCCTAAACTGAATTTCACTTAATAATTAATAAACATTTTATTTGATCGTGTAAATAACGAATTACAGTAACACTTAAATATCCGTTACAAAAGTGTTGACAGGTAGCTTTTGAGGTTGTTTTTGATAAACATTTGTATTTCGGCCATGACTTCACTACTCCAGAATACATTATGCAATTCTCATGATTTCGAGCAGATGGAAATGTTAGCCTCTTTTGAGAAACTGTGCGTTTTTACTTCCCCAGATCGATATAAAAATGTTCGAAGAATTGTTAAACATGATCATCGGAGAAGTATCTTAGAAATTTAAGTTTTTTTCAATTTGATCGCAATTCGGGCTGGTTAAACAATTTATATTGTAAAATGTTTTAGCTCCAACTAAACTCAAGTTATCTACGAGCATGTTTCCATTTGCGAAAGTTGTTAACCTGTAGAGTTGTTCGTTTGAATCTACGAAATTTGTAGTCATTTGTATAATTTAGTAAGATCAAGTTGAAAGTTTTCATATAAATGGGAACAGATGTAACAATACATCTTCAAAATTTTATGAAATAAGTTTATATTAAAGTATAGAAGTCAAAAAGCGGAAAAATAAGGAACTTATAAACCTTATACTTGTCAAAAATTTGAAGAAGGAGTAAGTTCATTTATTAAAAAAATATTGAAAATTAATTTAAATATTTTAACTGACACGAAAGACTTAAAAAATTGTTTGGCAAACGATATGAAAAGTTAGAAATAATAAAAAACTACAGGTTGTTAAACTGACTTTTCTCCACAGTTTTTCACTGCATAACAAACTCCATTAAAATGCTTTAGTTGATTTCCCATTTTTTCCTAATTATTTATCCGGTATTTCTGAACCAAGACAAACTTGATCAAATTGGTGTAACATCTGAATTCCTTTCTCCAAAGCTGAACAATGTTTTTTTATATAAAGTTGTTTATAGTTTTTGGTTTTTGTATTTGTTATGAAATATAAAAATATTTTTAATTTAATTTAAATTTTCGTAATTTGCTGGCCACATTTGTCTTATATGTGTGGGTGTGTGCGAAGTTACTCCTTGCGTTTGGCACGAATTTTTAAGGCGATATAGGCGAATATTCGGAAACCCAAAATAAGCAGCACCAATCCCATGTAGTCGAAGGGTAAATCATCTTCAGAAAAATTCAAAGTCTCCAGTATAACTTTGCCTGAACTTGGACACGTGGTGTTGGACAGCGTGCAGGTTATTTCACCTGGTTCCACATCGGCCCATTGATTGATTAGGAGACCTTCGTTGGCATAACGAAACCAGGAGAGATACGAAAGCCATTTTAAATATATCGGAACTGAGCCGGAGTTTAAAAAGAAGCCACCAAAGAGTAAAAATGGAATAATAACTGGTGGACCCACAGATAGAGCCATTGCAGTGGATGAGCTGGCGCATGAAATCAGGTAGCCGAACGAAGTGGAAACATTAGCGACGAGTGTAACCAGAGCCAGAGCATTAAGAAAGTGGGAGATACCAGGACGGAGACCAATCAGTGGATAGGCGATGGCAGTGAATACAAACGGTACTGTTAGGAATAGTGGAAGCTCGGCAAGAGTTTTGCCCAGAAAATAGGTGTCACAGCGATAGAGGCGACTGCGTGCCTCGCGCATAAACACCGGTAGCTCTGAAGTGAAGACCTAAAAATGTACAAGAGAGTAATTTCAATTTTACGATTTCTGTTTTAAAGAAATTTGTACCGTGATTGTGGCGAAAACATTCTGGAAGGTCATATTTGTCAGGAAGAGAAAAATGGCGCCATTGATGTTCATAACACCCACTTGAGTAAGCTGTTGACCCAGGAAAATTAAGCCAATCAATACAGCAACCATCTGCAAGATCAAAATTATGGAGAAGCAGGAAAATAACTCTTAACTGCGACTTACCGTTGTTTGTATCAAACGTACTCTCACTAGCAAAGGTTCTTTGAGTGTTGCCAACCAGGAACGCCAAAGTATGGCTCGCAACTGCATGAACCAGGTAGCCTTGTAGGTGAAACCATTCTCATCATCCATAGGTAATTTTCTAGCATCGGTTGCCAACTTTTGGAAACTTGTTTCCATTTCACGTGAAACTCTTGAATACGCAAAAAACTTAAAGTGTCATCATGAGGAAGATGGGATAGTGCTTTACTTACTTGCCGACTGCAAAATTATCGCAAATCTTTGCAATCCGCTCCCTGGACTCCACTTCCTTGCCGGGTACAATGGCCAACACTTGCACATAAAAGTCCGCAGGGTTGTAATTGTTGGGACACTGGGCGCCAATGCTAAAAAAAATTATTTCAATATTTCAATATTTCAAGTTCTTACTTCAATAGCTAGTTTTTTTTCCTTTTGCTTACTATGAGAAAAAATCCACGGCCTCAGTAGGAGTGCCTAAGAAAGCAACTCTTCCCTCAGCCATGAGTAGGATTTTGTCGAATAGTTCAAACAGTTCCGAGGAAGGCTGATGAATAGTCAAAAATACTGTTTTTCCCTTTTGCGAGAGTTTCTTAAGAACCTGCACAACGCTATGAGCCATGAAAGAATCCAGTCCTGAAGTGGGTTCATCACAAATTAGCAACGGAGGATCAGTCAAAGCCTCAGACGCGAAAGCTAAACGCTTGCGTTCACCACCCGACAAACCCTTTACTCGTCCAGGCACGCCAATGGTCGTATTTTGACACTTGCCCAATGACAAATCCTGTATAACCTGATCCACACGTTGCACTCTCTGACGGTATGTCATCGTACGTGGCATACGCACCATAGCTTGGAAAATTAGATGCTCTCTGGCCGTGAGGGAACCAATAAAAAGATCGTCCTGTTGCACATAGGCACATCGTGCCTGCATTTCCTTGGCTTCGACAGGATACCCGTTGAGCATACGCATAGTTGAGGGCGAAATCTGTACTCCTTGTGAGGAGCGAAAAGCTAGGGCGTTGAGCAGCGTTGTCTTGCCAGCACCTGAGCTGCCCATGACAGCGAGTAGTTCCCCGGGATAAGCAACTCCACTTACTGTAAATGATAAAATTTTATGAAGAAGGTATTAGAAAAAAGTTTTATCTGGCACATACCATTTTTCAACAGGTGCTTCCTGGGCGCCGGTATATGTCGTTCATTGCAGAAAACTCCCTTGACTTGATTGACTAACTGCTTCCAGTTGGATCCCGGCTGGTGTACCGCACCGAAAACATCCAAATTGTACCAGGAATATGTCAGATTCTCAGAGAGATTATTTGTGGGTACAACGGAACCGTAGTTTTTAGGAAATCTCTGAACTATGGACGACTGCTCAAAGACGGTATCATTGTTCTGAAAACAGCAGGATGGAAAATAAATAATTATTCCAAAGCCTCGAAGCTGCTTATTTAATCTAGATTTAATTAAAATGTTGGACCTCTGCTGGTTATTAAAAAATTGGTTCTTTGTTAAAGAAGGCAAACCTTTCGTCATATTCATAATTCATAAAATTATACAAATCTCCCCAAGCTGTTAAAACTAATTCCTGTCTTCCCTGCCGGCCTCTTCCTCCATAAACTTGCCCCTAATCCGTGCCATGCTTCAGCGCTAATCCTTCAATAACAGGCATCCCTCCAGTTTTAATCGCTTATTAAAAAATACCAACAACAAAAAACCATCGTAAAAATTTCCCATTTAATAGAAATCTTATTAAAGTGCAAATTAAGTCCTCCGTAACCGCTCGCCCACCCAATGAGGCGGCAGACCACTTTTGAACACGCTTAAGACATCCTTTTAAAAAAGTGTTCCTCTTTTTGGTGATGTTGTTGGTGGCGCATAGGCATCACATAGGAAAATGGCTGCAGCCGCCATTTTTCTTTAGTGTTGTGAGCGCTCAAAAACTTCATAAAGCAAGGCGGCTCAAGGATACGTAATCTTTTTATATTTTCTATTAAGCAGTAAAACAGAAATCAAGTTAAAAAGGAGTGGGCGGTATAGCACAACGCTGAGCAATAACCAGCGTATGGCCGGATAGGGGGAAGGCAGTAAAAAGCAATGTGAAAAAATCATCCTCACTTCAAGCGTTGCCTGATTTTCGCACTTTCAAAGTTTTATTATTAACAACTTAAGAGCGCTTCAGAAACAGTGTTGATTATTTTCTTTTTTTTTAATATTTTTTACTTTCTTCTCTTTGGTTTTTTCGCCCTCGACTTTTTGTTTTGCTCGTTGCTGATGACCCTCTTGTTGTGTGTTGCTCTAATTTTTTATTTTCATTTTGTTTTTTTTTTTAAATATCGTGTAAATTCGGAAAAATGTTCGAGTGAAACCATGCAATTTCAAGTACGAAATGCCATTAACGCTTTTCTTCAAACCTCTTGTTCGCAATTGCCGTCGCATTTAAGTTGGGAATTTGTGAAAATTGTAATAATGCGAAAGGAAAGAGAAAAAACCGGGGCGCGAACGAGCAAGCAGCTATTTGGAAAATAATGCTACAAGGTTCTGAAATTTCAATGGCAGAAATGGTAGACAACACTGTTTCGCAAAGATGATTGAAACTTGGTTGAAAAACATCTGGCAAAGATCTCAACAGCTGAGAAATGGGCTTACATATAAAATCTATAACGATTGCATCCACTATTCCACTTTTTACTGTAAATCACTTCGATAGCAGTTAAAAAAAAATAACATTTGCAAGCAAAACAAAAGCAATATAGTTCGCATTAACAATTTCGGAAAAAATTAATATATTAATACATTGTGGCGTCCGTGGCGTTGGTTAAAGTGCGTGGCCTCTATGTCAACGAACCTGTAGACCCGGGTTCGAATCCGGGTAAAATGATTTTTCTGTACGGCCGGCACTTCTCTGCAGACAATGGCAAACCTCAGAGAGTAATCAAAATGCCATGTAAAGCTTCTTGAGAACAAGAATATTCCGTTCATCGCCGTTCGGAGTCGGCGTTAAACCTGTAGGTCCAGTTCTCGGTCAATTGTGTAGTTGAAAAAGAAAAAAACATTTTTTAAAATGCATCGGCTTTGCATTGAATCGTTACTCGCTATGACAAAAATAATGGCATCACAGTGAAGGTTACTTTTTGACTTTATAACACATTAAAAAAAAAAAAAAAAAAATTAAAGACGTTTTGGGGATGCGGAGGCAGCTGCAACCCAACTAATTTGTTACATGGAATTAAAGCACGCTACGTATGTTACATATGCTAAGGTAAAAATTATTATACGCCAGTAAAGGCTGTTCCTTGGCCTTTGCGACAAAAATATACAAAAAATTCATACCTTTATAAGACCGCGGAGAAAGACGCTATATGCTCTACGGTAAATATTATAAAACAAAAATAAAGGATTTGTTCTTGGCTTTACTACAAAAATGAAAAGAAAAATTATGCCGTTATCGGGTCGCGGAGTCAGCAGCTTATGCAAGAAAAAAGCGAAATTGTTGCATGGAATTTTTACTCGTGTATTAGAGATGCTACGATAAATTTAAAGACAGCAACGGTTTGGTCTTTGACCTCGTAACGAAAATAAAAACAAAAATTATAGATAAAATAGCAAAATAAAACTCAAGACTAAGAAATGCAGATATTATAATAAGGATCCAAATTCAAACAAGTATTAGAATAAGGATAAAGAGAAGGATTTGTACAACGATTAAGACCAGGAAAAATAAAATGATTAGGACAAGGGTTTCAACAAGAATTATGACAGCAATTAGACAAAGGACGAGAAGAAGGATTTGGTCAAGAAATAGAAAAAGGATTTAGAATTCAGACAAGGACTTAGACAAGGATTGGGAAAAGAGTTTAGACAACATTAAAAACAAGAATTAGGAAAAATATTGGGACAAGGATTGCGACAAAAAGTGGGAAAAAGTTTGAACAAGAACTTCAACAAGGATTTGGACATGGATTAAAACAAGAATTTGGACAAAGACAAGGTATTAGATTAGTAAAAGGTGAAAAATACCTAAAGACAAGGGAACATAAACATACATAAAGATGGGAGCAAGTTTAAAGACAAGGGAAAGTATACGGGTAACAAAATTGGCGTGGATAAAATTACGTCGTAAAATAAAAGCAAGCGGGTGAAAAAAATCTGTGTACGTTTCTTGTTGAAAAAATGTTGCATTTATATAGGGCAAAAAAGGAACATTTCTGTCCCAGCGAAACTTTATCAGGGGAGAATGTTGCCCTGAAAATCAGCTGATTGCTTTAAACGAAAATATTATGAAATGCGTGTGTTAGACAAGGATAAACATATGCATTCATAATTTGACACTTTATAATATTTTTAATATAGCAAATTTTTTTAGTTTTTGGTGCACACAAATAAATCAGCTGATTGAGTTAGCAGGGCAGTGTTTTGTGTTCAAAACTTGCACTTTTTCAGGGTTGAGTGCAACACTTGAAAAATGTTGCACTGTGGTAGGGCAGCAACATTTTTTTGTAGAAAAGAAAACACCATTTGTAACATTTTGTTTTTCTATAATTTTTTCTGAATTATTTTCTATAAATCTAATATTTCATTTAATGAAAATATTTCTTTGATACAAATGATATTAAATTAAAATTTGGGATGGTTTCATATAATTTGAGATCATATCAAAAGAAAATAAATATTAAGATAAAATAAAATTGAAGTTCTTATTCTACTTGTTAACAACAAAACTTTATAATAACTACAATTTCTGAGACAATTTAAAAATTATTTGAAAATTTTTATGAATTTGTAAAATTTTTGATGTTTTCAATTTTATTTATAAATACACGGTTTGTTGATGAAAATCTTAATACGCGTTAATCTTGAGGCATGCTTTTCTAAAATGGGGTGTTTAATTTAAAATAATAATAATAAAAATAAACTGGCCATTGTAGCCCTTGAAAGGACTTGGATCGAACTTCTTATGATCAAAGAGACAAAAAATGTTTTCTACCAAATTTTTTTTAAAAAAAAAAGCATATTCATCACCATATAGCTGATACTATGTAGAAATATGACCACTGAATTAATTCAACACCAAAAACTAGCTACCGAGTGCATGTGTCTTTTCCAAATCGAAATTGACCCACACTTTGCGCGACTAAGGCATAATTTTGCTATTTTGCATGTCACCTAAATATTTTAATATATCAAAATGGCTGCCAAATTACTGGAGTCTGGAATCTCTTGGGTCTTAGGAACCAATATCGGCAGCAAAGTTCCCATTCCTTTTAGAAATCAAAAAGCTTTTTCTCATTGAACAGAAATGAAGCATGGTTGTATCCCAGCAACATTTTTTGAAGGCCTTGATATGCATTTGATACTGTAATGCATTACATAAAAGCTTGTATAAGTATTTAAAGTAATTCTTTAATTAGTTCATGGCAATGTCTTTGTCATTAATTTTAAAATTGGTATTAAATTATTGATGTCTGAGAATTAGCTGTCCATCATCGTTAGTAGTTCTTTTATATGTCATGTGATAAAGCTTTCGACTAACTTAAATGACATGTCTGTATAAAAATCGTGGGTTCCGTATGTGAGAAGCTAATCTCTGAATGATACTTACTGGATAACTTTCACGATTACATGTAATTAAAGATTTTGCGGGGATGCTGTGTCCCCTAGGGTCATTGCGCAATTCGAACTGCAAGGAATCAGAAACTATAAAAATCTTAACTTTTAAATTCCGAACTCCAACAAAACTGACTTCATAATGCATTAGGCGATGATTTTTTTAAGAAGTAATGAACTTTTCTGGACAAGAACATGTGTCTTTCTTAGGGGCACATATAGTAAAAATAATTTTTACAGCACAAAAATTTAACTTTCTCGGGATTTTATTTATTTTATGTAAACAAATTCATTTCTTTCTCATATTTAACCACTTTTTTATTCCAATGTAAGCTTAGCTCTCAGAATAATTTTGGTAAGCAAACGTCTTTTTTTACAACTCCACCCCCTTCTTGACGAACCAAATTCAACTTTCCCTCTTGTTGAACATATGGAAAAAATAATCATAAACCCTAGATCAAACATATCAAATGGGTTCTACCTATGCTTCAATAGCATTTGATTTCAATAGGAACAACACTCTGCCTGGTAAAATTCCTTTTGTCTAAGATCTGGACAAATATTCCTGAATTGATAGGCATGAAACAAACTTATACAGACCAGCGACAGTCAGACATACAGCCGAACACTTCATTGAACATAAGCAATTGATTCTCGTTCTGGCTTCCTTCTGTCTTTTGCGACATGAAGCAAAACAACATCGGGGACGAGCTTGACTTCCAATAAATGAAATTGATTCGATTTGCCAATGTCCCCCACTGCATCCCCCACCCGGCACATAGGAGAGACAGCTGAGTCAAGCTTCCGTTTATCAATATGAATAAACATTTTTGTCCTTAAAAAGAAAATAAATATGAAAAAAAAAAAATATTGAATAAAGATAAAAGCAGACGCCAGATAAAAACGCCATATTTTTCGCAATTTATTTTGAATTTTTTATAATTTTACAAGAAAAAAATTATTTTAATCCTGTTTCGCGAGGGGACCAAAGATGAGCGACAGTGATTCTATGCAAATGATAAAGAAAAACAGACGGGGATAAACTAGGAGAATATATTCAGAAAGAAAAAAAAAAAATGGCGCGTAGCGGAGCTGCAATAACAGCAATTTTAAGATTGAAATCAGGGCAGAAGAAGGAAGGCAAGACTGTCAAAATATTTTGCGCCTCATTTAAGACCAGCAAAGAAAACAAAAACAACAAAGGCGGGCAGCAATAATAAAAAATAAACTTTTTTGCTTTATGTATTGTTTTCAGGATTCTTTTTGGCGCGTAGCGGATATTAAAATGTTGTGTATTTTAGTAATATTTGGCACTTTTGGGAACAAGGTATTAATTGCCAGGCAGCCGTTCTTAACGCCTACCAAGCTGTTGCCAAGCCATGTTATGCGGTAGCCTATAAGCGTTCCCCTGGTATTTTTATGGAGGGCGTAGGGGGTGCTTTAATTTTTACGCATTTAAAGGGGGTTATTAAGTGTTATTCATGTAGTGCATGTTTATAGCCGTTTATTGTTTGACAGGCTTTGTTTGTGTAGGTTTTAGAGCTTGAACTCTCTATAACAGTTATGCGACAGTTAGATTTGGTAACGCAACCACATGTCTAGGTTGTCTACTTTTAAATTACAAAACAGTTTCAAACGCAATAACGAAACCATATAAATACATAAAGAGAACTAAGAGCTGTCGCAGAGTATAAAGCAGCGTCTGCGCTACAACCACATGCAACACTCTGCCGACCTTATTTTTTCCATTTTTTTCCATTCACTTTTATCGCTTATTGAAGTTATAAGAAAGAAATGTCTGAAACTGGGGGATATGCCCGGCGTAGACTGGGTTTGGCGTCAATGGTAATCGCAATGTATGTGGAAATGTGTCCTTCAAGCTATATGGCTATAAGAAAGCAATTTATATGAAACTGCAGTTGTCTTATCCAAACCATACCATGATGGATCATTTGTTCTGATAGACCCTAGCTTCAATAAATGTTAAGATTATCAGTTTATGTCTCGTTTTACAATTCAACTCATACTTTCGTCCTAGTTCCTATTTTAAACACTCAAATTTTTATGAGTGCAAAGATATCGTGTTTAAGTTTTTAAGTTGTATGTGAGATTCCACGCCTCGAAGTCCAGTTGCGCTCATAAGGGCGCTATAAGTAATTTTAACATGTACTTTGTACTTTGCACAAATGCATAAATTGCATAAATGCTTAAAACATCAAACAGAAATGGAATAAATGAATAATGCATTGAATAATAATAAAAAAAAGAAATAATTTAAAAATTTTTAAATTTATAAAGAGTTGACTATATATGACTATATTAACTCATATATATGACTATATATGACTATATTAACCTTAGACCCGTTTACATGTTTTACAACTTAATCCCGTTTATGTGGGTCATATTGACCCGTTGTGTATTTTGTATGGAAATTTTACATTTTTCAATGAGTTAAAATTAAAAAGTGTTATTATTTCATGAAATATTAATTTTAATATTTATTTTTTTTTAAATATATGTTTGCACAAAATATTTTCAATTTACATATGAATGTTGATAAAAAATTAAAAAAAAAACAGAGATTTATAACCGATTGATAGTGTCGCTTCGATTGAGCTGTATTTGTTATGCTAGGCATTGATGGATCTGTTGCATCATTATCATTGTAATCTTCCAATATAAGAGGTTCTTCGTATTTGTGAAGGTAACACGGTTAACATGAATGAACATAATGCAAAGGTCAAAAAGGTTTTAAACAATGGTCACACACAGCAGACGTTTTATTATCCTTTATTTTGCTGTTACCCTTATATGCTTCACATCTACGTCGTGGTTTCTTGTCCCAGTAAAGACAGTGAATGAAACAAAAATGAACAAAAAAAAAAACACATTTGAAATGGAAATCATTTATTTATTTCTTACCTAAACTTGTGGCATTCGAAGCGATTCTGTAAGGGTTTTTGGCTTCATACCAATCAAACTCAAAGCAATTCTTCGGCCGTGTGCTATCTGGAACTTTTTACTCCGATGACGAAATTTTGACAGTCTGAATGAGAATATTTGGCAGATGTGAGGTGAATATGACTGTCGAAAATTCATGTGGCCCCAGGGGCTAGTATAAATTTTGACAATCGGCAAGAGAATTTTTGACACAAGCAAAAATAGAAAAAAAAAACACTTGTGAGCTTGCGACTCGAAAAGGTTTATTATTTTTCCCAAAATTGCTCTCGTGCAGACATGGGGATATATTTTTTGGTTGTGTTATATATGGCACACTATGCCTTTAAAGGTTAAATTCCTGCGCTAATACACTACCGAAATCTAAAACGTCAAAATTTCTTGTTGTTAAAATATTATCGACCATTTGGCACAGTAAAAATGACAATTATATTTGAACATATTGTACTCAAGAATAATTGTATTCAGTAACTTCTTCTCTACCACGAGTGAAAAGTTTCCGAATAACACACGGCCTTATTTCATTGGAGTGTTGTATCGCTTTTTCAACTAATTTTTAGCATGATATAACGCAAATACTAAAAGACAACAGAAAAGAGAACACTGCACATGCACAACAGATCCATATAAAAAGTATGTTTTCATACGTGTAAGTGTACATAAGTATGAAAAGTACATACGCCAACGACAGAATATTACTGTCTCTCACTTCCAAGGTACTCACAGTTACAAAAAATTTAGAAAGGATTGCACAACAGCAAAAAGTAGTGAAAAAAGTACTACAAAAACTGATCCTTCATACAAATCGTATGGTAGAAAATGTCGGGTCATTTTGACCCAGATAAACGTATAGTGCACATGTAAGTTTTTTGCCTCTGCTATGCACATATGTCACATATGTACAATTTTTTCACTGTGGTTGCAAAGATAAAAGTTCAACAAATAAAATGGTTATTCCTTTTTTTCTTATTTTTGATTTTTAATATGTTTTTTTTTGCAAATGAAAAGTGCCTCGGGTCAATATGATCCGATAAACGGGTTTAATGTTTTTAGGTCATTCGGAGCAAAACTAACGCAAAACTAACTTAGTGTACCTCTAACCTAGTGTTAGTCAGTGTACAAAACTTTAAATCGATTTTCCCAAACATGTAATTTTTAAAGTCGGTGACCAGCCTACACAGAACCAAAAACGTACTTAATAACAAAGAAAAAGTTCTTTGTCCCAATGTATTATACATTAAAATTGGTCCAAAGTACGAGTTCCTTGATTCAATGAATCTTTGTTCTTACGTTATTTCTTTGATATGTTATGAAGAAAAATGATTAATTAATGACACATACAACTGTTACAATAAGTTAGTCTGTCCTTAGAAATTTTAAAACAATATCAAGATATATTTTTAAAAATCATTTTCTTATTGAGATAAAATTCTCTAATGGTTTTTTAGATATTACAACACAAGAACTGGAACAAAATTTGAATGAACACGAACAATGAACTGTTCCTTAAAATTAAGAACAACGATTCATTGAACCAAAGAATTCGTTCTTTGGGACAATGAATAGTTCTTAAAATCAATGAATTTCGCTTTATGAACGAGATTCTTTGATTTTAAGAACAATATTTGGTTCAGTGTACAGAAAAAACTACTGAACCGATCATTTTGAAATTTTGTACACATATTCTACATATAAGTAGCTCTCTAGTGACGTAGATTTTTTTAAATTTTTTATTTACTAACAATAATACAATAACAAAAAGTTCGATTTTTTCGTCAAAAAATCGTAATTTTGGCTTCGAAATGGTGCCAAAAACTGAAAACTTTCAAAATTAAAAAAAAAACTCGACGTCACTGGAGAGATAAAGTAAAAAACTAAAGGAAGCATTTTGATTTTTTTGTTTCAGAGGATCCAGTGCTGTAGGCTGGTCACCGCACAAAGACTTTTTTGGATCTGCAATAAATCCGTTATTTCTTTCAATTTATAAAAAAAAATTTTTAAATATTTTGAAAACAAATTTTTTTAAATATTCTTAAAATGTTGTACTTTTATATAATAATATGT
This sequence comes from Pherbina coryleti, assembly GCA_943735915.1. NCBI lineage: Eukaryota > Metazoa > Arthropoda > Insecta > Diptera > Sciomyzidae > Pherbina > Pherbina coryleti. The sequence continues at coordinate 1,603,011 of OX030951.1, forward strand.
AAAATAAATCTACAGTAATAATTTTCTCTAAAAAAATTCATGAAAAAGGCCTTAAATCGCAAGAATAGACACTTTTCTTAATTTCTATGCTCTCGGATTTGAACATTTTTGATTTCGGCAAAAAATTATGGGAATACTTCGAAAATGTTTGCTTTTTTCGATTTTTGCAAAATGGTGGGATCATGATACAATTAAAGAGCAGGGTGCGCTAGTTTTCGGAATCAGCTGGTAATTTTGAGCTTTTCTAATTGTTGTTGTTGCTTTTCTCGTTTGACGTTTGTAGCTCCTGCAGCTTTGTTGTTGCAAAACTTCACAATTGAGCAGTCATTTTAAAATGAGCCTACCTTGTAATTGTATTATGGGTGGGATGAAGCGTTTCACCAAAAGAATCTCTCTGTTTTCATGTATAAGCATCGATATAAATCGGTTTAATGGCCTCAACGAATCCAAATTTATTATTCATCGCTAATATCGAGTTTAGAGTCGCAGTTTCGACAGGTGTAGTAGCCACGATTGCCCGTGTCGATGCATTTCAGTGATATGGCCGGTCGCATTTGTTGCAATGAATTAAAAAATGCCATAAAACTAATAAAAACGCATTAAACACACACAAAAGCACTAAATACATATCCAAACGGAGTTTGTAGGGTGAAACGATTCATTTTGAAAATACGGCTGGCATCACACAACCACTCGATAGATATTTCACAAATTTCACATCACATTTCAAATATCACATTTTCTATATGTTTAAGAACAACATCAAACCCACACGACTGATATATTTACCTTGAACTTGTGTTGAGTAGTTAGCAAACACGATAAATTCACTCGATTAGAAAAACTTTTGAAAAAAATTTTTTGCGTTTGGAAGAGCAACTTAATGTACGACTGAACGCTTCGCTGCATCATGAAAAACTGTGCCGCAATGAAAGCAACTCGTGGCGGTATGACACTTGGTTATATGCAAGCGCGCTGTCAAAATTTCACAGGTGAAACGCTTCACCCCACCACACCCTATATATTTGGGATGGGACTTTTTTTTATTTCCGCTCACAAACGTGTGTATAGAATTCGGATATGGATGCGGATGCCAAATTACATTAACAATGAAAACAAACTAACAACCATTACCAAAGCAAAACAGTTTTTATATCAGCCTGCTTACAGTTCTGCGTTACTTTGTCATCAACTATAATTTTTTACCAGTGGGTCATTATCAAAATGTTGGAAAACATTATTCTCTTGATTGAAATTGAAAAAAAGAGTTTTTATTTGACTAGATGCCGTAAGCTCCTTATCAGGACATGTTCGGAGTCGAAATTTTTTTTTTGAACCATTATTAACCCCTTCAATTTACAACCAATTTTTTAACTTTTTCAAGAATTTTACAACCATCAAAAGTTCACTGAATTCATGAATTTTCCTCTTTAATTCAAGTTTTCGTTGTCTTGGGCAAAATAGCTAATCAAAACAGATATTAATTAAAAAAAAAAAAAAAAAAAGAATAGAATCTCTCTTTAAATAAATTTCATTAAAATCTATTACTTTGGCTTTAAACTCCAATTTAGAAAATGGAACCGAGTCGACATTTTTTATTGACGCTAGATGTACATAAATAGATAAATTTTCCAACTAGAAGTTACAACTCAGCAAGAATTTTTGATCCGGCACACGAAATATGTTCACGTGGTTTTTTAATCTAATCTCACGCCATCTATCTTAACCTAACTAAACTATGTAGAGAATTAACAGATAGTTTTTTTCCAATGTTTGCTATGATGTTTGCCTTAGCTCAAAATTCACTCATAAATTCTTTTTAAATTTCACAATGATTGCATCCTTCAGAACGTTAATGGAAAACCAGGTAAAAGTGAAACAAATTATCAACCGCATCAACCACAAAAGTAGCGGTTAAGACGAATTCATTGCAAGGCAAAAGAATGCAAGTGATGCTTATCTGTGGCATAAAGTTGAATAAGCACACAAAGGAAAATAAAACAAGCTCACATGCAAATGATGCAGAGATGTTAAGATACAGATACATTCACTGCGACATTCGTTCAAAAACAAACATTGAAGCTTTATGCTTCAATCTGTTTATCAAGATATGAGCGCGATAAACTAATTTAAGTCAATACAAACGCACTCTCAACCAATGTAAATGCATTTCTATGTGTGTGCGTGTGTTAGTTTGTATATATTTATATATGAGTTAAGATATATTTACACACTGTATCTGAAGGTAATTTGAGACAAAAACAATTTAACCTCACACTTCAATCTTCGCTTATCAGGGCCGTGATGTGTATTTTTCATTGTGTCAGAGAAATTAAAATAAAAAAATTACTCAAAATAATGCTTCTTTATTTCTGCCATTAGAAGATTATTCTTCGAGAAATGTAAAAAATCATATAAATTTTAGAAAAAGAAATAACACTTCGGAGAAACGGACAAAATATGTACGTAGACTTCATAAATAATTCTCAAAATATTAAAAAGAGAGATTGACTGACATTGAATAGCAAGGTGAGCTCATTTTAAGATGACTGCTTAAATAAGAAATTTTGCAACAACTAAGCTGTAGGAGCTACAAATGTCAAACGACAAAAGCAACAATACCAATAAGAAAAACTAAAAATTACCAGCTGATTTTGCAACTAGCTCACCCTACTCTCCAATATCTACCTTGTAAATGTATCATGATGGGGATGATATCTTTTAGCTCTGAAGCAGCACGTGACAAAGACCGTTATGCTCCAAGCTTGACTCCAACTCAATTTTATAAGACTGATTTTGTCGCTAAATAGGCTCTTCAAATGAGTGCAAGTTGAGTAAATTTCCTTTTTGTAGAAAATTAAAGGATAATGTTATCCAATTTAAGCCTATTTCATATGGTTTACTTAGGAACAACAACTTTATTGCTAAATTTTTGGCAGTAATCTCTGAAGCTTGTTTTCTACAACTTGTAATCCACTCAATACAAACAGAAAAATCCTCTCTTACTCACATTGTTTACACTATCCGTTGATGCTGACGTCTTACCGCCACGTATCAAAACTTCCTGATCCTCTTGACCCATGACAGTGCGTGTGTCTTGAAAGAATAAATATTACTAAAACGGGAGTAAAAAATCCCTTTTCCCTTCAATGCACAGGCACTTCAAGAAATCCAATTATCGACAATTTGCTGTCAGCTCAAAAGCAAAAAGCTTAAAATATGTTTTTTTTTTCTTTTTTTTTCACTGCTTCTTCCACAACTTATTTTCTAGGAAACACCGAAATTGTTGCTAACAATATAAATGCTGCCAATCATTCAATTAAAATGAAGCACGCCTGTAAGCTGACAACATTGGCAGAAGCAGCAGCAGCAAGTTCGAAGACCGCGAGCAACACTTAGAACACTTTTTTTTTGCTTTTTCAATATTTAAATTGTTGGTGTTGTTTTTGTTGTTGTTGTCACTGTTCACTCAAACGTGTCCGCTTCCGTCTTTTTATGGCGCCCGCTACTGACATCTATGCGGTCTATGTAGCTAAGCTTTTATTTAGCGGTTTTGGTTTCCCTGTCTATGTGTTTGTGTTTGTGTTTGTGTATGTGCGTTTTGAGCGAAGCAACAGGATGTAACGCGCGTTCCACAGTTGGCTACCGTTAGTCTAACGTTTATTCCACGCGTTCACCGTCAACAAAACTCAAAAGTAGACTGACTGCAACCAAGTGATTTGGTTAACAATGAGATTGACTGGCTTCTAGTGGCAAGACTCTAGCTCAATGGTTATTCACTAGAGTAGGAACGAGCACGAGTGCAGCCGAGATGAGTTCGACTCAACGTCAAGTTGGTTGGCTGTATGACTGAAGCGTATTCAAATATTTGCAGTTGGTTTTTATAATTTTTATTTATCATCAGCCGTTGTCGTGGCTCTCGTTTGTTGCTTTGTTTTATCTTTTTTATTTCATTAAAAAAATATATATCTCACTATTTTTAAAGCGTGTTTTTGGGACCCTCTCAGCCATTTGAGTGCGCGTACTTTTTAATTTCGCACCATTTATTGCATCAGCGTTTATCAACTTGAACTCTTTTTTTTTTGTTTGAGTTCATTTCCGCTGATGCCTCTGCCTCGTTGTTGCACGTTGCTTTCCGGCCGATTCAACTCAAGCATGATTTATTAACCCTGTCCGCTGTCCATTAATGTGACTTATTGTCAGCGGCCGCCAGCCGCTTCTGTAGCGATTTATCAATCATTGACGGCTTAGAGCAACGACAGTTGGCCATTTGGTCATCAAGAGAGTGAGAGATAGAGGGAGATAATAGGATAGGGTAAGCAGTGACTGTTTTGTGTTGAGTGCTGTTTGGGCGAGTGTCTTATATGAGTGATTATAGTAGTTTTATAACAGAAAAAAAGTTATTCCTTTAGTGACTTATTTTGTTTTTTTTTTAATAGAAAGAAGATGGGTTGGCATCCGGAATACTTATTGTAGATTGAAAAAATTTTATTGTGTATTTAGAATTTTTAAACTGTTTTGTTAAGTTTTCTACACAACTTTTAGAAATTGGAAACTGGACGGAAAAGCGGAAACCAGGGCGGGATCCCGATTTTTGTCCCGGAAATATCAGTTTCAGTATCAGTATCAGTATCAGTATCAGTATCAGTATCAGTATCAGTATCAGTATCAGTATCAGTATCAGTATCAGTATCAGTATCAGTATCAGTATCAGTATCAGTATCAGTATCAGTATCAGTATCAGTATCAGTATCAGTATCAGTATCAGTATCAGTATCAGTATCAGTATCAGTATCAGTATCAGTATCAGTATCAGTATCAGTATCAGTATCAGTATCAGTATCAGTATCAGTATCAGTATCAGTATCAGTATCAGTATCAGTATCAGTATCAGTATCAGTATCAGTATCAGTATCAGTATCAGTATCAGTATCAGTATCAGTATCAGTATCAGTATCAGTATCAGTATCAGTATCAGTATCAGTATCAGTATCAGTATCAGTATCAGTATCAGTATCAGTATCAGTATCAGTATCAGTATCAGTATCAGTATCAGTATCAGTATCAGTATCAGTATCAGTATCAGTATCAGTATCAGTATCAGTATCAGTATCAGTATCAGTATCAGTATCAGTATCAGTATCAGTATCAGTATCAGTATCAGTATCAGTATCAGTATCAGTATCAGTATCAGTATCAGTATCAGTATCAGTATCAGTATCAGTATCAGTATCAGTATCAGTATCAGTATCAGTATCAGTATCAGTATCAGTATCAGTATCAGTATCAGTATCAGTATCAGTATCAGTATCAGTATCAGTATCAGTATCAGTATCAGTATCAGTATCAGTATCAGTATCAGTATCAGTATCAGTATCAGTATCAGTATCAGTATCAGTATCAGTATCAGTATCAGTATCAGTATCAGTATCAGTATCAGTATCAGTATCAGTATCAGTATCAGTATCAGTATCAGTATCAGTATCAGTATCAGTATCAGTATCAGTATCAGTATCAGTATCAGTATCAGTATCAGTATCAGTATCAGTATCAGTATCAGTATCAGTATCAGTATCAGTATCAGTATCAGTATCAGTATCAGTATCAGTATCAGTATCAGTATCAGTATCAGTATCAGTATCAGTATCAGTATCAGTATCAGTATCAGTATCAGTTACCAGTTTGATTTTACCTTTTTCACTAGCTCAATATCAACACTTTAAATGCTCTGGGGATGAACTCAAGGTGAGTTACGTACTTACATAAATTGATTTAAAGTCGCTCATCGCAACCATTCATTAATCCAACAATTTGCTAGAGTTGTTCCATATAGCCGCTCCCATTAAGTGCCAGATCTAATAACTAAAAATCAACTGATGTCAACTCTGATGTCAAATTTTGATGAAACTTTTATCCATGGAATAGGGCGACAACAACAACGATATAAAATAAACAGTTGCTGTTGGTGCAGCTTTCGACCAATATCAAAAAATGTCACCAAAGAAGTCGTTGTTGTCACGCAAGAAAAATAGCTGCAAAATTAGAGCGATGGAGAACAAGTTCAAAGTAAAGTAGCTAACTGTACAAGTGTGCGGGAGGGTCTGTAGCAAAAGCAGTGCTGCAATTTATTGCTAAGAGCACGCTTAATTTTTGCTTGCATTACTAGGGTTTCAACCAGCCAATGAGTTGAGCCAGTGACTGAGTGAGTAAGTTTCAAGTTGAGCTCAGTAATTATTTTGGTTCTAGTTTTTCTACTTAAGTTTCCACAAATGTTGCCAACTCATCACTGCACTGAGTCAACTATAAAGGTAGCTGCTGTTGAAATTAGTGCGCACTGCAAACACTGACGATGGATTTTGGTGCCCTGCAGTTTGACTGCCATTTGTTTGCCGATGACAATCATTGTTGTCACTCACTCTGTTTGTTTTTGTTTTTCCCCATTTTTTATTTTCTTTAGCATTTCTTCAAAGTTTTTCTTTGGAGTTTTTCTGAGATAATTTATGACAGTGAAGCAGTCAGTCCGGCTGTCAGCAAGTCATTCAACTCTATAGAGTACTGTTTTTTGCGTTTCTCCTTGGAGTTTCATTCTACTTCATGGCATAGACGCGATAGCGGCTTGATTTATATATGTTTAAGGAATTTCGTAGGTTGACTAAATAGAAGTTATTCCTGATTGACTTTTTTTATCCTTGTTTTTATGTTGGATTTTATGTTTTTTGGATAATTAAATTATCATATTCAAGTGTTTTCTTCCTCATGGTTATGCTTAAAAGCTCAGAATATTGAGATGTTTAGGATGATTTTTCTCCATCCAAACTTAAAGTCGGAGATTTTACCAATACTAATATTGTGGTAAGAACAAAAAAAAAAAAAAAAATCATATTTTCTAACTATTACCATAAAAGGCTCCTGCAGCAGGAGCAATCCTTTAAAAACTGCTTCTTCGATAAGAAAAAAAAAATAATGGTTCAGTAAGGTAAAAATATTAGTTGGGCAAAGCTTTGGGTAATTATTTTACTCTCAGAGCTTTTGTTGTCACATAAAACAGAAGCAATCCAATAATTTACGCTTCAAAGTTTGCAACCTGCATTAATTCTTCTAGGAAAAAGTTATTCTTAATACATTTTGCATTGTCTAAATTTTTACTTGAAAAAAGTATATGTTCGAAAAGTTAAAAAAATTAAAAGACTAAGAAGTTAATTTAATCAGTTAATTTAAATAAGATTTATATTCAAAACACAATGAAACAGTTGAAATAAATCAAAATATGTCTCAATTATGTATGTGCGAAATTTGTGACTGCGATTCCAATAAGGACAATCGAAATAATGTAAATCGAAAGACGCATTACTGACAACGTTAATGGGGAATGTATTGGGTTTTCCACCCCCTATGGAAAAAAAAGTTTGCTAAGTACGCCCCTCATTCGAAAGCTTTTGTTCAGAGGGTTTTAGTACCAAAAGCTTCAGAGGTTTTTTTAGGTGGACCCAAAATCTGCCCAAAATGGTATGTCGTTGGATAGGTCTCCATAAGGACAACAATTCGCTCTTATAACTTTTTTAACTCCGATTCCATGTTTGACTAGATATTAAAATTTTACGTCTTATTTCCTCAATTTTATATTTTGAGAAAATTAAAGTCAATAAAAAATCAATTCTGAAGAAATATTTTAATTTTATTAGTAAAGAAATATTTTAATTTTATTCATAGAGAAAAACGTTACAGAGAATCAAAGTTTTGATCAAGTTTGTCTTCGGTTTTGTCCTCTAGTCTTGAGGTTATCTTCGTTTGGCTTCGTTTTTCCTACCAAATCTGTTCACAATTGGTACAGATGTTTAGTCATTAATTTTTATTACTTTAAGTGCCTTCCATCGAAAGTTTTTGTAACTTCTGATAGCCTATATTCTATTCCTGGGTCAGGAGAATCTTCAAACTAAATTTCTTCAAATTCGCTCCAGTCGTTTAGGCAGAAACATATTATTGTACAAAGATAATATTTTTTTTTTATATAAAGAAACTAAGTTATAACAAAATAGGTGATAAGGAAAAAAAATATAAATATTAGAGAAATCAATGTCAATTGTGTTTTCTTTTCGCTAATGCAAAGTAAACCTGAGTTGGGAACACCACAATCTTTGGCAAATATATGCCATCACATAATTTTGCTAGTACATTTGTACCGAATTGTGAATAGCCCAATTGAATTTATAAAAAATTTTATTGCATTTGAAAAAAAAAATTATCTTTTCTATACAAAAATTTCTTTTAACAATAAACTTTCTTGAACAACGTGAAAATTAATGAAAGAAAAAACTATGATTTGCCACGAATATGATCCCAGTCTAGAATATACAATATGATTTACCCTTTTGAAGATATATGCCATAAGTGCATAGCATCGTGAATACCCCTAATTTTTTTAAAACATGATTTCTCCCTGCAATGATAATTACTTTTTAACTACATGACAATAAATCAACAAACATTAAAAATGCTTTTATTTAATACTTATAAGTCAATAGATTAAAATGTTTGTTGATAAGTTTGTACGATAAAAATATACCACAAATACACCACGCTGTGAATACCCCAAATGAAAAATTTTTATATAATTGAAAACAAAAATAGCATTCTTTATACGCAATACTATTCCAAATGGACTCTGGTATTAGTTAAAAACTGATTGACAAATATTTTACTATATTTGTGTCTTCCGATACAGTTGCACTCTAGATACCAAAAACATTTGATTTTACTTCATAAATCGATGAATTTTTTCAAATATTTTGAATATATTTAAAGATGTGAAATATTGATTTTGATTTCCATTACATTTTACGACCCATCGCATTCAATCCAAGTTTCACATAATTTATTCAATTTTTTTTTTTTTGGAATGAATATAAAATTTTTACCTATAAAAAATTCATTCGTTCATTTGCAGGAGAATAAAAATATTTGTCCGGGTCATCTAAACATGAATCTGTTCAACCGCAACAAATTCATTAGGAAGATGTTAGCTGATGAAGTATGTAAGTGTGTGTGCTGATGTGTGTTTGTATATGTGTGGAGTGTCATTGTCGTAAACATTTTATGATCACATAGAGGTGGAATGCACTACCATTCTGTCACTCATCACCCACATAATGGTAACCTGGTGTCAGGTGGGGGGAGATGCACGCGTGAAATACACGAATACTTTATGTCAGTTGAAGTGAAGTATAAATTGGAGGTGCTCGAGGGTATATTTTATGCCCTTTCTTAAAAGCTATGTATGTTGGCAACAGTTTTGGACGGGCGTGTGTGGGTCTTTGTGTGTGTATTGGTATGCTTGTGGAAAGAAAAAACAAAATGACATAAGCGTTGATTTCGAAGGTTTTCACCACGATAAAAGCGAGAAAGAAAGAGCATCAGAAAAATTTTGCTTGAATTGTTGAAGAATCCTTGAGGTATGGAATGAATGCCCGAGGAGTTATCCTTCGAGCGTAGCAAAATTTGAACTGTTGCTTTTATATCTTGATGACTCTGGTACGCATTAACAACACCCTGGGTTAACACCGCCAGCCCACGCACCGCCTACAACTCCACACGCACTTTGGTTACCCATACAAACAAAATGTAGAGCACAAAAATGAAAAAGGCATAAAAAATAAACAAACACATGCTTACATCTTTTTTCTATTAACACACACCCACACACATGACGATTGCCCAACAACCTCTGGCTTAAGGCAATGCTGCTCCTCCTTCCCCATCACTACCAACCACTCAGCACTCTGTGTGAACTTTACAGTATCTTTTAGAAGCCTTTGCTGGTTCGTAGAACGAGGCTCGTAAAACATATCAAATCTAGTGAGAGTCGTAAAAATTTTGCACTAACTTCACCTCAACTTCTGCCGCACCTCGACGACAAATAGGCCTCTGCATGCATTCTATTTCAGCCATTCCTATTCAACGCAGCTCATCGTACATTATTTCTTTTACTATTTTTTTGTTGTTATTCTCAAGCATGCTTTTGGGAGCGCAGTCTATGACTTTCACACATTCGTAGCGCGACGCATAACTTTTTGTGCCCGGGTAAAACTTTTGTCTTCCAAGTGGTTCTAATCTAATAAAATGCTCTGTTTGTGTGAGTCTTCGTTTCGAAGCTAGTTGGCAGTATGTTAGGAAGCTGGTGCAGGAGCTAGTCACTGGAGCGATGCAGGCAAACGTTATGCCTGAGTCTCAAAAATTTATGCTCGTTGTGATCTAGTGAGGAAGCTAGTTCTGTTGTATGCGGGAATTTTATTATCTCATTCGCATATAATTTTCTAAGCATAAAGTTTCTGGAAAATAGTCGAGATGAGAATTACGGAGCTCAGCTAGATGAGAAGCCATAGTATGTTAAGTAGTGGCATATACTTTGATGGTGGTGGGAACTTTCAATTTTGAATTGAGATAGAAAAACTTTCTGAAGCTATCGCACAATATGTGGACGCGTTTCCTGATCGCGATGAAAGAAAGAAAATTAGAGCACCAACTTAATTCTGGCATATAGCATGAGAATGTTATGTTACTTAACATGCAATGTTAAGCTAACAGAGTATTTTTAAGGAGTAAGCAATATTCTTAGTAATTGTCTTCTAAAAAATGAACAAGGAGGAGTATGTTGCTTACCAAATTGGAACAAATAGTAAAAATTCATTACTTTCTCTGCTGTATATTTTTTTAATTAATTTTATAAGTCACCATCACACAAGCACACACGAATACATACACACACACACACACACACGCACACTTTGCTGTAGTTATTGCAACTCTGGAGCCTTATTACTGTAAATAGAGAGGAAAACTTTTATGCCTTTATTTAGAACTTGGAACAGTTTTGAAGTTTTACTTTTCTGGTTATTCGTGCGATTTCCATCCAATGTCTCCTCTTCTATTCCTTCTTCCGGTATTCTTATTGATGCTAACCAGCTTACGGTATAAAGGGGACAATAAATTGTAAAGTTTTGCGGCAAGAGCGTAAAAGTTTCCTTCCTTCCTCGTGTAGTGCTGCAACTTAAGCAATATTGTGTTGCGTACAGCAACAACACACACACACAATAGCAACACAGTGCTAAGAAGAACTCGCAAAAAGCACTCGACTAAAGAGTCGAGTGACTTTTCAAATTTGATACTTCTTCCTTAATCCTAAGGCTGGGCAGAAATGGACCAGACAACGGCTACGTTTTGAATTGTTTGATGGTAAAAGTTGAGTTGAAGATATCGTTATTGTTGTTGTAGTTGTTTTGAATTGGACAGAATGTGCTGATGTCGCAAAATTTTGATGCTATTGTGAGGCTGTATTTTATAAGGTGAGTAAGTAAGATTTACAGAGCAAGGGCCGCAGGATGTGGTGTAGAGGAATGGAAGCAAAAAAGTTAACATCGTTGAAAGGTTCATTGAATGTGCTTAAGATGTGCTGAGATGCAAAACGAAACAATTGCAGAGCTCTTTCGAACTCTTACCCGAACTATAGCACCCACAAACACACACATTTCTTATATTTGTGATGTCGATTCATATCTTCACCAAAATAGTTGGATGGAACCTTAAATTCAGAACAAAATGACTATGAATATGCTTCAAACTGAATAAAAATGGAATTATAGAGAGTGAGTAAAAAAATCACTCCTTCGAAAGAGATGAAATGATTATGATTCTTGATAAAAACATTGTCATATAGAGCTGTGTTCACTTTTACCACAACTAGTAAGTGTTCACTTTTTTTAAAATTTTTTTCAAATAATCAATAGAGAGAAAAAAATAACTGAGGAAATGAAATGGCATACTGCGATCGTGGATATTCACGTCAATCACAGCGATTTAGAAAAAGCGAATTTTTTTAAGGTCGCCCGATCATTGGCTTACAAAGTTTACCAGAAGTTGAAAGCATGCAATGACGATGTGAAAAATGCTGCTAAGTGAAAAAAACGTGAAACAGGTCGACAGAAACTTCGGACACCGGAACTTGTCTCCCAAGTTCAGAGCATTACTAGATGTAGACCTTTCGAAATCAGTAAAGGCCATATCGAGAGACCTTCATGTTTCTGAATGCACTCTTCGTCAAGTCATCCTAAAAGACATTCGTTACAAGTCGAATAGGATGCGAATAGGTCAGCTTGTGTCTCAGCAAATAAAAGAGCAACGTGTCATCCGCGGAAAAAGGATTTTAAACAAGTTAAAGCATCCCGAAACACCGAACATGCTTTGGTTTTTTTCAGATGAAAACAATTTTGACCAGGATCAAAAAATAAATCCAAGGAACGACAGGTGGCTATTTTCGGATCCTCGGGAATTTCATCATGTCATGGTTTTGGGAGTTATAAGCACTGAAGGACATGTCATGTCACCCCACTTCTTTGCCCAAGGGCTTTGCGTGAATTCAGCTGCTTCGAACAGTTGTTAAGCCTTAGATAGATAGCGTACGTGATGGGAGGCCATACGTGTTCCAACAGGAATTCTCTCCCTCACGTAAGGCCACGAGAACGCAAGAATGGCGGTCTTAGAATCTATATGATCACATTGCCGAAAACATTTGACATTCTAGCTCTCCTGATCTCAATCCTTTGGATTATTTCGTGTCGGGCGTTGTTGAAAGACAGACCAACAAACATCCTCACAACAGAATAACATCATTAACTGCAGCTATAACCACAATAATGACAAACATAGACGAAAACGACTTAATTCGGGCATGAAGACGTTTCCGGCAAAGAGTTGAAGCCGTTATTGATGCAGATGGCGATTTGATTAAATATATCTTTAGTTAACGAGTTAATTAGTCCATAACAATGTTATTCGAATATAATCATTAATAAAGGAGTTATACTTGTTTAAGTTTTGAAATCAGTTTGTCCTCATTTAACTGACGCAGCCTGGATATTTGTAAATGAGTTCTCGAAAACGGCCCAACCGGTTTTGATGAAATATTCAAATTAGGGGTTTATGGGGGTGAAAAATCGATCTAGCTAGGTCTTAGATGTGAGAAAATTAGTATTATCCGTGTTTTTTACTTGTACGTGGAATAAAAAATCTCCAATTCACAATGTGTGTTGCATGTCCATCAACTGAACAAACGCGCCATCTGTTTGGGCACTTTTTGAAATTGTATTTATTTTTATCTCGCTTGCTTGCACAGTTTTTATTTTTTGTTACATTTATGTTTTGTCGTGAGGGATTTTCTTTTAAAAGATGGTTTTTGGTACTTTTTCTCCTATTTCGCTATGTAAGCACATTGTTTTCCTTTTTCTTTTTTATTTCTGATATTTTTGTGTAGAACTTTCAACTTTGGTGTGGTACAAAAAAAGATTTGGTAGGCTTTGAGCTAGCGGCATTGTACGCACACAAAATATAAATACAACAAATTAAAATTTTTGGTTCGATTTATTTAGAAGTTTCATCTAAGTGCTTGCGTAATTTTGCACAACAGCAATATACAAAAGTTTACCCAAGTATATACACATTTCATACTTGTCTTTGGAAATTTTTTACAAAAACAATTTACAGTAATTTACCTAAGTAGTTGTATATTTGATATTTTTTTTTTGTATTTATATTTATATGTATATTTATTTATCTATTTAACTTTGATAGTTCAAAAATGTTTTTTTGTTGAAAACTTGAACACTATGTTCGGCAGAATAAGCAAGTTAATGTATAAATTGCAAAATACTTCATTAATTTATCATCCAAGCCAATATCGGTAAGTTAACATGTAAAACTTAGGTGTTTTGACCAAAAACTTAGTAAGCTGAAAACTGCCAAAGCCATTGTATGAATTATACTAGGTTTTTTATTAATTTTGCATAAGTTTTTTTCTCGGTGTAAGTATTTACAGGCTAGGACTAAACAACTTGGGGAGGCTTAAGCTTAGAATATACTCACAAACAAAGTAAATTTTGCATAAGATGGTGCCTAGAAGCTATAAATAATAATGGTTACTGGGTATTTGAAAAATAATATGATTTCATAAAATTCTGATATTTTTCGTTGCTTTCAAAATCAAAAATTCCAATCGATTCAAACTTTACTTCTCGGGGTCTCGAGGTCGTTGATTACGAAAATTGCATAATAAAAGAGGGTGGATGGCGGTTGTGACAATGGAGCAATCTATCAAATTTTTAAAAGCCGACTTCGTATTCTTATTTAGCGAACCAAAAAATTCTTTTGAGGGACTACTTGAGTGAAAAAAATTGATGCATTTTCAAATGAAAAGTCCGTACTGGCAAGTATGCAGGGAGGAGAGTGCGGTGGGGTTTATATCAATTTCAATGAATTTTAAGTGCATGTGACACCTTTTGTTGTTGCTCATGCGAATTGAAGCACAAATGTTAATGAGCTGGAAATGGCTGCCTAAAATTATGCAATGAACAATTTTATTGATGAGTTGAACAGTTAGTGTGTCATGTCTTTTTTTTTTCTTTTTGCTGCGAAATCGGTAAAAATATACATGAAAAAATATGCGTAAAATTAAAAGCAAACATGTTGTAATTGTATGCGTGTGAGAGTGTAAGTGTGTTTGTGTATAAATGGTTGATTTATGCGCGCCGAAGTGAGCACATAAGTAGCATATGTAGTTGTTGTTTTTGCTGCTGCTGTCGTACTTCTCGCTCGCAGTTGCTGACAATTCGATATAAATGCGTATTTTTGTTGTTTTTGTTGTTGTTTCTGTTATTGTTATTTATTCGTTTTTTGCTTCCTGCCGCCATGCTACACACAGGGGAAATTTTTTAATTAAAATCCATTTCAAGTGTAAATGCGCTACACAATAAACTGTTATTTTTCAACAGTAATTTGTTGAAAAACATTTTCCAATTCTATGTGTGTTTGTGTGTGTGAGTGTGTGCGGCTGCGTATGTGTGACTCAAGTGTTGAATATTAATTATGCGAGTTTTTGTTCGACCATCTGTGCCGCATGAGCTCTGCTTTTATGCCACGGGAGAAGCATTAATGAATTTTTTTCTTTATTTTTAAATGATTTCAAAAGTTGTTGTTCTGTTTCCGCGCAAAAGATTAACTTTTCAGCTTGTAAAAAAAAAGTATAAATTTTGTGTTATAGTTTTTATAGGCATTGCAACGAAACAACATTTAAATAAAAACTTTTTCTTACAATTCATTTACTTTTTGTTTATTTTTGCAATATTGCTGAACAATCGAATGTTTGCAAAGGTGTATGCGTTGTTTTTTTTCTTTTTTTGGTATAAAAGTGTCGCGAATTTTGATTTGAGTGCTGAGATTGCGTTTGTTTTCGGGTTTATATGTGTATGTAATGTATTTCGTACTGTTTGATTTTTTCATGTGTTTGCAGCTTAACGTTGTAATTGTTCATGTAACGCATTTTTTATAAATGTAAATATAATGAAATGATTTTTATTGGAACAGAGTGGGCAAAACAAATAAGCAAAGAGATGTCAAAAATAAACACATACAAACACAATTTATGTGGCCATAATCAAAATTGATTGTGAGGTATGCGCTGAGCATTTAAAAGAAATCAGAGAGAGAGAGAGAGATAGTCGATAAAAATATTTTGAATTTTGTTGTCAAAACAAAAGATCCTTTGTTCTTGAAACATTTCTGCACAACCTAGGCACTCGTCAACGGTGGCGTATAAGCAATATTTTATAATATTTGAGTTTTTAACAAAGTTTGCGACACAAAACATTTAATGAACCGAAATTATTCGAACTCAGTGCTACTTGATTTGGTCCACATGAACTGTCAGTTCACACACAGATACTCGCACTCTTCAACTCTTAAATATTCTGTTTTTTTTTGTGCTTCAACTGCTAAATGAAGACCGCCAAACTTGATTACAAGGTCCTCACTGCTCTAGTTTATGGACTGCTTTGGCAAAAAACGAACAAATTTAGTTTCGAAATCGTGACTAGCATTTAAAAATATATGGATGCGTTAGCGCAAAAGAACAACAACAAAAACAGTAACAGACGAGAAATAAAATAACAACAAAAACTTCAAAAGTACCAAAAAACTCACTGATTTCGTGCATGAACCCAGGAGCGACATTTGTACAAAGACAACTTTAAGCACGCAGTCGTGTGCGAGTATTAGTGCAAAATCGTTGGGTATGTGTGTGTGTTTGTGCTTATGCTTGTGTTGGTTAGACTCGGTGTTAAAAACTGCTTTTGTACTGACTGCCACGAAAATTAAATGCATTTTGAATTAACGTGAACTGCAACAACAACAACAACAATAACAAAAACAAAAACAACAACCAAAACGAACGCATACATGTATTGTACGTGTACCTTAGCTACAACTGCAAAAAAATGACGGTGAGAAATGCGCAACATTACAAGTGCACGAAAAATTGTTTAAAGGATCTACAGGGGTTTTTTTTATGGCAACAAAAACAAAACAACAACAAATATAAAAAATTACATAAATACGTGATACGCTAAACTTAGTTAGAGTCCAGTTGAATGATTAAGCTGTGAGTTCACAATCACAAGGTTTTAATGCTACAAAAGCAGTGAGACAAGGACCCCAGGACGAAGGAGAAACTTCAACAAAATGTAGGCAAAAATTAAATTTTTATAGCAACATTACTAGCACAGGTAAGAGATGAGAGAGAAAATTAAAAAAATTCCAATTGCTAAACAAGCGATTAACTCACATACACACACACACACACACACACACACACGTATATATAAAGAACCCAAAATCCATTATCAAATATGTGTGCAACAAAACGTTTATGTTGTTGAAAACTTTCAAATTCTCATCACGTTTCTTTGCTTATCCTCGGAGAAACGGATAAAGGAAAATGAGACTTAAATACAAACTTACACAAGCACACATACCCATACACTGGCAGAACATACGAGTACTCCAGCAGGTTAGGGGATACAGTGCAAAAGCATGCATTTAGAGCAAAACCAAAAAGTATGCTGCTGCTGTCTGCATGTTTTTGCAGTCCTTTGAGGATATCAGCTCACATGTAAGTCAGCTGCTGACATTTTTCTACAAACAAGCTGCGTTAAGATGGCAAAATGATGATGTTGCTTTTGATGCTGTTAAAGCTATAAAATGTGTTGTTGATAAATGCAAGGATTGTGTGCAAAAAAAAAAAATAAAACAACGCATGGAAATGCAACTCCTCGCATATCATGACTCTTCTGTAAATAATTGAATTTTAAACAATTTTGTCGCTCTTGCTGTAAGACATACAATGAACAAAAAGTTCCAAAAAATTATCCTTTATTATACTGATTACACTGGCCGACGAAATAAGCCGAAGGACCCACAAAGAACCCCACAAAAAGGCGTAACAAACTGCCGACCACAGCCGCAGCAGTGACCGAGATGTACGCCGAATGCACACTCGACAAAAAGACAACAAGCCAGAAACAAGCGGCTCAAGTGGGTAGCAGAAAGCGGTCCAAGCTAAGTTACATTAAAATTAAATCCTTTTTTCCGTCACTGGCTGGGTTAGCTCGTTGTCTGCTAGAGTTTCCTGTTGAATATGCAAACCACACGTTGTTGCAACGAGAGCCAAAAATTGTCCTCTTGCACAAGGACACACACACACATACACGCTGGCACACACATGTTCTCAGCTCAGAGTTTTTGGCGAGTCAAACACAAAAACGACACCAAAAGGACATTCACTAATGCATTACGAATTCCAATTACATTATAAAAGCACATTATTTTACATTGCATTACGTTGCGTTATGTTGCGGCGGGATGCGATGCAAAAGTTTCTGCTTTACTCCGATTGCATTGTCCATGTTGTTGTTGTTGCTGTTTGGAAAAAGAGGCAAACGCTGGTCCATAACCTTAAAATAATTCAGTTTTTGTAGCCAAGTCAAACAAATATTTAAGAATTCACTCCAGCTCTGCCCTTTGTTGCTAGTTTTTGTTAGCATATTTTTTGGCGCATAATTACGGCAGTGCATTTAGAGCGTTCTAGAGGAGAACACTTGGAAATGTTGAAAAACTTAATAAATCTAGTTTTACATCTCTTATCTGATGGAGCCTAGCAGGGAATTAAAAGGACCTTGTAATTTTTTTTTAATTTATTCTTTATCATTTTAAGTAATTTCAAACAACAATTTTTCCAGCTTAGCTTTCCATCCACCCATCTGATATTCTCAATATTGACGATTTCCTTACAATTTTGTGTAAAGTACGCTACATTCATTTAGGAATTCTTAAAGAACTGTTTTTGATTTAAATGTTAATCTTAATACCTTAACCTTTCAATGGCACTTTTTCCACAAAGTTTCACGTCCCTGGAGAAGGAAACTGAATGAAAACTTCTCGATAGGAATGCAATTCGCTTTACTTTTCAACAAGTGCTAAAGTATAAATTTTTGACTAAAAAGGAAAAGCTATGAACTGATTGAATACCTGCGAGTATGTTTGATTGTGTGTGTGCTATGTTTAAACGCCTGATTCAGAGGGGTCTGAAGAGGATTCAAGTGCGTCATGCTTAGTTATTCTGATGGGAATGCGTTGATCGGAGTGGCGTCAGCAGGTGAAATTGAAACGGATATTAATGAAAATTCAATTAATATCCGTTGATGTTGGTAGAAAACTTGAGAAGAGTAAACTATACAAAAATTGAATGGACTCGAATATGTAAAGCGCTCAATACATGGATTGTGTTTTTTTTTCCAGTATAATTTTAATAGATTTTATTTATCATTTCAATTTCAATTTCAATTTCATTTTTTTTCAATTCCACTTCAATTTTATTTCAATTTCAATTTCATTTCAGTTTCATTTCAATTTCATTTCAATTTCATTTCAATTTCATTTCAATTTCAATTTCAATTTCAATTTCAATTTCAATTTCAATTTCAATTTCAATTCCATTTTCATTTCAATTTTATTTCAATTTCATTTCAATTTCAATTTCAATTTCAATTTCAATTTCAATTTCAATTTCAGTTTCAATTTCATTTCAATTTCATTTCAACTTCAATTTCATTTCAATTTCAATTTCAATTTCAGTTTCAATTTCATTTCAATTTCATTTCAATTTCATTTCAACTTCAATTTCATTTCAATTTCAATTCATCTTAATTTCATCTGAATATATTTCTACCACTTTGTTTTTTAATTCAATATTCTCTTAATCTTTATTTTTGTCACAATCAACGAACAATAATGAAAAGAACAACAAGTGTTTCGCTTATCGATTATAGCCAGTACAAACTACCGAAAAACACTTTGATCCTTTCATCCTTCCTTTCGTACTGCGACGCTAAGACCTTACACAATCAACACTAAAAAGAAGTCAGCTAAAAGCCAAGCCAAGCCTACAACTAACCCATTTTGAAGAGCCATTCGTCAAATTGGCCATTAAACACTTAAGAGCCAACAATGAAGGATAGCAACAACAACAACAAATTAGATTCGCCCTTAAAAAAAAAAATAAATACTGCGAAATTCAATGCAATCGATTTTGAATGGAAGAAAGAAGGACACTCAGCCAAAGCAGCCAGTTAACATCATCTTTTGTTATGCAAAAGGACAAACATATTTCTCCTCGACCGATTTGTTTTGAAGGACTTGCCGCTCTCTGTCTTTCATCACCCTCCCACAAATTCTAGCTATAAATAATTTTCCCGATTTTTTTGGCTTTTTGGTTTCTTTTCCTAGTATTTTTTTGTTTTTTTTTTGTATGGTTCAAACTTCTGCCTAGATAAACGCAGGAGTTGGCTGAAACTTACGACGTGCCCGTTTTGCTAGGCTGAAAAGGCATTCGCTCGATTTGATGTTGGCTTGGCCAACAATTAAATAAAATGTATTTCAGGTCCTTTCGGGCCGATTCACGCCAAAGTAAATTATTTTTTATTATAGGAAGTTTTCGATGGCTTTAATTAGCCGAAGTAGCTTTTCGGCTTTGGGTTCTTTCTTGCGGTAATTTTCGCTGTTGTTTCGCTGGAGCAGCAGGTGAGCGAGCCAGTGAGTTGAGGCTCTGTTAGTCAAATGATTTTTGTTTTTCTTTCTTTGCCGACATTTTTCTTTGTTGCTGTGCGGGTGTTGAGTGGGTCATTTAGAGAGCTTTTCGCAGACCCTTTATTAGATTGGACCCAACCTAACGAGTGGAATAAAATGAGGCGTTGAGGTTGAAGTGTTGTTGTTATCGTGTATTTTATTTATGCCGTGGCTTTGTTTCTCATATTGTTATTATTATTGTAGATATTGTTGTTATTGTTGTTGTGGTTGCTGCTTTGTGTTGGTGGACGTCGTCGTCGTCGTCGTGGTCGTGGTCGTTTTCTTCAGCTTAGGCCATTTTTATTAATTTAATTTTATGGCGATTATTTTGATTAGCTTTGTTTTGTTTGCTTTATTTATTGTTGCATATTTTAGGGCGAATTTAGTGGGATAACTTGGCAATAGATTAAAGCATTTTTTTATTGCGTGAAGCAATTCTATTAAGTTGGCCGATGTGTGTTGGTTGATGCATGGACTGGAGTACTATTGGCTATAGCTTTAATTATCATCCAATATTCCAGAATAATTCCTTAAGTGTCGATTTTGGATAAGTTTCATAGATTTTTAATTTTAAGCTTAATGGCCAAAAGTTGTTGTTGTTGAACAAGTTGTGGTTCTTTCCACTAGATTTGCTTAAATTTTTTTCACTCATTTATTTCCGCCACATTTTCTGCCCCCTACTTTAATTGTGCCGCAAAGTGCGCGTCCAACTAGCTTCATAGCCATATTTCTTCCACACCGCTACGCCTGCTGTCATAGACGTCACCCCCTGTCGACACCCCTCTCGCATTCATCCAGGTTTTATTGGGTCCTTAAATTTCCCATAGGCAACATTTGCCACGCATTACTTTCAGTTGGTTTTTTTTGTTTTGTTTTTTTCTGGTATTTTACAACAAATGCGCACAGTCTGAACAAATTTGGCAACAACAACAACTTGTCACATTTGCACTGTCATTTCTTTGCCGCTGCCTCGTGTTGGTTATTCTTCTTTTCGCTTTTTTATTGTTGTTTTCTTTTTTTTTTGTGTTTGTTTCTTCTATTTGGAACTGCAAAGTAAACAAATTAAACGAAATAGACGTAATGGAATGAAATGAAGAAAATGTTAACGTAAAAACTTGCGGAATTTCGTTTGGCATCATCACCGGAAACGGATATGAAAATTTTAGCTGCTCTTCTATTGTCACTTATTGTGAGCTAAATGGGGCGTGTGCCATTAGAATGAAAAAAAAACAACAAGAAAAAAGTACTCTCAGGAATTTTTATATGAATACATATACGTATAATGTTCAAACGACTGTCGGTGTGTGTGTGTGTGTGTGTGTGAGTGTGTCATAGAGCAAGGAACGACGCATAAAAAGCGCAACACGTCTTTTACGGAGGCTTTAGCAAAACTGAAACTGGCTGGTGGGAGGCAACATTTTATAACGTACATCTTGTAAAACATGATGTGCTGACATTTATTTGTTTATTAGTGTGAGTGAGTGCGCTGTGCGAGTGCGTTAATATGTGTGCGTGTGTGAATGTTGGCCTAATGGATTCCAATGGCAGCTTATAAAGGTTTCTTTTATGTTTTTTAATAAAGTTGAAAAGTGTGTTCAAAGGCAAGAATCTTATTCTATACGATATAAAATGTATACCTGAGAAATGTAAAAAAAAACACTCCGTTAATGACCAGCCATGCAAAAAGCAACAACAGCAACAATAAAAATTAAAAAAAATAAAGCAACATATAACATTAATTCCCATGCACTTTGTCAAGGATATCAGTTGTGTTGAGCATTTAATTAAATTAAAAAAAACACACTTATATCCCCAATAGTATGCTTCAAAAATATGAAAAGATGTTATTTGAATGAATAAAAAAAGCATACTTTAACACACACGCAAACACACACATCTACATGCCCATACACAAACACCTGCTGCTCTGATCTGAAAGCATTAATTTAATTTTATTTAAATGCATGTTTGCATGCATGTGTGAATTACACATGTATGTATATATTTATGTATTGATAACTGGCATTTCATTTATTAGGCCAAAATCAATGAAACTTGTGTTGTTTTTTAATGTTTCAATTTTGTGAAGAATTTAAATAAATAAAAATTTAATTTAATTAAAATATTATGGATTGAACAAGCACACACACACACACACGCACACACACAACGCATGTTGTGTACTTTAACAGCAGCTCAAATGCAATAACAAACTATTTACAAGCGCTTGAATTGTAATTAAATAAATTTTCACAAATATTAATTGAAACATTTATAAAAAAAACAGAATCATCAAGTCTGCGAATCGAACAACCATGCACTACCATGTGTGTGTGTGTGTGTGTGTGTGTGTTTGTGTGTATTTGTATGTGTTGAACCGAAACAATTATAGTTTGCAATAAAAACAAACTAAAACCTATTAAATAGGAAAGTAAATTGTTGAAAGAAATTTAAAGCTGTGCTTGCTTAAGCAACTCCAACATCCTTCCAGCGCACAATGATTTGATTCCTAGCAGTTACCTATTAAAATGTTCAATATCAATTTGTTGCCGATATCCTTCTGTACCAACAGAATTCAATAAAAATAACTCTTCAATAAAAAATCAATATTTTTTAAGAATAGTTTTGTGTTTGAGCTTTATACAAGTCTGTTTATGAAGCAACAAGTTTTAAATCAACAAAGTTCTTCAAAAAAAAAAAACAAAACATCAGTTTGCTACACCTAGTCATTAGCCATCTTCTGTAACTTTCGCATTTTTCAAGCCTTTTTAAAGCTAAAAGCAAAAATTTTAAACCAATGTGGAACTAAAGGGTGATTTCTTAAGCGTTTGGTTTTCGAAAATAAAAGGAAACAGAAAATTTGCAAAAGTGAATGAAATATTTATTTGGAGTGATACATATTTGCCTGCCATTTACTTTCCAAAGATTATTTCATGTAAAGGTTTCCCGCGGCTACGCCTGAGGTGGTCAATCCGTAAGCTCCAATTTTGGAATACTTTTTCCAGCATTTCGGTCGGTATCTCATAAGTGGCATCTGTAATGTTGTTTTCCAGGGCTATAATTGTTGCTAGCTTATCCCTGTACCCGAGAGACATCACGTAGCCCTACAAAAAGTAGTCTAGTGGGGTCAAATCACATGAATTTGGCGGTCATTGGACTGCTCCAAAACGTGAGATTAATTGCTCACCAAACTCGCCTCTCAATGTTCCCGGTCTATGTTCCAGGTGGTCAAATAACACAAGCCCAATTGTTGAGAACGGCGAACAAGTGACATATCGCGATCTTCATTGGCTCTGCCTGATACAGCAGCAATATTCTCCTCGCTACGCACTCTCCGCATGCGGGTGGACTGATGTCCAATAAAGTGAAACTGGTGTGAAATTAGGTCACAATACCCTGAATAGCCTGTTCGGTGGGTCCATTATGGCGATCATAAAATAGACGTAGTTTGAGAAACACATTTCTCACGCAGCACGAACTTTGAGAATAAAATTCAATGATTTACAAGCGCTCTTCGTTTGTTAGTCTAATCATGGTGACTTGGCAAACCTTACTAAGCATATTTGGTTTTACCACATGTTCGAATCATGCGTGAGGTGTCAAAAGATTTACACGGAAAAAACAAATAGTTAAAGTTTAATGAATAATAGAATCAGTAGTTATGACCATGGCTGAACGCGTTAAGATGTGGCCTGTTAACTAACCTGTTAATTGGAGATCCCGGGTTCACATTTATCGTACGCAGAACATCATATCAAAGAGTATAATTTCTTTGGGAATAATCAATAAATCGCAGTGTGCTCAGTCCTATACATAAGGACTCATTTAAGTAAACTTTTGTGCTCTTCCCAGTACTCTTAATCGCATCAAAAGTCCTACCGAACGTATTATGTGAAAGATGCCGCCAGCGTAAACTACCTGATTGAACTTTATTAATGTGGCTTCAGACCTGGAAAATCAAACATCGACCAGATATCTACGATAAATCTTGAAAAGGATCGAGAAAACGAATCGCCACACAGCACCTTTTTGTCGATTACAACGAGCTTTTGATAGTCTAATAAGGACTTATACTTTACGACACGGACACACCTATACTCTACGATGTGTGTACTTGCTATACCTTCAAAGCTCTTTACTTGTACTTGCTATACCTCCCTATTGTACTTTTTTAAACTAATGATGGATATGATCATCAGAGCGCTGATTTGAAACGTAGCAGTTTGATATTTTATTATTTTATGGAAACAACATCACTACTGACAAAGCTTTTTTCGAGCTTGTTATGGGCTTAGTCTATCTTGCGTCTAGCATTTCTACCAGTGAAAAGTTTAGTCCAGCTAATGTTGACTTTTGATTCAATGTTTTCTTTAAGTAGCAGCTGTCCGTTGGATTCTGAACCACTGATGTCACCACGTTTATAGTAACTTTGCTCGTTTGATTTTCATTTCCCTTGACAACCGTATGCCCCGATATTAGGTTGATGTTCAAATAATTGTGACATTTCCCTCAAGGAAATAAACCAAATACTTAGCTTATGCTAGACTTTTATATAATTTGAAGATAACGCTCCTACCATTGGTATAATCTTTTACGAGTAAGTATTTCTTCTATTTTTCTAAAATTAACATAGAACATAATTTTTGAGCATTTTCTTGACAAGCCAATTTCGTTGTTTTGTGTTATTTGTGGGGAATATGTTGAATGAATCATTTTGAATATTTATATAAATATATACAGTACAACTCTCAAAGTGTCGCTACCCTCCGAAATATTCATTTCGCACTCAAAACACTTTGTTGCGTTAAGATCCGTTGACGCTTTCTATACAGCCAAAAAACTTGACAAGCCGTACGCAAGCTTATGTTGTAAGACACCAAAGACTTTGCAGCTTTTCAAAAAAGCTTAGGTGGTAAATTCTCGCGGAGCTAGTGACACCAGCCAAGTGCCGAGTAAAACATAAGCCAGTGTGCTTAAAAATTTAAAATACTTTTCGACAAATTGTTAGAGATTTCAAAGATAATAGAACTGAATAAAAGTAACACTGGGATAGGACAGGACAGTTATTACATGATTTTTATATTTTTTTTTTAATATTCTCGTAATTAAGAAAAAAAAACCTTTATTTCTTTTCTTCAGGCTTTTTTAAATTTAAAATTTTTAAACAGCTATTTTCAGTACCCGAGAGTAACAAGTGAATATTGCTTCGGCGATCAAGCATGGAGTCATGATTGCCGAATATTTCGTAATGCAATTGAATGGGATGTTTCACATGCCATAAGATGCGTCAAACGAAGAGAACATTTGGCGAAGACGTTTTTCTAGAAATGGACCAGTCATTAGGCCACCAAAATCGTGCGACTTAACGCCTTTGGATTATTTTCTCTGGGGTTATGTGAAGTCATTGGTTTATGCGAACAAATTAGCAATTATGAACGGTTTGGAAGACAATATTGTGTTGCCCCAAATGCTGGAAAAAGTGGTCGGAATTTAGTTCAATTGAAAATTCTACACTTATAAATTTTACACTCTATTGTCTAAATCAGTAGTTCCCAAAGTATGGGTCGCGACCCACCAGTGGGTCGCGAGAAAATATTGAGTGGGCCCAGAAATGTGGGACGGATTAGAACCTTGTTTAGCTGCACACAAATAAAAAAATATTAATATATTTAAGTTTTTTTTCCTCATCGATATTGCCAACTGGTATTACCAGTATTTATGTCCTCTATTTCTAAAGCAGCCAATAGGTGAGTCGCAAATTTTTAAGTTTTTGTTAGATGGGTCGGAATCCAGTAAACTTTGGGAACCACTGGTCTAAATAATTGTGATTAAGAAAAAAAAAAAAAAAAAAAAAAAATTGACACATAAAACGTACGTACGTTTAACTTTATATTTTGGTATCGACGAAATTTTGTCGAATATTTGACACAGCACTAATTACACTGTGCAACAGTTAATTAATACAATTAATATTTTTCACTTAAAAAATGATCATTTTGAGCTTTTTAAGTAGTGAAGATACGCTCAGATCACATAAGTATGTTCACAAGAGTTGTTAAATTTTTCGTCGGCTACAATTTTGTAGAAGATAGTATAGGAAAAATTTGAATTCCCTTCAAGTTATACCCCAAAAAAACCGAAAAAGTATGTTTTGTTTATATGTTTGTTTATTGGATTGTTCGCTACAACTTTGCCAAAGACAATAAACCGATATATCTATTTCTGACGGAGCTATTGAAGAAAAACTGGCAAAATCACTAAAACCCATAATACAAAATGTACCATAAAAATGAAACGGGCGCCAAACTCGCGAAACCCAGCGAGGGTTTTACTCACCATTGATCATAGTATCGAACCTATACAGTGGCATGCTGTTATTTTGCCAAAAGTGTGTTTTTGTGTCATAGTGTTATAATAAAAAAGAAAAAAAATTCGCTAGATATAAAAAAAATAATTGTATGCAGACAAATTAACGCTGTCTGTGTAAAAGTTTTCAATTATCAACTGTCTGGCAACCAACTATGGCACTATGCATTTTATAAACCAACCAACCAACACTTCCGCATGCCGCACATATGTAGCAGGAATTCTGCAACTGTCCATTACAGTTAATTCAGCGGCGGCTTAGCTTAACTTAGCTTGAATTGCTAATTTATTTTGTGGTTTTCCTGCTGCTATCCTGTTCGCATTTAGGATATGTTGCAGGATGATTTTTCCATCGGTAGTCCATGTACATAGATATGTAGACGAAAGTGACTTTGGGCTTAAAATCAATTTACTGACTAAAACCACTTTAATTGAAACCAAATTTTGTTGAAAGTTTAATTTTCGGGATTCGATGACAGCTGAACATGTTATTCTGGTTGGCGAGATGGAATTAAATCATTTCAAGTGTTGTCCTTTGAAAAGCAAAAAATGCCGGAAATCAATAATTAAAACAAGGCGGAAGTGTAACTTTTATTAAAAATGAATACATTTAAAATTATTGCATTTAATATATTAATTATTTACGGTTAAAAGGACTTAATGTTTAAGTGTTATTATTTTTGCAAAGCATTAAAATTGTCGTTTAATCGATTTTTCGATAAACTCTTCGATAGTGAATAAACATTTTACTTTGCTTGAGTGTTGGACGGACTGGTTTAATGGATGGTTTTGAAATATGGCAAAGATGCTCCTTAACACAAGCAGAATTGCGCAGCTGATCCTTGGAATATATTTTTATGTGCCCCTGAAGCAGGTCTTTCTTTTTGTTGTTGTGTTTTTTTTTTTGTTTTTTTATTGTCCTTCTTTATGCTGTCCACTGGCTTGTCTTAACATACATTTTCTCAATATGGCCAACACTGCGTATCTGTCGTCGTATTTTTTTATTATATCTTTTATTTTTGTGCCGTAATTTTAATGCGAAACAGACAAAAGTGAACGTAGAAACTTAATGGTAGAGACAAATTTTTACCTGTTGGCCATAAAATAAATACTGCTAGATTGTCTCCCAAAAGGTCGTAAAAATAATAAACATAAAAATAAACTAAAAAAAAAACACTAATAATAAAAGAAACACAAACTCACACAAACACACGTAGGGAAAAAACATGAATATTACTTTGTGAAAATAACATTCAAAATTGAGTTTTAATATTAAAAAAGCAACATAAAAACAACAGGAGCAACAACACACCTAGAAAATCAAGGATGAGGGAAAAAAGTTTGAGCAAGTTTCTTTGTTTGTAGATATAATGAAAATAAATAAAATAAAAACACTGAGTAAAAATTGTGCGGCCTAAGGGAGGTTTTTGTTTAAATTTTTAAAAAATTAGTTCTAAGGATAACAGCAACAAAGAATGAATGGAAGGAAGCAGGAAAGAGCCATCGAAGAACAAATAAACGATGTTGGAACAAACAACAGCAGGTGGAGGGACGGACGAGGGACGAGCTGGCCATCTAAGGTAGAGAGTAATTGAGGGTAGAAAAGTTTTTTAATTTGATATCCAAGAACATGTTCGACAGCCGTAAAGTTTGTGAACATTGCATTTGAGCACATAGTATGTGTGTGTGCGTTTGGCAGCCATAGCAGTAGCAGCAGCAACAGTAGGGATTAAAAAAGTTTGACCTTCAAATAACATAAAAGACAGCCAAGAAACAACAAGAGTAACAAGAGCTACAAAGCCTACATCAGGTGCCGCCAGAGACGTAGTAGCTAATAAATAAACGAACCACTTGAACCGCAAATCATCGATATTTGTGTTGACCCTTTTTTAAGGCCCTTAGTCCTCAGGACTCCTTTTGCTTTGCTTGATTTGTTGACACAAGAGCAAACTGTTGGAAGAAATCAATTTATGGACATAAGCCAAAATGTAAAAAAATAGAAAAGAAAACAACAAATACAACAACAACACAAACATGACAAAACAGCACTTGGAACACATAAGTTTCCATTTTATTTTATTGTCACCCACAAGTGAAGAAGGAGAAGATGAGAACAAATACTGTTGCCAAATTGATTTTCAGAATGGGCATTTCGCACTTATGCAGACGCGCACATCATGCGTAAATATGTGTGTGTGTGACTTTCATCTCGAAGGTCTATCAAATGCAATAAAACCGTAATAAAATGGAAAATAAAAATAACTGTATAAAGACCTTTAAACTGCACTGACCATAGATAGAAAAGCACTTAAGTGACTATTACAAAGCATGGTTCAATCCAAGCCAGGTTCTTCATAGAAATCGTTATTCCCGAATAAACGGATTCATCTGGATTGATAAGTGGAGATGATTATTTTTAAAGCTTGTTGAATACCCAAAGCAAGGCATTAGTTTAAATGATAAATTCATTCGGATATTTGGAAGAAGGAATGAATATTGATGAAAGATATTCGTTGAGCTCTAACAAATTTCACTCTGGTGGTTAGTTTAAGTTTCAGCTGGAATTGTACTTTATTCTGTATTTGGTTTGGTCTTCAATCTTTATTTTTTTTTAATTAAGTGTCTTAAACCCATAAGGTTTGTTGTCTTAAACCTAGATAAGTAATTAAAAGAGAAAATGTAAATACATCAGGCATTAAATAAAATTTCTTTAAAATGAATTATTCACTAAAAAATGTAAAAATTTTGTTAAATAAAATTTTAAATGCGTTTTTCTCAAAATGACTTTTTTTTTATTAATGACACGTTGTGTCAACAACTAGACTAGATAGAGACATCCCGGACTGGTACCTTACCTGTGAAATAGGCCAAAATCCCCACTCCTGACGGGGGTGAGGCAATTAACCCCCAAAACATAGGTCGATTTTTGATTTTTTTTTTTAAAATGCGCGCCATTTTGTCAACAACCTGACACAATTTCCGACGATATCCATCAAACAGCGAGTCAATAGGTGGTCCCAATTTTTTTGAAACGTGTCATTACTCAGACAACTTTTTTTTGAGGAGCCATGTTGAAAGTAATGGGAGGGGGGTAAAATATATATATTTTTATACAAAACAAAAAAAATCACAAGTAAATTACGTCTATTTTTGAATAAAAAAACCGACATTGATATAACGAAAAAAAAAGTTACTTGACTTTAAAAATTTGCGTTTTTTTCTGCCTTGAATCAGATATCCTACCTTAAGAATGAATTGACTTGTTTCAAGATTGGATTTTTTTTTCCTTATTCAACTTTCCTTTCAAGCAGGGAGTTCATTGGTTGACTTACTCTTCTGGTCTCTTCCTTACACCTACAAAGATTGTAATACATACATATAAAAAATTAAAAACCTGCATGGAAACCTAGTCTATGCTTGTGACTGGTAACAAAGTAGTTTAAGTGTTTTTTTAATTTAATTTAAAAACTTACAACAACAGAGAATTTCTTGAGTATGTCACTTCATTTATGTTTAATTTGGTGTGTATCTCATTGTCAAAGGCATACATGTATCTGTGTATACACATGCATGTATGTACTATCTACCTAGTTTTACACCGGATGTTATTCCTTTATTAATTTATTCACTTACTTTTGTCTACACTTGCCCATCTTCCTGTGGCAAAGCGGAAATGCATTAATAAACAACGTGTGCCTACACAAGTGTTGGTGCAATTGTTTTGTGTGTGTATTTGTTCGTTTTGTTTGATGCCAAATTAATTGATTTAATAGTAAGAATGTGCATACTACGTGTGCATACAAACATACATAGTTTGCTTGGGCAACTCAATGAATATGAGGCGGAAGCGAGACAAACAAAACTCGAAGAATATCTAAGAAGTTGAAGATTTTGTTGTTGCTGCAGGCAAAAAGAAAAAAAATCAAAAAACAAAAAAACACACGTGATAAGCATTCATCACAATTACGGTCGCACCAAAAACAACAACAGCTAAAGCAAAAACAACAACAACAACACCAACAATAATACGATCAAATTATTTGCGCATAACAATATTGTGCAAACAAACAACTAAACAAGTGTACACAACAAGAGCTTCTAGTAAATACACACTAATACATACATATGCAAACTCATACTCTCTCAAACTCAGACACACACACTCTGACAAATAACTTAAATGCACACATTGGCGAACTACCTAATTTGTCTGGCTTTATGTTGATGTGTGCGCATTTTGGCGTATGTACGGATGTATGTGTATGCGTGTGCATAAACTTGTATTTGAATGTATGTGTTTGCAATTGTTCACTGATATGTGCTTCATTACGTTGCGTTTGTTTGCCACTTCAGTCAGCGAGTCTCGTCGTCCCTGCCACTCGTCGGCTTGTTCGTGTCGGTTTACTTGAATTCATTGTTGGATTGATGTTGGCAAAGATCGTCAGAAGCTAACCCTCAGGATATGCATGAATCGCAGTGCTGATGTGTTTTTACTGAACCTAATTAATTCCAGCGCCTGCTTGTTCTTCTGTAGAAGATTGTGGTAAATCGAATAAAAAGCACGAACGAATGGACAAAATTCGAACAAAGTTTCATTCACAAAAGAAAAGGGCAAAGTGAAGCAAGCAAAGGAATTCCTTATGCGGCTTAAGCATGCAAAGTGCATCGTGTGTTAACAAGCGATGCAATGAAATTAATTTAAATTTAAGTAAATCATCCAAGCAGACAAATGAGTTTTACTCTTTACAAATATTTGAATAAATAAGAATGGCCACTCATATCCGCTGTCACTCAATTAAAGTTCGTATCTGCCGGTTTGGTTGCTGCATATTCCACTTTAACACTACCGCATTCGACAATTGACCTGACAGGACCCTCACACACGTCACACAGCGTAACATAGCCCCAGCTCATTTATTATGTGAGCTTGTGTGTTGGTGTGCGACTCATTACTTGACTGCTTTTTGTTCATCACATGATGATGGCAATTTGTGTTGGCACAACAAGCAAGGAAAAGTTCTCATTAGCTGTTTTATTGTTGTTGTTTTTGCTCAGGTCAGATAAGTTGTAGTTCTTGTTAGCATTTTGAGTGTAGCTGTGTGAGCAAATATTTCCGCTTCCTGAACCAAGGCATGTTGACTGGGAATCGCAAAAAGTCTTCATTGCATATCTCGGTGAATGCAGTTGTAAGTTGCATATGAAGCTCAATAGTCATTCGTAGCTAGTACTGATGCACTACATAACATAAAAAGCAATAAATGACTAATAAATACGTTTGTAAAAATAACATCCATTGATGAGACAAATTTCTTCAAAAGTTCGTGGTCTACTGAACGCAAAAATGTATCCACACGATTTTTGTTTTTCGATTCCTCTATAAAGAGTGGGGGGTCTAATGATATTCGATCTCACTTAGTTTAGCCCATTATTTTAATAGATCTATATATTTATGTTAAGAATATTTAACTAATAACTGACGGCTTGCCTTCAAGATGAAAAAAAAAAAAAATCAGATACAATTTGATTTATTATATCGCTATTCATTTCGTAAATATTCAATTATGTGCCTTTGTTGTACTTTTTCGACTGTAGCTGGCTTTGTTTATTAAGTGAAAGTTTTTGGTGTTTGAAACCAACTTGTGTCCCCTTCTAAGAAAAAAGTAATAAATCATTGTGTGCATATTTTAATTCCCGGTCATTTGCAGACCTCACTTAGGCCATGCCGCATGTTGGCAATTTCCTTAACTTTGTGAATAACTTAAGCATAATTGGCTCAAATACCTCAAGTTAGTTTTATGGTTTTTTTTTTTAGTGTAACACAGCCGGGAGGTTCTATTTTAACATATTTCAATAGAATTTTGTTTTTTTTTAATTGAATTTTTTATTGAGCTTTAAGATATTTTCTAACAACAGTCTTTCTTAACCCGAATGGTGCTGGAATTATCTTTTTTCGAATTTCTTTCGGGTCACTGAATCCAAAAATTTGATTACATATATGATTCACGAGCAGTTTTTGTGAACGTCAATTTGCCGTTCGAACGAACGACCATATGGTCACGCTGGCACAGTTCGGGTTAAAATAAGGGATAATATTACAATGGATACAAAGGTTGCTACGAACTACAGATTAACAATCTACTTATAATTCATTGCTATATAATTCACAAGTATTCTTTTAAAATTACAAATATTTGATTCTATTTTGATGTCTCTAGGCAAACTATTACTTAAACGTAATTCTTTAAACAAAAATACGTTTTGTGCTCTATAGTTGCAAAAAAAATCAATTCTGAAATCTAGATTATTCCTTAGATTATTATTAGTTCCAAAAAATAGTATTGTTGAATAGTATTCAAAGTGTGGTTTATTGCACTATTTATTGGTATCTTACGTCTTATCCTCTTTAAAAATCCTATCTGCTTGGATATTTTATTACAAACTAGCGATACCCGGCGCGCGTTGCTGCACCCAGCAAGTATATTGGAAATGATAGGTAAATTCAAAACTTTTATTAGTTCCTTAGTCTGACACCACGCTCATGTTCCACTGCCCGTTACAGTTTCCCAGTAGCAGAACATCACTTCCAGGTGACAATTCCATTATGAGTTTCAATGTCCTGTAATTTAAGCTTCCATAGCTATTCTGTATAGAGAATCGGGCCACACCCCCTTTTCCAATGCACAAACCAGTTTTCCAGTAGAAAGACTTTGGCAATTAGTAACTCCATACTGAGTTTTATTGTCATGCGACGTTTAGTTTCAAAAGTATTCATTATCAAAAATTTGACTTGTGTGGTCGAAGCCATAACCCCTTTTCCTATGCCCGTCCCAGTTCTCTTGTTTATTTATAAAAAAACTTATTGAATCACACAATGTCAATTCTATTAAGTAAAAAGTCAGCCGTTTGTTCCTTTTGTTCATTTATTAATTACAGGAAAACCACCGTCAAAACATGTATAGAAAAGTTGCATGCAACGAAACAAATAAACATACGTACATACATACATACATACATACATACATATATCAAGTCGGATTGAATCTCATTCTCATCAAAAAAATTCTAAACATGCTAAAGGTGGTCAGTGAATCCCCTTTTAATAAAACTGTGTTAGATTAATTCTCCACATCAAAACTACTTTGAACATATTAGAATGTACTTCGATCCAATTAGCTTTAAGCGCAGCAAAGTATGTATGTATACTTATGTATTTGTTTGTTTGCTTTGTTTTTTTGTGCTTGCTGAGAACAAAAAGAGTATAGTAGAGAGCAACATGCAGTTAATTGAGGCTCTCGCAGCACAAACGCATGAAAAGCTAACGATCAAGCAATGCATGGCATTGAGGATGATTTTTTAAAAAACTTAACACTTTAATTAAAGATACTAATTATTGAAATTTCGTAAAGAAAATAACCAATGAACCTTTTGTAGCACAAATGTGATATTTTAAAACTTATTTCAAAAAAATCGGACCAGTACTTTTGGAGTTTTGCGGACACAAAAAATTTTCACTTTCATTTTATATAATAGTATAGAATATTGAATATAGAATATAGAATATAGAATATAGAATATAGAATATAGAATATAGAATATAGAATATAGAATATTGAATATAGAATATAGAATATAGATAGATATAGATATAGATATAGATACAGTACTTATCGCTTAAAGCGAACTTGAAGGGACCGGACAAAATGGTTCGTTTTAAACGAAGTTCGCTTTAAATGAAGACTTGAATTAATCAATTGTATGTGCACATTAACTCCTTTGTAAATTTATTAAAAACATGTTGAGATGTTTTAATTTAAAAAATTTATTTTTAAAAAATGAGTTAGAGTAGTTTGCTGTGGAATTTGTTGTGGAGTGTCGCGCGACTGAAGAAAATTTCTTACATAGCTAACGTTACACACTGCATCCACGTCAGTTGCGACTTGGATTGGCTCTACGTTGTCTATATCGTCGGCAAGGTCGTCATCACCAGCGCAAACAGACTGCACAATATCTTTTCGTCCAATTCTTCCGTATTTAAAAGGTCGTCATCAAAACATATCTAATCGTGTTCCAGCAAACGTCTTCACGCAAACAAACATTAAACTTAGGAGAATTCCCGGATTGGGGACATGAAAAATTAAACAGTGTGTGTTACAGTGTTGTCAAAGCAAACATTATTTTTTACACAGCGGCACTTTTTGGTTCGTTTTAACCGAAAAATAATCTAGTTTTGCATGCAAATAAAGTTCGTTACAGCCGAAAGTTCGCTTTAAACGAGTTCGTAATAAGCGAACAAAAATGCATGGTTTATTGGAATAAAAACACGTACTTTTGGAATTGATTCGTTTTAGGTGAAAGTTCGCTTTAAACGGGTTCGCTATAAACAAAAAGTACTGTATAGTTAAATGAGCATCTTATCTTAATTCCCTGTCTATTATAACTCCAAGATTTCATTAATTTCTTTCGATTATTTCTCCATCCACAACAATTTCTTTACTGGAAACTCCTTTAATGATCATAGCCTTGGTTTTGGTTGTATTCAGGTTTAGTTTGTTGATTTTTAAATATTTTCCTAAATTTTCTAAGTCCACATTTATTTTATCAATACATTCATCAACCGAATCTCCTGCTACATACAACAAAGTGTTATCCGCAAATAAACAAATCTTCGAAAATTTTAGAACCTTATTTAAGTCGTTAATATATCGCTCATTCCAAATAAGGCATTGGGACATTTGGAGTACATATTTTGCAAATGGAGATACATTTAAGTTCAGAAATATTTGTTGAATATTTTTTATTTTCTTTTTCTACAATGGAACTATTTATGTCCTTACCAAATACATTTAAATTAACTAATACTAAATGTGCAAGAGTTTTTTAGAATCATGCATTCAAAAAACATCAGTCATCGGGACACGGAGAATTTTTTGTTTTTTGTGAGATGACATTTTGTAACGCAAATCTCTGCGTTTTGGATACATTTATAAATAAAATTATTCCCACAAATTTTGTGTAAAGCATAACCCTTTCATAATATACCTTTATAATCTTTATAGGTCAGTTCAATGAAAAAATATCTTATTTATCTCGTATAGCATCGGGGCACAAATTGTAAGGCATTGGGGCTTTTCCGTTTTTTCATGATTAATCTTATCTTACTTCTTACTATTATATAAAAATGAAACTTGAAATATTGCCTTTTTGGCGTTGATGAAAGTAAACTCAAGAACGGCTAAACGGATTTAAATGAAATTTTCACTATTCAAATCGTAATTAATTGTAGATTAACACTGTATACTTAAAGTTTTGAAATATTTCAAAGCTTAGAAGTTATTGGCTAAGAAACTGGCAAAATTCGGTATTTTTGGAAAAATTTGGCGCTTTTTTCCATTTTCTGCTTAAACCGTAAAAGATAAGTGAATATGATATATGGACAAATGAATGATCTTGCCGATTCCAACAAAAAAGTCCATGGTGACGTGCATCTAAGATCAATAGTTTGGTCGTAAAATTCATATTCTATTGAAAAATTAAATCTTTTTCTTGCAAGCATTGATTTGTTCATTGGCTTCGATGCTGTCATTGCTTGCAGCTAGCAGAATGTTGCTTTGGTTTCGCTATAAAATGCTGCTCAATGCTCAGAAAAGAGATTCTCTGCATTGAAGCAGAGATAGATAGCTCTTTGTTCGCGAACAGCAGAATGCAAAATTTAAAGCATTTTCTCCAAGCGCGTCGTTTGTTGCTGCTGCTTCAATGTTTCATTATTCAGAGAGAGTTTTTCTATTCAAAATGTTGAATAGCTGCGTGCAGAATTCTTAAGCTGCAAAATAGAAGTGCATGAAATTTATGGTAACAATTAAAGCTTAAATTGAAACGCCGTGCGATGCAAATTACATCGCTTTGAAGCTGCGCATTGGTATGTGTTGAATTGGTTTTTTAGCATGTTTTTACGGCATTACATAGCGTAAGTGTATAATTTCGTCACTGAAATAAGACCTATGAAAATATTTGAACTTAATTTGATTTTATTTATTGAAAGTGATAAGAAAGTATTTTTAATTAATTCCATAAACATAAATTTATATTTGAAAAGGTAAGGACTTATTAAAACCAATATCTTTCCAAAACAATTCACGTTATCGAATACGAGTCTTATATAATTGAGCTACAAATTGTGTTAATTAGCCGAAGTACATTGCATAAATGTATTTTCATACCATTTAATAATATGGTTAAATAAGTAGGAGAATGTCTCCGGTTAAGAGCCATGTTTCCTTAAATCGACATAAAATTGGCTGTGCTTAATATTTTTCCATGGTTCTTATGTCAAACGAAATTTAATTATTTAAGCTTAATTTTCCCAAAAAAAAAACCCTATCGATTTAGTTACAAGCAAACAAATTATGAACGATTGCCTAAAACTTTATTTTTTTGCTTAAAACCCGGTTATGAGCCACCCCAGAAAATCAGTTGGAAATCAAAAAACTTGATGTGCGATCGACACAAATGTGTGTCTATGAATGAATTTTATTTTTTTGCGAGAAAGCTGCTTTTCCCATGGGCAGTTATATGTTGGTCTTTCTAAGATAGGAAATCCATCAAACTAATTTATTATTATTAATATGTCATGAAAAAATAAACCTATTAAAACGATAATAAGACAATATTTTACAAAAAATGCGCTAATTTATTTCAAGATACATCGCGGGCAAAGCTGCGGAGGGTTGCTAGTTTCATATAAAACCGACACACACACAAAAAAAAGTTTGAGTGCGAGAAGGTAAATCAACATATTCCCATGTATTGAACCCGCCGAACACGCACCTGACATCCATTTTGACCAGTTGGCTCTTGGTTATCTTCAAAATAATTGAATTGTAATTATTGAACAGATGTGTGGTAGACTTTCTTTTGAAATGAGCGATATATAATGAAAAGCAATGTACCAAGTACAGCTCCCTGAGGTACACCTAA
This sequence comes from Pherbina coryleti, assembly GCA_943735915.1. Classification (NCBI taxonomy): domain Eukaryota; kingdom Metazoa; phylum Arthropoda; class Insecta; order Diptera; family Sciomyzidae; genus Pherbina; species Pherbina coryleti. The sequence continues at coordinate 1,640,352 of OX030951.1, forward strand.
CCCTATTGGCAAAGGATTTGACATATATTCTGCTACTTTAGTTCACTATCTTCTATTAGTGAGATATATTTGAAACCACTGTTGTTGAAATCTCATTATTCCATATTTTTCTGACTTATTTATTAGTACGTATTTCTGTATCAATTGTTTCAAACGCTCTCTGTAAATCCCGGAACACCGCTACCACTCTATTGCCCATTTTTACTTCCGTTTTCCACTGCGTAATCACAAAGTTTAGTATTGTCTCGCAGCTTGTTGTCTCCTGAATTTGGACTGATACTCTGATACTAAATTGCTGATTTCCATATACTTCTCGAATTGTTTGTGTACCAACTTTTCTAATATTTTACTTTCAGTCGTTAGCATGTTGACAGGTTGAAACTCTTCTGGACGTTCAGTGTTTTTTTTTTTTTTCTATCGGGATAACTGTCGAAACCTTCCAACTATACGGTAATATTTTTCATAGGATTAGGATTAGGCGGGACTAGGATTTTCCTTAGAAATATAGGATTTTAGGAGAAATCTAGATAAATTGGAATTAGCATTTTGTTCAATGGCACCGTACCATCAAAACTCACTTTTTCTATCTCTCTGCTTTCTTTATTTAACACAAATCTTTTGATTGTATTCCACATTTCTTTTAAGCCCTGCGCGTGATCAATTTTTTTTGTATGATATAGTTATTTTTTGCATTTCTCAATTCATCTCTGTAATAGATTCTGTAGTTTTTAAAATTTATCCAGTCATTCGTATTGTTTGTTATTTGCACCGTTCGATGGAGATTTATTTTAACGTATTTCATGTGAAGAAGGTTTTGATTAAACCATTCAATAAAATCACTATCCGGATGAACGGTCAATCCCCTAGTGATATAAATTTATTGACACAGTTACAAAGATTATCGCTGAACCGTAATGCTAGCTCATTGCATTCGATGCAATTCCTAATGGCGCCCATACCGCAATTCACTACACGCAAAGAAAAAAAAAACGTTTAAGCAATCTGCAAACGCACTTCATTTGTCGTGCTTGGGATCGTTATTTGCAAACGTTTCAACTGTTGTCATAATAATAGTCAGTTGCGAGAAACGCGTCATTTAGTTGCATGAAATTAGTTTCGTTTGTCATAAGCTTGATTGATTTTTAAATTGCAGCAATTGAAAAATTTGGATTTCCTAACTGAAAACTTCGTTTGCTTTTCCTTTCGTTGTATAAACACAACGCTTATAGTTCAGAGTTACTTTTTAGACAAATTGTTATTATATAAGCAAAGTGGTCATTTGCTAAATACGTGGGCGGAGATAGGTACAGAGGTGCGATGAGTGCAATCCATAAGAAGACGGACGGACATAGGGAGAAAGATATTTAATATAATAAATGATAATAACCGAAATAGCTTGCAGCATATGTATATAAGATATATTTTCAAGTTGATCATAACTGAATATGCGTTTGTTACAAATACAACTCGCAAACGAAGTATAGTTGGTGATTTTTTTGTTGCGGTAAACGTGTAGACCTTCCTTTTATTGAGCTTACTTGAATCGCAGCATTATTCATAGCCGTCAACTGATATATATCTGTTGAATAACTTGGGGAAAGGTTTTTGTTTTTAAATTAATTTTCTTTTAAATTTGTAGTATAGTTAGTATTGCGCCAGAGAGAATTTGCATAAAGAAAATGAAAATATTTAAATCATAAACGAGCTTGGAAAGATATAAAGGTAAGGCTATATAAAAATCCAAATACCACAAATGCAACCATTTGTAGATCAAAGTTTTTTATTTATATCCTCATGGTTAATTGTGTCACTTCAGCTGAACGTTTTTGTCAATGACTCAATTACCGTTTTTCCATTTTCCCCACATTGACTGCAAATCAATGACAGTCTTCGATTTTAATGAGGAAAACAATTATTTTTTTATTCGGAAAGGGACATGCTAAGCATTTCTGAAATAAATTTCTTTGTTTTTAGGTTTTAACAGAACTTTTGCACGAAGATGAAACAACCTCTCCAAATCTTGCTAATTTGCACATGTGTTAAGTGTGTTCTGTGATCAGCAAGCATAGCTGCATAACTCTAAAGCTATAAGTTGCCATTCCTAGCCACGTTTTCCTGGGTATAGCCGCAGCACGTTCTCGTATTTAACTCTCAACTCAGACATTCGTTCACACCGATGAAAAAAGTTTGGTAATTTTGATTTTTTGCTAGAGTTTTTGTTTTTGTCGGTTCTGTGCCACTCTTAAAAGTGCCAAAAACATCTTCGAATTGAAGGTTTTGTGTGGGTGCGGGTTGTTTTGGAACAGGAAGCTGCAAGTGCTGCGACACCAGGTGCTGCCGTTGTGTTTGGCGTTGCGTTAAGTGCTAAAATTTATTACATTTCTAAGTAATTGAGAAAGAGTGTTCGTTGTTGTTTTTGTTTTGTGTTGCCAAAGGTTCTGCGAAGTAGATCTGTGAAGAAAAATAAGAAGTAGTAGCTGAAGAAGGTCGTAAACCATTGAAAAGCCGAAAAAATCAGTCAAGCCAAAAGGATCAGGTGCACACACATACAGAGCACCTACACGTACCCAAGTTAAAGTGTTTTTTTTTTAAGCAAGCACAGAAAAGTAGACCGATTAAGACAGAACAAAGTTGACGATGGGAGGAGGGGGCATTAAGGACAAACAGCAAAATTAGGGAAACAAGATAAATGAAAAACTCATTTGCATGAGTTTGTTTTCATCTTTTAAGCAGTTTTTTTTATTTATACACACATAGGTAGAAATTTGCAGAAGATGGCGCTGCCATCTATTTTTATTCTTCACAAAAATTAATGAGTTGTGTAAAATTTATTGTGTCACCCCTAAAAAGGATGGTAGAACAGTAAAGATAACAAAAACACAAGCAATAAAATAAGGATTTTTTAAACCGTTGCTTTATCAGCGGAGCGGGAAACCGAGACAGAAGAGCGCAAGCACATCGATCAAGGAACTTCTAAGCTACGCTTTGCTATTAGGTGGCTGCAATTAATGCAAATCCTGGCAAAAGGATATCATAATCCTTGCTTTGTGTGGCCGACTTATGCGTTAACTAATTTGATATTCATGATTTTCACGCGCCAGAGTGATTAACGTGAAACGAAAAAAAAAAATGAACCACAGTCATTGTTAGTCAGTCAGTTAGCGAGCCCAGCGTCGAGACTGTGTGCAGCGCAGTCGACGTTCACGCTCGGTAAATGAGCTTTATTCAATTTGCATCAATTTCACTTTCAGCTGAGTTCTTCCCGTCGTCCTTGTACTGCCTTCATATCTCATATTCCTCATTGTTGCTCAAATTTGCTGCATATAAGAAATTTTCTTAAGGATTTCTTAATTTCGTTTTTTTTGTGCTTTTTTAATGCTGCTTTGTCGTTTTTATCTTAATTTTCGTTGCTATTATCTCTCGTTTAGTATTTTTTAATTAGGTTTGTTTAGCTGCATTCTTTTTGTTGTTGTTGTTGCTTTTGATTTTCTTTCTATTTGACTTCTTTGTTGGCTGTTTGTGCCTGTGTATATATATGTGTGTGTGTGTTAGTGTGTCTTAATTGAAGTTTATGCAAGACACCAGCAAGACAGCCAACGAGCGACCGAAAGAAAAATAAAACATGTTGCAGCATTTTAGGCGAGGAATGAAGAAAAAGAAATTTAATTAAAATTAAACACAAATTGCAGAAAATAAACAAACTCAATTTGCATTACGATGCGCTGCAGCAGCAAAACCGCTTAAGTGCCAAGCTCACGCCCGAGCAATTGTTCGAGGTTTGCTTTGCTGCCAAACGAACAACGACGAAAGAAGGAACGAAGGACTTCAACGTAAGGACGTGCAAAGTTTAATTAGCAGGAATAAAATTTTGACAAAACATTTTATTCTTCAATAGTTGTGATGATACTCTTGCTGAACCTGTTGTTTGTTGTGGTTGTTGTTGTCGAGCTGCGGGTGGTTGGGTGCATATCTCTTCTCGAATGTCCTCGTCTCGAGTGTACGTGCGGAGGTCAGAAAATTAAAAAATAGCCAACTTTCCTTCTTTCTTTTTTCTACCGCAACAACTATTTGGCTTGTGGCAGTTGTTGTTGTTGCTGTTGTAGTTGCTGGAAAATTAAGGACGACACTCGCCCCTTGATTCTTGAGCTCAACAAATGGGCCGCCAACATATATTGAAAAGTTTGTTCAGCTGCTCAGCTGCTGCTAAAGAAAATGTGCGGTTTCTGTGGTTTCTTTAAGGAATCTAATTAAATGGCAGGAATGCCAGCAGTAGCAACATCACTACTTGGTGCACTTTACAAATTTAGCAAAAGCTCTATCTGGGATCAAGTATCAAGAGTCAGGGGTCAACATCATTTAGAGGGCAGTACAAATTCTAAGCAGCAAGCAAAACTAGTAAAACTTCAGTTTGAAGTTTCCGTTTCCGTTTCCGTTGTTAAAAGTAAATTTTTTTTTATTTGATTTCTTGCAACAACTTTTAATTAATTGTTGTATTAGAAAGTTTCAAATAGTTTGGTTTTGTGCTAAACTATTGCCCAGAATAAGAGAGAGAAAAAAAAAATAAATCTGCAGAACAGAGGATATTCAAAGAATGTGTTGCTCAGATATGTCCTGGAAATTTTTGCAGAAATTCCTACAAGTTAAAATAACATGAGCACAAAAAAAAAAATTTATAGTTTTGGTCATGCTAAGAATGTGGAATAATTTTAAAAGCATGACAGCCCAAAGACTTAAAAGATTCTTAACTACAAAAATAAACGAAATGTTGAATCCTAAGGCATGGAAGGCAAATGAAAGTTGGCAGAAGACAAAAATCTCAAACATTATTTGGTACAAGTCGTTAGATATTTTATAATTTTTTTTTTTTTTGTGTACAACAGCAACAGTGAAACGATGTCAACAACTGAAAAGCTCCCCTGATCAGGCGGCTGCAACTTGAAGCCTCTGACAAAAGCTGCTCAATAGGAATTCATAAATCATTTTAGCACGTTCGTCCTTCGGTCGCAGCGACACTGTTGCCGAAGTCAAAGGCAAGGACAACAACAGCAGCAGCAGCAGCAAAGTGGAAAATGAATGAACGTATTAAGTCAAGTGGGCAAGTGAGTGAGTGACGGGGTGTGACGGTGGTTGACGGGGAGGGCGGAACATTTAATAAAACAATATTTCAAAAAGTTTCACACTGTTGGCGTTTTGTCCATTATTTGAATAAAATTTCAAATTAAATAAGATTAATTTCGCTCTCAGCTATAGAGAGGGAAGGATGGGGTGTAAATGTTGGACAGCAGCAGATAAAGCCACTCTAAAATGTTGGCAATAAGAAATACGGACTCGTGGGGAACTTTGTTGATGCAGTGCGTCAGGCTGGTCATTTGTGTGTGTGTAAGCGACAACAGCTACACTAACTGCTCTCGCTTCCTCCATGACTAATGAAAGTTGCCGGATATCTAAGCCTAGAAAGCCGTTATCATTACTGACTTTTGTACTAACTGATAATAATGGTTTTCCTGTCATTTTTCGAACCTTCATCCGAGCTGCTGCACCATGTTTAGACACTTGGTCCAGCTGCTGCTGCTGCTGCTTGTGTGAAGTCAGTGCAATTAGGGGTTGTGTCCACCAAGCAATGAAGTGATTTTTCAATCCTGCCAATGATGACTTCCTTTGGCATTAATGACTTTGAATGTTTGTTGACAAAGTTGAGAGGAGGAGGAGGAGGAGGAGGAGGAGGTGTTGCCTGTTGATAAATTGTATCTTTACACTGCTTAAATGTTTCTAATTTCAATTTGCGTTAAATGTCTTATTGAGAGTTAATTTAAAAAATTTTTTCAAAGTCCTTGCTAGGTATATACTCAGTTTTAAACAAGCGCATGCCGTTACCACTCTATTACATACCTACAGACATCACGAGCTGATTTACAATTTCCAAAAAAATAGATTCAACACTCTACTATGCTTATACACTGATGACTGATATTTTACATCAGTGGGGCCCAAGAAATTTTAAGCGCGGGCCAATGCATAAAAAAAAAAAACAAAAAAACAAACACAAAACGTTGCTCATCGTTGCTTTTGACAAAAAATCAAACAAAAAAAAAAAAAAAACAATTACAAGACTTATTTTTAATTACAATAACAATGCTTGCATGAAAAATTACTCGACATACATGTAACGGGACAATCAGCTTCAGCATCGACATCATCGAGTGTGCGTTTTTTATTTTGCATGCATTTGTTTTTGTTAAGTTCGCTGGAAAATGTGCTGAACACTGAACGAGTGCGGTTTGTGTTGTTGTTTTTTACAGGTGTTCCTTGATGTTGGGTCATCGCAAAGACAAAATTAAGATAGAAAAATATTTGTATGAAGGGCCACGCGGGCCATACGGGCAACTACGTGGGCATGTTTGATGTACTATGTTTTACATAGTAAGCGGGCATCGGAGTAGGTTGGCTAAATTTCAGTATTAAATGGACAACATGATGGAACCGACTATTGAATACGATGTTGCTACAATGCTTGCATTCAATTCTCTATTACATTTGTTCAGGCCTGACTGCTAAAAGACAGGTGACATCTGCCTTATTCAGTAAGCAGACTTTGGAGTAGGTTTGCTGGTTATGACATACAACCCAGAAGAGAACACAATAAATTAAACGATTTTCTGTGCGGCCGTCACCTCTTTGCAGACAATGGCAAACCTCAGAGAGTAAAAAATGCCTTGTAAAGCTTTTTGAGAACATCCACAGTTCAGTTTTCGATCAATTGTATTTCCTTCAAAAGTTCTTTCAAGGGCTAAAATGGCCAGTTTATTTAGAAATTATTTTTCTTAAACGAGTGAAGTCAAAACATTGTGTTTACAATAAAAGCAAGCCAACAAACCTCTTATAACGCAAAAGAGTTCGTGTCATTTGGACTGCTTACAGTTCAGCATTACGATAGGATCCACGAAATATTTTTACCAGCGGTAAATCTCACTCGTAAAAGAGACAAGGCTGATTATAATTGTTGGTTTATGACTTGAGAACCATAAGCTTTTTTTTTTTGAGATTTAAAAAACAAGTTAAAAATTTTTAGTTTATAAAACAATAAGAAACAAGGACGTAATATACTTATTGAAATGGGGTCTCCTTAGCTCAGAAAGAGCAAGGAATTGAATTTATAATTTTGGTTTAACTCATTAAAAAATTTGTGTTAAAAATAAGCGTAAGTTTTGACCACATTTTACCACCGGGATACGTAGGTTGATTTTTAAGTTTTGAGATATGGCAACACTAATGCGAATATGTCAAATTTGACATAGTCATCGTAAATTTTTAATGGTGAATGTATTCAGAACTTTTTGTCATACTTGTTCTATTTGTGTTGTTTACAGATAGTTGGAACATTCATCTTGGTAAAAAAAATTTAATTTAATCGTGAACATTTTCGTGCGATCATTTTCTATGACTTTCGATGTGGATTAAACCAACAGCAGTGTGCCGATAAACTCGCTTCGACTTTTGATGATGAAGTATCATTTCGAGCCACCGTGTTTCGTTGGTTTTCCGAATTCAATCTTTGTTGCACTTCGCGACAAGACGAATTTCGTGAAGGTCGTCCAAAATCGGTTGTTGTGGCACACAACATCAATGCTGTGCGTGAACTGATATTGTAAGATCGTCATGTAAATAGTCGCCTGTTTTTTCGGAATTACTGGACATCTCGCAGCCGTTCCATTAGAGCAAAGTAGAATGGTCAGTTCTGAATGGTACGCTACCATTTGTTTGCCAAATGTCTTCGGAAAAATCAGGGGAACCAATCGCAGCAGACGAATCATTCTCCACCACGACAATGCAAACTCTCACACATCAGTTCAAACAAAACGATGTTTAGCATTCAAAACATGGAATAAAGCGTTCATCCGCCGTACAGTCCTGACTTGGTACCCAATGATTTCTTTTTATTCCCGCGGATTATATATAATTGCGAAGTCTACTTTTTTCGACGCCTAAAAAGTGGTTGATGCGTTTAAATCACATTTTTTAGAGCTACCTCAATCGGAGTGGAAAAAGTGCTTCGAAAATTCGTTCAAGCACATGCAAAAGTGTATCGATCTTCATGGAGAATATTTTGAAAAACAATAAAGCCACTTCCGATTGTAAATAGTTGTTTTTATTTGTCTATCTCAAGACTAAAAAGTCAATCCTCATTGTAAGCGTCAACCGTTGCTGTCACTTTGGAAACATCGATGGCGAAGTAATTTTCTTTTTACTCTATTGTAGACAAACGATCCTAAAGAAATACAGCTTTACCCCTCTCCAATGAGTGAATTAAATTAATTCCCTTCCCAATAATCCTTCTAGTAATACTTGAAAACAACTGGCGGTGTGTCCTTAATTTCCTTTAATAAATTTCAGCACTTAGCTCTGCATCACGTTAAGCTTCAAAATTTATGACACACGCTAAAGTGACAAAAGTTCTTAAACGGGTTAATTAATTTCCCTCGACGTAGTAAGACGTTTCAGCGAAAATATTCAGAATGTACTCGGCATATTTCGCAATATATGTGTGTACATACATTAGTGAATTTAAAATATTTCAAATAATTCTTTTCCGTCCACCCACTTGTGATGAATTGAAATAAATAATTTTTAAATTTCCACGCTATAGACTGTAGATGTTTCATTTTTGAGTAAGTGTATCACAAAATACCACCTTATAAATTTGTGGAATTTTTTTCGAACTGGTTGTGCTTGTCTTGCCCCGATATAACGTGTTAGTTATTTATACAGCTTATCCACGCTAACCTTGAACGGAAAGAAACTAGGACTGAATAAATTTAGGACTGAGCTACAGCAGAAGTATCTACCTTTCTTTCTCTCACTCGAACTCTCACTCTTACACTCACTCTCACCTTCATTTCATCTTTATATATGTCGGTGACAAGTTTTGCAAATGTAGCGTCCATAACTCATAAACTTTGCTCGACCAAAAGTCGTTTTCTATCTGATTTGTGCACACGTCTCTCTCGTCCGCAACTAAATATTTGGCCCACATAAAACACACCCACATAAAATACATCCTCACACAAACACAACCTTGAAGTACCCAACAGATTCTTAGTATTTTGCTTGTTTCCTCCTGCATCCTTGAAGTCTCTCAGTGTCGTATGCTGGCTGCTCGTACTGTGCCGTAACATCCGCTTTTGTTGAGGTGATTTTTCATTATTTGACTAATTAATTTTTAGCCACGTACTTTGTTGTAGTTGTTGGCGTTGGCGTTGTTATTGTTGTTGTTGTTTCTATTGTTGTTGAATCCAAGTTGAAAGTAGAAAATTATGTGAATTTTCATTTTGTCCACCTATTGTTCGTTTTCTCACAGTTGTTTATACAGGGCGGGGATGGTGGCGGTTGGTGATGTTGAAAGTCTCGGTGCAGGGCGACACGCTTGACCTGATGGCTTTCCAACACTTGATACAATACGGAAAACTTTTCGAATAATGCACAGCCAAGCAAACAGTTATTGAAATTTATATGTTTGCATATTTTTACTGTGATGATTAAGTGTAAAGCAGCAAGAACTGAGATACACCGTGATGCATGGATGTAGATATTCGAAAAATAAATTCATCAGATTAAAATTTATACAAATTTATAGTTGATAAACTCGGCTTCCAGTAATATGAATAATAATTTAGTAGGTAATCAGTCTGTTTGGACAGGGTCTGGTTAGCTAGAAATAAAGTGAAGAGACGCCATTGATAACCAACAATGATTAATTAAATATTTATGAAATATCTCGAAGGGTTAAAAAGAAAAGTTAAATTCAGAATTTGGTTGCTATTCGTCACAGGGCACACTGTGCATCTGGTTGGTGTGTGTTTTTTTTTCTGACTTATCAGCATTTAATTTGAAAGGCTTCGATGGAATAAGGCAAGTGCACAGGCTAAAAGGATAAAACTGTTTAACACCTACAATCTTGGTGGTATTCACAGGGTTCCTACCTTATGGTTTTTTTTTTTGTTTGTTTTTTGCTGTAAAGACGTTTCTATAACAATTTTGAATCTGATTTTAAGTCTGGCATACGCAATAACCTAATGAATGCTTGAAAAATTTAGAAGTTTTAACTAACGAGTGTATGAATGAGTACTTGCTGCTTATCGACAAATGGCAGAACTGTGGCAAATTGCAATACCGCAGCCAACTTCAGCGTTGGCTAAATAATCTGGCTCGAAATAAGAGCAGTTGTTAAACATATTTTTTCATATCCTTGTTCTTGCCAAATTGTATGAAAAGAAGGCGCACCAAAAAAGCTTAACCCTATTCATGTCACGCTATTTGAATAACGTAAACTGTCACGGTGTGACTTAGAGACACTAATACAAAAAACATAATTATTTTATTGAAAAAAGAAAGTTTAATACAAAATATCGTTCATGGAGAATAAATTTCTTTTAATAAAAAGAAAAATTAAATTATTTATAAACAATGTGGACATTTTTATTAAACTATTAATTTGTACATTTAAGGCAAACTATACTTTTCTGTGAATGCTCTTTATTCATGGGTTTCTGACTATTAGCACAGAATTGCTTAGAAGATCGTCCTTTTTTATAAGAGGAACAGTTAAGTTGACGCCTCTTCTTTGATTATACTGTCGATGCATTCTAAGCTGGGTTTCATGATGAGTTTTCCATTATCACGTCTTTTGCAGATACCAGTGTCTTAGAGTCACTACGTGACAGTTCATGTTGTATTTTAATATTTTGTGTAATAGGTAAATATTATAAAAACAAAAAAAAATTATAGAATGAAATAATAGAAATAAAATAGAAATAGAATGACCAACAATAAAAAACATTTAACTTATTTTGCTTTAAAACAAGTTTTAAATCATTTATATTGGTTTGAAATTTAATAGTGACCCAAAGACACAGCCTGACATGAATAGGGTTAAATACGTGGAATTGGAGGCATACTCGTATCGCCAACAGACTTAAGCTGGACACAGGCCTCAGTTCAAAAGTATTAGGACCGTTTAAAAAAAAAGGATATGGGTTGCAGTACAATCTGAAGACAATAGACGGGACCGGCGTTTAAGACGAGTGAACAGCTGGTCCAAGATTTTTTTGCTTCTCTACGATAATCTCAAGTATTAAATATAGTAGGGAAAGTCCAGCCATTAACATCCTCAGTAGTCGAGTAGGCAACGCACTTGACTGACACCCCAGGGGTCCCCGGTTCGAGTCCAGGACCGGCCATGGTCCTGCGTTTTAACCCTTCTGCATTTCTTTCCTCAATTCTAATCGAAGGAAATTAAAAAATTCATCAATATTTACTACTAAAACAACTTGAAGTTGGTGGTGGAGAATTTCCGTATATGACTTATAACTAGAATCGACTCGGGCTTAGATTCTAATTTACATGTTTCTATGGCTTTCTGCCATTCTTATAACATCTTTCACGTGTTTCGCCTGATTGGCTCTTCTTTCCCACTAATCGATCACCCCATTTTCGAAACAAGAGAGTTCTGACGAATGGGCATAACACCATAAAAAAACTAGTAAGAAATGATCTTCGACTGGGCCGAAGTTAAAATACCCCTACGTCCGAATTGAAATATATTCAAAGTCTTAAGCAGTCAAAACATTTTTTTGGTAAAAACATTTTCGTCATAGTTTTAACAGAAAATATTCTCTTATGTTTTTTATAAAGTCACTTTGTATGGGAGGTGGGTGTGGTTTTCACTCGACTTGGTTGAATTTCATACACAGTATACAAGTTATATATTAAAAATCATATGCAAAATTGCAAGTCCATATATTATTTTTTGTGGAATTTAAAGAGATTTTACATTTTTGATAAAGTCACTTTGCATGGGAGGTAGGCGTGGTTTTCATCCGATTTGGCTCATTTTCGAACTTGACCTTTATTTTTTATATACCAGCTTAAATATTGAATTTCGTGATGATAGCTTGAACATTACGGCTGTAATCCTGATCACAGACAGACAGACGGACAGGCGGACAGACGGACAGACGGACATGACTAAATCGACTCGGGTGGTGATGCTGATCAAGAATATATATACTTTTCTATACCTACGATGCCTCCTTATGGGCGTTACAAACAGAGTGACAAAATTAATATACCCCGTTTACGTTTTTTAAACGTAGGGATATAAAAACAACGAATCCAAAGCAAAGAAGCTTGGGTCCGGGTTTATGTTCTTTATTTGGAAGGATCAGTTGGGTTTGGTGTATTTAGAGAGCTGCTCATACCTAACGAAACCATCACTGGGGATCGTTAAGGATTACAATTGATCGAGTCGAGCATTGAAGGAGAAACGGCCGAAATATGAGCACAGAAATGACGCAGTGGTTTTTCAGTCATTCATATGGAATGTCCTACTCCAACACCCCTATTTCCCCGGTATTGCTGGTTTTGAATACCACTTGTTCCGGTCAATGACTTATGGCGTGGCTGAGCAGCACCTTCATTACTATGACTATGCCGAAAATTGAGTCAATTCTAGGATAGCCCAAAAAGACGTGTCTATTTTGCGAATGGGAATTCATATGCAGATAGTTGTGAATAGCGGTATCCCATATTAGTAAGTCTCCAAATAGGAGGTGGGTTTTTCGAAATTTTTTCCCATTGGGTGGGTTTTTCTGTACACTTCGATACCGTTCTTTGGCATCACTGGTATGGAAGGCAACTCTGCGTCGGTCCATTTGTTTCATTTCAGGTGATTCAGTGGTTCCTCTATGAGGTGGATACGATGTATTGCATTGAAGTATTTGTCTAAAATTAACATGAAATTTCTTAATTTCAAATGGATTTTCAGAATATCGATTGTTCTTGGAACTATGGAATGGTTTTTGAAAATATCATCATGAAATATAATTTTGCTGAAATTCAATTGATTTTTTTCTAATTTCAAATAGTTTTCTGAATATCCATTGATTTTTACTTAATCTCAAGTGGAATTTCCGAATTTCAATAGATTAATTCTTAATAACACTCGGAAATGATGTTGCACAACGAAATTCCAAGTAATATCTCTTAAAACAAAAAATCAAGGAATGAATTTTCATATTTTTATGTATTTGCAAAGCAAAGAGAAATCAAGAGTAAATTCTAAATAATTTCTTAACGGGATTATTTATAAGGGATGCATTTACTTTGGATCTAGACAAAAATATATGTCAAGTTTTGTATTTTTGAAAAAAAGTTAAGGATCCATTGATAGAACTTGAATTGAATTGAAAAAAAATAGAACTTAAATCCGATTTGGAAATTTGTCAATTTCCCTACAAATAATTTATTTCATTTGTGTCCTTATCTTTTACGGCATCGATGCACTGTATGCGCCCCATTCTAACGCCCTCTTCGAATATTGTTGTTATCGTGTCCTATAGTCCTTGTAAAGCAGTTTTAACTGAGAATACACCACAGTGTGTGTGCAAAATAACACGACATAAAAATAAACCACATATTACGCGTGTTTTTTTCCACCATTTTTAATCCGCTGTGACTTGATGAAGTTGCCTGCTTAACCCTTTAAGTATCCAGAATTCAGTGCTTAAGAGTAATAAATGTGATTAAAAAAATTTACTAATCTCAGTGTATTCAGTGTATTTAAAAAATGCGCTGTTGCGCAAATTAGCAGCATCATCATCAACATCATCATCATTATCATCATCATCATCATATTGTTAACAATAACAACTAAATCAACTTCAACGCCACGGTATGCGATGAACACACACACACAAGCTCATATGTACATATAAGTAGGGACAGGGGGCATATATTTAGTTATGGAAATATATGAATGCTTAATACCCTGTTGCTGGCTCAAATTAATGATGTTGTTGTTGTTGTTGTTTTTAGCGCTGCTGCTGCTGTTGTTGATTTTATTCTGCTGTTATTGTAGCTGTGCTCGTCGCGGGGATTAAATTCATAGAAACACCTGGTGCTGCAACCTTGGATGCTTCAGGATGTTGATCATAGAAATTATGTCATTTTAAGAAAGGAAAAAGAAAACAACGATGCCTGTGCCTCAAATTTAAACGCGCTGTTACCAGCAGCCTAAACGAAAACCAACTCCTTCTTCTTCTTCTTTTTATTCTTCTTCTATTTCGATTCGTTCATCATCGTTTTCGTTAAGACCGCAAACATCACGGCCATAAAAGCAAGCAAGCAGAACTAAAGGGAAAATTTCAATTTGCGCCAGAAAAATATGATAAACAGAATTTATTTTATTAACTTTATGAAAATGATGCGATTCAATTCGATTCGGCAGCAGCCGGCATGGATGCCATGGAATCAGATCCACATCAGCGTCGACGTAAATTCATTTCAACGCACGCTTCGCTTAAGTTTAGTGCGCCACTTTCAGTCAAGTGTGGTTGTTGATGTGTTTTCCCCTTTCTGCCATACCGTCAAGTGTGTGTGTGTGTGTGTGGAAATGATGATATGATTCGAAATTTAAAATCAATAAACGTTTGACTTTCCCGCCAAAATCAACATCGGCAGCGTTATAGCGCGTCACGTGAAACAGCATAAATCAAACTCATTTGAAAATCAATTTGAAAAAAAAAAGAAACCAGAAAGGATATGAAAAATGCAATTGTTGAATGGCAATTCGAAAGGATATTTTTTAAGTGGCGTAGAAGTACAGCAAGTGAAAAAGGATAAATTTGTGTGGGCAAGAATCTTCTTGACTGTTGTTTGTTGACTCGTAGACGTAAAAATGACATCAAAACAGATGGAATTTTTATGGAATTTAAAGATGTGGACTAGAAAAAAAAAATGTGTTGTATACTCCGGAAAATTGGAAACGATAACTAAGTTTTTCCGAAGATTGAGTCAAATAATTCGGATGTGACATTTATCTAGCCTAGTCTTGGCTCAAAAAGAGCAAATTAGAAAGGGAAAAAATGGCAATCTTTGTGAGTTTGAAAACTGTAGAAACATTTGAAATTCAAACCAAGGCAAGTTTAATGCCTATGTCTGAGCCCTAACAAGTTCCTCAAGATCCTATCTAAAAACTTTATTTATTGGCCAAACAAGCCAATTAACTGACAGATTCTTTTAATTAACCCTTAAATGCATGGCCTTTTTTTGCATTCAACATTTATTCACTTTTGCTCCAAATAATTCAGTCAGCTGAATTCTGTAAGAATAACCGTTTGAAGAGAACGAAAGCTTTAAATCGGAGTAGGCTTGTGCTAAACAGTTCCGAGGTCGAAACGAACATGGAACGATTCTTTTGTACAGCGGAACTAGTTTGCGGAAACATGTCCGCGGAACTATGTAGTTCCTTTGAGCTGTAGTACCAATGTTTTATGGTTTTTGTATATGTATTCTCTACACCTGAACAGAAGGGCTTTAAAAGAAGGCCGAAGAGGATTAATATGTATGACCGACCCCCATTACTTTTGAAAAAGGAACATTTTTTCCTCAGACACCTATTCCCTCCGACCACTCCTTAGGGGGGCTCCCATAGAAAAACGCAATATAAATAAAATAAAAAATAAATAACTGGCCATTTCAGCCCTTGAAAGGACTTGGACTTAGCGTCTTATGATCAATTGTGTTGTGCGTGTTAATAAGTTTGTACACAATTGACCGAGAACGCAATAGGGGCATATTAATTTTGTCACTCTGTTTGTAAGCCCCATAAAGAGGCATAGGTGTAGCAAAGTGTATATATTCTTGATCAGCATCACCACCCAAGTCGATTTAGCCATGTCCGTCTGTCTGTCCGTCCGTTCGTATGTAATTTATAAGTGCTTAAAAAGAATAAATTGAGTACTCTCGATTTGCAAAACGTGTGCGCGGAACTATCTAGCTCCGCAGTTCCATTTGATTGAATGAAACTCATATGCAGCAGATTTTAACATGTTCGCGGAACTATTTAGATCCGCAGTTCCATTTGATTGAATGAAACTCATGCAACTCATATGCAGCAGATTGTAACATGTTCGCGGAACTATTTAGTTCCGTAGTTCCATTCGATTGAATGAAAGCATGTTCAAAACGAAATAAACAGAGCATTGCGCGCAAAAAGAACGTCGAAATGTCATCTTACCTTTTCACACATCAGTTGTTTCGTTCTTTTGCACTTGTAGTCGATCATAAAATTCGTGTAAGCTATAATATGTGTAAAAGAGATGTCGGTTCCCATTGCTTAGTAAAAAAAAAATCTTGCGAACCGGAACTGTTTGAACATGCTAAAAATGAATGGAAGGAATGATTGGAACTATGTCCGACTGTGAACATAGTTCCGCGAACTAAACAGGTTCGGAACGACCCATCTCTAAATCGGAGTGACCCAAAAGGTTTATTATTTTTCCCAAAACTACTCTCGTTCAGACATGAGGATAAATTATTTGGTTGTGCCATATATGGCACACTAAGCATTTAAGGGTTAATAAACCATAGCTATTCAGTTATTAATTACGATTGGTTTTAAGCTCTCTTGATTATAAGCATAGAAAGGTAAAAGCATAGAAATTGTTGGTACCAGGATTCGAATCCAGGAGCTCATATATAGCACATAAGAGCTTACACCTTGCATCACAGAGGCCGTCTTTTGAGTTCATTTTAAAGAGTTAATTTTGGTTATCAATCTTAAAATAAATGAACAATTATTTTAAGCCGGATTCAATATTGAACCGCGAAGTTCGAAGGGAAAAATATTTTTGCCAAATTTTGCCTGATTATCCTGAGCACTGAAAATATGTGTTTCTTTGGAGTTTTTTTTTCGATGTTCATGTTTTTGCTTTTTATTTTTGGCTTCGAGCTGAGTATTTCAGGTGTACCACCTATTCAGTCACATCTGCTTTGATTAGAAGTGGTGTGGCAAGCCTTATGCCTTAACCTCAGGGAATTTTAATTACAACAACTCAACAACAACTTTTATGTCGCAAAAATGATTAAATTTTTGATTTAAGTGGATTAGAAATTAGGAGTATAATTAAGAAATCTTAAAACGTAGGACCATAGCATGGCAGTGATTCGAGCCCTGGACCTATGGGGTAGTAATCGACTTCCGAGGCTCCCAATTTGAATAAAAACAAGGTTGTGCTCAACTCATGCCATGTGAAAATAATAAAAAAACAATCATTCAGTAGAATTTCCTTGCTTTCGAACTCGAACTCATTTTTCTCTGGCTACCTCTGCTTTTTGGCATTCCGATGCATGTGGAAAACATACCGAATTCTCTAGCACTTTTTTTTATCTCTTTTGCATAAAAGTTTGCCGAGATGAAATTTTTTATGCCAGCCTTGTTATTGGCCAAGTGTTTCACGCCGCTGCGGACGGTTGCATATAAATTTCGTCCATCAACGCTGCATCTATTGCTGCAAGCAAACAACAAAGAAAAAAAAAAAAAATAAAAAAAAATAAAAAAACAAAAAAGGGGTAAGGACCACAAATATGAATTTCCGTAATATTTTTAGTTTTCTTTCGTACTTTTTTATCAGTCTTATTTTTGGCTTTTTGGTTATTGAAAACGTGCAATGCTTGCTAATGAAAGTGTTGAGTATCCTGTGGATGCTCAAGAAATCACCAGATAATCGAAATATTTGGAGAAGACTTGAAATTGAAAATACTCTCTCCATCGTCTTATTTATCTCACTGAAAAACAATCAACCGAAAAATTTTAAATTTTTTTGCATGCAATCGTAAGGATATCAGTTTGAAGATACTTTTCCTTATTTTCACTTTGCATGAGTTAGAGCCAAGCGAAAAAAAAGAAAATGCCAACAACAAATGTGCTTGAGTGAAACAATTCACACCAAAAGCTAACTTTTCCTAATGATGTACATTTTTCACACCGTCCAAGAAAGCGCACTAAAACTTCAAACATTTAGCAGTAGCAGAGAGAACAACAACAACAACAACAACAACAACAATAACGTCAAGACATCAGCAAATGGAGCTAGAAATGGGTGGAGGAAGTGCAAAAAATACGCGTGAGAAAAATAGATGGCGCGCCCAAAACAGCTACCACGGACATTTCTGATGATGACGTGTTTTCGGTTGTGTTCTGCATCATGTCGCCCTGTCTGCTACGATGACGATGACAGGCTGCAAAAGTTTTTGAGCCTTTGCTGCGTTTGCTGCCTAGGCTCAGCAACAACAGCAACTACAACAGCAACAATAACAGTATCGCATTAGCGCGCAGCGGAGAGACCCTCATCTAGTTGTCAAAAATTAAAAAAAAAAAAACAATAAAAAAAGAACAGAATATAAACGAACACAAAACTGAAAATACCCACGTCAAGTCGTCAGCTTAGACAACAGCCAACGTTTTGGATGTAGCAAAGTTGGTAAGAAAAGTAAAAACCAAAAACATAAAAAAAACAGCTAAAAACATAAAAAAAAGACGCAAAAAACTTTTGCACAAAAACAAAGCCACGTCATGTTTATGTAATACGACAGAAACAAGTGTTAATGGTACGCCGTAGGATGTTTTCTTTGTGCCGCCATTGTTGTTGCTATGTATGTAGCTGTTGCTGTTACTGTTGCCTGCGAACGAAATGAAACGAATACTGATTCTGCAGTTGGTGCACAAATATCAGAGCTATCATAGCCCATTTATTGGCCTATATTTAAGGTAATCACTCAACAATGGAATATGTAGGACAATCTTTTCTCAGTCAAGATTGAAGCATTAAGAATCTGAAATATAAAATAATTTTCTTGATATGTGACAGTCATGACATGAGTCTAGATAACCGAAAACGAACTCACTAGTGCCAACAAGCATAATAAGGGTATTACGACAACGATACTCGAACAGACGTTTCTTATCCACGAAATTTGATTGAGTGACATATTGACAATCATGGTAAGCACAGACAACAGTAACAAGCAGATAGCGGCAGACAATAAATTTGCATACCTACATCAAAAAACGGAAGGACATATATATTATTCTTGCTTAAATTTCAACTTCCGGTTGGTTTATGCAGTGGGATAAAATGTAAATCATACTATAATGAAAATATTGGAGTAAGCTTAAAAAATAGGAACTGAATCTTTATTAGATTGGTTCTTACTGAGCTAAAGAAACAAAAATAGAAGTTTTCAGTTCTTTTTTATTTTGGAGAACATTTTATAAGTCTTCCATTTTCCTGAAATATAACATTTTCACAAAAAACAAAAAAAAAAAAAAAACACAAACACACCATCAACTATTTGTCGTAAGGCGTAAACGAAAATTTGCTTTAATTCTATAAATTATTAAACTGCTTTTAGCATTATTTTGCATTTAATATTTGAAAACTTACTGAGGACGGTACAAAAAGGTTGGAAATAACAATAATTAACTAGAATTTAAAACTTATACCTATAGAAAATACAAAAACAAACAAAATAAAATTCACATTTTTGCAGATGTTTTCAACTTTCAAGGTTTTTCGGTTGAAGTTCAATGCTGACTTGGGAATATACTGCAGGGCATTTAAGAGTTTAAAAGAGGCCCGTGTTTAGAAGAGTTTTGTGGGACTCCCCGTCCTTATTAATTTATATTTTTAGAATTTTTATCAAACCTGTGAGTTCATGTAAGAAGTTGGTATATTTTTATATATTTTTTTTTTATGGATTCTTGGTTAGATCGTTTAGGTCAGTGGGGCCCAAGAAATTTTAAGCGCGGGCCAATGCTTAAAAAACAAAACAAACACAAAATCTTGCTCATCGTTACTTTTCGCAAAAATTCCAACAAAACAAAACAAAAACAATTACAATGCAATAAAATAACATATCATGAAGTATACTGCCAGTCTTAATTTCTATTACAATAACAATGCTTGCATGAAAAATTACTCGACACACAAGTAACGGGACAATCGTTACTTGTGCTTCGAGCATCGACATCATCGTGTTTGCGTTTTTTATTTTGGCTTTGCATGTATTTATTTTTGTAAAGTTCGCTAGAAAATGTGCTGAACACTGAACAAGTGAGGTTTGTGTCGTTGTTTTTTGCATGCGTTCTTTGAATTTGGCTCATCGCAAAGACAAAATTAAGATAGAAAAATATTTGTATGAAGGTCCTCGCGGGCCATATGGGCCACTACGTGGGCATGTTTGGTTTAGGTGAAGCGACTAAAACGAGTAAACATCGCAATGTGATGATGACATTAAGCGGGGGTCAGGTAAGGTTTTAAAAGTGAAAAAAAAAATATATATTATGAGATTTTTTTTTGAGATATGAATAATGTTGCTTTATTTATTTGATATACACTTTAGAGTATAATATCTGAAGTAAATAAATAAATAAATAACTGGCCATTTCAGCCCTTGAAAGGACTTTGACCTAGCTTCTTATGATCAATTGTGTTGTGCGTGTTATTAAGTTTGTACACAATTGACCGAGAACCGGACCTACATGCTTAACGCCGACTCCGAACGGCGATGAACGGAATGTTCTCGTTCTCAAGAAGCTTTACATGGCATTTTGATTACTCTCTGAGGTTTGCCATTGTCTGCAGAGAGGTGGCGGCCGTACAGAAAAATTATTTTAATTCAAATAATTTTCTGTCGCTGCTGGGGTTCGAACCTGGGTCTCCAAAGTTCGTTGACATAGCGGCCACGCACTTTAACCAACTATGCCACGGTCGCCATAATATCTGAAGTATCTTTGGAAAAATTTTGTATTGAAAATATCAATAAATAAGTTCGTGACAAGAAACAAAAAAGTTGGTGACGAACAAAAAAATTGTTGTGCAGTGAACTCCATGACTCGTTACCGGATCATCTGAATAAAGCAAAACGAAATGAGTTTAAAAGGTGATATAATTTCTAGGTGATTGGAAAGAGTAATTTTTTTGTTTTGGTTGTTTTATTTTTGGCAGTATTTGGAAGTGAAAAAATTTCGATGAAGTTGTTATTATAAATGAAAAAATGGTAGAAACTCCCTCTGATTACCTGTTGATTTATGTGTAGAAATAATGTTTAAAATTTCAAAAGGATCGGTCAAATAGATTTTAAGTTATAACGTTCACGAACTTCAAAAATTACGTCGGTATTTTCTTTACAAAGTTTTAATAATAATAAGTATCCTTAATTAAAGTGTGAAGTTTTTTAAAAAATCGACCACAATGCCATCGTAATGCTTGATCGTTAGCTTTTCATGCGTTTGTGCTGCGAGAGTTTCAATAAAACTGTATGTTGCTTTCTACTCTATTCTCTTTGTTCTCAGCAAGCACAATACAACAAAATAAACAAACAAATGCATATACATACATACTTTGCTGTGCTTAAAACAAAAGAACAATTGACTTCACCACAACAATTCCCAATTAGATCGAAGTAGATATTAACATGATACAATTATACAAGGTAGGAGTGACAGCTCTTTCGTCTTGCACCAACTGTTAAAAAGAGTATAAATTAGAGAACGAAAGAAGTAAAAAAGAAAATAGAAAATAAAATATAAAGGCAAATGACAGTCGGTGGAAGACACTCGTGAGAAAAAAGCCAGTTGTCACTCCTACCTTGTATAATTGTATCAAGGATCTTAGTATGTTGAAATTAGTTTTGATGCGAATTAATCCACCACAATTTTGTTAAAATGGGATAAACTGACTTCTTTCAGCATGTTCAGAAATTTTTTTTTGATACGGAGTTTTTCGCTCTATCCCTCTACACTGTCAATAAGACTCATTCGATGTGATGTATAGTCAGCGTTGCCATTGTGACGTTAAATACATCATTTTGACGTATTTTAAGCTCTAATGACGATTGTCGTATTTTGAGGCATATTTGACGTATTTAATAGACACCATAGTTTTCATTATAGCAAAAAGTTTTAAAGGTAGAATGTGAACGTTGATATATGATAAGGAACACTCCTTGCATAGTATACATGCAACACTGCCTACATAAGTGATAATGTTACTGACTTTATTGTCATCGCAAGTGTCTGTTAGTGGCATGATATTTTTTAATGTATTCAACGAGCATGCAGCTTGCAGCCAAATAAAACAAATGGAGCGTTATTTTCAGCTTCAATATTAACTGACTTTTTTTATTTAAAACGACGTATTTAAAATCTGAAAATGACGATTTTGAATCACAGTTTTCTGGCAACACTGTGTATAGTGTATGTATGTATTTATATTTGTTTCGCGGCATGCAACTTTTCTACATG
Organism: Pherbina coryleti; assembly: GCA_943735915.1. Lineage (NCBI taxonomy): Eukaryota > Metazoa > Arthropoda > Insecta > Diptera > Sciomyzidae > Pherbina > Pherbina coryleti. The sequence goes on from OX030951.1 coordinate 1,662,493, forward strand.
TTCTGACCGTACATGTTCTGACCGTGTTACACTACAAAATTTTAATTTGCTCCATTGCCTTAATAAGCTATTAAGGAACATTCCTCATTGGCATGGCTAAATTATATTAAACAATAAAATAAGTCATTAATTTAAATATATACATTTTATACAATATTAAAAAAAAATATACAATAATCCAGCTATTTACATCATATTATTTTCAATCCTATCTAGCAAGTATTGTTTAGCTCTACATTTAAATACGCTTACAGAAGGTGCCTGCCTGCACTCAGCGGGTAATTCATTAAACGCCTTCGGATTTCTTCGCTGGTCCACATCTTATTGGGTTTCTCTCTTTTTTTTTTATTATTTTCCATGTTCAATTGTTCATCCTATAAAATTGTTAAAATAATTTAATTTAGAAAATAAACATATTTTCATCAGTAACTTTATTGTTTTAAACAAGCAATAACCACAAATATATCATAAATACAACGATTTACAGTGTTGTATTTGTGAATAGTATGGTACAGAAACCATATTTACCACAAATACAGAATACAAGACTAAATACATAACATTGTGAATACCCTTTTGTGTGATTCAATAAGTTTTTTATAAATTGATAAAAATAAACTATTTAAAAAGATAAAACGTCCGTGGCGAATCCGCGGACCACTGTGGCCTGCTAGTTTATTAATAAAATCACTATCCAGAACGCCAACTTCAAGTTGATTAGAACAAATTTAAAACAAAACAAAGAGATGTGTAGAAAAAATGTATTTCCTTCTCTGGCTTCAAACTGTTCAGTGATTACATTGAAAAGTATTGAGCTTTGCAATCTTTAGTAAATTAAAGTTTATTTGAGGTCTTTTTTTTTGTGTGGAAGATAAGAGAGCACGTAAGTAACTCATTTTTTTCTGGACTCATGTTCCTCAATAGTTTCATACAATCTTAAATTTTTTATACTTTTTGAAACTCATGAGCACAGCTAGGTTTATTGAAACAAAAAAAAAAATTCTAATTTTAATGTTTTCCGACTTCAAGAGCTTGGAAAACAACAGGCAATCTATAGGTACTCAAAATTAAAATTGGCAAAATACTTATTTCAGATTGGTTTGAAGATGTTCTTATGAAAATAATTTCACATCATATTTGAAAGATCACATCTCAATTCACCAGTACTTAAAAGCAAATACCAACTTAATTCAACAATTCATCTGTCTATCCTATTAAATTTATTGCTCCCATTGAATACCAGAGTGCAAGTTTCAAAGATTCGCCGAAAAAAAACCTCAGTTTTGATTATGTTCTGATAGTTTAAACTAAAAGGTAACAAATATTTTCTAGGGTTGTATGGTATTCGGTTTTTTAAGAACACTCCATTTGTTCTCGCAACACTAATTAATGCATTCCTAGTTCCACGTTCACTACTTAAACGTCATTTGAATGAAACTTGTTTAAACAAAACTTAAACTAAATCCAGTCATAATCATTTGTACATCCAAACATCATCCATCCATCTAACTAACCAACCAACCAACCCCTCTTCTTGCCATCCATCCTTCGTCAGCCACGTGTGCGAAGTGCACTTTATGCCTGTGAAAAGCAACATTTTATATGACGTCTCGGTTATAAAACTGCAGTTTAGAGAACAAGCAGAAGAATGTGTCTCGTTGTGTTGTGTTGTGTTCTTGTCTTTGTGTGGTCTAAGCATGAGTGTTCCATGTTCCTACATGTGCCTACACCAAGTTGCAACGCAGTTGAAACGTATTTCTATGCAAGTGGCATGCGGAAGTGTTGTTGTGCTCTTGTGCATGTTCGCAGACATGTTGAAAAATAGAGCTTTTGTTAGGCCATAAAAAAATATCATGCTTTATGAAACAGGAAAAAGGAAACAACTTAAGTAGAGAAGAAAGAGTTTTCAATCACAGCGCGGGGAAGAGATAAGATAGTAGATTAAGAACACTGATGAGCTGCACAAAAGGAGCCAAGTGAAATTTTTTTTTCTGTGTAGCTGAAACTAAAACATTAAAGAAAACTGTTCGGTTGGCTGTTTTCATCTAAATAACTGTACTTTAACACACAGAAGCATCCTGATGATCACGTCGTATGATTAACATTAATTGAACAGAGAGATAAGCAAGCAAGCAAGCAAGCATTAAATATTGGTGGGCTGCCAACGTCAAATTTCACTTGACAGCCATGAGTAGCACACAACAAAGTCATAAAATTTTACAATCACCAACATTTATTTGTCTTTTTATGAGCGTCTTTAGCACGAGCAGAGCAACAGCTGAATGAAGTGTCTAAAATAACAAAATTATAAGAAGATTCAATAAATGCGAATAACGATCTAATGAACGAACGAAGGAATGAACGAACGAACGAAGGAATAAAGGGACCTTTATAAAACGGAGCAGCAGCAGCCATATTGCAAAATATTCACGCCAACATTTTAATTAATTTTTTGTCGCTTGGATGTTAGTAGAAGGAGTAGAAGAAGGCAATAACAAATTCGTGTGCGAAGGGCGGATGGAAGTAAGGAAGGACGAGAAATAATCCTATTTGTTATTATCAAGAGAATGTAAAATAAAAGTTTCAACAGCAGGCGACAAAATCGAAACTGCAAAATAAGATATTAAAAACCTTAAGAAAAAAGCACACAAGAAGAGAAGCAACAGCAGCAGCAGCGGCGGAAGAGAATGAAGAAGAAAGTCTGAATGCAAATTGCTGATGTGGCAGCAAAGAAGGCTAAGAAACGCTTCTAGAGTGCGAATGAGCACCCGTTACACCCACTTATTGGGCACTTGAATGAAGTCCCTGCTGGTCCCTGGTGGTCGCAATCGCTGTTTGTTGGTTGTACTCTCAAGGCAAACAGCAACAAAAATAGCAAAAAAATATTGAAACGAAATAAAAAGTAAAACGCAAATCGAAATCCTTTTCCGCTGTGCCAAAAATCGTGATTGAAACAATGTCGAAAACAAGGACGACGCTTTAATTATATTAATAGAAATGGAATTTTCCCAAAACTCAAGCGTTTTGTTAGGATTAAGTTAGGCAAAAAATAAAACAAGTGCCTACTTTCAGGCACTGCAATTAATGAGTCACACTTAAAAGCATTCAGAACTGAATAAAGTCGAATGAACTGAAGTGCAAAACGTAGAACAATTATTTTTTTTGTTCACTGCGCTGTGCTAGCTCTTTCCTTACACTTTGGCAACTCTGGCCACCCATGCCACACTCTTGCGCGCCGGCTGGCATCAATTTCATTAGCGCCGCATTTTAATGAGCGACACTTTATCGACTCCTGATCCGGATAATAATTAGCTGGCATTAGGACACCATCATCAGAAGCTGCGAGTGGAAGTGGTTTAGGAAAACCGAATCAAGAAACACAAAAAAGCTAAAGTATAAATATTAAACGCTGCTCTGCTGTTGCTGCTGTTAAGTAGAGAATTTCAAGAAAGGAGAAATATTTTCACATTTATAATAAGCTTATTGGGCAAAACCAAAAAACAACAGAACCAAAAAACGTAGCTACCTCACAATATTAGCCAGCTGTAAAATCACACACACATACCCACACGATACAGTCACGTTAAAATTCTAACGAAGTTGCATGTGTGTGTGCAGAAAATGAATTAACTGCCAAGGAAGGCGGCTTGGTTACTCCTGCAGCCGCAGAAGCAGCAGCCAGCAATGTTTGGCAGAGTGCTGCTTGCTGCCATTAAGCTCAACACCTGTAGCCAGGTCGTTGCAGTTCTGGGCACAGCTGGGTCCATGATCCAGAGAACTTTTTGTGTGTGTGAGCGTGTTGATGTTGGTTTGTGTGTGAGTGTGGGTATGTGGGTATGTGTGCGGGCATGTGTTAGATTGGACGCATGCCAAACGCTACCAGAAACAGCTTAAATTTCTAAAGTGCGACCAAGTGACCTTTTTAATTCCTACCAGTTCACCTTTTCTTTTCGGAGCGTCAGCATCATTTTGACCTCCGCTCAACCTCTGACTCTTTGTGCGCTGCACACATAAGGGAAGTATTCCAAATTTTACTCAGTTATCGTTATCAAATTAAGCAATATAGAGCAGCACTGTTGGCGGGGGGGGTGAGTCTCGGTTAAGTGCTGATTACTGCTCCTTTTCCTCATGCTACTCATGTTTGCTGTAGGTATTAAAATTGATGAATTTTGCATATTTGTTAAATTCGAGTGCAGGGTTCAAAAGTTTCTGATAGACCGACACGAAAACCTTTTCCTGCGCTGCTCCCAAAAAACATTTGGAAAAAGCGTTTTTTTTATTGCGCTCCATCTTCGTCAGTTATTCTTATACCATTCTACTTGTGTATGTGTGTGTCTGTGTGTGTTTTTTTGTGGGTACAACAAATTTTGTTAAATGTGTGGAAATTCTTTTACAATGTGCGAGAATCTTAATACGTACGTTCGGAGCTTAGGGTCTTAGTGTGAGTGTGTGTGTGTTCTCTGTCTGGTTGTGTTTGTGTGCTTCAGTTTTTCACGTTTGAGCGCTTGTGGAAATGAGGTTAGCTACTGTTTATGACATACAATTGAATATATATTTTAATCCTCTTATTTTCTTTATTACTTCTAACAGCTTTCTTCAAATTAAACATCAAAAATTTTGGTAGAAATTTAAAATGTTTGCCAGAAAAAAAAAGTTTTTTTTTTCACAGCTGCTGTCAGTGCTTTTCTATTTAAAGAAATATTTGCTTTAACCACTGTGTGCTACGTTCGACGTTATCGACAGAGCAATGGTTTAATATTTGTGTTTGTAGGGGAGCGTAAGTGTGTGTGTGTGTTTGAGAGAGAATTGTTTGATTTTCTCTGCAATGTGGCCAAAGTTTTGCCAAAATGCAAATGTTTTTCTACAGCTAAACTTTTAGAATCGCTTGAGTGCTACTCGCATAAAACGTTTTGGATGCAAACTGACACATATGTTCAGGCGTATGCATGCACACACGCACGCACACATATGAGTGCAATCCTTATTGATTCAAGCTATGAGTCACAGCAACAGGAAATCGGACGCAAGCTAACATATACGTGTCAGTGCCTCCGTCTCCGTTAGTTTGCATGCGTGTGTGTGTTTTTATTATTTTGGTCACAGGTAAAAATAAAAAACATTGCTTTGAGTGTGTTATGAATGTCTAAGTTTTATTATTTTCGAAATAAAAAGGAATAACACAGCCGTCGAAAGAAAAATCGTAAAGTTTAACCTTTTTTTAAACTCGTTTTCGGAGTCACTCGTATTATTCATATACAGTTAAATTATCCTGCATGCGTCCTGCTTAATGGAGTTCAACTTAATTAAGCAAGTGAAAATCTACCGAAATGTTATGCACGTAAAAATTTCACTTAGATACGACACAAAATATTTACACGAGTATTTGAAAAGGTTTTCATCCTACATACCTGCCCAAATCCTTTACATTTTGCATTAAGAGCAATTTTAGGGAATTCCATTTAAAATTCTATCTCCGTGTCGAAAAGCAACATATATTTTTGCACAGAGAATTCCAATCCAACAACTTCATCACTTGGACCTTTAGTGCTTGGTGGAGAAGGCAAACTTAAACGATGACAATAGGAAAGGCAAATCGTGGCAATTTTTTTTAATTCAATTTTTTGAGGCGATGCCAAATTAATCGAATAAAATTTGATCTATGAATTAAACACGAATTAAGGCAGAGAAATATTTTTTTTAGCAGACATTAAGATCTTAACATTTAAATGGAAAAATTATAAAATGCAAATTATAAATTTTTTATAATTAATCTTAATATTTTGAATATGACCTTTCATTATTTATATTGAAAACAAATTTGAGCTCTAGGTCAAGTAGGTTGACAACTGTTAGTTACTAATGTAAAAGCGTTCTCCCTGTCCAAAAAAAAACTTACGGGTTACTTTCTCGGCATATTAGCAGTATAAGTAGAAGCTAAAGTAGCTTGAGTGGATCACAGTGAAAAGTCATGCAAGACTACTGATGAGTTGGTGTAGCGGCGACCGAAACAGTCTGTCTAGTCTGCTGTGTGATTTGCTCTATACAGGTCCGTTGTTGTTGTTGTTGGTTGTTGTTGGTTGTTGCCTTTATTGTATTCATGTTGTCTTGTTGTCAACATACTTGGCCTAAAGCTTTAATTTGTTTTCATAATCAATTTTCTTAATATTATAATGCTTTGATTTTTCTTTTTCTTATAATAGCTTCTTCCAAATAATTAATTGTCTGAAACTTAAAAACTTTTGCTTTATGTATAAGAATAGCTTTTTCCCGGTGCGCTTTGCTGCACCTTATCTAGATAAGTACCGGAAAATGTTGCACAAATCGTACTCGAAACATAGGGGTCGTTCAGAAATTGCGTGACCGATTTTCAATTTTTTTTTATCCCCCTCCGGTACTCTTCGTAGTGCATTTCAAAAACACTCCCCTCCACCCCTATAAAGTAACGTAGTATATGAAATAAAAAAATGAATTGATTCAAAAATATTCGAAAATAGAAAAAATAACTGTCGAAAAGCAAGCAAAGAAAATTATGCCCTTACTACACTTGCCAATAGTTAACAGTCAATTTAGACGGTCAAACATGAAGATGTAAGGATGAAATGAGTTGTATTATTTTCAATCTTTCGAGTTTTTTTTTATTTTTGGTCACATTACTATATTTAATTTCATTCATTACTTATCGTAGTATATTTTAAAACCTCTCTCTGTACTAAGTTGGTAACGTAATTTATGAATGACCCCATAGTTACTGCGCAAATTTGAGCTCAATCGGCTCAGTAGTTTTGGAGTCTATAGCAGCGTTCTCTATTGTAAATTTTTTGCATTTTTCATTTGCCAGTAGCAGGATATTACCAAGTAGTAACTTCATTCTTACTTCTATGTTCTTTGTCTTATACTTCCATAGCTTTACTGTCTCATAAATTTGGCTGGTATGGGTGGAGACACACCCCCTTGTCCAATAAATGTCACCTTTTCTAGTAGAAGGACATCACCAAATTATATCTACATTCTGAGTTTCAATGTTCTGTGACTTTTACTTCTATTGCTATTCTGTATCGCAAATTTGGCTTATATGGGTGGAGCCACGCCCCGTTTTTGAATGCCCGTGTCTATTTTTCAGTAGAAAGACCTTCATTGTTATACGACATATAGTTCCAAAGCAATTCGATATCATAAATTTGGCCTGTGAGCCCAAATTCCCCCTTGTTTGTATCTATAAAGATACAATGTGAATTTACCCAAATCTAAAATCCCTGTTAAAATATAAAAAATATAAAATATAAAAGAAATGTGCTATGAAATTTTTATTAATTCATTTATTTTAAAAAGTTAAAATTATCAAAAACTGCAGGGAATGCACACTGTATCTTTAAAGATACAACCAATTAAAGTGACCCAGTGAGGTGCCAAATGATCGAAATTTTTTCGAACTACTTAAAATCACTAAAGGACATGTTTTGAAAGCAGTCAGTATTTTTTCCTAACCAAAATTATTTATCTGTTCCTAGAAGTTAAACTGTTAAAAATAGTGTTTATTTAATTTAAAAAAAAAAATTTTTTGACTTTGTAGATAATTTTTTTAAAAAGTATGACAAATGGAACTATTTTTTTATTTTAGACATAATATTCTAAATATTACAGAACTGAATTGAAAAAAATCAAACCAAAAATATAGCCGTAGGAATTTTTTGAATGGTTGTATCTTTAAAGATACACGGTGCATTTAAGGGTTAAGTAAAATAAACATGAATGATTGTTTTTAAAAATCCTTGTTTTTCACCAATTTCAATAGGCTTTAGAGATAAGGAACCAATCCCCCATTTTTTCATATGATCAATGTCTTTTTTTTACACGGTTTTTTGCTGAATATAATAATAGTTTTTCTCTCCGTGTATATATCGAAAACAATTGTTGGAGCTATTTGTCCCTTATGATGTTTTAAGATAAATTTTCAAATATTGCCTAATTCACATAGTGCTTAAGTAGAGCAAGGATATATTTTGAATGACGCTTTTATTATCAATTTCAAGAGTCAGGGATAAAGGATTTAGGCAATTTATATCCTGAATAGTTTCATACCAAAGTAATTTCTGGAATTTTGCAATTAATTTGAATTATTCATCTTATAATAACAGTATATATTTAATTGTTGTTGTTGTTGTTGTTTAATTACATTGTTAAAATTTAATGCCTGACACCGTCGTTAGTTCCTTAAGCAACTTAATGAAAATGTGGCTAATACAGTAGCAGACAGTTTTACATTGGATCAACATACGCACACACACGTTAACACACACTTTTACTCAAACATTGCCAAACAAAAGCTCAGTGATGCGTATTTATTTGGGCACTAAGCAGACGACTATCAACGAAATGCTTGCCTTAAGGAACAAACTTAACTTGTTGGGTATCTTAATGCAGCTGAAATGTAGATGATGTTGTTGTTGTTGTTGTTGTGATTGTTATTGCTTCTGCTGTAAATATGTGTTGTAGGTTTGCATGTCTTTGCGGAGAAATGAAAATATGTGACTGCAGTCAAAGTAGCTCAAATGGCTCAGCAAAAAACAGCAAAAGAAAAACAATAACAACAACACCACAATGAATGCTACGCTCGGGCTGACTTTATTAATATATTAAGTGTGTGAGCAAATGTTTAGTTGCATTAGTAAGGATGTTTAAACTGAATCAGTGAGTATGTGTATGTGTGTGTTTACTCGAATGTCCTGCCGCACACTCGCCTCAAAAATGAGTTCTTGTGGAATAAACCACAACCGCAAATTATTTTCAAGAAGCTTTGAACCAACCACCTTTCACCACTTTGACCCACTATAACCCACCCAGCCTTGAGCATCAACTCGTTGACCACTCAAAAATGAACATGAGTGTATATGTATGTGTGTGAGTGTTTGTATATGCGTGTGTGTGCACTGCACTGGTGTTGAAGAGCTAACAATAAAAATATGTTGCCACAAAAACAGTTGAGTGGGTGCGAGTTAGTGTGTGTGCGTGCGTTGAAGTGGATAAAAGGATTAAGATTTAATTTAACAAAACTTGGAAAGGAAGTAGCAAATATGTCATAATATGGTCCAAATGTTGCAATTGGACAAAATGGTTGGCAAAATACAGAACAGGCAAAACAATTACAAAAGAACATGGAGAACAATTTATTGTTATTTGTTGTGTGCTTATGTGTGTGCACATGACTAATAGAGTTCTTTGTTTGTGTTTATCTGAATTAAAATTTTTTTTTTAAATTAATAAGAGCAGATAAGCAGCAATATCAAAAGTGTCTATAAATCAGAGAAAATTCTTCAATTATTCAATAAAGATGATACATTTTTTACCTTTTGTAATTCGGCTCTCTAAATAAATTTGCTGAGGATTCAAGAAAACTATTGAAATACATATGAAATGGACCTTATCTAGAGCCTAATGTAGAGGACGTCACATAGTATTAGTTTAGTGACCAAAAAAATTTCTCTAATATCTCGGAAATGAATTCATACATCGACAAAGAATTCATCATCAATAGAGGAATTTTTTTTTTTTTAATCATTATATTTGCAATCTATTTTACAATAATAAGCGAATTTGATAATAAGAAAAATTACTTCTAAATTGAGCTCCACTGAGCACAATTATACTGTGTACATACTATACTATATGTATATATATTAACATGTGTAAATTTAAAATTAAAAACAATCTTGGGATATTACAATAAAAGCAAAAGGTTTATGTTCTAAATGGTAGGTCAAGAATGTGGTGTCTTTTCAGTCGTTTTATTTCTTCACTTTCATCGAGTAAGTCTATGGCTAATGGGTTTATATGATTACTGAGTCTTCCAAGATAATTTGAACTAAATTTGTTTATTTCGTCTTTAACTCTTGGAATGTTGAGATCATTATCGATGATGTTGTTCGATACAAACCAGGGTGCATTGGCTATTTGTCTTAGCATTTTGGATTGATACCGTTGTAATATCTCAATATTTGAGTTACTAGCTGTCCGCCATAACTGAATTCCATACGTCCATACAGGTTTAAGTATTGTTTTATACAGTAAAACTTTATTTTCTGATGTTTCATTATTAATTCTGATTTTCCATCTATTCAACCAATTTTCCAATTTCCCAAGTTCTCTTTGTAGCATGTTAGAGGCTTCTATTGGCGAGAAGTTGGAGTCTACTAAAGCTGTGTCATCTGCAAATGTAGCAATAATAACGTCATCAGAGAAAAAATAGAGAAATTTGTAAGAAATTTTTGAGTTCAAGTTTGTAGTTTTATTCTTGAAATTAAACATTTATTTCATTTATTTTTCGAACTTCATTCATTTTTCTCAATAATAAAATTATTTTCGGACTATATAATAGAGTTTCTGTTTTCAGAATTGTTTAAATTGTTCCCCATTTATTCGCAGAAAAATGCCAAATAAAAGTGAGTGAGTGCTTTTTTTTTCTGAGGTAGGTGTATTGATTCTTATTCACCTCAATCAATTCTAGTTATAAGGTTACCTACAAGCTTTTCTATCATCAACTACAATTTGTTTAAGTCGTAAATATTGACGAATTTTTAATTTCAGCTGAAAAGAAATGAGGAAAGAAATGCAAAAAGGTTTAACCGTAGCACTATGGCCTAGCCGGGATGCAAACCAGAGACCCTTTGGGTGACACTCAAACGCGCAACCTACACTAAGGGAAATAACGCATATTAGCATTATCCACGCCTGAGTATAAATTTTATTCAAATATTTACGTGGATAAATCAAATGTTTTCCTTACAACTCGTTTTTTTCCCGTATTTGAATTTTATTTATACCACACACGTACACACATATTTCATACAAGCAAGCAGCAACAGCATCGCACACTTACACACATACTCCGACAAGCAGCAACAGCATCGCACTTTGTTCCTGAGTTTATTTCTTGCATTTGCAGTTCTTACAGTTCTCATTTAGTTATTGTTCCAAGAGTAATATAGTATGCATGTTTGGCAAATAAATTAAATTATGTAGGGTGGAGTGGCAACTCGGTATTTTCAAGAATATCTTGTGCCGATTGTCATTTACCTGCATACTTTGCTTCTGCCTAAACATATTTTGTACATTACTTTTTCGTTCTGTAATTTATACTATGTTTGACAGTTGGTGAAATATTAGTGCACCAACTGTCAAAAATAGTATAAATTAGAGAACGAAAAAAGTGAAGCGATAATAAATTATACAGGCAATGGCATTTGATGAACGCAATATGAAGAAAATAATACCATAAAACCATTAATAACATATTCAATTTAAATATGTTTTTTTTAAATTCAATATTTTTATTCAAATTTTCTTTAAATGCGATTAAATTAAAAAAGTATTCAAATAAATTTTAAATATTTACGTAGTCGATTTATTCAAATGCGTTATTGGTGCAAAAATGACTCGCTTTTTGGATAAATTAAAAAAGTTTTTGGATAAATTTAATATTTTTTTCCCTTAGTGTACTTGACTAGCTAGGCCGCCAAATGCTAGACGTAGGTATTTGAAGATATTGGATTAAATTGAAATGAATAAGCCTTTTAATGTTTTTCAAATTTAAGAGTGAAAAGCAAAGTTGTGTAGTCCATCGATTTGACAAGGTTTTTTATATCTAGTTTCTTGATATTTTAAAAAGATTTGATGAGGAATAAGGCTTCTGCTGGTGATATTTGTTTAAAGCACAATTTCTTCTGTACGAATAAAATAAAATGATAAAAATATGTCAAAAATTCACCATTCACTCACCACTTACCAGAAGTAAACATTCTTTGGAACATAGGTTTAAATAATCTTGCAGTAGTTTCAAAGTAGAAAACTTAAGATTGTCACTAAAATTTAATATTGCTTTGATATACAAAAATATAAACATTTTATTTCTATAGATATCTCCTAAGACTCTGACGAGAAATATTCGGAGAATAATAATTTCAGAACACTTTTCAAAGGAACGCAAAACCCTTTTGACTAGCCAAATATTTGCAGCTTTGCTTTTTTCTTTTCAAGATTTATTAACTACTTGTGCGAAGAAGAATGAGGAAGACTTCCTTAAAAAATATCCCCATTTATTTCAGAGTGGCTTTTCGGGAGTAAAAAATTGGGTTCCCACAAAAGTCATGCTCTAAATGCACCCAAATGTGACCCGCAATCAGGACAAAATGACAAAAAATGAACAAAAATATATGAAGTAAAACAAGAAAAATGAAAAAAAGGGATGAGCAATAAAAAATAAAAGAAGCAGCCAGCCAACGGTTTTTATATGCGGATTCAGATGAGCTCATAACTCATGGTGTTCACTAGCACTGGTAGTAGTGGTGTTGTTGATGTTGGGAATGACCGCCCACTTACACTCATACTTGCGCACACTTACAAGCATTGTATTAACACACTTAATGTCCATTCGTGTGCCAGTGTATGTGTGTAGTGTGACACCATAAAACGAATTCAGGCGCGTGTGAAATAGTGAACGTCTGCCGCCGGCGGAGTCGAGGCTGAAATAGTGACTCTTCCAGCGGACAGCAAACAAATGCACTTAAAAACACACTCATCCAGACAAAAACACACAAACATAGTGGGACATGCAAAAAACACAGTCGTACACAAACAAATGACAGATAAATTTCGTTGAAAAATACATACATTCACACGAGTCCACGTTACGTCCTTATTCTTTTTTTTTGTTCTGAGTGAATTTTTAAAATAAATGTTTGAATTTGCACTTGAAATGGAAACATTAAAAATTTTGGATTTATTGACTTAGGTAACTGTATGCGTAAGTGAGCTTGTCTTTGCTGTTTGTGTGAGTGTGACTTGATATGTGTTGAAAGGATATTTTTTCATGTTGCGTACATAGCGAGCAGCAACAAACATAAAAATTACAAAAGAGAAAAAATAAGAATAAAATAATGGAGCCTGTTTTTTGGTGCTGAAAAAAGAAACAATGATTGTGCATTTGCACAGTTATTTGACAGAAAATTTATGACAATGTGACATTTGTAGCTAGCTGGCAGCAGGAAGAGAGGCGGAGTGGGGGGGTACACATTAAAGCGAAATTGTTTTGATTTTGCTCAGAAATGTGGAGTTCATAAAACATGGCTACTTTTTTCTCTCTTTATTATAGCTGAACTAAGAGGGGCTTTAAAGCTGTTAAGAATTTTGCCATAAAATAAGCTTAAATGCTCTTAAGTGTATATCCTTAGTTCCACAAAGCACATCGTTACACATTCTTCTGCATTTTCGGTTGCCTCAAAAGGACCAAATCAATGGAATTTTTCACACAACTGTCACTCCCCTTAGCTCCGTCCGACGACTAATCCGACGACTTGTTTTCTTCACACGACACGCACTCACACGTTCACACACACACAGGCAAACACGCATTCTTTCCATTCATTTCAATGATAAATGGAAAAGTTATTGGCTTTCCCATGTGTACCACTCATTTTGAGCAGTAATCGAATTGTTGTCCTTTTTAAGGAATAGCACTAAACAACGCCAACCAAGCCCAAGTTGCCTCTAAGTCCGTTCCACAATGCGACCCTTTCGGTTGACACTTGTTTGCATGTCTTAAATAAATGTCACTTGAGTGTCATTTACAATCGAAATTAGGGACATTTTATTTTAATTTTGTTTTTTTTTTTTCTTTTCAAAGCCGATCGGACCCATTGTATTATGGTTCACTCGTATCTACCGTATTAAGTCTGCAGATTGAAGTTCCAATTTCACAGACCTTTGTGAACCTTTTTTGGCTTGAGTTTTTTTTTATTTTTTTTTTTTTTTTATTTTGCTGAATTCTCTGTGGTTTCAAGTGAGTCCCTAAACTGCGTTCTTCGGTATCCCGATTGTTTTTGAGTCATTTGCTTGATTAATTGTTCCCTTGATTTGTTCGAGCATTTGTCATTCGCCTGACAGCTCAATGGTGTGAAGTGTTGTTTACACTTGTGCTGCTCTTGTTGTTGTTCTTGTTTCCATTTGTGGTAGCTGCAAATCCAAACACGTATGTGTTAATTTTTCACACCATACAGTATAATTCCACTACATATCGTGTTGTACACTCATTCTTGTTGACATTAAATCGAATTGAAAATTAATATTTACCAAAAAGTGACCATCAAAAAATGACCGGACTGCGGCAATAGGACAAATCAATCGAAATTCGAGCGCAAATCGAAAAGTTCAATTATTCGGTCGTTATATTTGCACAGTGGGATTGAATTGAATTATGATGATACACTTAGTTGCGTCCCTCTAGACATGGGTATTTTCCCTACTGGGTTTGTTGCTTGCTCTCTAATGCCTTAATTGCAATGCAACAACAATATTTATAAATATTTAAAATAAATATTTTTTATACTCTCTGCAGAGCAATGCCTTGTTTAAATATATGTCAACAAGCAATATATTCTCACATGTTCAGCGCACATAGCAGACACGCGCACACACATACACACATACAAATATTGATTTCCAATTAAATACTTACAATAAATCGCTTTTGCGGTTAAGCGATTTCAACTGTTTGTATATAAATTTCAGCTCCTCTCTTCTCCTCTCGCCCCGACTACACCTCCTACAGCACATTTCAAGCAACTAAAAAAAAAAACACGATACTGAACAAAAACACCAAATATGAAAAAAAAACCAATACAAATAATAATAAAATAAAAATAAAACACAAATAAAAAATTCACATTTACTAGAAACGCATTTCAATTTTCCACATGGAAGAGTGTCTGTCACCCACTGAACCAATTTATGACATCCGCCGCCCAACAAATGACGCACACGCGGCAACCGAAAGAAAAATAATCTCGATAAAAAACCACCAGCCAGCAACCATCAGCCGTCAACCAACGTCAGCAGCAGCCACGCAGCAGCGTTAAAGTAAAAAATTGGTATTGGTTATAATTTTAAATTTATGTTTATTTACAATTATGCTATATTTGCAGAAGAAATAAGAGTTCGAACAAATACGAATTTATCACAAGTGGCAGAGCAAAATGAAAAATATACTGGAAAGACAAAAATGGCAAAAAAGGAAAAGATAAAAAACCAAAATACTTGCCAAAAAATATATAATTGATACAGTTCGGGGAACAAGCAACACATTCTTATTGAATTACAATGATTACACCAGAGAAAATTGGAGCGAATGTTAAAAGTAAACAAAAAATAAAAAAATTGTTGTGTTAGTTTTTCCCTGTGGGAGAGCAAGAGCACGAAGAGATCGAAGTGTGTCAACATTTTCATAGAAATAAGTGCTAGCGAAAGCACATTTAGCATTATCTACACACTTACAGGATGCTACCCCTGATCCTGTTTGGATTTCGTATTAAAAAGATTGATTTTAATTTTAAAATTGTACAATTTTAAAGGCACATTTCTCCAAAAACCTCAA
The DNA here is from genome assembly GCA_943735915.1 of Pherbina coryleti. Taxonomy (NCBI): domain Eukaryota; kingdom Metazoa; phylum Arthropoda; class Insecta; order Diptera; family Sciomyzidae; genus Pherbina; species Pherbina coryleti. Next base: position 1,677,914 of record OX030951.1, read on the forward strand.
GTCAGACTGTCGCACAGAACTGATCCCATACAGAACTGGGACAAAAAAAGGAGTGCTCCTATCAAAATTAAATTTTGTATGCTTAGCCGATTAAGATCAATTACGAAAACTTTCAAATATGGTTGAAATCGGTCAATTCCTAGAGGTACCTCCTTTGGACCTATAATAATTTTTGTACATGATTTTGTATGATAGGTACATACATGCGTTGTCCAATCAAAACAAAACTCGATCAGAAGGCTAAAGAAATAAAGAAATAAAGAAATAGATGTATATTGAAAATGGCTAAAGTCGGTAAGACCCTAGGAGGGTGAAAAATATTTTACGACCTATTCTCATACCTCATACCAAATATACAAAAATAATTTCATTAAAATTGGTCAAGCCGTTTCGCCGGAGTACGACCACAAACACCGTGACACGAGATCTATATAAAGGTTTTTCTTGTGGTATTCCCTGAGAGAAATGTCATGTAGATGTGCCAACAAAAGAGAAAATGTTCATATACTCAAAACCGTGGTTAGGATGGCTATATTATTCTATAATGCAATCTAAGAGATTAATTAATTCCAAAAGATTAATTGAAATCTTTCAAATATCAATAGAATATAGAGGCAAATAATCTGATGTTTAAAGTGTTTAAATGTTCTATTTATAAATTTTTTTTTGCAAAATATTTTAACTTTAATACACTCTAGCTAGTTTTTTTTTGGGTTTCTTAAAAAATAAAATTATTGATTTAAAAAATTAAAAAAAAAAATAAGATAATATGTATGTATATGTGTATGTACAGGTGGGCCATCCAGTGGTTTATTTTTAAATCATGGGTTATTTTGACACTGAAAGCTGTTTTCAGCTCGAAATCTTTACAAAAAGTCAGTCAAACCGACTTTTTTTTTACTGAAATTGGGGACATAATACAAATACAAAAATACAAACAAAAACAAATCTTACAAATACAGCAAAAAATACATACAAAAAATTTATTTTTTTAATAAAAAAGAGTTGGCTGTGCCGTGAACACACCCGTAGGTTTTGACGTGACGAAGTTTCTTGCTGTTGTTGTTAATGTTGATGTTGATGTTGATGTTGGTGTTGGTGTTGGTGTTGGTGTTGGTGTTGGTGTTGGTGTTGGTGTTGGTGTTGGTGTTGGTGTTGGTGATGGTGTTGGTGTTGGTGTTGGTGTTGGTGTTGGTGTTGGTGTTGGTGTTGGTGTTGGTGTTGGTGTTGGTGTTGGTGTTGGTGTTGTTGTTGGTGTTGTTGTTGGTGTTGGTGTTGTTGTTGGTGTTGGTGTTGGTGTTGGTGTTGGTGTTGGTGTTGGTGTTGGTGTTGGTGTTGGTGTTGGTGTTGGTGTTGGTGTTGGTGTTGGTGTTGGTGTTGGTGTTGGTGTTGGTGTTGGTGTTGGTGTTGGTGTTGGTGTTGGTGTTGGTGTTGGTGTTGGTGTTGGTGTTGGTGTTGGTGTTGGTGTTGGTGTTGGTGTTGGAGTTGTTGTTGGATTTGGAGTTTGTGCTTTTCGTTTAGCTTTTTTTTTGCTTCCCCATTGGTTGTGCTCTAATTTCAATTAATCCAGCAAAAGTGACGCATATGCGTCACATTAGGCGGTTCCCTGAGGGTTTTTGACACGCCGTCAAATTTTTTTTTTATTTTTGTCATATGCCCTCAGACCTCACCTTTGCTTTCGTTCCTTAAAATTTACCGTTGCAACAGTAGTCATAGAGTTAAAAATCCATGCAACGTTTTTTCATGGCTGTAGCATTTTTACTGCATTATGTGATTGCATCCCTGAAATCATGACAACAAAATTTTTTTTGTAATTTAGTTGTGAAACGTAATAACACATCCCTGCTGTCGTAAAACAAAATTTACTGTAGCACTCCTCCTGAGTGAGTAATAATTCCATGCAACGATATTACATTTGTGTTACATAAGCTGCTATATTCACGACCTGAGGACGGCGGAATTTTGTTTTTTGTTTTTGTCGTAAAGCCATGTATAAAAACTTTATTTTCCTTTTTAAACTTTTATCGTAGGTTATATACTCATTGAGTAAAAATTCAATGCAACGCCGCTGCATGAATGTTGCGTTATCGATTTTTGAGCGGCTCTCTCAGCGTCCCCATGATGTCAGAAATTTTTTGTCTAATTTTGTTGTGAGGGCTTCCAGTAGGCCTTTATTGGCGTATCGCATTTTTAATCCTAGCACTAATACTCAGCGAGTAATAATTCCATGTAACAAATTTTCAGTTGCCTTGCTTACGCAGCTCCCACTACGTCCCTATGCCGTATTAAATTTTTTTTTTTGTTTTTAATATAGTCAAAGAATTAGCCTATATGGTCATACTATTTTTTTAATCATAGCTCTTATACCCAGCGAGTAACAATTCAATGAAACGCAGATGAATTTTTAAAAAAATCATTTTTCAACTTTTTTGGAAACTAGAGCAGTACAACGTAACTTCGTCACGTCAAAAAAACTTCTATTTGGTCCCCTCCCCTCTATTCGGAAACGCTGCATGATTTTGATACCAACTGTTTTGGTCAAGGTTGAAAAATGGCTCGGGGCGTCTCCTACAAATTTTGGATTTTTGGTGAAACAAGTGGTTGCAAGCTTGCTTACTACGTAGATAATTCTTAAGGACACGTTCAATACCATGGCCCTACGGGTAACCATTCTATTTTGCAAATACACAGCAGTTCACACAGTACATCACAATTTATACCTTAATAACCGATTGATGGAGGTCGCCAAGATTTTCGACAGGGAATGTTCGACATTGGACATGTTCCTACTGCTGTATTGAAAATATCCACCAAATAACTTACTTTGTTTTCCCTTTCGATTCCGACTTATATTTCAACTAATTATCAAACCGAGACCTACACCAATTTTTTAACTAGGGCTTAAGTAAAACTTAAACTTAGGGTTTGCTCTCCGCAAAACCGCAAAAAAAAAAAACAAAATGAAAAATCACCCAAATGAAAAATGACCCAAAAATTGATGAAAAATCGCCCAAAATGAAAAAAAGAAATTTTACCCAAGAAAACGAAAAAGCCCAATAATTGTGGAAGAATTACCCAAAAACAAAAACGAAAATTCACAAAAAAAAAAACAACAACAAACAAATTAAAATCGCCCAACTTTTTACACTGTGTTCCCACACGAGATACGAAATTTCCTTGTACGAAATGAGTCCAATTTTTATTTTTTTAAAGTTAATTTTAATTCAATAATTTAAAAATTTGATTAACTTTAATGTTTAATAAGCATATTTAAAAATCAAAACGTTTCAGAAGTTTTTTTTTATTATAAAACAGCGATTGAAAATCTTATTCTCAAAAAATTTGTTTTTTTTTGGGAATAATACAAAAAACAAAAAATTGTTCATTATTAAAAGAAAATTAAGGTTCTACATTAGATGTGTTTTTTTTTATAGAAAAAATTTTCGACTGCCATTAAAAATTCTATTCTACAATATGGGCAATAATATTTGTTTGATCACCGCTAAACTTTGCGCCTGTAGTTTTAAAACGCACTCATCACAGAGCGGTATTACGGCATCAAACTCATGCAAAGGATGCAAATAACAAGAAAAACAAAAGAAGAACAGCTGCTTTTACTTTAAATACCGTTGTCGGAGCAAACTCGAGCTGCCGAAAACTTTAAGAATTAAATGTTTTTTTTTGTTGGTCTTTGAAACTAAGGCCGACTAGTGACGTTATAAAAGATTACGTTGACTTTCGGGTGTTAGTACGAGACTGACTCTCGTGTTTTATTTGTTATAACAATGGCACGAGCTAGAGAGAATCCGGTGTTTTCTTTTTTACAGTATGCATATACATTGGGAAAAAATAAAGTTTACTAATAATATAATATCGTCCGTGGCGTCCGTGTATCGTATCGTGGCGTCCGTGGCGTAGTTGGTTGAAGTGCGTGGCCGCTATGTCAAAGAACCTTGGAGACCCAGGTTCGAACCCCAGCCAGACAGAAAATTATTTGAATTAAAATAATTTTTCTGTACGGCCGCCACCTCTCTGCAGACAATGGCAAACCTCAGAGAGTAATCAAAATGCCATGTAAAGCTTCTTGAGAATAAGAACATTCCGTTCATCGCCGTTCGGAGTCGGCGTTAAGCATGTAGGTCCATTTCTCGGTCAATTGTGTACAAACTTAATAACACGCACAACACAATTGATCATAAGAAGCTAGGTCAAAGTCCTTTCAAGGGCTGAAATGGCCAGTTATTTATTTTTTTTTTTAATAATATAATATAAAATATACATATAACCAGAACAACCGTTATCTTTAAGAACTGGTTGATGTTTTTTATCAAATATTGAAAACGAAAGATCATCAAAAATGAAAAGTGAAATTTCGCCCAAAAGCAAAAAACAAAATTTCACCCAATAAAAATGCAAAATCGCCCAATTTTTTTTTTTGGAGTTTTTTCATATGAAAAATTACCCGAATTCGTATGAAAAAAATTGTGTTGTTTTTTTTTTTTGCCGATTTTGCGGCAAAACAATATAACATATGTACATCAGAGATCTGCAACAAGTCAATTGAAAATCAAGTAACTTGAAAATAATCAAGATTCGACTTGATTTGTAGGAACTTGATATGTTTTTACCCTACAAGCCACGACTTGCTTCTGAAAAACGAATCATAAGTCAGACTTGATTTTATTTTGTTTCTACCCGATGGTATAATAATACATGGTAGCATTGACAACTGCTTATTTTCTCTTCAACAGGAAAACATAAACTGTCAAAAACAGCTTTTTGTGGAAATACAAAAATGCAGATGCATTTTCACAAACAGCTGTTTTTGACAGGAGATGTTTTCTTGTAGAAGAGAAAATAAGCTGTTGTCAATGCTACCTTGTATTATTATACCATGGTTGTAATAGAGTGGAAAGAGTTAGGCGATGGCAATCGCTGCTTTAAAGCATTGGATTGAAGTATGTTTGTTTGTTGTTGTCGTTGTTGTTTATTTTTTATTTTGTCACTTTGTATAAAAAAGTATAAGTATACGCTCGTCAGTGGTTTTCTGCGGCAGCGCAGTCGCATAGACTTGAAAACAGACTTGAAAAGTAGAAAGCTTGGTTTTTTCTACCAATTAATGTAGGGTAGAAACATGGTATAATAATACAAGGTAGCATTGACAGTTGCTTGGGAAAACATATTCTGTCAAAAAATATACTCAAAAAGAGAGCGCTCACAATCCGCCATTGAAAACACAAGCAATGTTGAAAACCTTGAAGTGAAAAAAAACAACAACCACAGCAGCTGCTGATGTATTTGCACAACAAGCTGTGTTTGACAGTTTATGTTTTCCTGTTGAAGAGAAAATAAGCAGTTGTCAATGCTACCATGTATTATTATACCATGCTTTAAAGCAGTGTCGACCGCGTAGTACAGACGACTGTGGAGCAACACTTCGTCTTTTTGCATATACACGAAAGAGTAAATGAGACAAATGCCGTTGCTGTGCATGAACCAACAAGAGAAGATCAAGCAATCAGCAGTGCGAGAAAAAAGTATTTTTTTCGTGCTACGTCATCGGTCACAAAACAAGCTATATTGCATACGTTTTTCATGCAAAACATGTGAAAACTTAGATAAAAGTGGAAATTTATAAAATTAACAAGTTTAATTCGCAAAAAAAGTGTTTGAACACTTTGTTTGTTTATATTTTCATGCAGTAACGAAATTTAAAGTATTTTTGTTTTGCTGTTGCAATTATTGCACGTCGCTACAGCACACTTCATTTTTATAAAAAACACAAAAATTACTGAATTATAAACACTAATAGTTCTTTCAAACTTCAAGAAATAATTTTTCACATTCAATAGCTACACATAAACAAAAGAATTTATGACCGATGACGTCAGACCTATCAGCTTTGTTTTGTTTGCAATATGGCGGCTCTTTTCTTTGCATGATCTTTATTTCTTGGTTCATGGTTGCTGTGATCGACACTGCTTTAAAGTTAAACTGTTTTCTCAACTCGTGAAACGAAGTTTGCATTGACGACACGAAGTTCATTCCACGAACTTCGTAAACAGACTTGAAAATGAACGATTTGTAGGCAAAATAATTGCTTTTCCCTACATTTCAAGTTTCTACATTTCAAGTTTTCTACACATCAAGTTTCTTCAGTTCAAGTTTTCTATATTTGGCGACTTGATTTTTGCTGCTTATGATTCGCGCAAATTTGTTGTTTGCCTGCCTCGACTTGCGGGGAGTTGAAAAATCAAAGGAACTTGAAACTGCAAATGAATCCATTCATGCAGATCTCTTATGTTCATATCAATTTATTACTTATTACCATGAACCAAGAAATAAAGATCATGCAAACAAAAGAGCCGCCATATTGTAAACAAAACAAAGCTGATAGGTCTGACGTCATCGGTCACAAATTCTTTTGTTTACGTGTAGCGATTGGATGTTAAAAATTATTTCTTGAAGTTTTAAAGAATTATTAGTGTTTATAATTCAGTAATTTTTTGTGTTTTTTATAAAAATGAAGTGTGCTGTACCGACGTGCAATAATTTCAACAGCAAAAAAAAAATTCTTTAAATTTCGTTAATGCATTAAAATATAAACAAACAAGGTATTCAAACACTCTTTCGCAAATTAAACTTGTTAATTTTATAATTTTCCGCTTTTATCTAAGTTTTGCATGAAAAACGTATGCAATATAGCTTTTTTTGTGACCGATGACGTAGCACGAAAAATATACTTTTTTCTCGCACTGCTGATTGCTTGATCTTGTCTTGTTGGTTCATGACTTATTACTATATCCAGAGGCCGAAAAAAAAGGTTAAGTCTGTGAATTTTTTAAGGAAACCTAAGGGATATTTTTTTATGAAGGTTTTTATACACATTGAAGAGTATGTTTATGACGCAAACTAAAGTTATTTTTTGAAATGTTAACTAAATATGGCGAATGGATGAATAAAATAAATTTCAATTTACAGGTCAATTTATGACGTTAAAGCGAAAATCATGAATTATTTTTTTATAAATATTCTTTTGAATAATTTAATAGCGAACACAACGCTCTTTCCTTTTCCTGTTAAGAGGTATGGTAGAAGAGTAGTTAAATATTTCTCAGACCGGAATTTAAAGTGGCAGTCATATTTGCTCATCATCTCATGCAAATAGTGCTTCAAATGACTTAATGTTGATATTGTTAGAACATAAGCAAAATATGTTGTTGAATGCTTGAATGATAAACTGCTTGAATGATTCGCAAAATATTCACGGAATCTAGACAAAAATTCATCTGCAGACATTGTTTTAATTTTAGATTTGCATTCATCGCCCTTGCCACAAATAGGAAAACCTCGACATCCTTCCGTCCTCCGGGTTGGTTGGGCACACCCGGAATCTGCTTGCGATCGCGCTACTTGGCAGCAATTTCATTAAAATGGATATAAGTGGTAGACTCAACGATTTGGCCAGAAATGACCGGCTGTCAGTCAAATGGAGGATATCGTATTCATTTCTCTGCTTGAGTATACATGCACACACATACACACACACACACACACACACACACACACAAGTATTCGATTTTCGTTTTTCGACATTTTGATTTTTGTTTTTTTCTTTTTGGCATATTTGGCCATGGGCATTCCTTTTCAGGCACATTTGGCGCAAAATTCTGGACCGGAAGGTGACTCCACAAACATGCCAACATACAGTCATACACACACACACAAACACACACTCAAACTCACACTAACACTAACACATAAGCATAAAACGACGTCAATGCAATCGGAAATTGCACTTAATTTGCGTTAATTGCTGCTTGCTGGAATTTTGTCGGCGTATGTCAGCGGTGGTGTGGATATATGTGTGAATGTCAGTGTGCCGAACACATTTCGACAGCTTCCCTCGCTGTCAGTTAAGCCTCGCACTGGAAGCAGCACTAAGAATGAAATTTAAATGATATCCGCGGTGTTACTGTTTGACGTTTTTCTCGTTGTTCCTCGTTCATCACTCCGTGTCTGACCCTCTTTTCTCGCTTTTCTCGCTTGAAAGCGATGCACTGCTTTATTTTCAATTAATCCGAAATTTCCAAAACAACACTAGCTGCTGCAATACGCACGCAACAGAAGTAAAATAACTGCGCACATTTTTGTTGCATTCTAATGGAATGAAATGCCGCCATCTTCCGCTTCCGCTGCGACGAGCTTTAATGTTACTTGCCGGAAGTGCGTTCGAATGCTTGAAAGAATGTGTCGCCATTGTTTATTTTTTTTTTGTTTCGTCGGAGGGTTCGCGTTGAGTTGTCCGACATCAATCCATGCGAAACATTGCCGTCATTTATTGAAATTTATTTTATTGCTTTCGCTGTGCTAGTGGTAGTGTGACGTGTGTGTGAATGTGAGTGAATAAGTGAATGTTTTACTTTAGATTTACCAGTTGGGAAATATTCGAACGACTTATAATCAAAAGCATCTTCACCTTTTGGAGGAAAACCATGGAATGAGAATTATCAAAAAAATCTACATGGAAAGTTAAATAAATTTTAATTTCAAGTTAAAACATCTTATATCCTGTAGATCGATATGTTCGGCTGTTCCAGGTTGTTGCTGGATCGCACACCTTAGAGAATCTCTAGTGGGGATCAGGTCAAGTGTACGTCAGATAAGTTGGACCGATGATGCGATCTGTTACCTAAATTGGGAACGTCGATTTAAGAATCTCAAAGCGAGGATAGGATTGGTTTTGGAAGCTTAAGTTCAAGCAACACAACGCGAGGAAAAAACTTGGAAGCAAGGTCATCGGTCTTAGAATTGGTTCAAGCAACACAACACGAGTCAAGAGCTGATGAAGCAACAATAACAACATAAAGGAAGGATACGTCTAAGATATCAAATAAGAAGCTGACTGTAGCAAGAAAAGTAAAATTTGATCTTATCTTTGATCACTAAGAGACCTCATCTTTACTCTACAGCAGATGTGTGGTATATTGATATATCAGCCAAAGAACTAAGAGATAAGGAAGTCGCGTTTACTTCACATACAGTCATCGTACATCGAGGAAAAAAAAAAACAATTGTAAAATCACCTAAGCCGGACTTGGGTGAAAATAATTTGTATGGAAATTAAAAACTTATGCTTATTCACCAAAGTAATTTATTGTTTTATACAAAAAAATTAAACATCCAAAATTATATCTGTTAATATTCAAATAAAGCCAATTTGAAAACAATTTTTAATTTTTGTTTTTTTTTATATTTTTAAAAACTGTAACGATATATTTTGGTGTTTTCTGTACGATTTACGGTTTCGAAGTTACATCTTTTGATTTGATTAAAATATTCTGATATTTTTTACAATGTATATCTTAAAAAAAGAAAAAAAAATGTAAATAAAAAAAGTACGCAGATATAATATTTTTTAGGAGAACTATCTACCCAGAGAGTTTCAATATTTTTAAAAATAGTGAAGTCAGTAACTTTTGCGTTTTGATGTGGAATCACCGATATATCTCTTTATAAAATGTCTAATTCAAGACCATAGACAAAAAGTTTCGAAGCTCACCCAAAATTTTCAAGCATTTTTGCGCAATTTATCTCTTTCAAGAATCTTGCATCAACTGTTATATTAATGAGATGATATAAAAACGAAAATTTGCTGATGTCCCTCTGGTCTAATTGGTTCAATCTGTATTTCGAAAAAGAACACTTACGATAAGCAAAGTACAAGCAATGTATTGGATTTTTTTACCGTCGTTCGCGTCTTATTTCGTGATTAAACCAAAATGCACCAGCGGAGCTCTTCATGTACAACATGGGTTTTATGCAACCCATTATCTATATTAATAAAAATCATTTTCTGTTTGTTTGACTTCTATACAAAACTTAACGGCTGAACGGAATTAACTCAAATTCGGCTCACATATTACTTGAATCCTAACTTAGGTTATGGCATACTAAGTTTTGACCACGCCACTTCCGTCCCTTTAAAAGTAACGCAAATCTTACTACTGGCGTATTTTTTTCAAGCGAAAATGCTCGACTTATTAATTTTAAGGAAATCCTGTTATTTTGACACCAAAAACATTCACTTATCTTTAAAATTGCAAAAACTTCTGGTACAACGTATTTTTTTAAAAACATCGTTTCCTTAGAATAACAAAAAAACTATCAGAAATTCATATATTTTACTTGCGATGCAAATAACTCCGTTGTTTTTGAATATATTTCATTCCAATTTTTTTCGTTGATAAACTCAACTCAAGCACTTAATAAAAACAATTTACAGGGTACCATTATCTTAGCGGATATATTTTTAATATTTCTTTCAAAAAAGGTCCAAAATATTGACTTTTTACTCAAAAAATGACACAAAAGTTGTTTTTGTTGTTAAAATAATAAAAACTCAAACTTGAATTTTCAACTACCTTTAACATGACATGGCGTCTAATAGCAAAAATGCTTCCAATTTTACAAAAAATTTATTAACTGTTTCTGTCATCAAAAAACATGACCCCAGTGATTATTTAAAGAAATTAATTTTTTTCAAAAGTTGTTTTTATTCTTTTTATATAATAATTAAGCTCAAAGAATAATTTATGTGAAAAAATTATACCAATATCTCTTTCCGATCAAAAGTTATCGCTATAAATCTATTTACTCGGCCCTTCGGTATCGCCTTATTTCAACAGATAGAAAAAACATGGATCTCTAATATAAGCTTGAAATTAATTAAATTATCAATTTAGTTCAGCTTATATCCCATTATTTGGGTTTTTAAAAATATTAAAACGAGGACTAGAGGACCCAAGTAAAAGTGGGTATATCAGCTAGTATTTAAATACAATAAAATGTACTGTGCAACGAACTTTCAGTTGAAAGAATATATGAATGAAGAATCTTTTTATTATTTTAATAAATGATCTTTTGATTGAATTGAGTTTCAGAAGAAAATTTAGTTTTTTTAAAAAAACTTAATTCTTTATTCCTCGAAAAATTCCCATGCCTTTGAAAAGTTGTTTTTTTTCTTTTTTTGTTGATGAATTACTTGTAGTAGTTTATCATTTAAGATAATGTACGCTTAGAGTGTTGTCACTTAATGGTTAACAAACGGTGAAATATTTATTATATCGTTAAAAGTTTTAAAATTGTCTGTGAATTTCGTCCTGCATGATGTAATTTTTTAATACAATATTTTTTGGGCTTGGATAATTTCCCTCATAGCATGATGTAATACTTCGTTTAAACAACATTGACTCGGAATTTAAATGTTTAAAAGTTGTACCTAGAATTTTACAAATCAATCGCTTTTATGAAATCTTTCTTCCAAATTCTTTTTTCATTGTTTAAATGCGCATGCTAGCCCAATAAAACAATCTCAAATCGAGCTTTTCTTGTTCTGTAGATAAAAGCTACAGAAGCTTTAGAACTGAAAATCTATTGACATCCTTTACTTGTCTGGCAGTAAAAATGTTTAGAGTTTTCAATTTGGCCGCATATCTTTTTTTGTGTTGATTAGGAAGATGGACTCAGTTGAATTTTTAGTGCCAAAATGGAGTTGCTTGCATCGGTCAAGCTGACAGCGGAAGTCGAGCGCTCGTCAATCAACTGTGTCAATGTGTAACGATTGGCATGCAGCCATGCAGCAACCGGAAGTGCATAAATATTTTAATTTTAAAGCAAAGTAGCAAAATCAAATGAAAAAAAAAAAAAAAATCAGCATGTTTCAGTCTTATGTACTCTGCGACAAAAAGATAGCATATATGTACATTTTTCGAATTGTTATTGTAAATGATCAAACTAAAAGATTTTTTAAAAATATAATTAATTTGTTAAAAAAAAAAAGAAGTGAGAAAGCATTTAAATATTATGCAATAAATAAATTCATTTTTCAGAATAAAACAAAAACATGGTGCGACAAAATGATAGCACATTATTATTAAAGAAGCTTAAGTTATAAGAAGTCAACTGTTAATATACCTTGTGGAACACAGCGGCCAATATTCGACCCCACTCAAGGGAAATTAAAAAAATTTTGGGTAATGCATTTGGTTTAGATCAAAATTTGATCGCATACGCATTAACACTCACAGTACATTTACAGCTCTATTCTGCTTGTTAATATAACAAGGAATTGTAAAGAAGCTCTTGTTAATGTTCTTGTTATGTAAAGTAAATTTTCGTATTCTGGCAAATCATTAACAATTTGAAAGCTCTCAAAAGCTGTTTAAGTTCACCACCCATGGTGAAAATGTAAATGCCTTAGATATAAAGCGTCAGCTGTTTTTTTATTGCTGATTTCTTGCTTATTTTGATTGCTTATGTTTATTTTTCTTCAAGATGGAAAACGTTACAAATAAATAATTTACGGATTGTTTAAAATTGTTTTAAGTTTCAAAATTAGTTTGTTCAATAACCAAACAATGTTTGAGTGTTTTGCAGTCCTTAAGATTTATTTTTTCTTTCATCTTCTTCAGTATCAATGCTTAAAAGAAGTAAGAAGTAAGAATTCATCCATTTTTTATATTTTATTTTCCTTGCACAGCATTTTTTTGGTTTAACACTGAACTATATTTCGTTGTTAAGACGTCTTCTGACATTAACAAAATAGTAAAGAAAGGAGCTTTTAAATTATCACCAGAATACGAAACCTTTACAATTTGTTAATATTAACTATTTTGTTAATGTGGTGAGGTTTGTTAAGCTGTCAGAATAGGGCTGTTAAAAACACAAACATTCATTCATGTGAGATCATTCATGGGAAAAATATTGAAAATTTCTTCTATTGCGGGAACATTATTACGTGTAATATATTGATGAAAAGAAGCTTGTTCTTGGAATTAAGGGCGAATAATTGCTTTATAAACAATGTGGCGGGCTTTTTGTGAGTTACCAAGTCCGGCAGTTGAAAAATGCCGCCCCCCTTTTTTAGATTTGGCCACTTTAATTTTAAGTAAAAAAAAAACATGAATTGTAAGAAATTAGTCGCCTTCTTTATTAAGTTTTTTACTTAATTTGCCTCTTTTTTGTAATAGATTTTTTATAGTTTTTTGAAGTACAAACGATATTTTTTACATTTTTTTTATTACTTTCTGTCCCCATGTAATTTTTACGTATTTGTGTACGTAATATGCTTATCTCCAAATACGCCACAACGGGACCCTGTCTATTCTGACTTTACCCGGAATCGGCTGCTGTTACTCAGCTGAAACTCGGGCACTCATCAGCTATTATCGCTGAGCGTGTGCTTTTCATATAAATAGGTGCATACTTTAAGGCATATTTAGACACATACCGCCAGCTGTTTTTGCACATAACATAAACGCAAACGGCGGATATGTATGTTAAATGTATGTTATAAGTATGTTACAAATATGTTATAAGAATGTTATAAACAAATGTTTTTATTTTCACGATTTGATTATGGAAAAATTTATTTATTTTAAGAAAAAAAAAAAAAAATATATATTCTGCACATCTGCAGCACAAATGCTTTAATGATGAAAATTTAAAAAAATTAAGCAGGAATTTTTCCATAATCGGTACCACAAAAAAGGTTAAGCCGATTTATATAGAGAGAGACAAATAAAGATTTTAAATAATGGGTTCATTCTCGTCTCTTTTATAAGATATCCCCATGTTGACAACGACTAAGGATATGCTTTTACTTTCTCAAATCGTGGTAATATTAAGACAAACCATCTGGTGCGTCAAGATTAATTTCTTTGCGTGCTATCGTTTATCTACTTAACGGTTCTTCAACAAAATTCAATCGTGCAAGGAACAATTTAAAATTGGACCTAATGTTTTGCTGCAAGCGCCGATTTTCTTTACACTTTAGCTGTTTCTGCAATTTTTCTGGCAGGGAGGTTAAAATTTGAATCTCGACACGATCTGGCGCGATCATCTCAGCATGTCACTGCTCCTGACCGTCTACTGAAAAAACCACTTTGCGCCCTTTCATTAGTTTTTATTTTTTTTTTTTTTATTTTAACTATGAAGACTTTAGACAACTTGCACTCTACACAACAACTATTAAGCCACGGCTCATTTTAATTCAAATTATAAATATTTATATATTTTCTTTTGTGGCTTACAAAATATCACTTATCTCAGTTCCATACAAATGTACTATCATTTTGTTGTAGCATTTTTTGCATTTTTTTGTAAAATAACGGAATTTTTCTCGGAATGTTTGGCCAATATGCACTTAAATAACAGAGCGCAATTGCACGACATTGTTACACTTAAAGAAAAATGTTTGTGGACTTTGTCGTAGACTGTAGCTAACTTAACCTTCAAGTAAACTTTGAAATTAGAAACACAAAAGAATTTTTGGGTCATATTGACCCAACTTGAAATTGCATAAAAAACATACTGAAAACTTCCCAAGTGGAAATTGCATAGGAAAGCTAAGGAACAAATTAAATAAAAAATGTTTTTGGATTTATTTGCTTTTTAGTTAGTGCGAAAATTGAATTGATGTGGAGCAACTTTCACAAACTGTGAAGCGATGATCCGGACAAACGTACTTCACGCATTTATTAAATCAAATGCTGTGTTTATTTGAATTGGGTAGAGGTGGGCACATTTGTGTATTTTGTCACAGAAAAATATGTTGAATCGCTTGTCAACGAAAAACAGTAACTACAAGCTAGAAGTAAAAAATAACGGCACAGTTTGCGGGAATAGAATGAAAACACAACGTAAAAAGTCACACGATCAGTGCTGTGTCAATTTGACCCAAAAATACTTATTAGGGAAATTTTTTGTACCAGCCAAATTTGACATGTGTGGACATATTTCATGTCAAATTCATAAAATTCGTATACGATTTACACATTGAGCCAAAATATCTAGCTGATTTGAGCATAAATAAGCGAAGAAAGACGCGTTTAAAAATTTTTTTTGGACCAAATTGACCCAAAATTCGCTTGAAGGTTAATAAATGACTCCACAATTGAATTTGTGAGAGACAAGGCAAGTAAAAAATAGTAGCGATTACAACCTTATGTCGACAGACGGCACTAAGAAAAACGAGTATCTTTATTTAAAAACTAAAGGCTTCAATACATTAATGAACAATGATAGGGAGCATAATCTTGTTAAAATAACCTGTCAAATCAAAATATTTTTTAGCTGATGAATGATGTAAGCGCAATAGAAGCTTTGTGTGCAACTTATAATTCACCTAATCACAACTTTACCTCTGATTCTTTCTTTGCCTTGAAACCTTTCGGACCCAACGCTAGTTAGGAGTGGCTGCCATAAGTAATAACTTTGCAGATTCTTAAAAAGTTGCAAAATTCGTAGATTTCAATGAAAAGATAAAATACTCGAATACCAATTGGCGTCCTCCTAGTAGTCGAAAAGGTAGCGTGCTCGACTGCCATCACAGAGGTCCCTGGTTCGAATCCAGGCCAGACCGTGGTTCTATGCTTTAACCTTTCCCATTTGCAATTTTCTTTCTTCATTTCTAATCAACTGAAATTCAAAACTTATCGATAGTTCAAGTCGTAGTTGGTGGTAGAGAGTTTGTGAATGAGATAGACTTATAACTTGAATTGACTGAGGTAAGGGCATAACACTTACCTTATATTCAAATTAACATGTTTCTACGGCTTTCTAAAACACTAAGATCATCCTACACATGTCTCACTTGCTTGCCCCTTCCCTCCTACTAATCTATCACCCCATTTCGGACCAAGACAGACTTGACTTAACAGGTATTACACGTGAAATCCTTGCTTCAAAAGCTAAAAAAATGCTGTTAAATTGTGTGTCATATTTTAATGGCCCACATATCTGAAATTCTCATCTGTGGCACCGCGTCTTTCTGTCTTCTTTTATAAATTAAAAAGAAGAAGAAGAAGAAGAATAGTTTAATACGCCGCTCGAATCGTCTTCGGAAATCTGATCAATCAAATTTCGCTTTCCAATTTTCTTTCCAAATTTGAATTGAGGCAAATTTTCTTCCGTTATGTGTAACATTATCGTTACCGCTCATCATAAATTCCTCTTATCGATAACTATTATTGCTAACGTATTTGTGAGGCTGTTGAATGAAGCATTTATCGCTGTCATATCCTAGAAGTATGCAGCACTTTAAATTCAATTCTGTTAAATACATAAGGAGAACATTTTCTTCATGCTTTTTACAGCCAAAACGATAAAAATTTTCATTAAATTCATAGCATGCTAACGAAATAAAATAGGAAAAATAAAAAAAAAACAACATGTTTTCACATAAATAAAAAGAACGCTGCAGCAGCAGCGCAGAGAAAAATAGCTGTTGGCAGTGGAAGGCCAACGACAGCTTCACGGCATCCGACATAAAAATTAAATTATTCTTCATGTGGGTCGCGAGGATCCGGTTGCAGCGCGTGTTCAGGTGATTGTGACCTGTAGAAGCTGCAAGTGTGTACGTTGGTTTGTGTGAGTGTCAAATGGAGTGGAGGTAGATATTTTGTTGAAAACTACTTTTTAGCACTTCATTTCTTTTGCTATTTTTTGCAACAGCAGCAACAACAGCGACTATGCAGGAGATGCAAAACATTTACTCAGCGATAATTATTTCAAACTGATGAGAATGAAGCAATTTTTGAATTTTTGCTCCTTGAACTTATTATGCGCTTGGCATCGTTTTTCCTTTTCCTACCCTGTTGTTATGCCATCTCGCTGGGAACAACGCTTGAGAATAACGGTATAGTAATAATTTTAAAGCAACACATATGTGAGCATATGGGGCCATGGCGGGGCATGGCTTGGCGCATTGAAGACGCCTGTGGTGATGGCACTGCAAAGCCGCGCTTTACTATTAGCAAGGATGTGAACACGACAATGATGAGTTCCTGGACTGTTAGTCTGACGGTGCCGGAAGAAATATCGACGGAAGCTATGAAGAAACAAGAAAACGAAGGATGTTAAGGTTGTGATTATTTTATTCTTCCTATTCTGCATTCATGTATGATCAGCCACTTGAACTTATTCAGCAGGTATACAAGACATAAATTGGTGCATGTACCACGCAAAGTGAGTGCATCCTGCTAAGAACAAATAAAAAATAAATAAAAAACCATAAAGTTGAGAAGATTGCAAACTTAAAAACAATTTTCAATGAACGTTATGGTTAACTTTGTTTTGTGTTTGGCATACTTTCAAGAGTTGTTTATTTTAAGAAAAATAAAGTTTTTCATAACAAAGTGCTAGGCATGGCACTGAGAGTGAAGTACCACCAAACAACCAAACGAGTGAAGTACTCCTCATATTTCACTGTAAAGTGAAAGTTGAATAGCAACCTCGTCCACTTATATTACTCAAAGTAAAAAATTTTTAATTCAATCTACGTTTTATTTCAATTTAATTTCACTTTAATTCAATTTAAGGACATCAAACAACCCCAACAACAATAGCTCGCATTCATTTCCGAGAAATTTTCTCAAAAATTACTTAATAAATAAATTTCTATTTAATTATTTTACTCAAAATTATATTAAATATGCACTTTATTACATAATTTTTTATTTCATTACTTGTAAGTTCTTAAGTCGCTCCTAATAAAGTCCTTCTTAGCTTGAGTATTTGTGCAATTTTCCATGTAGCTAAATAAACTCGAAAGCTTTTTGCTGTCATTCTAGCATAAAATTGCTTTTGTAATCTTTACACAGAATTTAATCACATCTACACGGAATAAACTTACACACTCTAGGCTGGTGTTGGTGGTGGCCTTTTGCTGGTTGGCAACAGTTTTCATCAGACTCAAAAATATTACTTCTTAAAACCTGCTGCATAAACTTTATATTACCGTCTAATATAAAATTCTAACAATAATGTTTATGTTACAGGATATTCTGAAAATATTTAATATCTGATGAAACCTGTGCTCCTTGCCACAAGACAAGACAGCTACAAAAACAACACAAGCAACAAGAAGGCTAACTTTATTAGTAGAGTCTGAAATGTGAGCGTATTTGTAGAGTGGGGCAGGTTTTTGCGTATGAGTTGGGGTGTGTAAGGTGAGCAACCCACACACATAACAACAATTACATGTACGAGTATGTATGGCGAATAAATCTTCGATACAGGCCTAGAGATAGACACTGAAAAGCAAAGCATTGTGGCAACTCTGGTAGAGATTAATTTAACCCAAAAATATGATTTATTGGTGTGAAATTTAAGCAGCATCGTCAGGTGATAATTACTATATTCAAAATATACCTATATATGTACGTAAGTAAATTTATAGGTAGAGAGCGAAATATCAGTGGTGAACCTTCGCTTGGCTGTTCTATGCAGCAGCACTTGTCCATTTTTATAAACGACTCCTCACACGATAAGTAACATGGCTCAGTTACAGTTTTATTTTATAGAAAGGCTAGGTAAGCTTGTAAAAACTGAATTAGCCAGGAAATTTGCGAGTAATTTCTTGTATATTTAAACAATTTATAAAGATAAAAACAAAAAAAAAAAAATCGTGTTCAGGAGACAATTATTTATCTTTATTTCATGTAGAAGGCACAGACCTCAAGTAATTACTCAAGAAAAATGTTACTTGAGTGTGAAATAGCAGTAGGCGAGAAATTTTGTTGGGACAATAGTTTGAGAACTTACCTCTATATAGGGGGTTTCGGACTATCTTACATGTAGGACGGCAGAATAACCGGAGAGTCTGTTCGAGCTTTTAAACTATCCTACGTATCGGATGGACTTCATTATTTTTCAGCGTTCAAGTAGATAGCATCGTGCAATGGCAACAAAATTTCTTGCTACTGTAATAATTGATGAAGTTTTGGAAGAATAGGAAGAGAGAACTCTTTCCAAAACACAGAATGCGAAACAGCTGCCATTTTGAATATTTTCAACTTTGCGCTTTGTTTACCTTTTTCTTTATATGTTCACAGAAAAATAGATTGCGCAGATCGTTAAAATAATTTTCAACGATCTGCGCATCTACGTCATGATAGACTATGAGTTTACGATATGGCTTTCTGTCAAGTCTTGTTCACAATGTAAACAAATATGAAACAAGCCTGTAAGCCGTGGCATAAAATTGTGAATATTATAGAGTAGTCAAGTTTTTACTCCGATTTATATTAAAATATGAACAACGAATTAAGTACGAGTGTTGCGCATGCAAGTTTCCAACAGTACACGTTTCCAATCCAACTTGCACTTGTAAAAAATTCAAGAAACAAACTTAGTCTAGCGTGACGTCATGATAGTAAAAAATATTTTGTTCGTTCTATGTATCAATCATTCTTGTGTTCACTCCACTACGTTTTGTTTTAGAATGAGAAAATGTATGAAGTCGGATGAACGTGCGTTCACACTTACTTGACTGAGGTCAGACCATGGTATAATAATACAAGGTAGCATTGACAACTGCTTATTTTCTCTTCTACAAGAAAACATCTCCTGTCAAAAACAACTGTTTGTGCAAATGCATCTGCAGCTGCTGATGTTGTTGTTTTTTTCACTTCAACGTTTTCAACATTGCTTGTGTTTTCAATGGCGGATTGTGAGCGCTCTCTTTTTGAGTATATTTTTTGACAGGAGATGTTTTCCCAAGCAACTGTCAATGCTACCTTGTATTATTATACCATGGGTCAGACGGTGCTCGTTTGCTTGGCGTGCAATGAACACTATTATTTTCTTTTCTCACGTTGGTAGGTCACACGACAGAAATATGCACGCCGAGCTAGTTTTGACATTTCTAAAGTTCCTTACTTTTAACGTAGAATACGTTATACGGGGGTGTTAATCTGGAGCACAAAATTTTGAGAAAATGTTTGTCACTTTCATTATAAGTTTTTAATACTTTATGCATGCATTGAAGAAAATTCAAGTATGGTCGTAACATATTTAATATGTCTTCTTTTGATTTGTATTTAAATAATCATATTGCTACATATAATTTTTTTGATTCTATAAGTAAATCAAAATTTAACTCCTTCAAATTTTGTATTAATTTTCATATGCTTTGTATTTTATGTATTATAACATCATGTGTAAGAGCAGTACGATTATCTGTGTGTTCATCACAGAACCAGTGTGAGAAAGAGAAGAAGTATAATGACCAAGTAGCGAACGATGTGTACATACACAACATTGATAAGCGAAGCAGAGAAACAAAATTGTGCTTACCCAGTTGGCCACGTCTTTAAGACATCCTCAATGTCTTACAGCCTTATTCATAAACACATTTTAGAGGCAGCGTAACTTTAAACGGGCTTTAAACAAGAAAACGTTATTCATAAACATTTTTCGTAGTTGTTTAAGAGCTGCGTAACTTATGGCATCATTTTATAAATCACCGTGATGAAACGCAACGCTACCGCGGCGCATCACTTAGATTAAAAATTTGCATTTTATTAATCACTACGTTATTGCGTTAGCTATGTTACGTTACCACGGTGAACTGTCAGTCAACAACAGTTTAGGGTTGTCACATGTAAAATAAAACTAGCATCATTATTGCAAATATTTGAAATATTTAAGATTCACCAAATTCTGACTTGTTGGCAACCATATCAGCTGTTTTCTTCAGCCATCATTAAATTGAAATTGCAATATAAACGCCAAACACTGGCGTACACATTTGCTACCTGCGGTAGTTTTTTTATTTCTTTTAGCAACATTTCGAACTGTTGGTTCGTTGTTCCTGTCTTTAACCTATATTCAAACGATACATGTAAACATTTAAGAATATATGAGTGAAACAAACAGTTATTACCCTTTCAATGCCAACTTATTCGTTCTAACGGCAGCTCAAGAGCAAGTGATGAAAGTGACAGTTCAAGTGAACGAATTTCAAGTGCAGCGTTTTATAAAATGCGAACTTTGCACTGTTTTCACTACGTTATCGCGTTACTCAACGCTGAAGATCACGGCGTGCAGTGTTGCGTTTTATAAATTGCGAATTTCAACAACGCAGCGTGAAGTGATGTGCAGGGATTTATAAAATGATGCTATTAAACGCCGAAATTGGCGTTTAAAGGTTACGTAAATACAACCATGATTTTTGTTTGTCTTTTCTTTTAATATCAAAGACATGCTCCATATGCGCCGTTTGCAGCATTTTTTTATGCGGCGGCCATTGTAAATCCATAGGAATTCTTAATTTTTGTAGAGATTTTCTATAGTTCAGACACAAACCTTACAATCATAAGCAGAAAATAAAAAAATGTTTATGAATAACAATGTTAGCAAGGTTGCATAGAAGCTGCGTAAAGCCTTAAACAGTGCGTAACTAAACAAGCGTTTACAGGTTGTTTAAGGAAATCTATTGAATAAGGCTGTTAATGACTAACGTATTCTACGTCTGACCTATGCGCCCGTGTTATCTAACACAGGCTTGAGCTTTTTCTCCTACACTTTATTCCAACAAGGGTTTCCAACAACTATTTTCTTCATACACAGAAAAAAAAGAGTAGAACTTTTACCTAAAAATGTAGTGAATTCAGCTAAAGTAATCCGGTGATTTTCAGTCAACGAATTTGATTAGGTGCGTTACCAATTTCTTAATGTTAATTATTACAATTATATTGGGTAGTTTAACTGCGAGAGTAAATAAAGAACCTAAATATTTAGGTGTACCTTCAACCATAAAATAGATAAGACACATAATTTATTAGAAGAATTAGCTAATTTTTTTTAAACTATGACCACTTCAGATTAGGCAAGCCACCTACTAAGTGTAGAAAAATCATCTAATTATTTAGATAGCATTCCCACTTAAGAGTGGGAATGCCGTGCAAAAAATATGTTTTTTGTTTTGCAATTTCTATTTTGAAGTGAAACTTCCTTAGGTCACTTTACTTCATTTCGTCACATGATAGAGAAGAGAGATTTGCTTTATAGTAGGTAGAATGAGAGAGATATATATATCTATAATACATTGTATAAATGACTGAAAAAATTTCTTTGTCACCGCTGAGGGTCGAACCTGCGAACTCAAGATTTCAAAAACAAAGCCTTATATATTGAGCTAAATTCTCCATACAGGAATTTAGTCTACATACCAATTAATCAAATTGCTGTAGATGCCCAGTGGAAAAATAATTTCAGAGTTGTGGACCTCATATTTTTATATACATTTTGTTCACAAGTTATCAAACGGGGAAATAGCAGAGCGGTAAGACGTTTGACTATAATGCCAGCGGCCCGAGTTCAATGCTCGCATTTGACAAAAAATAAAATTTTCTCGCTTTGTTTTTATTTATGTTTTTTATAGGAGAGCGCTGTGCTCTCCTTGGGCTAACACTTTATGATATGTTTCACTTCTTTTATGTTTTGCGTTGCACAGAAATAAAAAATTCAAATACGGGAAAAAAACAAGTTGTAAGGAAAGCATTTGATTTATCCACGTAAATATTTATATAAAATTTATACTGAGGCGTGGATAATGCTAATATGCGTTATTTCCCTAGTGTACGAACAAATCGACAACTTGCATTAGGTAAAAAAACTAGAAGAATTAGATGATTTAATAAGCAAAATTTTAGTAGAATTTACAAATTTTAATTAGGTGAATTACCTAATGCATGATTGTTTAATTAACTGTGTAAGTAGAAAAGTTGTTGAAAAGATTAGGTGAAATAGAAAATTTCACATTAGCTAAACTAGTTTAGGTAATAAATCAATTCTTTTATTTTCTGTGTACTGTTACAAGAATGCTAGAAACAAGATTACGCGTTCCGCAGTCCCGTTATCTAATGCTCTCTTTCTCAACTGAGTGCATGACGTCACACAGTACTTTTGCTTGACAAAAACGTATGGAAATGTGCGATCTCTTAGGCAAATTGACGAAATTGAAAATAAACTCTTTCAAAAAAGTAAAGTAAAAATATCTACTCTTTTGTATAAAAATATGAATATTTTTGTATACGAAAAATATCAATTTTTTAAACTTTCAAGATTTTTATCTCCTAAACTATTCGAGACTTACAAAATTTTATTGTATCAATGAGTTAATGAGGTCCATATACATATTATAAAAATATAATACGGCGTGGGTGTGGGAGTAAACTTATTCCAAAGTCTGACAATATCGCTTGTGACGTCATGCTCTCTCTCTCTCATTTTCGGAACGCAGAATCTGGTTTCTATCATTCTAAATACTGTTATAGTACAATAGTAGCACTTTTCTTCAAAAAAATGTACTTTTTAGCTACTAAACGCCCAAATCTTTAATTCCACCACCCAGCAATAATGTTTGCACGGTGCTTGCTGCCATGTACACCGAGCAAAAATTAACATATTTTCATCATATGATCATGAAAATATTTTGCTCGGTCTACAAAGTGTTCATTCTCTCACAGTCTCTCACAGCAAACGAGCACCGTCTGACCTCAGCCCTACACGTAGAATGGACCAACAGAAAAATCAAAACTTTTTGATTTTCATTCTACATGTCACACATCCTACATGTCCATCCGACCTGTCAAGTTGATCCTACATGTAGGATAGAGCGGAAGACCCTTACGAGTCTACAAAAATTTTACTTGCAGTAATACTGAGAATAATACTAATACTAATACTTCTCGACATTCATAGTGCTGTCGTTGTCACTTTTAATTGGAAAAAAGTAGTAAAACTAAAAATATTTTCTTACGAACTGGATTTAATTTCAATTAACTTTGACAAAAGAAAATTACTTTTTGATTACTTTTCAGTTTTTCTTATGAGAATATACCTTACTTGAGAGCTGGGAATAGGCTTGAAGCAGACAAAATATATCTAAGAAGGAAAGCTAAAAACAAAACTTCCAACTTCTTTTGCTTATATCTCCTAAACTAGATGGGTCAAAAAAAGAATTTGAAAAAATTTCACTATTTTCTTTGTGGTTGATGCTTGGTTTCAATAGATATAAAAGTTAAAAAGTTGCAAAATTTTGAAAAAAGTCTATAAAAACTAGTAAGGCTTTCTTTTTGTTTATTTAAGGTTCATGTAGACATTTTCCATGAAATTTTCGACAATGAAAAATCGCTGCCATTTTGACAATGCTCCACACAAATTGAAAAAGCAACGAAACAGCAGAGATGATCTGCTTACGTATCTTCGTCCTTTGTTCTAAACCTACACTCATCAGCTATAAAATTATAGTGATAAACTTCATTGTTCTGTTGTCCAGTGTTGTCATTAAGAATTTCAAGCTTTCGCAATTACCGTAAGACTTAAAGTTATTTAACAATTTTAATATAATTTTAATGTTACATGTTAAATTTTTATATTTATTTATTTAAATAAATCCCCTTAAATTTTCACTTCTTCGTAAATGGTAGAAAAATACTTGAACTAAGTCTGCTCAAAAATCCTTCGCTTTCAAATGCCGTTTGTCACTTCGTCGGCTACTTAGAACGTTCTCACTCGTACCACTTGAGTTGGTTGCCAAGATTTTGGCCAACATTTCTTTCCATCTCCTACAGTTCCACTCACTTATACTTACACACACGAACATTGAGATACTTAACTGAAGCTTACTGTGTATGTCCTACGCGTTCCTCTTGGCAAATTGAAATTGAATCCTTGCGCTGTTTACAATCAAAAACACTGCCAGAGTCAGCGGCAACTACTTTCCCCTCGCCCGCCTTCTTTTACACTACAAAGATGTTTTCGCTGTTATTGTCGTTATTGTTGTTGCTGTTGTTGTTGTTGCTGTTGTTGTTGTTGTTGCTGTTGTTGTTGTTGTTGTTGGCCTTGTTGCTGTTGTTGTTGTTGCTCTTGTTGCTGTTGTTGCTGCTTTTTAAGGACCACAGCACCGCTTTGCCAAAGGGACTTAATAGGACTCAAAGTGGAATTATTACGGACGGCAGCAAATGACGACAATATGAACGATGACGATATCGTCGACGACGACGATGACAAAAACCTCCATCGCGTTGCTTATATCATCTACGCCAAAAAGTATGCGACAGAAGGCAAGCAGGCAGTTACTCGCCCTGCCTGTTTGAAGTTGAACTGAAATGCTGAAAAATCTTTTATTCATCTGCTGCACACGACTTAACGAGCAAACAACTGACATTTTCAAAAAATCCATAAAAGCCAAGGCCAACTTGCATAGGTCCTTTTGACGTAAAAAACGCCCAACGCACTAAATAACGCACAGAGTCAATTGAAAGCTTTTAATACTGCTGTCAAATAAAAAGGCACACAATTAATTAATCTACTTATTGATAAGAATCTTATTGTAACCAGCATCTATAAAGCAGCCATAAGAGTAGAAACCAATATTTCACTGAAGACAGCAGATTTAACAAGAATTTGATAAAGGAGTCTGAAGCCATTAGGTGTGGATATTTGGAAAAACCTAAACATATCGACTGGTCTCTGACTGAACCTCGTAAGTAAAAAATCGAGATTTTCAAGAGAAGCAAAAAACTGATTTTTTCCTTAGGGAGAAATATAATTTTTAATCTGTAAATGTTATTTGTAATTTGTAAATTGTAATTTGATACAAATATATTTCTGCCTAAGGAAAAAAATGAGTTTTTTGCTTCTCCTGAAAACCTCGATTTTTTGACTTACGAGGTTCAGTCAGAGACCAGTTGATATAACATATTTGGAAAGTACTGCGAGGTGTAATAAACTTCGGTGCAATATAACAGTTTATATTGGTTTAATATTTTAGTATTCTTCTTTCAAATTATGGTTTTCTATTGAGATAAGAGACATGAGATACAAACGTAGAATTATTATTGTATCTTGTATCTTAATGTAATCTTATTATAATTGTATAATTGTACAATAGTAGTATTATAATTTTATCTTGATCTCAGTGTAATTCTCAGATAGCTTTTGAGAAGTTAACTAAAGCTTCTCTTCCAATTAACCACATAGATATGTTTGGAATATTTTAGAATCACTGCAATTCCTGGCTTTTCTTGTGATTCCTACGAATAATGATTGAAAAATGTGTTGTTTTTTGTAGGTGATAATAACTTGAAGGTCAATAAATTCCAAAATTGGCTAAAGTCTGGAAAACTAGCTAGTGTGTTACTTAAGATAATTAAACCAATGAGTGCATCGTTGTGCTTCCTTTTTACGAACAGTATTGAAAATATTACATTACATGGAGTGGGAAACTTACTTCGTTTCCCTCACTCGCACTTGACTCAGGTTGGTAATTAGCTTTTGGAATGAAAAATAGTTCTGAGTGGGCACTGAGTGTGTGCTAGTGAGAGTGTGAATATGTGTGTAAGTGCGTGTTTTGTTGGAGTAGCTAACAAAAACATAAAATTCTGTTCTTAGTAATAATGAAAGCTTTGTAACTTTGTTGCTTTAGTGGTGGTAAATAATGCTTGTAGTGTAGCGATGCAATGGGGATAATGTGAAGGGCAGAAAAAGAGAGAGTGAGAGTTAAACGATAGTGAGCAAAAGACTTGCTGTTGCTTAAAACATGGAGTGCTAATGTGCTTGAATTTATAGCATTTGCTACACTGCGAAACATTAGGCTACACAAAACAATTCCTTAAAAGAAGAATATACTTGAACTGTAAAAAATCAAAAAAAGAAATGAGCTCAAGTAGATAAAAAGAATAATAATTTGGTAACTAAATTACATAAGTTTTATAAAGTTTGGAAGTTAAAAAAAAAGAAGTTCGCTGTGTCGTGGACAAAGATGTAGATTTTGACGTGACAGTGTTTCTTTATCCTTGTCCTTATTTTTATTCCTATCCTTTCCTTTGTTCGCAGACTTTTCCTCATCCTTCCATTATTCTTTTATTTGTCCTAATAATTTTCCTACTTCATGTCCAAATTCTTGTTTTAATCCATGTCAAAATTCTTGATTTTCTGTTGTTGTTATTGTTGTTGTTGTTGCGTTTGCTTTTGTTTTTGCTTTTTATTTTGCATCTTGTGCTTTTCTGTGGTGCATTAACTTAGCAGCTATCTTCACAACCTGATGACGTTAGAGTTTTATATTTGTCGTAAGGCCAAGTATCCTTAATTGTCGTTTTTAAACATTAAGTGTAGGTCATATACTTACTGAGGAATAATGCAATGCAACGCCGTTGCATGAATGTTGCAGTATCGATTTTTGAGCGGCTCTCTATGTGTCCCCATGATGTCAGAAATTTTTTTGTCTAATGTTAATGATAGGGCTTAGAGCAGGTCTTTATTACTATATTATCTATGCAACAAATTTGCAGTTCCGTTGCTTAAGCAGCTCCCTCCGAGTCCGGAGGAATACTTTAATTCTGTTTTTATTTCTGTCATAAAGTCAAAGAATTAACTTTAACGGTCTAACCATTATTTTAATCATTGCACCTATACTTAGCGAATAATAATTCAATGCAACGCCGATGCATTTTGAAAAAAATTAATGAAAAAAAATACCTTTTTCAACTGTTTTGGAACCTGCGCGGTGAGACGTAACCTTGACCTGACCTAAAAAAATTCATGTGGAAATTAATGGTTTCATATAGATTAACCAGTTAACAGAAAAATTTCGTCTAGACAGGATATATGCCATTAATGACAGAACATGATGGAAACATCTATAAGACGCACAGTAGAAATAATACGTATTTGCTTTATTGTAATTAAAAGAACCAACCAGCATGTGCGTTAATGTTTGCTAAGTAAATGCAAAAAAAAAAAACAAAAAAGAAAAAACACACACATAATCATGCAAACTTGTTTTTGTTAGTAACAGTTCTGCATAAAGTTCACATTCAAAGAATGAAACTTTTGAATGAGTTAACCCTTTGGCGACCGCTCCTGAACAGCTTGGAAATTTGCGAATCCTACACCGGATTCGTATTCAGTGGCACCAAATTACTAAATAAAAGTGTTGCGAAAAACAATTGTTTTTTTACCTGCATAGGTGTGAAAAATCATGGGAACTATATGAAGAGGTCAAAGTACCACCATTGCAAAGTTTATTTTTTAAATTTTCATTGGTTGACTTTCAAAAGAGATTTAAACAACGATTTTTTATGAAGCAAATCAAATCACTGTCAACGATAGAAAATAGTCGCATACATTTTTACTGTTGACGACTATTGGGACATAGAGGTCACGTCAGATTTGGTGGTCGTGTGGATAGTCGAAGTGGACTATTTTAAAAATTTTGTACCCGTAGTTCCTCCCATCCTCAACATTTTGCAAGAAGATTTTTCGACTTTGAGATGGTCTGGTAGGCAAAGGGATGAATCTACCCTTAAAAATCGATCGCGAAAAAAAAACCCTTAAAATTTACTTTTTCATGGAAGCCACATTCATTCTCTTTTGAATGATACCTTGCAAAAAAAAAAAAATCGATTGCATAGTTTTCCCAGGAAGAATCAGAAAGTAAAAGGGTCACCGGTGTCCCATTGGTCATCAAAAGGTTAAGTACTAGTCAGCAGCCTAAGATTACACAACAATTTTAATGGCAGTACTTCGTAGACTCAGAACAATCTGCTTAAAAGTATGCAATGCTTTTTGCGTGGCATTGAATTCGCTGGCAGAAATTAGTGCACGGCTTCTACACCGCAGTAGTACTCCAACTTTTGACAGCTACAACATCTAATGAGGCAACTTTTGCTGAGTGCTGCGCTGACAACTGGTGGTTGGAATCGCAGATTGCTTTGTTTTACTCGACGCTGCGTGTGCAAAGTGCGAAAAAGCCAATGACACCTGTGTAGTTGTTGTTGTACATTATTTGTAGCTGGCAATAGAGCAACTTTTGTTGTTGCCACCAGCAGAGCACGCTTAAAGGCTGGGCCAGAGGAGAATATCTTAAAAGTAGCCTTTTTCTACCTACTGTGGGGTATAAAAATTAAAGAATTTTAAATTTGAAAAACAAAAACTAGCAAAGCATCATATGCAAATGTCATTGTTATCGTTGTTCTTGACGACTTATACCAAACACAAACGCGTCTACACATACGCAGACATAGATACACACGCACACCCAGTCACTGCTGCAGTCCAACACTTGATGCAGATAATCGTTCCCAAAGTGCAATAAAAAAGGTTTTTCATGCAGTGCACATCTTTTGTCGCTCTATATGTTGTTGTTTTTGTCGTTGTTGCTGTTGCTGCTGTTGACATCGTCAATGTTTGCTTTCTCAGGTGTAAATTACAACAACAAAGCAGTAGAGAAAAAATGACTCAGCAAAACAAGGAGAGCAAATCGCAGAAAATCCCTGCTCAAGGTGAACGCTTTGAGGTTGAAGTACTTCCGGTGCAAAATGTTAGGAGTTGCAACTGTGCAAGCGTGTTTTTTGTTTTATTTTTATTTTTTTTTGTTTCATTTTTATGTTTTTTTTATTGCATTGCCTTAGGTACGGGGTGGCATTCACATTGAAAGCTGAACCACACACTAAGCTACTCCACCTTTGACTTCAAGTTCGCTCAACTGAATGCTACCAAGTGTGTTTGTATGTTTATGATATAGTGTGTGTGCGTATGCAAGCATGTTGCAAGATAATCTAGCGAGAAAAACAAAAAACCTAAAAAAATCGTTTTTTTAAATTGCCACTTTTTCTTAATTTTTAATGTTGCATATATTTAGGCAAAATATAAACACAAACATGACAGAAAACGCTCTCTTCTCGCTTTGTCATTCTTGTTGTTTTTGTTGTCGGCAGCTGTTGTGGCTCAAAGCAATTAATTGACTCCGATTAAATTTTGAGCTGTAATTCAATTGAAGAACCACTCAAGCAGTAGAGACCATGAGTAGCTTGAATATGCATCTGTTATATTTGGCATTTCTGTCAGATTTCAACAAAATCAAATTGTCATCGTCGTCGTTGTCAATGTTATGATCTTAATTTTCCACTCTGTTCAATACTGGATGTAAATCATACCAATTGAACTGTCTCATGATGAACACATACACTCAAATAATTCAATTGACAGTTGAGATCAGTTTGTGTGGTTGGCTGCATCAATGAATGAATGGAGCTCAAATTAATTTATAAGCGCCTAATTAATGCAATGGATGCTTCCAACGCTATGATTTGAAAGCTACACAAGCAAGCACATTTAATACCTGGGGAAGCCTGAGTTACGAATAAAACATTTATTTAGTAGGAAAATTTGTTTTGTCTTGCAAGCTTGGATCGATTTACTTTTTTTTTTATTTAAATAATGTTAATAAAAGCACTTCCTGTTTGAAAATTTTATTAGTTGAGGCATAAGATACAGTTTTCCAAAGTAAAGGATGTACAGATTGGTTAAGTGAATGCATTATTTTAATTACTAGCCCTGACTTTAATCCATTAAAGCTTGCTGGACACGTTTTTAAAGAAAATAATTTTAAAAAAATTTTTAAAAGGTGTTTTTTTCTGATTCAACCGAAAATTAAAAAACTATTCAACCAGAATTTTTAATTTTATGAAGTTGATTAAACTTGTTTTTTCATTCTGGTGATCCAAAATGGCTGACAAAATTAAATTTGCTTTCAAAATTTTCAAATCCAAAAAGAGTATTTTTAATTTTTTTTTTTTTTTTAAATTAATTCATAGACACTTCATTGTCAATTTAATTACATAAATATAATTTGGACGAATTTTTTAAAATTTTTGTTTCTCATTAATAAGGCGTCCATTTGTCCTCTATTTGGCAAGACAGTCCTGTTTTTCAAGCAAAGTGCTGCGTCCTGTGAGGCGGGTTTTTCTTCTTTTGTCCTGTTTTTCTAACTTTCTCCAATTTTTGCATTTTAGTCCATTTTATGATAATTATTTATATTTTTTTTATGATAATTTAACAATTTTCCTTAATGCACTTTTCCCTTTTTTGCGACCCTGTTAAAAAGTGTTATACTGCAACCCTGTCTGTGCCACTCATATTTTTGAACTTGTCAAAATGTCGAATAGAAACATGGTATAATAATTCAAGGTAGCATTGACAACTGCTTATTTTCTCTTCTACAAGAAAACATCTCCTGTCAAAAACAGCCTTTTGTGTAAATGCATCTGCAGCTGCTGTGGTTGTTGTTTTTTTTCACTTCAACGTTCTCAACATGGTTTGTGTTTTCAATGGCGGATTGTGAGCGCTCTTTTTATGCGTATATTTTTTGACGGGAGATGTTTTCCCAAGAAACTGTCAATGCAAATATTATACCATGGAATAGAAAGAGTATGTCTTAAATAATCAACTTTAAAAAAGATATTTATTCCTGGAAAAAAAAAATAAAAAGTCGCAGTAAGGTGTTCTGCTCAAAGTGTAAAGGAGTCTTTGCGATAGCATCAGGAGGGAATGCAGACATAGGATGGCGTTTGAAAACCTTTCCGTCTTGGATGCTGTGTCTTCTAACCTACACATGGATACGTGAATCTTCATTCAACGCGAAAAATGCAGCAATGGAAGCCGTCTGGGCATAACACGCCATAGATGCAATCAATAGCTTTATAAATTCACATTGTGCGTCAAATATATTTGATAATTGTTTCCATATTTGAAGTTGAAGCTGCAATTTCTACATAAATTTAATATTAAATTTGATAATTTTATCAATCAAAATGTTTGTTTTATTGTTTGAACATACAAGTAATGATAATTTTTCGGCTTTAAACTGCGTCCTACGAAAATTTCCTGTTTTTGTATGAGATGCCCTGTAAATCATGTAAAATCTAAAAAATATTTTCATTTTCTCCTATTTTGGGCGAAAAAAAGAGATGAAACATTAATAATCCATAGAGGCACCATTGTCTTTGCTACATAAAACAATCTTATTTTATCGATGCAGAATTTTTTTCAAAATGCTGTCATCCAAAAAGCCCATCAGCTCAACTGTTTTTCATTCGCGACGATATGAGCAGTAATTTAATCTTATTTTTTTTTATAAAAAAGCCCACCACACCGTTATAGAGCCTCCTCCAAAATAGTATTTTTAAAAGTAAAGAGAAAGTTTGTGTAATAGACAGCAAAGAGTTCCAGTTGGTCAAGTTTTTTCATCTTATAATCCAGTCTTAAGAGGTGTTCCACAAGCCTCAATACTAGGTCCCCTTTTATTTTCCATGTTCATTAACGACATTTTTAATGTATGTAGGCATTCATATGTTCATGCTTATGCAGATAGCTATACCTGTCTAGACGAACTGGTCTCATCGATGACCTTTGTTATCGTTTGAATGAAGATCTCAGAAACATAAATAAGTGGGCTAAATGTAATGGGCTTCAACTAAATGCTGCTAAATCTTATGTCCTACCTTTATGTAAGAGTAAAATTTGTGTTGATGATGTCCCTTATATGTTTATTGGAAGTAGCAAACTGACTGTAGTGCGTAAAATAGTAAATCTAGGTTTCTATATTAATTCTTCTCTGTCCTGTGTAGACCATGTGAACAGTGTTGTGAAAAAAATGTATTATGTTCTACGTAACTTGAGAATGTCTGCTAGTGTTACTCCTGTTGAAATTAAACGTAGATTGGTTATAAAACTGATCTTACCTATAATAACTTATTCAGAGATAGTGTATAGCAAACTTGACTCATCTTCCCAGCTAAAGATTCAACTTGTATTCAATTATGCCACGCGCTATGTGTACGGTCTCCGCAAATATGATCAGCTGTCTCGTTTCCGAAATGCAATTCTTGGATGCGACATAGTAGCTTATCTCAATGCCAGAAATTGTATGTACCTGCATAAACTGATCCATGAAAAAACACCCTGCTATCTGTATGATAAACTTCAGTTTTGTGTATCTAGAAGAAGTCAAGTTTTGATTGTTCCGAGGCACAACTCATTAAACTCTTCCCGCCTATTTTTCATCAACGGCACTAGGTTGTGGAATGGTTCGCAGCGATGGCTTAGGGAAATCACTTGGAGAGGTCTTTTTAGTCGTTTTTCTCTACTCCATAGTTTCTTTTACCCTCCGTCTCTTACTTATTCTATCTATATTTTCGAGTCTTTTTCAATCTATTCTGTTTATTATTTTCACAATTAGATTAAGTCAATACTGTCGTACAATTAAGGATTATATTTAGTGTTCTTATTATATCCGTTGTTATAATTCTTAAATTTAATTAATATTAGGCTAAGTTAATCTTATATTGTATTATAAAAGAGCTAGCTCTTACTGTACTTATGATTTCTTAAATAAATAAATTATTATTATTATTATTATAAAACCAAAAAAAAAGTAAAGAGGGTTCTATTGCAAACTGATCGGCACCATCAGACTGATCGGCAGAGTCAGACAGATGCATTTTAAGATCAATAGCAATGTCTCAATCGATGTATAGATAGTTCACCGTTCTATATATATAATTCTTCTGCAAATCGAAGACTAGCTTTCTTAAGCCGCACACTGCTTCGTTCCCATATTAGCATTGGACAAAAATACAATGAGACATAATTTCTAAATAGATCATGAAATAAATGTCTAATTACGATTGCAAACAGTTTATTTTGAAATTTAATCAAGACGGAGCTCATCGTGGAAAGGCTTAAATGACAACAAAAGAAAAAAAAAAATTGAACTACGATAGACCACCAGCATTCCTAAGAGAATAACACAAACACACACGCTCACATATGCTTAAGTGCCTTACATATGTTTGTCTATCAATTTTGCAGCTTGTAGCCAATACATAAAATAAATCGAATTTTAATGGCAAAAATCAAAATCATCAACAATCATCAGTGTCAACAAAAATAACAATAACAAAAAGAACGACAACGAAAACCCACAATGATGAAATGTTCACTGTTGGAAGAGTTGAACTCCAGGAGTGAGTGAGATAGGAGCACTCAACAGATACTGAGACAGCTCTGAGACGAATGGAAAAACAGCTAACAGGATGTCAGAATGTGTCCTAGTATGACAGCAATTTCACTGACTAAAAAAATCATTGTTGTGCTGCAAGAATGTTGCACATTTTCAGGCGCAATAAGACTTTATGCTTCAAGGATATTTAAAAGAGCAGAAAAAATGTTTGTCTTATTTTAAATTTTTACTCGTTCAATTGTGAATTCTTGCTGTAATATTGACAGAAATTCGTAAAAATATAATGAAATACCAAAAATTCTAAAATTCGTTGCATAAGTTAAGGCGCGTATGTTGAAAAATAATATAATCTGCACTGCACTAGGTCAGATTTTGATCCAATGCTGAGTAAGTATTTAATTTTTGAAATGCATGAGCTGCAGGCCAAACACAAATTGAATTGAAACGGAAGGTAAAAATATTTTCATAACCGTTTTGCGCAGATATTTTATTTTATTTTTTAATTTTTTATTTTTTTCAATTTGTCGAAATAGGTTTAAAATTTAGATGAACTGTAAGCATGACTGCAACGATATAGCCGCAGCGGATAGTAAAAATTTTTTGCAGCTCAAGCCGGATATATCAGCAGTTAAATGTTGATTTCCAGAGTTGATGGCTACGAGTTGATTACATGGGTTGGAGAATTAGGAGCATTAGGAGAATTTAGTTTTAACGCATGCGACTAATTGATGGAGGATAGAAACGAAGCCAAACTATATTCGAAAAAAATCGTACGCTCACGTAGTAAGCTTTGATTTGCTTAATTTCTGTGAGCGTTCAATTTTTAAGAATCAATTTTTGAGGACGTCACTTCTATGGGGAGTCTTAAGTTTTGGTTTTAGTTGACGCATCCAAATTGATAAAAAAATCTACAACTATTGATCGAATTAATTTGTACCCACTTTTTGAACTGTCTAAACAAGTTAGTACAGTATCTACATAAATACATATGTGAACAGAAAAATAAGTGTGATCTCTGTTATTTAAAAAATACTTCGTTTTTTTTATTTTATACTAAGCTTAAGTATTTTTAATGAACATATCGAGCCCTTACCGCCAACCTTTTTCAAAATTCTTTTTAAGATCGTAAACGGTAATATATTCTATAACATAGACATCAACACTCAAAAAAGCAAACTTCAAGGATTAACCGATACATTCGACAATCTATACCAGCCTAGAAAAATGGTTTCTGTAAAATTTTTTTTAAGGCTTTTGCACTTATTCGGTGGTTAGAGCCCGATATACACATTGCACTAAAAAAAAAATATCAAAGTTAGACTTAAATCGACAGATAATGTGAAAACGCATAAAAGGGTAAATGTTTACATTAGAAGTTGTTATAAGCTTTTAATTATTTAATTAAAAATTGTGTTATGCATTATATTTTATTTAAGGATATTTTGGATTTTTTATGTCATGTTGATGCACTTTTCCACTAGATTTATGGATTTATAATTTTTATATATAACCTATTTTGGCAGATTTTCTATGTCCTTCAGTACCAAACCATTTCTCTAAGTAATCTCCCTAAAAGATTTTATCTTTGCTTCACCACCGCGTAATATTAATCGGCAGTATTTTTCACTTTTTTGAAAATTCGACTTCACAACGCATTTCATTCAAATCAAATTTGAAATTTTAATTGCATTGCAATAAAATTTGATACAAAATTAATGTGAATAACATATGTTTTTCCATAAAAATTCGGCATAGCTTTTACTTTCCTAATGAATTCGCCACCAGTTCTCTCGCTCAGAAGAGTACACAACGTGAGCGGCAAACTGAAAATAATCTATTTTGGCGTCAAGTGGCGAGCTTTTTTCTCTTCATTTTGTCCCGGTTTCCACTCCTCAAGTCTCGACGGTCAATTTTTTGACATTCCTTTTTAAATTAGACAATTCAGTTGACATACATCAAGAGTTGATGATCAAGTTTTGAAAAAGCAACAAGATGCCAAAAGAACAAATAAGGAAGAGTAAGTAAGTTCAACGAACAAAACCAAGTGAAATAGAACCGTTAAAATAGAACTCAAGTCTGTGAGTTTGTAGGCAATACGCCACACATCGGAAGCGAAGCGAAAAATTTGGCAATTTTTTGTGTTCCTTTTGTGCTTTTCGCTTTTTTTTTCAAAGCGCTTCACATTTTCGTTTCATATTTTTCGTTTGATGCGTGCGTTTGGTGTTCTGTAGCTGAAAATTGTAAGACTCTTGTATATAGAAAACAAGCAAAGAAGAAATAAAATTGAATTCAATTCTTGACCAACGTGAAAGGTTTCGTCAAGTCTAAAAGAGAACGTCAAAAAAGGTTGATTTCAAGTCTTGATCAATGTAAAAGAGGTCAAAACAAAATGTCAAAATCTTGAAAGCACATTCAAGGCTGTTCTTTCCCCTTTCCTTATACTTCTCGCACCGTCAAACTCAAGACTTGACGAGTGAAAACCGGGACTTTGTGCAGATCGTTCATAAGGAACTTTCCTTGTGTACGTTCTATGGCCGACAAATATACCAAAGGACATCGTTCACCTCTGTTTATAATCTTCGTTTTTCTTTCTTTCTTCGCTCATGTGCGAACTTAACCGAACTTAAACTGAAGAGTAAAGAAATAAAAATCTAACGAAACAATGCGGATAGCTTTTTTTCTTTCTCTCCTTTTACGTGCATTGAGCCAACAATGGGTGAAATACATTATTCATCATTAAACATGTTTAAAACAGGTAGATTTCTATAAGGATTTGGTGCACTTCTTCTACTTTTTACGGTGCCTTCTAAAAAAAAAAAATTATCAAAATCAGATGAGAAACATGGGAGAAAATAGTTCCTAGCTGTTTTGCCTACAGAGCTTTGTCTTTATACCGACGATCTATGTAGATTAAGAGAAAGTTTATAAATAATTTAAAGTAAATAAATTAATTTACAATTTTAATTACATTTTCAAACATTAACTTTTGTAAATATTCTTTGATGTTTATTAAGGTTAATTTGTCTAGGTTATCATCGAATAACTTTATTTATATTGAAAACAAATTTAAGCTTTAGGCCAAGTATGTTGACAACAAGACAACGTGAAGACAAAGAAGGCAACAACCAACAACAACAACAACAACAACAACAACGGCTCTGAATAGAGCAAATCACACAGCTTGACTATACAGACTGTTTCGTTGACCGCTACACCAACTCATCAGTAGTCTTTGCATGAATTTTCACTATGATCCACTCAAGGTACTTACTTATGTTCTTATGTTAATATGCCGAGAAAGTTACCCGGTTAATAATTTTATTCTTGAAAATTTTATAAAAATTTCACTGAGATTCTGAAAAATCTTGAAAGTACATTGAAACATGATTGAAGGGAGCGGATGTAAAGGGAGCGAATTGGAGCAGACAAGACTATCAGTTGTCCAAATAAATGATATAAGTAGACATATCAGAGCCTTCCATTATACATATCCTTCCGGATTTCTATGGACTCAAGTTTTGAAAGGTTTGCGAAAGTTAGGAAAGATGTAAGCAAAATAGTTGAATGATTTTTATTTCGGAACATTGTTGAGAAGACTGACAATATTGAAATTAAAATCTTTAAAAAGTAACAAAGAAGAGCAAAAATAAACACTAGTTACGGAAAGTCTGTGACACTTTCATAGCATAAGAGTGCGATGTGTGCTACTTGTTGTTTGCTAAAACGCGTAGGTAGGGAGATGCTGTGACACGCATTTTTGGTTGGTTCTTTAATTGGATTTTGCTTAACCCTTAGCTTGTCTCCTAGGTGGATGTAGCAAAAACAAATGTGACACCAGTGTGTAAGGACTTTGCAACAACACAGTAATAATAATAAATATATGGCTCCAACAGGATTAATGCATTACATTGTCGCATGCTTAATGCGTGAGTTTGATGGTGTGAGTAAATGTCAAATTTGTGTTAGTGTTATAATGGGTGTTTGTTGGCAGGTTTTGTTTTTATTACTATTAATGTTGTTGTTGCTGCTTCTCAAGAGCACTTTTTTGACTCATACATTTCTTCTTGTTCCTTGTGGTCCATATATCTTGGTGCAGTTCACACCTCCCAGGTCTGTTTTATTTGCTTGCAAAAGAGTTAGTAAGCGGTTACAACATCATTTATCTCTGGATGGCATTCCAAAACACACATTTTTATCCCTGGATGGCATATCCTTTTTTAAGCACGTTTTAATCTTTGATATCACTTTAATTAGAAATAACACACTTTACATATTTTTTGTTTTCCTTATGTGTGTATTCTCGTTTTTATAACTGTAGCTCACTCTTGCCAAAGGACATTTTCTGTTGACCAAAACCAAGCGGAAATGTACAAGAATGTGCAAAATTTTTTAAATAGTTCTTTGTGCTCGTTCACAACCGCAACTCATTTGCTTACTTTATGTCTAGGTATGTGTGGTTTGGTCTGGAAGTTTGTTTGAGTGTGTCCCAAACATAACCATAAAGCACTGTTAGCAAAAATAAACATACACACATACACACTCATTTTTATACATATATAAATCACATACTCAACATACTAATGCAAAAATATGCTTGAAAGCAGGTTGGTTATTTACATGTGTGTGTGTGTATGTATTGAACACACTGAGACACATACGCATTCAACATTCAGCATGGAATTCCATTTTAAATGCGCTACTTCTTTGTGCTTCGTGTTGTTTATTGTTTTTTTTCTTTACTTCTCTTTTCTTTTCTCACAACGATTGAGGTTTTTTTTTATTTCTATAAAATTTTTCTTTTATTTTTATTGTGATCTTTTCATATGAATTATTTTGCATTCTGTGCTTATTTTTCGTTTTGTCTCATTTCGCCTTTGACAGCGACTCAAACACTCGGTCTCATTTTGAAATATTTTCTCAAATGTTTATATGTGTGCATATTTGCACTAATATTTATGTATGTAAATAAAGCAATAATGTGCTCCAAGCTATGTCAAGCCGTCGAAGGAACAATGTCAACACAATATAAAATGTTACTCATACGACACGATAATTAATTTTACAAATTTTGGCCTGTTTTGCAAAAAAACAAATGTTCTCGAATATTGTTTGTTGAAAACGTATTTTAACTCAAACAAAACTTCCTGACAAATACTCTACCCAAGATAACAAGCAAACATTCAAACTTTAAACTGTCACATTAAATGCAGAGCCTTTGGAAAAACAACGCAAGCTTAAAGAAAATTGATTAAGCTGCCTAAAACGACTTAAGCTCAGCTTAGATACTTCAACCATTATAGGCTTGCATGCTAATGCTTTAATTTGAAACTTTTAACCGTTCAATAATGCCACTGATTGATGCGGAGCAAAGCCATGAAATGTTCAGCAGCGTACCGGCGGCTACAACAATTTGTTGATTTTAGCCACAAGTGCTCCAACGAACGACGTGTTTGACAATTTATTTACTTTGACACTTGAATTAAAGAGAACGAACACGAGGCAAGGAGAGTCCTGGATGCTGCTGCTGCTTATGTATTCGGTGGTGTGTGTGTGTGTGTGTTTGAAAGCTAGAAGCAACAAATGACTGATAATATTAACAACATTGGATGAGGACAGACAGACACGTGGCAGGAAGTCGGTTGGGTATGGGTGAGTGATATTGACTGCAATGCGTAAAATACATATCTGTGGTATTTGTGTGTGAGTGTGTGCGTGTCAGCATGTGTCAGTGTATGTTCATGATATAACTATTAATGCTTCTAGCACTTGCGTGTATGTAGTTGGGTAAACAAGACTAGCTGCAGCGATAGTATCTCGGATATTAATGCAGACGTTAGACAAACATTGCAAAAAACTTCCTACATTATAAAACGAAGCTAGATTATTTTTTTTTCTATTTATTAATATGTGTCTACTAAAAACAAAATAAAGAATTAGAAATAAAATCTTATTCTTTAAATGAGCTCTTGGGTTAGAAACGCTCAAAAGAAAGGATATTAAATATAAAATTTCTGTTTATTGAATCGGTTTTGTGTCGTCTTTGACCGACTTGTGTTTATTTGTTACAAGATAAATCAATGCTTTGTCATATTCTTTTGAAGTTATTGATGATTGGTAATTGTTAATGATAATAACATTCGATTAAATTTTACTTTAATTGAAACTAATACAAACACAGCTTTGCACTTGTAACTTAAACATTACTCTCTGTGTGTTATCGTTATTTGTTTAAGTACGACACTCCATTTGATCCGATTGCTCCTGTTTGAGACTACTGTAAAAAATTCCACAATATTTGAGATATGTTCAGAAGATTTCACAATATTTCAATTCGTAAAATGTCTTTCTTTGTCATGGCCATGATACCAAAACCGCTGGGCTCGTTAAATATTTTCTCCAAACGGTTAATTCGTCTTTAATTTCAGTTACCTATAAATATATTATCATCTTATGGGAATCTCAATGTACTACCATTCTATCGGTTGATCGAGTGGAAACCAAGCGTCCAATTATGAAAGTTTTGCTATTTTGATGACGTCACTGAGTAAGGGATGTAGGCGTGGTTTTCATTCGAGTTTGGCTAATTTCATATTTAAGCTTGTTATCAAGGCTTCCCATTTGAGATAGTAGGTATTTTGAAATTGTCGTTTATCCTCAAATAATTGTACGCGCAAGCCAACTCCAAATGTTTTCCATGGGGTGGCATCCGGCGAACGTGCTAGTAACTACATTCGAGCATCATTGTGTCTCTCAAACCACAGTTTCCTCGACCGACTTATTTGGACGCTGGCATTGTTTTGTTGAAAAATTAGATTTTCGTCAGGATATCGGCTCAAAAATGGGTGTTCATTTTTCAGGAAGACGTCGTGGTTCTCAATGCTGGTCATTCGGTGTGAAAGAAATTCATGGGAGAGAGAACCATATGCGCAAAATACTCCCCATACCATGAGCGAACCGCCACTAAAATTTTGAGTCGAATAAACACGTGGCTTTTTGCACAAATCCCTCCATTAGGAGTGTGTTCCATTCGGACCGCCAGGAATAATTTTTTCTCATCAGAATAAATTATCTAACAAAAAATAAAACCTGATAGTTTTCACATAGCCACGCC
The DNA here is from genome assembly GCA_943735915.1 of Pherbina coryleti. Lineage (NCBI taxonomy): Eukaryota > Metazoa > Arthropoda > Insecta > Diptera > Sciomyzidae > Pherbina > Pherbina coryleti. The sequence continues at coordinate 1,718,680 of OX030951.1, forward strand.
CACTATTTCAGGTAGCTGCCATACAAATTGATAACCCAGTGTACAACTTTAAGAATCCATTCCCAAAAATTGAAATAGTATTGCGAGCTTAACATCTTGGCTAAATTCATTTGAAATCTTGCTTTCGACGTAACTGGAAATATCATTCATATCTTTTTTTTTTTTTACCAAAAATCAAAAATTTCGCCAATTTTTAACTTCAAACTTTCTAGAACTAAAAACATTTTTCACGGAGATACCAGTGGCTGCAAAAATTATTAGTAATGGAGGATGCCCACCTAATGAACACGTTTTGTTTGGCGGGCATAACTTCGGTTTAAAACATCATTTTCAGAGCTATGGTTTTGTTTGAAAGCTGAGTTTCCGAAAAATAAAATTTTAGCAATCGATCTAGCAAAAGTCTCGAAAATCGACCCCAAAAAAAATCGGCCCAGCTACTGAACACCTAAATTAGCCTACCCCCCTTACCCCCCGCTAGTTTCGCCTCTGACAATGGCTCACTTAACTTTAAACAACAGAGTGGTTTAGGGTCGATTTTTACTGCTTTGAACATCGCATCAGGATCTATATTCGTTCTGTTTTTAATTTTTTTTCGGCAACGGCGTCCTGAAATTTTATCTGAATGTAGACGAAAATCACAAAAATATCAATTAAATGCAAAAGAAAAACTTCAACTATATTCCAAACACCATTTGCAATCGTATAAATGACAATTTTATGCATGCACGCTGTCTGAAAATCTGTTCAGTAGGTGTGCCGACGTTTTGTTCATGACACCATGACATCATGCAAAATATTTTTTTCCCATTTCACAATATTGTTCGAGTGCTCATCGAATTGTAAGAAATAAATATTACACTATGAATTCCACTCATAATCCAAATAAAACCTTTTCTTATCGACATAAAACACTTGAAAATTCACTAAATAGAGATGAACTATTTTTGTTCAGCTTCATTTTATTCGAATATTTTATTTCTTAACGGCCGTGGGGTTAAAGCAGCACGCACGTGCAACTCAACGATATATCAAAAGTGAACATTCTATGAGATGTTACTGCGACACTATAAATATTGGCAGAACTGACATTGTTCAGTAGGTGGGCCTGTTCAGCAGGTGGGCATCCTCCCCTATAGTATAAAAGCTGAGATTTTCACGATTAAATACATATATAACACTGCTTATACAATTATACACAATGTAAGGTCTACACCACGAAAGACAAATAACTTCACATAAAACTTGAACTAATAAAAACATGAAATTTTGCACAAACATTTAAGAAAATATATTTATTTCTTTCATAAGAACATACTTCGAGTATTACAGTCCATCTTGTCAAAAATTTAGGTCGCGCAGATTATTTTGAAATATTCACTTTTAATATTTTTAAATTTTTTATTGCACAAGTTTCCACCTGGCGTAATTATGTTTTTAGTTGTCATCAAAGTGTAAGGCGTCGAATTGTTAAATAAATATTTTGGGAATTCTCAATTTGGGACCATTGTCGCATTGCATTTGCATTTAATTGAGCATTTAGTGCGCTATTCTAACTAATATTTTCCTCTATTAAAATTTACGGTTACTTTTATTAGATGTGAACGATGCCTTAAGCTGAATGCTCACTCTTCTAATACTTTTATTAAATTTTTCATTCTCTTTTGATCTCTATAAAAATTCAGTACACTTGAAGTTAATAAAATTTTATTTAACTATTTTACCTTGATACTTGTAACTAACTGTAATATCAGTGTGTGCTCTCTCACTTTAGTTCTCTTGAAACACACAACGAGAGTGGGCGCAACTATAACTTTGAATAGCGGTGTTTAAAGTTTATATAAAAATACGCCGTATCTGTGAAATGAATGCAAATGAAAAAAATCTACACCCGCATTATTTTTCCTAAAAAAACAACAACAATTTTTTATATATTAATCAACAAACAAAACGTAGGGTAATTTATTATTCATAACTCTTTTAGCAAAAATAAATTTATTCAAAACAATATTGCAAAAATTAAGTATTAATGAGTACAAATTAAATTTAAATAATTGAAGATTTCAACAAAATACAATATTTGATGCTGTATTTAATTTATTTCATGCAATAGCTTAATTAATTTATATCAAAAAAAAACTAAAAAACTTAAATGTTTTCTTAAAATTTAAGTAAATTATTGGTTATTGTCTCTTGCAACATATATTCTTTCCCTCGTGATACAACAAATCAGGTAGGTAGTTGTGATTGTGACTTGAAATTCTCTATCCCTCTGAAAAGAAACTGTCGAAATCAAATAAGTTATTTCTGCGTTGGAGGTTTGGTATTTTTTTTTTTTATAATATTTACCTGAGAATGCTGTAAGCCTCCAAGAAATATTATTCTATAATGGTTTTCCTTGATGCTAAAATATGTTTCAATAAAGCTTAGAGGTTTCACCTTCAAAATTAAGTGAAGGTTAGGACACTTCAGTTATTTCACCACACTTTTTTCGATTACTTTCAAGCTTATTTTGCCTATTATTGGCATTAGGACTCTTTTTTACATTATTTTACATTCTTCATTCTATTTTGATCACTTGAAAGGACTTAACCCGAGCTTTTTAATATTAATTGCGTGGACTGTATTATTAAATGTTTCCACACCGGTGACTTACTTTATGATAAAAAAATGCCCTGAATTATTAAAAAAGAAAAAGGTTCAATTATTCATCGATATTAATTTTATTTCCTTCAAAGCAATCTCCATTGCAAGCAATACACATATGTATATTCCAACGCTTTCTACAATCTTGAAAACACTCTCAGCTCCTTTTGCAAGTTCTCCTTTATTGCCTCAATCATCTCAAAACGCTTTCCTTGAGTCGTGGAAATGTGAAAAGTTACAAAAAGTTTTTTTTTATCAAATAGTCGCGTTCAAGTTGAAGTGTGTGAGTCGGTGCGTTGTCGTGATGAAGAAACCGTGAGTTGTTTCTCCACAATTCTCCCAAATAGATTGCTATCTCCTTTATGTATTAGACTGGTAGATGGACGTTCGGAACAAGGCAAATAATCAACCACAGTACGGTTCACTTTAAACTCTTTGTAAACGCGTTTGCTTTTGTTTTCAGCTCAATCTTATGATTAGACTCCAACCCTAACTTTGGAATTTACAAGCAAACTTCTAACGATTTCATCGTTTTAGTTTCGTCAGTCAGGCAATCTTTTGTTTTTAATAACTTCTGCAATGAATTTAAACGAATAAAATTTATGAAGCGTAAAAATGTTTCAACCTTCTCTAAACAACAAAAACAAAAAAAAAAAAACAACAAAAAAAAAGATAACTCAAATATATTAAAAATTGTTGAGAAACAATATTGTTCACATTGAAATGCAATCCCCCACCGCAACGCTCTCAGTTAACCGTTCATGCCGTTTACGTATTATTGTTGTTTTTCCACTCTGCTTCGCGCCGTGTAAATGTTACCATGGCACCGATTGCACCATGCGGACGGACGTAAAACTAATTAGAGCGGAAGTAGATAGTTTCTGCATTTCGTGGATAATTATTTAAATTTAATGCGCTCTCTCTGTGTGTTTTACTCAGAATTGTTACAATTTTATCTACAAAATGTGTTAATGCATGTGTGTTTGTGTTGGTGTGTTGCATCTAGGTACAATTTTTCATGATTTCCTGCTATTTATGGTTGGCTTGAATGTGTTCGTGCATAGAAACAAAAATAAGTTGGTTCTTTTTTAGGAATTTATTCCTTCATTTCTCTGTTAGAAGTTGTTCAGCTGTTCAGTTGAAATTAATGGATGCCATGAGAATATTTCCCTAACCTGCGGGCTACAATTCCTGATGTTACTCAAACCATAAGATGTCCAAGTAATGATGTTGTTATTTTTCCTTTGCATAAATAGCTCGAAATTCTTCCAAAAGCCTTAGAGTTCTTTTTGCCAACATAATTAAATAACTCTATAAAGCCAAAAGATACAAATTTACTTTATCTGCAAAATAAACTCATTCTGAAGGACATGATGTAGCCATGCTTTTTAAAATTCGCTTAGAATAATTTACTCAAAAATAAAATAATTTTTAGCATCGCGCAACGACGACCAGCGACCAGCGACGAAAAGTGAGCAGATAAAAAAGGAATGTCTGAAATGTTTTTCCCTTTTAACCATGAAGTGGACTATTTCAGCTAGAATGGGCAGCATGAAGGAATGTATTATTGAAGCTTTTTGTAAACTTTTTGTTTTTAATTTCTGATTTAGTTAATTTACTTTTAGATGTCATAGTTACTGCTCTCGAAAACTCTTCTACAAGGATATGAACATAAGCTATTAGTGGGGAATATAATATTATTATGACGTAATCATAAATTCCAAAATGTTGTCACGTTGTCCGTCTTGAAATTTATTTGCTTCTCTGAATCTTTATGGTAATGATATAAGCCAGAGAATCGGTGAGTTTTACCCATAGTCCCTAATATTTTATCAACTACTTTCTGACAACATAAGATGGTAAAAGGCTTTTAAATCAATCGATAATTTCAGGCAAAATACTAATATAATACGTTTGGCACGTGTGCCTGCCCCAACCACACTTACTTACACACATATTGATTTCCGCTCTGACACTCACTGACCGATAGCATTTCAAATGTTAATTAAGAAAATTATCTGCGTTCCAAATCTTGATTACATATCGGGATTCTGCCGATATAATTCTTTAATGATATCTGCCACAACATTGAATATGTTGCTGCTGCTGCATTGTGGTTGACTGCGTTGCAGCAAAACAACATAACAAGATGATTATGATACATGAAAGGATGGCAGTTAGTCAACGCGAGGGAGGATATTAAGTATTCACCGCACTTTATCGCACTGCACTGATCAATGTGGTTTATTTTATTATCAGCATTTGAAGCTGTCAAACAAAACAAGCAGGAAATAGGGTCATAGAAGAATGTAGGCTGTCTAATGTCATAGAAGAATGTAGAATGTCCTGTAAAAAGAAGGACATTGCATGTCAAATCTTACACATTCTTTGAACTTTTGACGTGACGTTATGGTACGATAGAAAAGGTTAATCCTTTGACCTTATAACTACATTCGATAAAAAAAAAATAAAAATAATGACATCATCGGTACATCTAAAATGTTGTTACATGTAATTATTAGTCGCTGATTATTGGTACTACTGTAAAAAAATATAAAATAAAACCTAATAAAGTTAACTGCAGTAAATGCTGGTTCTCAGTCCTCACGACAAAAATGGACAAAAACTATGTGACGTTATAGAGCCGCGGCGGGAGCCACTCTAAGATCGAAAAAGGCAACCATCGTGCAATCGCGTTGCATGGATTTACTGGATGAGCAAATTCGGCAAAAGTTATAAAACAGAAATGAAAGATTTATAATTGGCCTTGTGACAAAAATAGAAAAAATAGAATTTCAAGTCGTCAAGTCAAGCGGAGACAGTAGCTTATGCAACAAAATTGCGATATTGTGGCATGGAATTACTACTCGCTTAGAAAAGGGTCTTCAGTTCATTATATTTTAAGACAACAAAGACGGGTCTTTCGACCTGATAACAAAAATAAAAAAAAAATGTTGATACCATGACATCACGGTGGCAACCACCGCAGCGAAAATGCAGCAACAAAAAAAAAAAGTTGCATGGAATTACAGCTTAGTCACTATATTAATATTGTAAATGATTATGGATCGACAATGAAGATGAGGTTTTTGTTCATATGATAATTTTTTTTTTTTTTTTCTCACGAGGCCTCTTAGGGAACCGCTTAAAGTAAGTACCATCGTTACATTGATTTATTGAATGGTGCAAAGGTTAATGTAAATGCACCATAGAATAACAAAAGCAAAAAACAAAGCAAAAGCAAAAGCGAAAACAAAAGCAAAAGCAAAAGAAATAAAAATCAAAATTAAAATCAAAATCAAAATCAAATCAAAATCAAAATCAAAATCAAAATCAAAATAAAAATCAAAATCAAAATCAAAATCAAAATCAAAATCAAAATCAAAATCAAAATCAAAATCAAAATCAAAATCAAAATCAAAATCAAATCAAAATCAAAATCAAAATCAAAATCAAAATCAAAATCAAAATCAAAATCAAAATCAAAATCAAAATCAAAATCAAAATCAAAATCAAAATCAAAATCAAAATCAAAATCAAAATCAAATTCAAAATCAAAATCAAAACCAAAATCAAAATCAAAATCAAAATCAAAATCAAAATCAAAATCAAAATCAAAATCAAAATCAAAATCAAAATCAAAATCAAAATCAAAATCAAAATCAAAATCAAAATCAAAATCAAAATCAAAATCAAAATCAAAATCAAAATCAAAATAAAAATCAAAATCAAAATCAAAATCAAAATCAAAATCAAAATCAAAATCAAAATCAAAATCAAAATCAAAATCAAAATCAAAATCAAAATCAAAATCAAAATCAAAATCAAAATCAAAATCAAAATCAAAATCAAAATTAAAATCAAAATCAAAATCAAAATCAAACAAAATCAAAGTCAAAATCAAAATAAAAATCAAAATCGAATTCAAAATCAAAATCAAAATCAAAATCAAACGTTGCTATGTCAATGCCTCCTCCTGTGTTGATATCCAGCCAACTTACTTTATTTGTTTTATTGTCTTTTCTTTTGAGTGACATTGAAAAAGTTCTCCACCGTTAATAAAAGATGGCAGTGGTTCGATTTGAAATACCGAATATTTCTACATTAATGTCCTTCAATTTGTTTGTGTATTTGATAGCTACATCCATCTTAACCATCACTCAGTTCAAATTAAAATGAACCCTAGCATATTTTAATTTGACCACGCCCCATGTTACATCCAAGTAATAAGTAGGATTGTAGCCAAAGGGTTGGGGTTTTGAGGCTTAAACCCCCTCTGCCTTTGTTAACAGATCGTAAACAAAAAGTCAATTAACCCATTTGGACCCAAGCGTCAATACCAATATCGATTTGTTTTCAAAGGTTTAAGGCTTGAATTATGTTCAGATTTCAATATATTTTAAGTTTAATTTCTGAAATGAAAAAGTACATGAAGTACCAAGTTGTTAATTTCCAATATGCCTTCTCAGCAACATTAACTTATTCTCGTGATGCCCACAGAGCTAAGAAGACTTTTTCGGTATGAAAATTCTACAAATTATGAGCAAAATAAGTCATGTGGTATTGTTACTATAAAAACAATTCCTAAGATGGCAGACAAACTAGTTTGCTGACTTTTAATAACAACAACAACAACAACAACAACAACAACAACAACAACAACAAATTGCTAATTGTAAAGCAGAAAACATAGATAAGACTCGTATAAAACAATACCAGCAACAATAACACTTTTATATCAATTAAAACAGCCAAGTTAAAAACTCTAAATTAATTTTATTTCTACACAATCTAAACAAAAATGTTTTCTTTTCAGACACAACCTCACACACACACACACAAACACACGTACACATCCAATGTAAGAATAGAATTGAAAATGGAAAAACATGTACACTTCTTAAATAAGCAGACACACACACACACACTCTCGCATGAATGCATTTATCTATTGGCATCTTGACCATGCTTTGGGGATTGAATAATAATGATAATAATGAATAGTTATGGACAGCCAATGGTGATTGCAACTTTCGCAAGCAGCGGTAATTTATGCATAAAAATATACAAATACCCAAAAAATATGAAATTATATCCTTGCATATGACACACACATGACACACACATACACACGTTGCTATATATTAATAATTACAATAAATCATTCATAGAAATTGTATTTCTAAGCTTCTCAAATTAAGGTCCTCTAGTTCACAAAACGCGACCAATTCAAAACGTTCGCATTTCGTGTCCTGCGAGAGTCACTCGTAAAGTGCTCAGCCCTAATTAGGAATGCGTTTGGCAACTGATAACTGATGCACAAATAGCTCAGCTAGGTAATTAAGCATTGCCACTTGCTAATTGCTAATAATTGCAATGGTAAATGCGCATAAGCACACATACACACTCAGTGATACTCACACATTGCTCTAGCAAAGCATTGCTGAGCGCTTCTGCAGCCTAGGCATGAATTGTGGGAAATTATTCAAAAAATTGTCAATGATGTTAAAATGGCAAATTTTTAAAGAATTAAAGAATAAAACATTTTTTGTAAAAACAGCAGAAACAACTATTTCTCAAATAAACTATCCGCGAGCAATTTGGAAAAATGTTTCTTTGTCATTCTGAGTTAATTATTTTTCATAAACATATAATTTTCAATTTTCATTATTTGTCGTGTTGAAAAAACGAAAACATAGCAACCACTGAACAGGACTTTTCATTCACATAGATACAGGACTTTTTCCCTTAGAAAACGCTTGGAGCCATCACACATTCGTGCAAACCCTGCATTTAACACATCCGCATGAAAAAAAAGTAAGAAAAATACAAACAGAACCAAACGAGTTTTCCAGAGATTGTGTCAGAAACAAAAACAACCGGGAACAACCGACACAAAAACTCAAAAACTTTTACAGAAAAAAGCGTTAAATAGAAGAAAAAGAAAAGAAAAAAATATGGAAACATAGACAATGCTAGAGCGCACTGAGCCCAAAGACATTTTTAAGTGGCAACTTTGTATGAGTGTGTGTATGATTGCGTGTGTGCATGCGTGTGGCAACAACGAAAAGAAAAAAAAAAGCAAGAATAACAGCAATTCGCTATTTGCTGCCAGCGCCAGCATCACCAGCAGCAACAATGTTACTGTTGTTTTAGCTGTTGCCGCAACTACCACTGCACTGAACCTGAAAAAGCTTAAAAAGTTTCTTCCTAGATATCTTTGGTTGCATTTTCTGGGCGCGTTCAATAACAATTTGTCTCAGAGTAATACCAGGCAACCTCGCAGGACAGTACGCCACGCTATCTTTGCGTAGCATCTAATGTGACAGCGTCTGTAGCGTCAATTCACGAGTGGTTGTTGCAAAAATATTCGCCAGTGTTAAAACCCCCGTAGTTAGGGTTTTACACTTGGAGACCTTTAAGGTGGTTTTGAGCTAGTATAAAAGACATTGTGGCGTCCGTGGCGTAGTCGGTTAAAGTGCGTGGCCGCTATGTCAACGAACCTGGAGACCCGGGTTCGAACCCCAGCAGCGACAGAAAATTATTTGAATTAAAATGATTTTTCTGTACGGCCGCCACCTCTCTGCAGACAATGGAAAACCACAGAGAGTTATCAAAATGCCATGTAAAGCTTCTTGAGAACAAGACATTCCGTTCATTGCCGTTCGGAGTCGGCGTTAAACCTGTAGGTCCGGTTCTCGGTCAATTGTGTGCAAATTTAATAACACGCACAACACAATTGATCATAAGAAGGTAGGTCAAAGTCCTACCTACATTTCAAGGGCTGAAATGACCAGTTATTTAGTTTTTAATTTATTTATATGTATATTTATACCGTATATTTCCTGTATGGTTTAAACATTTTTTCGGATAAATAGGTTGACTTTTCCTTTAAATTAGGTAGGTTGAAGTGAAAGCATTTACAATGGACGGTATGATACAACTTGTAGGCCTCGTTTTGAGAGCAAAAAAGAAACTACGTTCTAATTGCACGAATATTACACCTTCTACTCCAGGTATTGTTTTTGTAACACAGTTGAAACGTTGAACATTTGGAAGGCCAATACAGATTGGGTTGAAATTGCGACTGATACAAAATTGAGGTATATTTCACATTTTTTTTGAATATGAAGTTGTTTTTTCTTTTATTTTTTTGAGAAATACCTGAATTTGACCTGTACGAAAACGCTCCGCGAAATAACTCCTAACGAAATAACTCCTAAAATTTCCCATACAAAGTTAGAAGTTATTTCATGTGATATAACTCCTAAATTTTAGGAATTTTTTCACCAATGTTAGGAATTATTTCATCTTTGACTGTAAGATATCTGTTGTTTATGCAATAACTCCTAAAACTTCTTAGTAGTTATTTCATCGATGTTAGGAGTTATTTCCCTTGTACGGAATTTTAAGTACCACATTTCGTACAAAAGCAAATCTTTATTTCATAAATAAAAAAACCAATTGGGCCCTTTTTTATTGTTTTCTTTTTTATAATCTGAGAATTAGGACTTAATTCATCATTTTCGCTAAGGTTGTATTTCATAATGAACATAATCCTATATATGAGGACTTATTTAATTTTTTCTTTAGGTATTATTTCGTCAGGAGCTAGTTCATCTTTGAACATTAGGAATTATTTAATTTACCGTTAGGAGTTCTTACATTAGGAGTTATTTATTACGTTAAGAGTAATTTCGTTAGGAGTAATTTGAGAGAAGAAACTTTGGGAAAAATAATGTTAAGAAAAAACTAATAAAATGATTTTCGACTGGGCCGAAGTTAAAATACCTCCACGACCGAACCAAAGTATATTCAAAGTCTTAAGCAGCCAACAAAATGTTTATTTGTAAAAACATTTTCGTCAAAGTTTTAAAGAAAAATAATCGTTTTTGTGTTTTGATAAAGTAACTTTGTATGGGAGGCACGAGTGGTTTTCACTCGATTTTGTTGAATTAAATACTCAGAGTGCATATTAAATATTAAAGTTAATTTTCAAAATTTTAAGTCCATATATTAATTTTTGTAGAATTTAAAGAAATTTTAACTTTTTGATGAAGTCAATTTGTATGGGAGGTAGGCGTGGTTTTCATCCGATTCGGTTGAATTTCATGCTCAGAGTGTATATTAAATATAAAAACTCATATACTGCTGGATTTTACCGTTTTGATAAAGTCGCTTTGTATGGGAAGTAGGTGTGATTTTCATCCGATTTGGCTCATTTTTGAACTTGATCTTTATTTTTTAGTTAGAAGCTTAAATATGGAATTTCGTTATGATGGCTTGAAAATTACGGGTGCTATCATATTCACAGACAGATGGACAGACAGATGGACATGGCTAAATCGACTCGGGTAGTGATGCTAATCTAGAATATATACACTTTTCTATGCCTACCTCGCCTCCTTATGGGCGTTACAAACGAAGTAACAAAATTAATTAACCCCTTCTACGCTTTTTAAACGTGTGGTATAAAAATATTTTAATTATTTAACATTCAATCACAAAAAACATTCAATCACCAAATAAAGGCTGATTGCCTCAAAAAAGTTATTTGTTTTTTTTTTTTGTTTTAATTAGCACTCACTATTCCCATATAAATTTCCCCTTTGACCAACAAAAGGCTGTCGCCGCACCTTTGCGTTTGTATCGATTTATTAGTATTCGTATCTAAGATTCATTACTTTTCGAGTAACGGAAACTTTTTAGAGGGTGACCTGCACATATAGTCTACTATTTTTGTTTTTTGTGCTACATACAACTAAAGAGCACATTTTTATATATGTATTTAATTATTTATTTAAAATGATTCATTGTACAAATAAGATCTATCTTTTAAAGATGTACAAACATCATTTAACAGCGAATATTGCATGTATCTGATAAAATAAGAAAAATATTTAAAACATAAATGAAAAAAACAAAAACAAAAATTGGCTCTAGGCCGCAAATATGAAAGTTTTCATTATCTTATAATCTGGGCAAGAAACGAGAGAGAGAGAGAGAGCTAACTTTCGTTAAGTTCCGAGAAGATGTTGAAACAGATTGTGTTTGAAGGCGTTTGTGCTTGAGGTACGTTTTATATCAGTGGGAAGCGTGTTCCACAGATTTATCGCGTAGGTATACATAGAATGCCGTGAGGTAGTAAGATATTTATACCGTGTCAAAATGTGCTGTATTGTTCTTTAAGTTATTGCGAATCTTAAAATATCATATATTGACCAATGTATATATATTAACAAAATAATTTTTTCATCAAAATTTTCACAAAAATTTAATATATTATACAAAAAATTTTCAGTCTTATTTATATAACATTATCTTATTCTTTTCTGGCAAAGCTTTTTGTCGAATTAATCTATTGAAAAATATCATAATAATGGCGTTATCGTGCTGATTGAAAAAAAAAAAAAATTAAGATAAAGTAACACGTTAAAAAAAAGAATTATTATGAAAAATTCAATTCAATCAATCGTTCCGTTTAATAAAATCGTTCCGGGGAATAAATCATGCTTGAATTTAGGTATTTTATCTTAAAACTTACGAGTAGAAACTTAAGAGGTGCACAAAACCTTCTATCCAAAAGACTGCAGTGTACTTTTATGCATTATCATGGTGCAATGTACTTAAGTGTAGCGATGATATCGCATAAAAATGTTCTGTATGGAGTGAGACGAACAAACCAGGCTTTATATATTTTGAATTCTTTTTGTTACAATACTATTTACTCAATATTCATTGTCGTTATAGTTATCGATTATGTTATATCGATTTGATAACATAATCTCAAAAAATTGGAAAAACTTCATGTTTCAAAAGCGTAACAATATAGACCAAAACTAACGATTTTGATGGGCTTCCTTAAGTGGAACAGAATGTACACATAGAGGGGTCGTTCAGTAACCGCAAAGATAAGAAAAAACGCCATATCTCGTAAACTAAGCAAAATAGATAAAAAAAAAATAACGATTTTTACAGGAAGCACAAACAGCAGAGCCTAAAAATTGTAAAACACATTGGCATCGGCAGGATATTTTTCTATATTCTCCCAGGAAACGTTCCATAGAATGTAGGAAGCATTCCCTTTCGTTAGACACTCCATTTCTTTAAATACACACTATATCATTGGAGGGAAATATTCTATACTCTCCACTGCCTTAAAAATGAATGGGTTTCTCTGCAATTAAATAACAACTAATAATAGTAGCATGGCCGGGATTTGACCCCGGGACCTCTGGGGCAGCAGCCAAGCGTGCTACCTACTCGACAACCGAGGCTGCCTTATTATTCGAGATTTTGTTATTGGAAATAAATTGAAATGAAATTGCCCCAAAAGAAGCAAAAATTTCTACATACATTCCTTAAGACGCGGATTACAAACAATATCAATTTAAAACTTCCCATACGATGAGGAATGTTTCCCCATCACTTCTAATGCTACTGTTTCCACATACATTCTTAAGAAAGCGGTTTGGAAACATTATAAATTTAAAACTTTACAAATCACTTCCATATGGAAGACTTCCAATTTTTCCCAGAGCGGTACTTCAGTTGGGGTCTAGTTTGGTTTTCCTATGTAGTTCTGCTTGTTTTTTAAAATGCGATTGCAGAAGACACGATGTACTTGAAAGCATGGCAGATGGCTTGCAAGTCATGTTTGTTGTGCTTGCACAGCTCTTAAGAACATGCACACACATAGATTATGGATCTAGAGATAGATTGCTTTTATTTCAAAACAGTTATATAAGTATGTAGTAAAGTGAAAGCTTTTCAAAATATGTATCTCAATCGTTGTCACATAGGTTTTTGGAAAAATTTAAAACGCCAATTTTTTATTTTGCTAGTTATTTCTGGTTTGACAGTTTCAATGATTGACAGAAAAGTAATCGATATATGACATTGAAAAAAACTGGATTTTGTGTGTTGACATCTAATTTACTCTAGATAGGGGAAAATTTAAATAACGATTGTAAATTAATTTGATTTGTTGGCGCTTTACTGATTGTACAGAAGTATTTAGTGCTCATCCCTCAATGGTAAAATGTTCGTTATACGCAAGACTACTGATGATTTATTGTAGTAGATAACGAAATAGCAGTCGGATAATCGATACAGAGTTGTAAGTTGCTAACTTCATACACATAATTGTTCTCGAACTTAATAATAAGTCTTAATTGTTAAAAATAATAAGAGTTATAAAAACATAAAAAAAAGTTCACATTCAATTAAAATCAAAATAAAACAATGTTTCAACCCCATTCAGAATAGCAACCAGTTAAGGCCATTCTCTAAAACAATCAATAACGAGCGTTCGAAATAGAAATACAGTTCAAAATGATTTCGTCTGTTTAAAAGTTCAATTTTATTCTAATCATTCTATTTATGTATTCGTCGTTCTCATTGCTGGCAAAAGGCATTTAAATGAGCTGTTAATCATGTTAACCATTTAACAAAAAAATTTAATAGTTGCTAATAACGGGTGTTTGTCGTCGGAAGGTATTGAAGACGCTTTGTATGCGATTCAAGGGTCTGTTGGTGGTTATACTTTGAAGAAGTTTATTGTTGTTTTTTTGGATTTTTTGCTGGTTTTTACGATTTCCCGAAGTCTTACGCAGTTTTGGTGGATTACTGTGGTTCTGCGCCGTTTCTTCCCGTACATCCACTCGTTTTGTATTGTATGGACGCCGGTTTCCATCATATAGATCATCTAGGTCGACATAGTCCGCCAGTTTATCATCTATATTGGTTTTAGCATCTGCAGCAGTATCACGGGCAGTTGGTGTTACTACACCTGACGGTGACACAATATTTGATGTAGTTGTGGTTGTTGGTGTAGTGGTGAAGACCTTATTCTTTTTCCTTAAGAAGAAATTTCTAAGTCTCAACCAATTTCGAAATAGATTGCGGCCAGTGTCAGCTTCAGAACGTTGCGTATCCTCGGAGTAGTCACGAACGGATTGCAAAGAAACGGGTCGCCAAATACGTTCTTTATGTAAGCCAACGTATAGGGGAAGGATGTTAAAGATAAAATTGAAAAACGGAAGAAGAGAAAAGAAGAACATTAAAAGATATATATATAGTATATTAATTGTTCGCAACTTACTCACTTTTTCCAGTACTAGTGCCGGCGGATGTCAGCAGCACACTGCAGCACAACACAAGCAGGACAACACTGACAACTGTGGGTAATTTTTGGCCACTTGCTCTCATGTTGCAAAAGCGCGAAATAATGTAAAGTTTAGCAAAATGCCAAGTTTTTATAGGAATCTGAAGAAATCGCAGAAGCTTGGGGCACTCTACTTGACTCGACTCGAGTATCGCTATGCTGAAGTGTTGCAATTAACGGTTTATATTCGGGGCTGTAGGTCAAAGTGTCAAAGATAGCGCTGGCGGCAGCGGCTACAATGGATGTGAGAACCATCAACCGACAGCATAGCTAGCTGAGCGCGCTTCAGTGCTGCTCCGTAATTTGGGGCTTGCGTGCAGCTAATGCGGATGTTTTTAGCAAAGTACTTAATTATTCGGGTATCCGATGGATAGCGATTGTTTATCTTTTCAAGTTGAAGCATTTGAGCTGTTTTTTTGTTTTTTTTTTTATTTTGTTACATTCATTGTTGGCTGTCTGGTGTCTGTTGGTTGTGTTTGCAGCAAGTTGCCTGGCTGCACATGGAACGAGGAATTAACTTATATTGGAAGGAAGTAGAAGAGAAGATTAGAGACAAAGTGGACACCTGCAGGCATTTTGCTATACTTTGAGAAATTGATCTGCTAATTTTAAGCAGTGACAAGGAAAAGTACAGCAATAAAGCAGAATCCTTTAAGAGTCGAGGCGAGACTCTGAGAAATGTGCAAAAATTCAAAGTTCAAAAATGTTCGTGCCAGCCAGAGATAGGAGGAGAGATACCTGTGAGGTATTTAGCATTTTTAAAAATATAATCCAACAGTCATCAATGCCAAGAATACTTCAAGGCTGCTTTTCCGGCATCGTTTGAATTGAATTAAACTTCATTACGTAATACAAAATGCAATGAACTGCATTTGGAGCAGCTGCTTATCTCGGTGTCAGCAACAGCTGCGTGTGTGTGTGTCTATTTGTATATACGTGTGTGTGCTTTGGCATTTATGTGCAACATTAGTGCACGCACATTCAATCACACACACACACATACGCAACAATCTTAAAGATACAACTTGGCCCATTTAATTTTAAATAAATAATAATATGAGTCAAAAGTGGGCCAACACTTAGCTCGATTGGAAAATGTTGACATTACTGAAATTAGTGTTGTGTTGTTGTTGTTGTTATTTTAGCCAGATACCGTATGTTTGTGTATTTCTATGATTTATGCCACACACGAGAATCGTTTATAATTGGTAACGGTACATTAAATTTATCGAATGATTTTCAAAATACTAAAAGTAATTTATTTCAGAATAATTTATTCAAATAACATCAATCATCAATAATCAACAATATATTGTGTACCTTTGATAAAATAGATATTTTATAAATGATCTTTAATTGGATTTAATTTAAAATTCAAACAAAGCTTGTTGAGGCCTATAGAAGGACGTTATCAGTTTTATCTATTTTTATCCAAAGTTTTTTAGAGGAGTCCTTAGAGAAAACGCGCCTAAGTTTCGAGTCTTCAAGAAAGCACTCAGCAACGATTAAAATCTTTGCACTTTTTGCACCAGTTAACAAGCCGGTATGAGTATGAGTGTTATCAAAATGAGTCAAATCACAAGTTTGAAGATTGCATCTCATTGGGTTCGAGCTCAACAGAACCCATTTAAGTCCAATCGCATCTGTTGCAGGGTACATTTTTCCTCACATTTTATTGCTTAAGGTCAGTATTATCCATAGTGTTATACATTATCTTGTCTCAACTCTCAAGTAGAAGGAAGTACTCAAGGAGGTGTTCAAGGGAGGTACAAGACCTGACGCCACCAGCTTGAGTATTTCCCAGGTCCACTCTGTCAGCACTCTAAACCCATCCCTATACCATTGCCTTGATATCCAATAGAACATCGCATTACAGAGATAAATCGTTCTTCGGTTGCAGAGTAAGATTGTAGAATAATCTCCCTGTGAGCGTGTTCCCCAATGGCTTCCAGCTGTGTAGGTTCAAAACAAATCTTCACCGACACTACTCAATCTTTCCACCTTCCAACTAAATTATCGCCCTTCTTCCGAATCAACTCAATGCTTACGTATTGATAGGGGGCATCCCCGGAACGTTGGTTTAGTCTAAAAAAAAAGGTATATCTCGATCGATTAGGCGTCTTTATGTGGTTTTAAGTTTTTGTGGCTATAGCGATGAGTAGGTGAATTTATTCTTAATTAGCTACAGGAATCTAGACATGGCATTGCTCTTGAAGAAATATAACATCCCATGAACATATATCGTATAATTTAATATAAAGAGCGGGGCTGCTCTAAGGATACTATACTGGTCGCAAGTCTGCATAGCAAATATTATTCTCCTCTTGCTCGGCATAATGATACCATATATATTTATATTAAATATATTTTATTTTATTATATTTAATACTAAAATATTATTTAATACTAAAAATTCATTGGGGTTTTGCCAACCTACATATCCAAATGTTCTCTTCAAGATCTTAATACCCTTGCCTCCAGGCGTAAATTGTTTGTTATTGTTTTTGTTCGCCATGTATTGATGTCGCATATATGTACATTAGCGTGGCCGTTATTTTTTTTTTTTTTATTTCTTGTACTCTCTCCCCCAAATCGGTTCAGTTTTATGTAAAAAAAATACAAAAAATTTTCAAAGCGATAAGTTGTGTTTAAGGGGTGTCGCCCGCCCCTCAAAGTTGGCCTTCAAGCCCATTTATTCAAATGTAGTTTGTTTGTATATGAGTATCTTTTTAAAAAAACATTTTACAAGAATATGATGTATGGCAATATTTTAGCTCTTTTAGTCAACAACATTAGCCTCAAAGAAAGTTTTTTGCTAAAATTAATATTTTAGAAAATAACCAACAAAATACCAAAAATTATATGTACCAAAATTAAATTTATATGGAAATTATTTGTTCTAAGCATGTGCGCTAAAAGCTTATGTCTATTAAATTATTTCATACATAGCTATACTACGTATAGTCAAAAGAAAACTAAACAAAAACAAAATTATTGAGTTATATTAAAAAATTTATAACTCTTGACTTACAGTAAATTTCTTAGAGTTCGAAAACCGGCGACGATAGTCGCTAACAACCTGCAGTACAAATTGTTTTTGCTCTTCATTTCTTGTAAAGAGCTTATTATACTCCTCCATCAACTTCACTCCTCTTTCGGCGGTATCATTGAAGACTCTTAATTTTTTTAATGTTTTTACCGCTGTCACATAGCAATCCTGCGCAGGCCATTCGGACGGAGTTAATGTCATCAAAGACGTATCAATTTGAAATCTCTCAAAAAAATTTCTTGTTTGAGAAGAAACAAACTGCTCAAGCCCACCACTAATGAATTTTGAAACTGTTTGTTTTCCCATTGTGGCGCGGTTAAAGTTAATTTGTTTTGTTGCAATTTTCTTTTGTTGCATCTACGACATTGTTGTCAAAAAACGCAAATGCAATAGCCTCCCCATTTAAATACCATAACTGGTTTTTGAATTTTTTGACGGCAACCTGCAAGATTCCTAAATCAATATTTTCAAAATCTTTTAATTTTGACAAAACATGTAAGTCGGTGTATGGTGCTTGTATTGCTAAGGGAGCAGAAAACCAGGCTTCAACATATACGGCGACAATAAAAATGCAAATTTGACGTAGTCCAATGCTTTCAGATTCTGTCAAGTTAAATTCTTCACGGAACAAATATATTTTCAAGCTGTAATCAGCTTTTCCCATCCAACGCGCATGATGATAAGCACCCGGTGAACAAATTATTACACTGTTTGGCGGTTTTTTTATGTTCTCACCCAGCAATAGCAAGGTAAGTTCTAGTAACTCCTTATTATCCTCTCTAGGTTGTACTTCTTGTAAGATTGTGTTAACAAAACTTACAACTCGAGATTTTTTGTTTTTCAAATAATTATTTACCACTTCATCTTGCATTCCTTGCTGCCAGTTGTTAACGTTTAATTTTGGCCATGCATTTTTAAATTTTTCAAATATTGTTACGTTAGGGCTTCAATGATTTTGAAATTTTTCCTCAAACACACTTCTCAGTACAACTTCATAAATGTGGTCGCTTCATAAAACTTCATAAAAGAAAATATGGTCGCTGCTTTGAATATTGAAAAAGAAAAACAAATTAACTTTAACCGCGCCACAGTGGGAAAACAAACAGTTTCAAAATTCATTAGTGGTGGGCTTGAGCAGTTTTTTTCTTCTCAAACAAGAAATTTTCGAACTCTAAGAAATCTACTGTAAGTCAAGAGTTATAAATATTTTAATATACAGTGACTCAAAAAATTGATCGCATGTTCAGGAATTTCTTACAAAACAAATATTACAGGAAAACGAAAAAATGGATTATGAAAAGATTATATATTTTTACAAACTTAATTTTTCTTAAATAAAAAAACACATTATTTTTTTAATTTTTCAGAATTTGTAGTAAAATAAATTAGAAAAATTAATTAAACATATTCGATCAATTATTTGAGTTTAAAAGTTAATATTTTGTGTAGCCTCCGCGTGCTTTCAAAACAGCATTTATTCTTCGTGGCATGGCTTCCACCAAATTTTTGCATAAATCCTGTGACAGTACATTCCATTTTATCTGGACTTTTTGCCAGATATCATCGAGTGTTCGTGGCGCACATTCACCATCCCTCAATCCGCGTTTAAGCTCCACCACAAGTGCTCAATCGGATTTAAATCAGGTGATTGCGGTGGCCAGTCCAAGACGTTTATAGAATTTTCCTGGAACCACATTTTTGTTATTCTAGCCGTATGTTTTGGGTCGTTGTCTTGCTGGAAAATCGATTCCTCCAAAACAACTCCCAACATATCCAAATTTTGGAAAAGGTTTGCTTTTAAAATATTAATATAGTCCTGTCCTGTAATTTTTCCTGCAATTTTATGACACTTTACAACTTCAATCCAAGTCATAAACCCCAACAGCATTATTGAGCCTCCTCCATATTTCACTGTTGGCTGAGCATGTCTACTGGATAATTTTTCACCTTTTTTTCTCTACGTCCACTGCCTCCCATCAGACCCATATTTGTTAATTTTAGTTTCATCGGACCATATAACCTTGTTCCAATCGTCAATGCTGTAACTTTTGTACTTACGGGCAAATTTGAGGCGCAATTTCTTATAGCGATAAGACAATAAGGGTTTCTTTACCTCAAAGCGACCTTTAAAACCATTTTTTCCTAGAAGATTTCTAATTGTTTCGTCCAAAATATGAATGACGTAATTTATTTTCAAGCATTTATTTATTTCAACAGCATTATCGTGTAACCCATGTGTAATTTGATGTATTATTCGACGCCTTAATAAATTTGATATAATGGGTTTTCGTCCAGCGCAGTTCTTAATCGTCAAATTTTCACATTGAGCGCGAACTTTGCTAACTGTTGAAATGGAGCACTTTACAGATAGAGAAATTTGCCTATGAGAAACACCCTCACGCAAGAAATGTTCAATTTGCTTAAACTTTTCAGGTGATATTGCTTAAATCTGAAAGATTTTTCAAATAATTACATTTTGTAGTAACAAACTTAAAAACTAATTTAGTTTTACCTTAAATAAACAAGTCTCACTAAAATCAAAGTTAATGACCACATTCAATAAAATAGTTTCGAAGTTTGGTTATTCTTTTATTATTTTTTAGCAAACTCAAAAAATTGATCGAATGAACTTTTAGTGTTTCCACTCCAACACTTAAATAAGCACTGAAATTTTTTAAATATATTACTGCCAAATGAGAATAATAATACAACAAAATTAATAACCGTTACTTTTACAGTAGTGGCTTTAATAATTTGTACACAATATACTGCTACACGCACTGCTTACACACATGCGATCAATTTTTTGAGTCACTGTAACTCAATAATTTTGTTTTTGTTTGGTTTTATTTTGACTATACGTAGTATAGCTATGTATGAAATAATTTAATAGACATAAGCTTTTAACGCACATGCTTAGAACAAATTTTTGGTATTTTGTTGGTCATTTTCTTCATTATTTTCTAAAATATTGATTTCATCAAAAAACTTTCTTTAAGGCTAATGTTGTTGATTAAAAGAGCTAAAATATTGCCATACATCATATTCTTGTAAAATGTTTTTTTAAAAAGATACTCATATACAAACAAATTACATTTGAATAAATGGGCTTGAAGGCCAACTTTGAGGGGCGGGCGACACCCTTTAAACACAACTTATCGCTTTGAAACTTTTTTGTATTTTTTTTTACATAAAACTGAACCGATTTGGGGGGAGAGAGTATAAGGAATCAAAAAAAAATATTCTCCATACAACTAACGGCCACGCTAATGTACATTAGAGTGGCCGTTATTTTTTTTTTTTTAATTTCTTATACTCTCTCCCCCCAAATCGGTTCAGTTTTATGTAAAAAAAAATACAAAAAAGTTTCAAAGCGATAAGTTGTGTTTAAGGGGTGTCGCCCGCCCCTCAAAGTTGGCCTTCAAGCCCATTTATTCAAATGTAGTTTGTTTGTATATGAGTATCTTTTTAAAAAACATTTTACAAGAATATGATGTATGGCAATATTTTAGCTCTTTTAGTCAACAACATTAGCCTCAAAGAAAGTTTTTTGCTAAAATTAATATTTTAGAAAATAACCAACAAAATACCAAAAATTATATGTACCAAAATTAAATTTATATGGAAATTATTTGTTCTAAGCATGTGCGCTAAAAGCTTATGTCTATTAAATTATTTCATACATAGCTATACTACGTATAGTCAAAAGAAAACTAAACAAAAACAAAATTATTGAGTTATATTAAAAAATTTATAACTCTTGACTTACAGTAGATTTCTTAGAGTTCGAAAACCGGCGACGATAGTCGCTAACAACCTGCAGTACAAATTGTTTTTGCTCTTCATTTCTTGTAAAGAGCTTATTATACTCCTCCATCAACTTCACTCCTCTTTCGGCGGTATCATTGATGACTCTTAATTTTTTTAATGTTTTTACCGCTGTCATAAAGCAATCCTGCGCAGGCCATTCGGACTGAGTTAATGTCATGAAAGACGTATCAATTTGAAATCTCTCAAAAAAATTTCTTGTTTGAGAAGAAACAAACTGCTCAAGCCCACCACTAATGAATTTTGAAAGTGTTTGTTTTCCCATTGTGGCGCGGTTAAAGTTTGTTTTTCTTTTTCAATAGTCAAAGCAGCGACCATATTTTCTTTTGTTGCATCTACGACATTGTTGTCAAAAAACGCAAATGCAATAGCCTCCCCATTTAAATACCATAACTGGTTTTTGAATTTTTTGACGGCAACCTGCGAGATTCCTAAATCAATATTTTCAAAATCTTTTAATTTTGACAAAACATTTAAGTCGGTGTATGGTGCTTGTATTGCTAAGGGAGCAGAAAATCAGGCTTCAACATATACGGCGACAATAAAAATGCAAATTTGACGTAGTCCAATGCTTTCAGATTCTGTCAAGTTAAACTCTTCACGAAACAAATATATTTTCAAGCTGTAAATAGCTTTTCCCATCCAACGCGCATGATGATAAGCACCCGGTGAACAAATTATTACACTGTTTGGCGGTTTTTTTATGTTCTCACCCAGCAATAGCAAGGTAAGTTCTAGTAACTCCTTATTATCCTCTCTAGGTTGTACTTCTTGTAAGATTGTGTTAACAAAACTTACAACTCGAGATTTTTTGTTTTTCAAATAATTATTTACCACTTCATCTTGCATTCCTTGCTGCCAGTTGTTAACGTTTAATTTTGGCCATGCATTTTTAAATTTTTCAAATATTGTTACGTTAGGGCTTCAATGATTTTGAAATTTTTCCTCAAACACACTTCTCAGTACAACTTCATAAATGTGGTCGCTTCATAAAACTTCATAAAAGAAAATATGGTCGCTGCTTTGAATATTGAAAAAGAAAAACAAATTAACTTTAACCGCGCCACAGTGGGAAAACAAACAGTTTCAAAATTCATTAGTGGTGGGCTTGAGCAGTTTTTTTCTTCTCAAACAAGAAATTTTCGAACTCTAAGAAATCTACTGTAAGTCAAGAGTTATAAATATTTTAATATAACTCAATAATTTTGTTTTTGTTTGGTTTTATTTTGACTATACGTAGTATAGCTATGTATGAAATAATTTAATAGACATAAGCTTTTAACGCACATGCTTAGAACAAATTTTTGGTATTTTGTTGGTCATTTTCTTCATTATTTTCTAAAATATTGATTTCATCAAAAAACTTTCTTTAAGGCTAATGTTGTTGATTAAAAGAGCTAAAATATTGCCATACATCATATTCTTGTAAAATGTTTTTTTAAAAAGATACTCATATACAAACAAATTACATTTGAATAAATGGGCTTGAAGGCCAACTTTGAGGGGCGGGCGACACCCCTTAAACACAACTTATCGCTTTGAAACTTTTTTGTATTTTTTTTTACATAAAACTGAACCGATTTGGGGGGAGAGAATATAAGAAATCAAAAAAAAAATTTTCTCCATACAACTAACGGCCACGCTAATGTACTACATAGATTGTGCGCCACTTCTTGCTCTCTTGACGATCTATGCGCCTGAGAGATATTTTAGGCTTTTTTTCCATTCCACATCATAGGATTAACTATGGTCGTAATGATTCTATTTATAATATGTGCTCAGCGTTCAACTCCATAAGTGCTCAAATAGATCTCACATCTCAACAGAAATAGTTTTGAACAAAGTTTATTAAAAAAATCTTTTACAATTAATCATAAGTTTGAATATGACTTTTCGTTATTTATATTGAAAACAAATTTGAGCTTTAGGTCAAGTATGTTGACAACAAGACAACATGAAGACAATGAAGGCAACAACCATAAGAAGATAAGAACTTAGTAACTAATGTAAAAGCGTTCTCTCTGTCAAAATAAACTTCCGGGTAACTTTGTCGCATATTGGCAGTATAAGTAGGACCTTAGTAGCTTGGATGGATCACAGTGAAAAGTCATGAAAGACTACTGATGAGTTGGTGTAGAGGCCAACGAAACAGTCTGTCTAGTCTGCTGTGTGGTGTGCTCTATACAGAGCCGTTGTTTTTGTTGTTGGTTATTGCCTTCATTGTCTTCATAAAATGAAAACAACAAAAGATTTTTTCAAAATTATTATTGTTATTTATTGAGTCATGCAATAGCTACATATTGAAGAATCACTTATTCAAAATGGCCGCCATTTGCTTTCCAGCACAAGCGAAGTAAATCTTGTCAGTCATCAATAGCAGCACGCACGACATGTATAGGAAATTTCTCTACTGCTTGGACAAGAGTGCGCTTTAGAGACTCGATATTTGGGTGTAGAGTAGAGCAAGCCATATTCTTTAACACGGACCAAAATTTGTAATTCAATGAGTTCAGGTCTAGGCTACCAGCTGGCCACTGATCCGTGAAAATGAAGTCCGGTACACGTTGTTTTTGACCCACTCTTGAGTCAATTTAGCCTTATGGGCCGGAGCAGAATCATGTTAAAAAGGTTCACTGCTTGTTTTGGAATAATGTCGTGTTAAGAGGCTTCACAACTAATTCCAAAACATAGGATTCATACACTTTCGCCGACGTTTTGACTGCTTTTTCACAAAAATTGAGGTTGGTTATCCCATCATTGGCGACTTTCCACCAAACCATCACAGAAGCTTAGAGTGTCCCTTATTTTGCGATTTTTGGAAATTTCAAGCGGCTGAAAGGTTTTTTTATGCGTTTTTATATTCTAAGAACGAAACTAAAAAAAATTAATTTGTATTTCTTTTTTAATTATTTTGTATTTCTTATTATAATTTAACCCTCCAGGGTAAAATACTAGTTTTTTAATTTATTGTTAATTTTTGTAAGTACATAATGTGAATTTAATGAAATGTAATAATATTTTAAGCAAAATAAAAATGTATTTATTTATTGTTGATTTTAATACCAAAATTGCACTAATTTCATGAAAATGTGGGAAAAGGCTGCGGGAGAAATTTCGACGCAGCAGGGGCGGTAACCACGCCCACCATAAAAAAACTTTGTAGATATCATATTTCTTATGTATGTGTTCCAAAAAATACAAAACATTTATAAAAAGCAGAGAAAAGATTTTTTTTTAATTTGTGCAAATATGGTCTTATATGGGCATTTTTTCGAAACTTTCGGGCCCGATTGGCACGGGTAAACGTTGTCGTAAAAAAAAATTTTTTTTTAGTTTCGTTCTTAGAATATAAAAACGCATAAAAAAACCTTTCAGCCCCTTGACATTTCCAAAAATCGCAAAATAAGGGACACTCTACAGAAGCTAGGCGGTGACCTCTCTGAACTTTCGGAACGAGTTCTGATGCGTGTCGTGAGGACTCTATTATTCTGTTTATTGAACGATTCCTCTTCGGTGAAAATGTTTTCGTCAGTAAACAGAATTCGTCTGTGGGCATTATCCCCGTGCTTGAGAAGTAACGCTTTCGATTTTCGCTTACGTTCCTTAAACGCTACCGTGAGAGGTTGCCCGGTGTGTCTTCTGTATGCTCTGAGCCCCAAGTCATATTTTATAATTCGAACAACGAAGGCTTAAAGATATGGGCTATAGTTGTATCTTTTGTTAGTTTTTGGTCATAAGTTATAAGCTAATTTGAAAAATATATACATAAATAAAATATTTTCAGTTCAAATCATCCCTAGTAGTCGTGTAATAAGTGTGGCTATATTTTGCGATCATAACAATGTTCAGTGTGAATAAATAGGTTGATAAATAAATATTCGATAGTTTATTTGTGTTTCCTTATAATAATGATCTTATGTCCGCCATGTCTCTTTTTCATTGCTTGCGAACGAGCAAGATGTATTTTTCTGCGTCTTTTGATTAACAAACGTTTTCTTCTCTGCTTGAGTTGATGCTGGCGACGGCGTCTGCGCATTTGCTTAAGCCACCGTTGCCTTTGGGGACTCAGTTTCTGATTTTGCCAGTATTTCTTTGCGGGTAATAATTGCAACTGTTGATTATGTAATTTTAACTGTTTATTGTAGTTTTTGACAAGGCGCAGGCGACCTTTGGTTTGTCGCTTATTATTTTGGTTGCGATGTTTGATGGTTTGAGTGCGGCGGTGATGGATTTGCTGTTGATTATGTCGGCGGATCTTTTGTATTGCTCTACCATCGATTTGATTGTCGACGTCGGGGTCATTTTTATTCAAACCTGTGTCTGTAGACTGTCGTACTGTAGGATCTACAGGATTTGTTGGTCTTGTAGGTAAGTTTGTAGTTGGTGCTGTAGGACTTGCAGGATCTGTAGGTACTGTTGGACCTGGGGGTCCAGTAGGTGAGCCAGGATCTGTAGGTAGTGTTGGACCTGGGGGTCCTGTAGGTGAGCCAGGATCTGTAGGCACTGTTGGACCTGGGGGTCCAGTAGGTGAGCCAGGATCTGTAGGTAGTGTTGGACCTGGGGGTCCTGTAGGTGAGCCAGGATCTGTAGGTACTGTGGGTCATATGGGTGTTGTTGGACCTGTGGGTCCTATTGGACCTGTGGGTGTTGTTGGACCTGTGGGTCCTATTGGACCTGTGGGTGTTGTTGGACCTGTGGGTCCTATTGGACCTGTGGGTGTTGTTGGACCTGTGGGTCCTATTGGACCTGTGGGTGTTGTTGGACCTGTGGGTCCTATTGGACCTGTGGGTGTTGTTGGACCTGTGGGTCCTATTGGACCTGTGGGTGTTGTTGGACCTGTGGGTCCTATTGGACCTGTGGGTCCTATTGGACCTGTGGGTGTTGTTGGACCTGTGGGTCCTATTGGACCTGTGGGTGTTGTTGGACCTGTGGGTCCTATTGGACCTGTGGGTGTTGTTGGACCTGTGGGTCCTATTGGACCTGTGGGTGTTGTTGGACCTGTGGGTCCTATTGGACCTGTGGGTGTTGTTGGACCTGTGGGTCCTATTGGACCTGTGGGTGTTGTTGGACCTGTGGGTCCTATTGGACCTGTGGGTGTTGTTGGACCTGTGGGTGTTGTTGGACCTGTGGGTCCTATTGGACCTGTGGGTGTTGTTGGACCTGTGGGTCCTATTGGACCTGTGGGTGTTGTTGGACCTGTGGGTGTTGTTGGACCTGTGGGTCCTATTGGACCTGTGGGTGTTGTTGGACCTGTGGGTCCTATTGGACCTGTGGGTGTTGTTGGACCTATGGGTGTTGTTGGACGTGTGGGTGTTGTTGGACCTGTGGGTCCTGTCGGACCTGTGGGTCCTGTCGGACCTGTGGGTGTTGTTGGACTTATAGGTGTTGTTGGACTTGTGGGTGTTGTTGGACGTGTGGGTATCGTTGGTCTCGTGGGTGTAATGGTTGTTACAATAGTTGTAATTGGTGTCTTATTAGTTTTTTTTTTGTGACCTCCTTTGATAACATTCAATTTGTCGAAGAGGCCTTTTATAAAACGGCCTTCCGGACGGTCATTTTGAATTTTCCTAACCGCGCGATGTGACAAATCCTTAGCAGCTGTGAAATATAAATGATTAAACCAATTTTCAATCAATAATAACCAAGAAGTTATCGTTATAAAAGTTTCTTACCTGTAGACTGCAGAAACACTGCAATGAAAAGCAGCAACACAAGGCTGCACCATCTTATGTTCATTGCGGTATTCTCTTATGGTATTTTCTTTTCTTTTTGCGTTTTATCCTTAGGAATATCCTGAGCTTGAGTCAGGAATGCTAAAACTAATGAAAGGTTCAGAATGTTCGGCGTCAACTAACTTTGACCATATCGGCAACAGTGTTTATATACTTAATAGCGACCTAAGAAAGCATCGACCAAATATAAGCAACAAATCATTTTGCTGTTGTAACCTAGTTTAGCCTAGAAATTTCGCACTAATTAATACAGAACCTTAAATTTATTCTAAAGTTCAACAGCGTCTTGAATACAAAGCCACAATTCTTTTAAATTGTGTCAAAGATCAAACAAAATTATAATAATTCGGATCATCTACATATGTGATATATAAACAAGTGTGACCGATTACGGCGAATCAAGCATATAAATATTCCTATAGTTACCGAGTGAATCATTTAACATTAAAGAAGTTAAAAAAATACACTCAAATGTTCGTTTTAAGAAGAAATAGTGTGGTTCGTAAAAAAAAGAGAGAAAGAAGTTTAAGATTCTTTGGATATTTCTAGGAAGAGAGTTAAGAATGTCCAAGGATAAGTACAACAATATTGCGTTGAAAGAGACTTGGCGAGTTCAAAAAAGTAAAAACATCTTTACAGAACAAAATGGCATTATTTGAGAATAGAGTTTGTCCATTTCTTTTTAATCAGGTTTAATAAATCAAAAAGCTGCTCATGCTGAGCATATTGTCGCTCTTAGCTGAGACCAAAGTTGTCACTCTTCTCTAGTTAACCTAGGCTACATGTTAATTTATGCTATTTCTGCTCTTTAATTCTAATTTATGACCTGAAAGATCAAAGCAAACTTTCAGATTCACAGGCACTACATGTTTTTGAGAATTTATGTTTTTCTGATAATATCAATAAATCTAAAGAGCTCTAAGAGTTAGCTGCAGCGTTTGTGCTTTTTTATTTTATATTGAGAGCAGTATACATAAAATATTCTCTATATATTAATAGTTGACAGCCGTGAAAAGTTTATTTATTCCAAATTCAGCCTTTGATTGCTTTGTCAGAAAGGAATATTTTTAATAACTGTAAGATAAATACTTAGTATTACAATCTCCAAATCAAATTCCGATTAAATCTTTTATCTTAATTGATATTGGAGTGGCGTTGCGACCATGGCCGAGTGCGTTTTAGAGTGTGTGGATCACTCGATGCCAATGCGAGCCCAGGTTCGAACCCCAGCTGAAACAATAAAACATGTTATCAAATAAAATTAATTTTTCTAATCGGTAGTCACCCAAAATAATATATTCAAGATTATGCCATGCGCATGTCAGCCTACGTCATGATCGACACATTGTCAAAATCAGCTGTTTTTCACTGAGCAAAACATAAACAAACAGAACTGTAACTGAAAAATAAATAGCACAGAACTATTTCGCACTATATTTTGTCTCTTCCTTGCACTAACAGAAAATCAGTGAGAAGAAAGTTGGTTTTACTATCTACGTCACAAAAGACCTAACGTCTTGCGCAGAACAAGCCTCTGTTGGCGTTATCTGATTTCTATTAGTCCTTACATCCTTAGAGAGTAAATAATGCCATGTAAAGCTTCTTGAGAACATGGACATTAGCCGTTTGGAGTCCGCATAAAACTGGTAGGTCCAGTTCTCGATTAACTGTGTATAAGACGCACGACATAATTTGATCATAAGAAGTTCGGTCAAAGTCCTTTCAAGGGTTGAAAAGGCCAGTTTATTATTATATTATTATTATTATTAATCATGAGGTAATTTTCAATGATTTTTGTGTACAACTCGGGCACTAGCTCGGCCATGACTTGATGAGTTTTTGTTTTTAATTGCCCACGAGTTTGAGGTTCATTAACGTAAACAGGATCTTTTTCGTAGTCCCACAAAAAATACGCCCACAATGGTCAAATCGAAGTCTCGGAGTCGTCCTGTAAATTTTTGTTGCAACAAAGCTCTAATTAGTGCTGTTGTGTGGCTAGTGGCTCCTTTTAGTTGAATCCACATATCGTCCAGATCCATATTTTCAATTTCTGACCAAAACAAAAATCGGTTAACAAACAGTCATAGCGCTTAGAATTTACTGTAACGGCTGCTTGTTGATCGTTTTCAAAAATATATGGACTAATGACACCACCAGACCTAAATGTACACCAGACTTTTTCCGGATGCAATGGTTTCTCCACCTATTTACTTAGCGCGAAATGTGGCTCATAGCTGAAGAAAATCTTCGAAAAATCAGCATGCTTGTTGTTCCAGCACCCGATCGGCGTATACTCTGCGCTGTCCATGGTCGGCAGACTTCTATTCTTGTGTGAGTTGGGCTTTGTATGGATGAACACGCAACTCCAAATGCAGAATACGCCATAAAGAGCCGTAAGACAATCCCAATTGCTGACCGCGCCGTGCAATTGACAAACTTGGATCTTCAGCCACACTTTCTCTAACAGCAGGGATATATTCGGTGGATCATACATAACGATGATACACATAATCTGTGACCGATTTTCATGTATCGGAAATTCTTCGCTCAGTAGTAGACGATAATCGTCTCGTAAAGCACGATACGTGTGCACGGCATAATCACCATTTTTGTGGAACAATTTAACAATTTTAGCGACTTATTCGGTTAACGTCTACACAAAAACCAGTTTGGATGACATGAAAATTTGACAGCTGCCAAATGCCAGGGCTGCACTTTCCGAAAGCCGAAATGGATAACAATCTATTAGCTCGAATCCTCTTTGCTACCAAAGTCATCTTTGTTAGCATGAAACTGTCATATTTTTAAGTACTTTAGGATTTTCTACTGGATTTCTGCATAATTGCAGTACGACGTGGAACAGGCAAGAACAATATATTCAGTAAAAGTTATACTTTTTTGAAGAGTTGTTTTTTTTTTTTAATTTAAGGGTCGTCGTTCGTCTCAAGATTTGCATCAGCTGGATGAAAGTTTTTATTCCCCAGACACATTCTAAAGTATTGTGACTCTAGCCACAATTTCTATCCACTACTTCTATTCAATTCTATTTCACACTATACTTCAGACTAACTTAGAAGATGTCAGTTCGGGTTGTTATATGGTACGTATCCTGCGTCCACTACTTTGCAATTCCTTAAAGGTAAGAAAATATTAAAATTCAATTTCATTCCGCTAGCACTAGACAACTTTAATCCCTTGCGAGCACAACTCAAACCGAATCAACAAAAAAAAAAAAAAAAAGAAAAGTCCTTTGCCTTTAGTATTAAAACAATTTACATTTTTTAATATATAAATCTGAAAACAAACCCGATAACAAAAATATAAAATTATAAGTTACTTTTCACTTTACCTCTCTGGAAGATTCTGAAGTGCAACCTGTGGTTGAAAATTTTTAAAAAATTTCACAACCATCGAAAGAACATGTGCATAGTTTTGGATATAGAATTCAATATCCAATTAATTGGTTGATTTTCACAGAGAGTGGAGTAGGTCGAATGCCAAAACCTTGGAATCATCTCATTCAAATAAGCAGAGCTTTAAAATTTAAAAACTTCTTCAAAGTTAAAGTTTTTAATAATCTTTCCAAAAAGGATAAATATAAGCAGCAAGCCAAATTGGCTTCGTTATCCATGAGCTATGAACGCATTTAATTTTTTTTCTTTTTTATATCCTGATAATTCGTTTTAGATATGCTCCCAATGTGTGCGACTGCTAATAGCCAAAGATGGCGAGCTTTTGCTTGTTGGCTGGCTGACTTCTAGCGGCACTCACTGACAAGGATGTGGATTGGGATGCAAATGACGATGATATCCTTTTTTATGCAAATATAATAATTCGTTATAAACTGTTCAATAAAAGCAAACAGCAGAGATCCCACAAACAGAAAAACACACAAGCTCACACACGCAACCAAACACTTATAATGGAGTCAGCGCCCACCGATGCTCCCGGCAGTTTTCGTTTTTGTCTTCCATTCTCTGCAACTGCCGCTGCTGCTTCACTCTTCCAAAGTCCTAGCGTGAATTCCGTATTCCGAAGGTGACTGCGGATTCGCTCTTCCGAAAGAGAATTTTTAATGGGGCTCAGTTTCGTTGTGCTTCCGTTATGAATGACTTAAATGTACGAGTGAATGAAAGGAATTTTGAAATCTCCAACTTTCGATATGAATGCTAGATAAGCTCGAAGCCGCACACAGCGATTCCTGCTCATCTACCGCCACCAACACCTACGGTGATCCTGCCATTTCCACTCTCTGCGATTTTGAATGTTGATTAAATCACTTCCATTGCCAGTTAAGTGGGTGTTCTTCAACCCGAATTAGTGTGTTGCTCACAACTGACCCCCAAGTGGCCAATCATGGGTCTTGAGTATGAAGTTGCTCGGTAGCAAAGTTCAATGATTCTGTTTAATTTACTGCTGGTAAGAGTTGTATTTATTTTTATTTTCAGTTTTTTGAATATTTTCCAAAATGATTGTTGGTTTGAGCTTTCCTGGTATACAATTTGACTAGCTCTTTGGCATTTAAATGCATTAAATATGCTAACATACTTACTTGATATGTAGATGTGTGTGTGTGTAGTGCATATGAACGATGACTACCCAGTTGTGTCAGAAAGTATTTCATGCTTCATTATTTCTGCATTATTTTTCTTCTGACACATTACTCATGACACAAGCATTACTTTTTTAAAGTTTAGGAAGTACATTTTGTTACTTCTCTTCTATATTCTCTCTACCGTGATTTCTATTCACGAGGATTTACATGACTTTTAGCCTTACTCAGAAATATGTAGATGGTGTGGGAGAGAAACATCTGTGTCAATGAACAATAATAGCTTAAGTCGGATTTCAATGTTTTGAGAAATCTAACTTCCAAGGTTCTATAACAACTTCATTGGTTTTAGTGTCATAACGTTGGTTTGGTTCACGCTAGAAGCCACAGATTTTGTGTGTATGTGGAGATATATTTAGGGAATGTGGCAATATAAATAATTCAGTTCTGACTTAAGTCGACTTAAGCGATTATTGCTTGAGAACACAGCATTATATTATATTAACCAAACTTACTTACTTACTTTTCAATTTCAAAATTTTTACGTGCATGGTTGTCATAACATTAAAAAATGATTTGAATGATAACTCGATAACGATTTGCAATGCTTACCACTTTACAGACACCTTACTTGGGAATGTACATTACGTTGGTATCACATTCATAATGTAGAAATGATGCAACAACCTTACAAACAGCACAACTGGGTTGTGGGATTTTTAATAATTTTTCATGCAATTTTTCTGACAACTTCAATAATTTCATGCAAAAATAGAGAGTATTGCTCGGTTCTCGAAAAAATCAAATATGACAAAGCTTTTATTTTGATTAAAGATGCCAAAAAGCAGAAAGAATTAATCAGAACACAACTTAAGTAAAGGGCCATCGAAAGTATCATTACTTACTATCTACCAGTATCCTTACTAGAGAATGTACAGTATAGTGCTTTTCTAAGTTACAACAACTGTAATGCTGAAAATATGCATCGCTTGGTAAGGTCCTTATATACGGCACTACTGGGTATTTTTTGGTGACCTTTTCAATATTTATGCTGTTCCACTTGATTTGAGTTGTTTCCAAATATACACAAAAAAGAAATAATTTAGAAAATTTAAAGGAAAACTTTATGTTTTCTCTAACGCAAGAGGGTTCGAAAAATATTGTAATGCAAATAATTGTGACACACAAGAAGAATATTAGAAGAGTTGTGGGTACATGCAAGTCAATATATTTTGCACACACACACATACAGGAACAGCGCAATCCGGTAGGAAAAACCATCCTTCTATAATGCATTATACCCAGTGGCGGATCTAGGATTCGCCAAAGGGGGGGAGGGTGAAACTACACTTTTGTCTGGCAAGGGAGGGGCTGAAACGTGTTATTGGACTTTTTTAATTTTTTTTCCCATACAAAAAATTTTCCAAGCGGGGGCTAAATCCCTTTCAACCCGTATGTAGATCCGCCACTGATTTTACCCTACTTACTTTTTATCCGTGGGGCATGCAAACGTCTATTACGATTCCCCATTACTTTTACAAAAGCTTGGCCGCATCTAGTAAGCTTCATTTTGTAAAGTATGAAAAGCATCATACGTACTTACGTATTCCTTAACTAAAATAAAGTGCAGTGAATGTACTCCCGACGGTCAGATTCGTTCGGGTTTCCATACTGATGCACTTTATTTTTTTATAATAAACTGCATCAATAATCAATTTGATAACCTGAATGTATGAAATATCAAATTGATTAATTGATAAACTGGATGTATGAAGGAAAACTATAAATAAGGAAAGGAAAATATAATCTATTTAAACCTTCCCCACTATGGAAACGTAAGCGTTTTCACTTAAAAAATAAGATGAGCTTAAGGCGACAGATCAAACAGAATTAGAAGATCAGAAAAGTAAATCAAGATGGTAGATCACTCATTATAAAATAAGTAATTAAATTAAAACAATGACAATATAAAATATTTGATGTTGCCAAAAAACATTTTCATCTAGAAAAAAAACCAAAAGTTTAATTTAATGTCATTATATTTTTATGCAACTCATCACAAGCGATCAGCAGGTGTTTGTTTTATAATCGTATTTTTTTGTTTTTTTGCTAAACTTCATCTATTTGAAACAGTCGCTTTAAAACCGTTATGTCGTCATGCAGCTTCATGCCTCTTACTTTACGAAATAAAGTTCATATGAAAATAATCACACGAAGAGACGTTCGACTTAAGCGCGTATTCTTTTTGCATTTGAAATCGTAAGTGAAGATGTAAGGTGCTCCAAATCTAACAAACAACATACTTACTTTCATATAATTCTATATTCACTATCAGTAGCTAAAGGAAAACATGAATTATTTAGTTAGCACCTTACGATTTTTCCCACTGTGAAAGTTTAGTCAGTATACCATAGTGGGGACTCTGATATTATTTGGAGGTACGGACTTCCACTCGTCTATAAAATATTCCCTCCTGTCTTCTTTAAAAAAAACACACAAATTCATCTAACAGGTGGTTAAAGAGCGGGAAGAGGTGGACGATCAAGAATAATCGGGGTATTTTGTCTAAATTTTGCATTAAAAAGATAGGAAGTAAGATATGCAGTTACTTTCTGAAGGCAGTTGAGAAATTTCTTCTTTTTTTTAAACTAGGTATTATAAACCTAAGTATATGTAATTGTAATGAACGGCGGTAAAACTGCGTTTTACACCAAACCACAAGTTAAACATAACTGTATAGATATGATTTAGTTCTTACAATCTTCTATGATATTGGTCTTTTTGCTTTCAAAATTAAACTCTTAGGGATAGAAAATAGTATATTTGAATAAAAAATGACTTCATTTACCAATACTATTGGTATCTGGCTATTTTATATAAATATTTTAACTCCACGATAAATTTCGAAAAATCTTTAAATTTCCAAATTGATTCTAGTCCTTCTTTGAGGTAACTTAAACATGCTTTACGTGTCGATGAACAAAGTGTTCTTCTTAAATTTCTCATTCATCTTCAGAGAAATATAAAAAGCTTGTGTTTAATGTTTTTTTTTCTTTTGGTTTTTCTTTTCTACACGTTCTCATCCACACATCCTGCAATTTTATTTTACTTTAAAATGGCGATTTGATGTGAACAAAATAATATCTGTGCTTACAGATGCATTTGTCTTGTTTCGTGTTTGTATGTGTTGAAGTGTGCTTGTGTGTGTTTGTTGAAAAGGACGTTTCACATAGAACAGAAAGAAAAAAAAAGTGCAGAAAATTGAAGCGTTGCTTTGATTTTATCACACATGTTCGAAGAAAAACAACCAGTAAGCAAGATCGAACAATTCTATAGAATGCCACAACATCGAAGGAACGCTAAATATAGGTCAGAATAGGGCAGGACATGGCAGGATGCGATGGTCAATCCGTCCCAATTCGCACATTCAATCCAATTTAAAAACAATGCTAGACGTGCGAATTGTTCGCATACGTAGAGTAGATAGTTTGTGCATGCTTGTGTATGTGTTTAGAAAACATTGTATTTGTCTTGCAGCGTGCAAAAAACAAAACGCTCTGACAGCTGCAAGAAAATAAAAATCTTTTTCTCACCAAATAATTTTCTTTTCTTTTTCTTGCTCGGCTCAAAAGAAAACTTTAATGTTGTAGCTGTGAGTTTTCTTTAATTTGGTCACATTGCGTATTCAAGTTTGACGTAAGAGCTTCTTCACCTTTATGCGAGCATTTGCAACAACTTTAAGTATATCCGACAACAACTGCGTACGTAAAACCCACACAAAATCCAGCTGATGCTACCGCTCATCCTTCACAACCTATTTGTAATGCTTTTAAGGAGGCTCAAAGTTAACAAACACAAATAAACAAATAAACAGACAACGAACGAACAAACGAAAGAACGAACAAACAAACATGAAGAAAAGCTCTCGAATTGACTTTTTGACATCGCACAAAAAGAAGTACATGAAGAAGAGCAAGCAAAATAAGCCAAGAACAAAGCAGCTCAACACAATTACTCGTCACAGGATTAAACGCCGGCAGCTATGCTACAAAAGCCTGACTAAAGCGCAGCCGCTCGCAGCGCTTAATAGCGACAAAAGCCGAGCATTTAAGAGGACAGAAAAAACATCGACTTTTTGCAGCAACGAAGCATACTTAATGCTCCAGCGTCAATTATTGTCAAAAACAGACACTATATAATTTTATTATTATTCTTCTCTTTTTTTACTTCTTACCGTCGTCTTCAACTTCTTATTTTAGTTTTGTTAACACACAATTGCCCAGCATACTTTCAGGGGCCAAATAAATAAAGTCTCAACCTGTCTAAAAGCTCAAAATCTTTTCAATGTGAAAAACAAACAAGCCGCCAGTCTTCGGAGTAACCTTCGGAGGAGCTCTCTCAACAAACGCCTCCATAGTTATGCTAAACAGGTTTACTCGGTATCAGTGCAAAATTTGCAAAAATGCTTTTCGCCTGTGGGCTAAACTTAAATTTTGGAAACAACGCCCAGTTTGCAGTAATTAAGCCAAAATAAAGGTATTAAGCGTAATGATTTTAACGCCCTTAGGGCTGCAGACTTCAACAGCCCAGCAGTGAAGAGTGCGTGTCCTTGTCCGAAATCCAGAACAAAGTAGCAAAATAAGACATTGACTTGCGGTTGATAGCTAGAAGAAGGTCACACACACAAGCAAACAAGCAAATAGTAAAGGAAAGTGATGCGTTTTTATTGCCAACAACGTTTGTTGCATTAATGGTCCTTTCATTCTCCTCTTTTCCTCTCATTCCTGCTCTTAATTGCAATAACAAGAAAATCCGGCAGTAAAGATTTAATCGCGCTTGTTTGGCTAAAGGAAATAAATGAGCAAAATTTAATAGCTTAGCCATGGAGTGGGAGGAAGGGGCGGGAAGTCGTGGGAGAACTGATTTAGCAAAAATAGTTAACGACTTCGAAAATCCAAAATAAAGGGTGATTTTTTTGAGGTTATGATTTTCATGCATTAGTATTTGACAGATCACGTGGGATTTCAGACATGGTGTCAAAGAGAAAGATGCTCAGTATGCTTTGACATTTCATCATGAATAGACTTACTAACGAGCAACGCTTGCAAATCATTGAATTTTATTACCAAAATCAGTGTTCGGTTCGAAATGTGTTTCGCGCTTTACGTCCGATTTATGGTCTACATAATCGACCAAGTGAGCAAACAATTAATGCGATTGTGACCAAGTTTCGCACTCAGTTTACTTTATTGGACATTAAACCAACCACACGAATGCGTACAGTGCGTACAGAAGAGAATATTGCGTCTGTTTCTGAGAGTGTTGCTGAAGACCGTGAAATGTCGATTCGTCGCCGTTCGCAGCAATTGGGTTTGTGTTATTCGACCACATGGAAGGTTTTACGCAAAGATCTTGGTGTAAAACCGTATAAAATACAGCTCGTGCAAGAACTGAAGCCGAACGATCTGCCACAACGTCGAATTTTCAGTGAATGGGCCCTAGAAAAGTTGGCAGAAAATCCGCTTTTTTATCGACAAATTTTGTTCAGCGATGAGGCTCATTTCTGGTTGAATGGCTACGTAAATAAGCAAAATTGCCGCATTTGGAGTGAAGAGCAACCAGAAGCCGTTCAAGAACTGGCCATGCATCCCGAAAAATGCACTGTTTGGTGTGGTTTGTACGCTGGTGGAATCATTGGACCGTATTTTTTCAAAGATGCTGTTGGACGCAACGTTACGGTGAATGGTGATCGCTATCGTTCGATGCTAACAAACTTTTTGTTGCCAAAAATGGAAGAACTGAACTTGGTTGACATGTGGTTTCAACAAAATGGCGCTACATGCCACACATCTCGCGATTCTATGGCCATTTTGAGGGAAAACTTCGGAGAACAATTAATCTCAAGAAATGGACCGGTAAGTTGGCCACCAAGATCATGCGATTTGACGCCTTTAGACTATTTTTTGTGGGGCTACGTCAAGTCTAAAGTCTACAGAAATAAGCCAGCAACTATTCCAGCCTTGGAAGACAACATTTCCGAAGAAATTCGGGCTATTCCGGCCGAAATGCTCGAAAAAGTTGCCCAAAATTGGACTTTCCGAATGGACCACCTAAGACGCAGCCGCGGTCAACATTTAAATGAAATTATCTTCAAAAAGTAAATGTCATGGACCAATCTAACGTTTCAAATAAAGAACCGATGAGATTTTGCAAATTTTATGCGTTTTTTTTAAAAAAAAAGTTATCAGGCACTTAAAAAATCACTCTTTACAAGCCAGCAACATCTAATTTGCCTGTTGAAATAGTTGAATTTCATCAAAATCAAATTAGCAGCTCAACAGGCAGAATTCGCATAAAGCTCTGTCTCTCTCATATACACAGTAAATCGTACTAAGTGGTAAAAGATTTAGCACGAGACATCCAACGTCTGCATACAATTTTCTAATTTATTTGCTTAGACATGTTCACTTGAACACTGATGACATCTACCTTACACAGTAAGCGGTCATCGGAGTAGGAAGGCTACTTACGACGCACAAGAATGCAGAGAATACTCGAAATTGAACGGAATTATCTTCTGCGCGAAGAACACAACGAAAACGATACAAACGCAAGGAAATGACTTTCGATTTGTTTATTTGTTCGTTTTGACGTAACGAAGTTACGTTGTATCGCTCAGGTTTCCAAAAAAGTTTAAAAATTAATTTTTTAAAAGTTAATCGCTGAGTATAAGAGCTATGATTAAAAAAATGGTATGACCGTAAAGGTTCATTCTTTGACTTGATTATAAAAACAAAAATTCAAAACATCATCGGGTCGCAGGGGGAACTGTTTAAGCAACACAACTGAACATTTGTTACATGGAATTATTACTAGCTGAGTATTAATGCTAGGATTAAAAATACGATACGGCAATAAAGGCGTACTGCAAGCCCTCACAACAATATTAGACAAAAAATTTCTTTCATCATGGGGACGCTGAGAGAGCCGCTCAAAGATCGATAACGCAACATTAATGCAGCGGCGTTGCATTGAATTTTTACTCAATGAGTATATAACCTACGATTCCGGCGTCGTCAGGTCGTGAA
This sequence comes from Pherbina coryleti, assembly GCA_943735915.1. Lineage (NCBI taxonomy): Eukaryota > Metazoa > Arthropoda > Insecta > Diptera > Sciomyzidae > Pherbina > Pherbina coryleti. The sequence continues at coordinate 1,757,738 of OX030951.1, forward strand.
TATAGCAGCTTATGCAACAGAAATGTAAAATCGTTGCATGGAATTATTACTCACTCAGTAGGAATGCTACGGTAAATTTTGTTTTACGACAGCATGGATCTGTTATTACGCTTCACAACTAAATTACAAAAAAAATTCTTGTTGTCATAATTTCAGGGATGCAATCACATAATGCAGTAAAACTGCTACAGCCTCGAAAAAACGTTGCATGGATTTTTAACTCTGTGACTACTGGTGTAACGGTAAATTTTCGGGAACGAAAACGAAGGTGAGGTTTTCGGGCATATGACAAAAATAAAAAAATAAATTCACGGCGTGTCAAAGACCCTCAGGGAAAAGCCTAATGTGACGCATATGCATCACTTTTGCTGGATTAATTGAAATTAGAGCACAACCAATGGGGAAGCAAGAAAAAAAGCTAAAAGAAAAGCACCAACTTCAAATCCAACAACAGCTCCAACTCCAACACCAACACCAACACCAACACCAACACCAACACCAACACCAACACCAACACCAACACCAACACCAACACCAACACCAACACCAACACCAACACCAACACCAACACCAACACCAACACTAACACTAACACCAACACCAACACCAACACCAACACCAACACCAACACCAACACCAACACCAACACCAACACCAACACCAACACCAACACCAACATCAACACCAACACCAACACCAATACCAACACCAACATCAACATCAACATCAACATCAACATCAACATCAACATCAACATCAACATCAACATCAACATCAACATCAACATCAACATCAACATCAACATCAACATCAACATCAACATCAACATCATCAACATCAACATCAACATCAACATCAACATCAACATCAACATCAACATCAACATCAACATCAACATCAACATCAACATCAACATCAACATCAACATCAACATCAACATCAACATCAACATCAACATCAACATCAACATCAACATCAACATCAACATCAACATCAACATCAACATCAACATCAACATCAACATCAACATCAACATCAACATCAACATCAACATCAACATCAACATCAACATTGGACGCCGACTCCGAACGGCGATGAACGGAATGTTCTCGTTCTCAAGAAGCCTTACATGGCATTTTGATTACTCTCTGAGGTTTGCCATTGTCTGCAGAGAGGTGGCGGCCGTACAGAAAAATTATTTTAATTCAAATAATTTTCTGTCGCTGCTCGGGTTCGAACCTGGGTCTCCAAGTTCGTTGACATAGCTGCCACGCACGTTAACCAACTACGCCACGAACGCCACAACTACGCCACTTTACTACCATCTAACAAACTATAAATTAGACCGGAACGAAAATAAAATTTTCCGTTCGGTTCTCAAAACGTTCGGTTCTCATGGGAACTGTTTGATTCTCTTGAAGCTGTTTTTTTGATTAAAAAAGAAAGATTTTTACATACAACTTTCATTTTCACAGGACGTATACCCATCCCCATTTGACAAAGAGATAAAAGTTCACTTTTAACTCGGGATAAGTCCCGGGAAGTTTCTTTTTTAAAATTATTATTAAATTATTATTTAAATTGATGAAAAACTGGTAAAAACAAAAAGAATACACGGGAGAAAAAATTAAGCATTCTATGGTTGAAAAATTTTTCCAATTCAAGCACTATTTTGCTAGAATTAAGCAAATTTAAGATATTTAGAAAAAAATGCTTAGTTCAAGAAACATTTCATTAAAACTCAAGAATATTTTTTCTATATTCAAAACTAATATTTGCTTGAAGTGAGAAAAATTTGCTTGATTGAAAACTAAAATAATTTACATAACTTGAGAAATTGATTTTCCTCGAATTGAGAATAGTTTGCTTGATTCAAGTAAACAATTTTCTTAACACTAGAATGTTTTGCTTGATATTAGAAACTTAGTTTTCTTATTTTAATGAAAATACTTCCGCAAAGATGTAGGATCCAGGATAATCGATTATAAAAAACTACTCGAATATACTTAATGTATCTAGTAGAAGCTTACATATATCCAAGTAAAGTAACAGATAAGATACTGCGCCTTCGAACCATGCCATAGTTTGTCAATCCGCACCATCTTAAACATGTTTTCATGTAAACATGTTGTGAATTATAAGCACGCCGATATGATTGGAAATGAGAAGAATTAGCTTGATTCAAGTGAACAATTTTCTGAAAACTAAAATAATTCTCTGCGATTGCTTACATTAAGAAAATATTTTCTTGATTCAAGTCTTGTTCCAAGTTCTAGAATCAAGTATTTTATTCTTATTTCAATCATTCAGCAAGATGATCCATCTTGTTCATATCAAAATTCACATTCAAAATTTCATTTATTTTACTCAATTTTAGAAATAAATGCTCATTATAAATTTATTTTTCACAATTTTAGTGTTTATGGCTTGATTTGAACAAATAAGGCTTAATTTTAAATTTTCTTTGATCAAGCAAAATATTTGCTTAATGTAAGAATATTATTTCTCTCCGTGTAGAGGGGAAAATTGATCATAACGTATTTTTTAAAAGCTCAACAGATTTAATTTTTGGGGTCAATACTGTAGTAATCCTAATAATTTTATAAATCGAAAACAAATTTTGAGCTTTAGACCAAGAATGATGACAACAAGACAACATGAAGACAAAGAAGGCAACAACCCAAAACAACAACAACTGCTCTGTATAGAGCAAATCATACAGCTTGACTATACAGACTGTTTCGTTGGCCGCTACACTAACTCATCAGTAGTCTTGCATGACTTTTCAAATATTAAGATTAAAATTTTATAAATCTTTATTGACATTTGCTTTAACATTCCTTTCATTTTATCAAATTTGGATTCCGTCTTAGATGCGGAATTTAGATACGGAAGATAGATAATTGTTTAGATACGAAATGTTGAAAACAACACGGTGGAAGTTAACACTGACCCACATTAATTATTTTCATTATTTATTAAGTTCACTATTTTAGCTGACTTAAAATTTATTAATTACTGCTCGGTATTGTCATTTTTTTTTACTGTTAATATAAAAAAAACTAAAAATTTAACCGCTGCCCTCTAAGTTCTATACCAACCCATACTTCTTCCATCGGGCTATCTCTAATGCCGCAGCACAAGCATTGTACGAAGTGTAAAGTGCTTATTTATTATATGCATACAAAATATGTAGATGCAATAAGTAGATACAAAATATGTATCTACAAAATATGTATCTACTCCGAATCATTCGCAAAACTGTCACTTTTCACTTAGCCTCTGTTTCCTGCAATAAAATGCTTTACTGTTAACGAACTAAACTAGATCTCGACTAGTTTATATATTTCTGTGTAAATGTAAAAATTTTTATGCTTTGTCGTTAAGCGAACTGTTTTTTTTATTCGCATCTTTATTATGCACGATAATTTTGAGCAGTCAAAAATTATTGTCATCGGCCAAGATTGCGGGCGTGTCATATCAACGCTTGCAAGCTTAAATATCTCTAGTATTAATAATAAAATATTTCCTTTTTTCTTTATAGCAACGCACTGGAGTGGCCATAAATGGAGAGCCAAGTCATGATTATGTTTGTTCTTGATATTCTTTATAGTCTGCGAATGCTGCTAAAAGCTGCCTGCTTTCGTGGCGAGGATTGTGAAAATTTTAAAGATTTCATTGGTTTGGCTGTGAAAAATTCGAAACAAAAACATATCAAATAGATAGTGCCCCAATGTAGGAATGAGAGCCCGAATGGCTCAAAAGTTTACAACAGAATATATCTCACTCAAAATACTTTTGCATTCACACTCACTTGATCGTTTGTCTCTTGCGTTTTTTATTAGCTATATAAATAAAATCGTTTTACACAAATCCTTAAAAAAATTCACATCAAATCGAATCGAAGTAAATGTAACGCTCCTACCTCGGCAATAAGGATATCCTTAAAATATAATAAAGAAGTGGCACAAAAGAAAATGAGCGCAAATTAAACGAAAATGAAAACTCGCAATTAAATCTTTTGTCTATAACTTTACAGCCGAGCGATTGTTGTGTAAAATTATTCGAATTCAGTTTGCACAGTTTTGGAAGGAAACAAAGATTAACGTCAGCCAACAATGGAACTGACATAAACAACAACAACAATAACAAAAAATAAACAATACGCGCCATGAAAAGATTTACAATAAAAACGGCCAAAGGATAATGACAATAAACCACAAGAAAGAATGACTTAAGCTGCAGTGAAAATGAATATAAAAAGATATAAAAATCAAACCCAAATAAAAAATCTTGTGACCACATTCAAGTACGGAACAGACCATAAATGCACGTTCCTTCCGCTCATTCCATGTATTTAATTTTATATCTGTACGTTCGCGAATTCGCCTGATGCCGCAAGCAAAATACTTGAGGCCATAAAAGGACTTAATGGTCGCAAAGTAAGAAAAGCAAGCGTCATGCTGCATTTACCTTTTCCACCATTGAAGTTGAATTCACAACAATGACAACGACAATGTTGGGCAATGCTTCAAATGGTCTTTAACTCAAGTCAATTTCAGGCTGAAATCCTGCATTAGACCCTTTGTACACATCATTAGTATATTTTAAATACTATATAACTATTTGTCCCACATTTTCAAGTTAAAGTGTTTTATTAAAAAGCATTCAACATTGGTTTAATTAGAAATTCCTATAGCTGCTTGTTTGTTCTGAAATTTCTTCTGGAGAAATTCTTAAAGAAAGAAGTTGCTTACTGGAGTCAAAATGATACTTTATCTTAAACTGGTTAAGATTTTATTCCATCCTGTTGAATAGGTTTGACCTCAGAAGATGTTGTTCTCTCAACTATGTGATGCCTGCTTAACATCAAGAGGACAAAATACGAACATAGAGACTCTTATCAAAGTGAGATCACATGCTTTTTAAAGCCAGTTCAATGAAAAACTTCGTCAATCGTGGGATAGGTTGAAATTGCGGTAGCGACTATGGTCCCACTTTTTTATTTTTCCATGTTTCTGATCGAGATTAAAATTAACACATCAGTATAAATAACTTTCAAGTTATGGTTGCTGGTGCAAGTTTGTGGAGAGGATGACTTCAAAAAATAATCTTGTTATGGTCTGGCATATCTGCTTTTTTATGTCCATTGATAGCTTATGTGGGAATGAATGTCACAAACCAAGAGTCAAATGTCCCAAAAAACAACTTCATTCTAATCTAAATATATCATTTATAATCTGTATTAATCAATACCCACTGATATGAAAAGAGCTGTACCAGATACGAAATCCATCAATCAAGTTGTTTTTGAGAAATTTGAATCACAACGAAGAGACTCTCAATAAAACTTGCCTGAATGACGGCGTTAACATTTTTGTATAATTAAAATTGTAGAAAGTTACTTCAGAAATATTTTTAAGAATTTCTTCTTTTTCATAATTTTTAGTTTAAATGACATTCAAAACCCTAAAGAGACCTCCAATGAGATTTTGTTATTTGAAGAACCTCCAAATTTTTTTATAAGAACTGTTTTTGTTGAAGAAATCATAAAGTTTTTTTGCAATAATCTATTCAGTATGAACAATTGTTAAAAAAATGTACCCATGATATTTGATAATATTTCATAAAACGAGGACGGGTCATTAGCTTACAGGCAAAACTATTGTTTTCTAATCATGAAATGTTACTTGAATAAACTTTCTTACATGCATCATAGGTCTAGCTCTAAAAGTATTAATACTTGTTGCGCAAAAGCCCATAATGCCCCATTTAAACTTTCAGTGTATTAAGAAAAATCTAAGATATGCTGAACTATATCTTTGTTCAGCAAAGAAAGTCAACACGACGTATAGTGGTTGAAAGTGGGAAATAAATATCAAAATTTATGAACTCTTTTAATGTATTCTTTTTACGTTGTTTTAGAATTAAAAATAAACATGATTCCAAAATATTTTGGAGAAAAAATTCACAGGTTGTTTGTGCAAACGGTCAATTAATGTCGAAGTCAATTAATGTAAAAACTCTTGAATAATGCCAAAACTTTACAATTTTCAAGAGTCATTGCACATATACGAGGAAAAATATTGTTCTCTGGTTTTTTTTTATTCTACTAAAAGCTAAAAAAATTATTTTTTGTTTTAATTTTTATGATAAATTCTTTATGCAAGTCGAAATGATATTAATTTTAAGCAGAATATTAGCACATCGCAGCACTTCTATTTCTAATATGAAATAATTTTTATCGATCTTTAACTTAAATGTTTCAAATAACAAAAATGTGCTCATTGGAAAGCTTTTCACAACATATGGCTAAAACTAAATGCGTTTTAAATATTTTTTTCAGTCGTAACACTAAGTACTTTAACAATTTTACTAAGTATAATTTTAGGCGAAATATACCAAAATGTAAATAAAAATATATCACAAAATTATTGTTTACCTCTTTGCTATAACTCACCTTTCAAGTAGGTACAGAAAAACTTACGAAATTAAAGAGTGAAGTCACTTAATTTTTTTTCTATAAAAAAATTTTTAAAAATAACGTTTTTATAAAAACCAAACAAATAATATCTTTAAATAAATTAAACCGCTAAATACAGCCGTTTGAAGATGATATTTAAAAAATCACGTGCACTGAAACGATTTTTGTGGAAGGTAGGCGTGGCATAAAATAGGTTTTTTTTTATTTTTCATATATTTAAGAGCTTTGGGGGAGGACTGGTTTTCATAGGGGCTCAAAAGGAAAAAAATAAAAACAGCGTTTTAAATTTTTTTTTTGTCATATCTTTAAAACAAACTACGTCACGAACTAGCTTCAAACATGCTATCTTTGAATATTTTAGCTCCTTAAACCAATAAATGTATTATTCCTCTTTCTCTATCTATTCAATCTTCTCTACCTTCCCAAATCTGTACTCTATTTTCAGTTACCATGTCATATAGTAAATATATTATATTAAGTACCTTAAATTAATGTAAACTTATATCATAGTGTGCTTTATATATGGCATTTTCTTTTGTGAATTTTTCATAAAATTTGTCTAAAGTTATTATAAATTTGAAGCCAATATTATTTTTTATTTTAATTTTAATAATTTATTTCTATTTATTCAACAATGTTAATCACTACGTAGTACTATAAAAGACTTTGTCTTATTGTACACCAATAAACTTTAATAATAATAATAATAATATGGGAGGTAGGAGTAGGGCTGATTTGAAAATATTTTGTATGTGATCGCATATAGTTAATTTCAACTCATGTGTCAAATTTTATTGACCTAGGACGAATCCTTCTATTTATTGACACTTTTTGTGTCGAACTCCTCAACCACTGTGCGACGTCCTCTCTCAAAAACGTGCCATGGTTACTCTATTACATTAAAAAACTCCTGTACTATTAGAATTGTTTGCAAGTAAAATTCAAAAATGTCTGTTAAAAATAAGCGAATGATTCGCCTCAGAAACACTGTAGCTCTTGCCTACTCAGAGGCTCTTGGCATTCTGCGAATCGATCCAACAGAATTATCTGGAATTATCAAAACAGTCAAGTGCCTGGTGCTAATTGGCCATTTGTGTGGGAGAAAAAGGTTATTTAAGTTGTTTGGTGGATTATGACATTCCCCAAGGATTATGACATAAAAAGTTAACTCAGTTCAAAGTTTTGGAATTTTGCTCAAAATTTTCCATTACAGACATACAAATATACTAATATTAACAACAAATTTATTAAGGTCTGTTTCTCTTTAATTTTAGTGTTGAAATTCTTTGAGAAGGTAGGTTGCTGCCTAAACAGGGATGAAAAAACTGTACTTGTTCTATGTTGTTGTTCTATGGAACATAGAATTCTATGTCGAACTACATACTATATAGCTATGTCGATGAGTTTATTTCCTTGTTTTCGACATTTTTGAAACACTTCACTCCATATATTCGTTGCTTCCACCACACTCAATGACGTACCTTAAACAATTGTTATAAAGAGGACTCTAACGAAAAATTCCTGAAGCGCATGAACAGCTCGGAGCAACAACTTAGGTGTAGCATAAAGCTTTTAACTCTAATTCCAGCTAATCGAGTTAAAAAACAATAGTTTCCGAAAACCATACAAAAACCGTTACTAAAATCATATTTTTAGCAAAACAGCAAAATAAACTATGTTGAACTTTTTCATAATACTCGTAACAACCAAGTGAAAAATTTTACCCCCTCATATTTTGCCATTTCATTCAGCATTCTAAGTTAGATATAATTACGTGGTTGCTAAATCATGTTCAACTACAAGAATAACCGTAACATTCACTAAAATACTTTTAGATGCAATAATTAAAAATACGCTCAAAGAAAAAAAATAGTAGGCTCTGAGATAAGTTGTTTAAACATTTTGGATACATTTTTTTTTTCTATTTTTTTTCTCTGAAATAAACTGAAATCAACAAAAATAGAAAGAAGGTTTATTTTAATCTTTCAAAACGATTCTTCTTGAACTTCATAAGTTTTCGAAGAAATTCAAATAAGTTCTCCACGGAGAGAAAAATATACTCAAATTCAGTGGGGATTAAGAAAATTGCGGCCACAGATAGCACACAGCGAATATAAGCTTAAATCAAGTACAGTGGTCGTTCAGTATAACGAACGATATAATGTCCGAGGCCGTACGATATATCGAACTTTACGTTATATCGAACAATTTTTTTTTACCAAAAAAGGAGAGTTTAGTTAATTTGAACGTATTTACATCAATCCCTTATTAATAAAAAATAAAATAAAATTTAGGTACCGTACTAAGATATCGTACTAAGTACATATGAAAACTTTCAATAAAACAAACTATTGCATATTTTTTTAAGAAAAAAAAATCGCCAATCAGTGTTTGTTTCTTGGCACGTGTAATGATCACAGCGTTTTCCTCAAGCTTCGTAGAACAGAAATATTTGGAAGTTCCAAATTGTTTTTTTCGGCCTATTTGATACACGTATCAAAGCTTTTCACATCTTCTGTATGCTTTACTTTTTGAGCAATATTGGTATCGATGTTATTATCTGAATCTTCAGTGTCAGCATTTTCAATTAGAGCATTGCCTTCCTGAATATGGATAATTTCTTCAGTTAACAAATTTTCTGCATTGTTCCAGGAATCCAAGTCTTCTATGTCAAAACTTGCCTAAAAAATTCAATTTTCGTTTTTTATTTACCTCAATATTTTAACAATTTCTAATTTTTTGCATGCCCGTACCTCGGGAAACATAGATTTTGCGAGCGTTATTGTATTCGTCATCAAATCTATTTCATCTGCTGGATCGAATTGGGGAACTTGAAGTAAAAAATTTGTCCAGCACTTTTGAAGAATAGTCGGCGATATTTTTTCCCATGATAACACTAGTAGCGAAATTGCTTCAAAAAGTGTAAGATTTTTTAATGCCTGGGTAATGTTATCGCCCGAGTACACTACATTTTTAAGTAAGCTGTTTCTGTAAAATAGTTTCGACAAGCGAATTGCGTTTTGGTCCATTGGCTGAATTAATGGAGTAACATTCGGTGGCATATAAACATACCAGACTTTACCGTTGTCTGTTTCTTGCACCAATTCGTCCTTTGGAGGGTGGCTAGGAGCGTTATCCAAGAGCAATAATGCTCGTTTAGGTAGATTCATCATTTCTAAGAAATTTTCAACCTGAAATTTTGAGCCAAAAACAGCATTTACCATTGATTTACAATTTTCAATTGTTTTTGCATTTGCTACAAACCTGCGGTACAAACTTAGAAAAAAACCAATTTTTAAAAATGATGGCATTCATCCACGCTGTCTTGGAAAAGGCGTAATCAATCGGAAGAATTTTGTTTTTAAAAGACCGTGGATTTCTAGCCTTTCCAATCTCAATCCGCTTTATTTTCTTTGTGCCAGTTGCATTTGAACATGCACAGAATGGTTGGCAACATCTTCCAATACAGCCCACTTTCATCTGCATTGAAAACTGTGTCCAAGCTAAGATTTCAATAATACGGGACAACAAATTTTAAAAGGTTCAACAAGCTCAGCTTGTGACGATTATTTTTCACCAGATTGCTTAAGAATGCGAATTCCGAATCGTTTTTTGAATTTCGTAAGCCATCCGTAGCTTGCTAAAAAAGCTCGGTCGCCGTAAATGTTTTTTTTTTCATTTCATTTTGTTTTAAGAATGTTGCCATTGATGGGCTTGTGGCTTTCACGTTGCGAAACAAACCATATAAGAAGAGCATTTTCCATTTTGGGATATTCGCCTTTTCTCAGGCGATCCAAGATCCACTTTGTGTGGTTTTCAAATATTTTTGAATTTTTTTCCGATTTTTTATAATGGTACTGACGCTTGATTCAACAAAAAATTGCGTACGTTATAAAGAATACTTGTTATTTCAAGCGTACGTTATTTAGAGTCATCAATGCATTTCAAAAAAGCGTACCTTATATAGAACGGACGTTATATAAGGAATACGTTATACTGGACGACCACTGTAAATTATTTTCTGATGTATCAAAATAAATCATCCAGCCAAAATCTGCTTAAATCAAATGGATATTTGCTGCGCTATCGAAATTCACTTTGGGAAGCTTTGTGGATGTAGTTAACTTCGTAAACGACAAATGAAGATGCAAAAAAATTGTACTTTTTGTCACATGCAGGGATTGAACTCGGACTGCTGTCATTACAATCGAATAACTTAACGCTCTGCTATTTGTCCGCTTGATTATTTGAGAACAAAATGTATATAAAAATATGAGCTCCACAAATCTGAACTCTGAATACCGCATCCTCAAAGCATACCTAAACTGCGTATAAAATGCCGTGTTTCTAGGAGCGCTTTTTATTTTCCAGCTGGGTTAGGCATGTCTTGCAGGGAAGTGTTTGTAACAGTGAATTGCTTCGACTTGGCAATAAGAAAATAATTTCTTAGATTACGCATAATGTATATAGTACTGGAAAAATTTTTTGAAAACTGGGTAAATAATTTTCTTGTTGCAAGAAACTCAAATTTCTTATTTCCACTAAAATTAAGTGAAATTCCACTTGTTGCTAGTAGAAATCAGTTGAGCTTTTTTTCTTCTTAATAATAGTAAATTTTTTCCTTCCGTGTCGAATTTAAAAATATTACTAATGAAAATTTTGCCGTATATCTATTAACTATGAGGTTTTTGCGCAGTTCTTATTTTTGTTTTTGTTTTTTTTTTTTTTATAAAAATTAATGCGGTTAGATTTAAATGTGAATAATACTGCGTTTTGGCAGAAAATAGCTAAGATTTTTTAGCCGGGAGTACTCAAAGTCAGGATAATTTTATCGTAGGCAGGTTTCTAAATCAGTTCGCAACTCTGTGGGTTAGAATTTTCGTGTTTATGTGTGTGTTTTGGTGAAAACTCAGAAATGCAACATTTGACCTTTGTGTTAACCTTTACCTGTACCTACATACACGCAGCTGCTGCATACATGGTTGCGGAAGACACCTCAACACACCCTTACATCCGCACATAAACAAGAAGAGTAGTTTTTTGTTGGTTATACAATGACCACGCAATTTAAATGCACATTTTGAATACTCTTTCAGCCAGTGTTGCCACATGGCAAGCGAAGTAAATCGTATCCAAATCTAAAGTTAGCTTTTAACACATCCTCTGAGCCATTCAAAGCTACAACAAAGAGGTAAGTATTGCTTGATGTAGATGTTGGTTTTCTTTTTTTTTTTAGTTTTTGAGTGGCAGCTGCAATGAATGCAAAACCCAACAATTGCGGGCTTAGTCGAATAAAAAAAAAAAAATAAAAAAATAAAAATAAATTCGAAATTCATGAAACTTGCAGCTCATCTGAAGAAGTTAAAAGTTTAAGAAAACAACAAAACCACAAACATTGTTTTGATTTTAAAAGTTTTGTTTTAGCAGAAAGTTAAAAAGAAGTTTATGAGATTTACTTAGCTTTAGTTTTTTATTATAACGAAAATTAAGAAAATAATAAAAAAAAAACAATAGGAATGCCTGTGGCAATGCATCTGATATTAATCAAAATACTAAATTACGAAATGAGATATAAGAAAATAGGTGAAAATGCATCTTCCGAAATTGTATCTCATGCGATGCTGCGCTGAAGGCTAGCAAAAGCTTCAATATTTTGAGCAAAAACCTAAAAAAATCTGTTGTTGAAATTTGCATCATTTCGAGCTTCTGCTTTTTGTACCCCAGCCCAACCTATTTAAATGACTGTCACGCGTTGTGGCTTGATTTTAAGTTAGGCGTTCATCAATGCACAGTGCAACTCTTTTCATCGGCAGCGGTGCATACAAGCATTCACACACAGAGACACACACACAGCCGACAAATGTGTCATATTATTCTCATTGTCATTGAGGTACAAGTTTTGGGGAAATGATTTTTGTGCATCGATGTTTGCCACCTCAGTTGAGCAAAGTATATTTAATTTTTCAACTAACACAATAATCTTAATATTACTCTGATGAACTGTAACGCTCCTCGTACTGTAAGTTTTAATGAGTTATTTTATTTCTTTTTTCATCTTAAAAACTAGTCTTTGAAAGATCAAATGAATTGACTGTGTTCTGTCAATAAAATTCTAGATGCTTCTCATATATATATATAATCATTCAATATTTCTTAAAGCTCCCCATATTGAAGCTTTTGAGCCGAATCTCGAGATTCATTTCCATCAAAGAGATAGCGAGCGGAGTAGAGATTATAGATTACTAGCTTTTTCCCGGCGCGCGTTGCTGCACCCAGCTACTACAGTGGCGAGCAAAACTTGCTAAATGTTTCCACTTTTATGCATTTTTGACTGTTGCAAAGCCATTTTTCTATATAGCGCTACCAAATTTTCTGGTTATATACTTCATTTATTAAGAAATACAACGTATAAGTTCAAGTTTGAATAATATATAAAAATATTATTTACAAAAATAACAAAAAATTATATTTAGGCAGTTTTACATGGCCGTAATACTACAGCGTCATCTGGTGTCCAAGGTGGATCAAAGGAGATAAAAAAAAACTCACCGTACCTGAAAACCACTATATACCAATTTTCATTCTAATCGCATGAGCGGTTCAGGAGTTTGAGGTGGTTTTGTAAAAACAGTTATACTACAGCGCCCTCTGGAGTTCAAGATGCGTCAAAAAAAATAACAGAAAAACACTCAGCTTACACAAAACCCACTATATACCAATTTTCATTCTAATCGCATGAAAGTTTTGGAAGTTTAAGGTGGTTTTGCAAAAAATTTTGTACTACAGCGCCCTCTGGTGTTCAAGATGGCCCAAAAAAGATAACGTTAAAACACTCAACGTACATGCAAACCACTATACATGGAAAGACCTGTCTGTCCCAGTTTTTCAGTAGAAGGATATCACTAAGTTGCAACTCCATACTGAGTAACCTTGTTGTGCAACATTTATATCCAAAGATATTCTATATCACAAATTAAGCTTGTATGGGCGTAACCACACCCTCTTTTCCAAAGTCCGTCTCAGTTTTCTAGAACATAGAAGGATATCACCTAATAGTAATTCCATTCTGAGTTTTATTGTTATGCGACATGTATTTCCAAAGCTATTCGATATCATATTTTTGAATTATATGGGTGGTGTCACACCCCCTTGTCCAATGCTTGCTAAATTTTGCTAGTCGAAGGACGCGACTAAATAGTACGCTCTTACCAAGTTTGATTGATGTGTGACTTATAGCTTGAAAGTTATACCGAAAATTTGGTCTGCTGAAAAAGTGCCACGACCCACGTCCAACACCCATAAAATTTTACCTGTGAAACGGCACTTGTAAATTGAGGTAGAACACCGAATTCCGATGCTATGCGACCTATAATTTCAAAGCTATTCGCTATCGTAGATTTGGGTTGTATGGGAGGTGCCCCGCCTCCTTGTCCAATGTTCCGTGAATTTTTGCCAAAACCTTCGCGTAACAATTACGAACAAATTCACAGAAGGAAGTATCTAATTTGGTCCAGTCGTTTTCAAGTTTTAAGCATCCGAACAAACCACTATTCATTTTTATATATTAGGATGCTGTAAAATTTATCTCAATCTATTTATTGGATTATTTAACTCAGTAGATATTGAAATAAAAAGAGTGGCACGCAAATAAATACTATATATTGGGCTTATGGCTACACTGTAGCAGGAATGAACTGAGTGCAACTGTCCACTCAAGAGACCAGCGCGGTGAGTTGTAGAATCTCACCTCTCTCTCTCAACAAAGAGCTTAAGCTATTGTTTGCTGTTATTTCGTGCTGCTTATACAATGGCAGCATGGATTTAAATGCATGAATTCTTAAATAATTAAATAAAAAGATTTACCAAAAACGTAGTACCCAGTAGCAGGGTCACTTATTATAGCAATTGAATAGTGAAAGAATTATTTAAATCGGTTCAGCATTTACCCCCTTGATTGAACGATGAAAATTCGAGAGACGCCTTTTATATAATAGTATAGATATGATAGCGTGCTACGGTTTTAACCACTAATAAATGTATGTATTCTGCATCCGATAGCATTCAGAGCTTAGTCCTTGCTGTCATTCCCCCACTCTTTCTTTAACTAACCCATTCTCTTAAATCCACTTTTTTGTCTCTATGGCTTGCAGAGGTTTTTTCCACTCTCCCCCCTTTCGAGCGTCTGTCAGGAGTGTGATGTTGCCAAACCTACTTAACACGTAAACAAAACAGCAGCAACAAAGGACTACAACAACAATGCATGAAACAAAAAAAAAAAAAATAAAGTCATTCAGAAGTCAAGCAACTTTTTGCGGACATATTTTTTGCTTATTCTACCCTGCCACCCACCTAAACGAATCACCAAACGAACCCCCACAGTGTGGGGAAAACAAAACAAAAAAAATCATTTGTTTGCTGCACTCCACGAACACAACATGGCTGGGGAAGGAACGAATAGATCCAGCAACAACAACAACAGGAAAAGTGAGAACGAAACTTATGTGTGGCTTATCGTGGCTACAACTTTGTTGTTGTTTCAGAAGTTGCCAATGCAACATGCAATACAACCTGCAGCAGGATAAGCAGGACAATTAGCGGTTCGAGAGATTTCACGGTTGCAGCGTTAATTTCTATTTTTATTGTTTTTTACAAAAGGACATTTCCTCGCAATATTCCAGCTCTTATTAGTATCAAGCAATTTATTTCGATAACTGTGGCAACACTGTCTATCAGATTTTCTCTGTAGATTCCCTTGAAGTCAATATCGTGTGCCACATTTACAATTCACACTTGAGCACTTTCGACACCAAAGTTTATCCTTCTAGACAAGCTAGATCCTTTGGTGTTTGTTTGTATTCAGCTTGTCACTCCTTTTTTAAAGAAAATTTTTCTTATGCCAAAGTTTTCGAAAGCATAGCGAATGCATGCAAATTTTTTTTGCACAGGTTGTGAAAAACTGATGAGCAGTGGCTGAAAAAAAAAAAATGAATATGAGCAGGAGTGAAAGGGTTGGTGGAAGCATTTGCCTCGTAGAACATTTCAAAGGAGCAAACTTTAGTGCAGCGAAAACTTATCGAAGTTTCGTGTTAAAAATTATAAAATTAACTGATGTAACGATAGTCAAGAAATGTGTTGTTTGTGATAATCAATAGATTTCAATTTATATGGGGAAAAGAACCTTAAAGTCAAAAAAAAAAAAAAAAACTTCAAAATATTATGTATTTAATATATGCTTGCAGATTAATCATGAAAAATTCTCAAAATCATATCACTTTTATAATACTTCTTAAATATTTGATAGGCGTTGGACTCACCAAGCACTTGTAGTCTTAATTTTGCCGAAAATTTACGAAAAACAAAATTTTTGAAAATATATGAGAAAACACTTCCTCTTTCAGAACCTAAGTTTTTATGTCAAAGTTTACGGTGATCAAAAATAAATTACCTAATGATTTTCGAAAAACTTGGAGGCGTTCGAATCTTGCATTTTGAAGGATAGAGTACACAGACACAAAAATTCCTAATGTGTTTTACGTTGACACCTGCCGTATAGGTTTAATTCCACGTTGCTCCATACCATGGGTTTGAGGGTTAAAAGGTACCAAATTAGATCCATGTTGTGATGAGATTTCGCAACCCGTGGTTAGGGTAGAGGCCTATCTAACACCTCTTCCGTACTAAGGGTTACAGCACCCAAGTTGAGAATGCATCTCTACCCTGAGCAAAATTGCCCTACCCGTGATATAGGTGGTAAACCACAGCCACCACGATACTCCCCGAAGGGCCAACCCAATCAGTCGGCCTGACATAAGTCAGGGGCCATCAATAAGAAAATCCCTTGAAAGGACTTTGACCCAGCTTCTAATGATCATATTGTACTGAGATGCCGACTCCAAACGGCTAATGTTCGGCTCAAGAAGCTGAACTATAGAGAGCTGACGACCAATCAGAAAAATAAATTTTGGTTGAAAAATTTTCTGGGTCACGAACTTTCCTTTAATTCAACAAAACTATTTGAAATGTAAAAAAATTATCTCTTGCCTTCTTCTGACATTGAAGAGGATTATTTGTTCCATTAGTTAACTAGTTGGCAAATGAAATATTATTCTTAAAATTAAACAAAACAGTTGTCATCTCCCAATAATACTGCAAGTAACGGTTTTATTTAGATATCAATACAAAAGCAGTAATTTTATTTTATAATTCATCAGAGTCTCCTGAATTTCTATAAAAATTTCTGCACACTTCGGACCCAGTCATTAACACGACGTGACACTCCATTGCATTCCGCTGCTACACAATTCTTCTTCACTAAATGACGACTTTGATTAAGAACCTTTCTTTTTTGACTTTCGTTCCAGCGTCTATTTTGATTGTTAATTGGACGCAGTTTCTGGTAACGAAGTTTATGCTGATTGTTCCATTGCAGTTGCGTTTTGACTGTCTTCAGTCCGTCGTGGTTTTTGTTGTTTTTGTTGTTAAGGTAACGCATTTCTCCGCTGCTATTCACGATGCGACGTTTGTAACCCTTGCTTTGCTGCTGTTGCCTGATGCGGGGGGTTTCTTTAAGGTAGTCATCGAGATCATTATACCACTCCCGAACTAGTTTTTGTTGAATTCGCTTATGTTGCGTCTGCTGATTTTTTCGTTGTGGTTTTATTTCATCAATTTTGTTTATTTTTCCACTAAGCGGTCCACTCGGATTTTTCTGTATCTCCTCCGTCTTAATGTTGGTCACTTTATCGCATGGAATATCGCTGTAGATAATCAAACTACCGAATTCACACTTGTTCGAATTCATTTGACGGCCCACCTCAATTGTACCGAGCCCATTACTGTCTTCAATTTCGTAAATGTTACCGTTTCCAGTGATGAAACCTGTGACTTGCGCTACATTAGTACTAGAATCCATTTCTCTGGTGCTTTCCTTTTTCTCATCGGGGGTGAAGGAGGTCTCAAGCTTCAAGAAAACCATAGGCTGAACAGACCTGGAAACAGCTTCTGTTATCTCTGAGGTATTAGGTGTGGTACTCATGTTGGGCTCTATATTGATATTTGATATCTTTTTGAACTCAGATGAAAAATTCATCACGGGCGGTGCAACCGTGGGGAGAACATTGGATATTTCGGATGCGTTAACTACAGAAACCTTTTTCGACGCTAATGTAGGTGGTCTATTTATGATCATGGCCTTAGTTGGTGGAGATTTTCTGATCATTGGAGCCACTGTGGGCTTTGCCGAAGACATCCTAAGTGGTGCCATCGTAGGCTGCACGTCTAGAGCCGGTGCTCCGGATGTTGCTTTTGAGTGAATATGGTTGGAAAGAGGTGACACGAAAAGAGAAATGGAAACAATTTAAATTGGATTTAAGCATGTAGTTTTGTTAAATTACCGCTCACCAGGGAGACACACAAGCCCAAAACTAGGCAGAGTACAAGACCGCTAGTTCCCATCATCGTCTCGTAATGTTGTTGAAGTAAGCCACGTTCTCTGCGAACTAAGTTTGAAAACAGGTAAGAAACTCAACTTATATCAACCTCGGGATGTCATCAACATTAAAAGTAAAATCAATCACTTAAAAAAGAAACTAAATAAATATAATATCTGGAATAACGGCATCTTGCAAAAACAAATATTCACCTACTTATACTCGATTTTGAGCACACAAAAAAAAACACAAAAAACAAAAAAAAAAAAAAATAATAAAAATAATGCCAAAACAACACAAATTCCAAAGCAGATAATTTATGTTACAATGCTGAAAAGAGCAAACTTGGTGAAAGAACGCCCCGAGACAAGTTCTACCTGGAGATTGTTTTGTTTGTAACGCGAGAATTTCATTAAAACCAATGAGCAGACAAATCGCATAATTAACATAAATGGTCAAAGCACGCTTTCCTCGGCAGTGTAGTGCCCTGGGTTCAAAGATCAGCCGGCCAAAAGAACTGAAGCATTAATAATTCCTTTAGCGTCGAGATTAAAAATTTGTTTTGCAGGGGTCATCGTACGCTAGCTTTTTTGAATCTAAGCTTCTTTGCTTCAGACAGACAGATGAAACTCCAAGATGTGGAGTGCGAATGGCAGGTCAATTGGCGACCATAGCAAACCTGTTCCATGTTGAAATTCATCAAAATTATTTATTGAATGTTATTGTTGTGCTTTGCAGTTGCTGTAGTTGTGGTTGTTGTTGTTGTTATTAAATTTAACTTCAAAGACCAATTCATCAGAGTTAAATTTTAAGACCTTCGGCCACTTTTCGAGCATACATTTTTCTTTACGAAGTTTGAAAGGTTTGTTGGAAAATACTTGAAAAGTTTCCTAATGATAGTCATTGTTCTTGACTCTCTCCAAAACTACAAGTCATCATATGTTTGTTCTTCTGTCACGTCCACAGCGATTGTGTGGGAGTTGAATAATTTCGGCTTTGAGGTTGGAGCAACTTTCGATTCATTTGAAGCTCACTGCGACCGTAACTTTTGTATTTTCAAGAGTGAGCTCTATAAAAACCTTATATTTTCAAAAATTAATATATATATATCTACTTATATAAACATTTAAATAAAAACCTTTTCTTTCATTTGGATACTTATTAGTTGCTCAATCCAAGCAGGATACGAACTTCAAAAGAATTTTATTTCTTCAAATCTTTATGGAATGTATCTCGTTATGTTGTAAAATTAGTTTTAATCCCAGATTTCTCCAATTCATCTTTATTAGTTGACAAAAACTCATTAATTAATTAAAAAAAAAATTGTTTTTCGAATTTCAACACGAAAATAAACGAATATCCAGATACTATGAGATACTATGAGTAATCGCTTCTATCAATTTAAAAAAAAAAACGAATAAGAGTTGATACTTTGAGTATAAAAGAGAACTGGGTCAAGAAATGTCACGAGCATGAAGAATATATTGAATTTCATTGAATAACGAAAATATAGAAATCAGGAAAACATAAATTATTCGAAGCCAACAAATATAACTACGCCTTAATTAAAAGCAACACTACACAACAAAATTTCATAAAATGAAAATTTAATAAAATTTAACAAGTTCTTAATACAGATCACCAGAAATCAACAAGTCATACCAAGATAGTATGATTAGCATTTTTGTAGCACTTTAAAATTTTAAATAAAATGAGTTTTAAATTTCTACACATAGCTTATAATGAGAAGCAAACCCAAATCCCTGAAGTTCTTTAATTACGTTCAATTTAACAACATCGATAGATCAAATGAAACAAAAGTTAACCCCAAACTTTATTAACCATATATTTTTACTGCGGCGTCGGTAGTCCAGATGAACCGAGCTACACTGTCACCCAAGAAAAACTGAGTTCGAGTCCCAGCCTAGAACTAAGACTAAGACCCTTTGACCTATCTTCATTTCTTTCCCCATTTCTAATAACCTGAAGTTAAGAATTCATCAATACTTACAGCTCAAAAGTTTTGGTTGGTTGTAGAGAAGTTTTTGGAGAGGATCGCTAAGTAACTTGAATTAACTGAGATAACCCTGAGACATTACTCTTGGCTCAGATTCAAACTCGCATGTTTCTACGGCTTTCCGTCACGCTGAGAACATATCCTAAACATGTTTCACTTAATTTCCCTTCGTTTCCACTAAAATATATATCACTCTATTTAAATCAAGCCAGATTTGACTGAATAGGTTTCACACAGAGAATGGAAAAAAACCGTACCTTATACGCATGGTATAATAATACATGGTAGCATTGACAACTGCTTATTTTCTCTTCAACAGGAAAACATAAACTGTCAAAAACAGCTTTTTGTGGAAATACATCAGCAGCTGCTGTGGTTGTTGTTTTTTTTTCACTTCAACGTTTTCAACATTGCTTGTGTTTTCAATGGCGGATTGTGAGCGCTCTCTTTTTGAGTATATTTTTTGACAGTATATGATTTCCCAAGCAACTGTCAATGCTACCTTGTATTAATATACCATGTTTCAAAATGATTGCACAAAGAAACGCAGAAACGAACGAAACATTTGGTACGGTTTTGGTTCTTGTTTACGATGGCGAGCAAAAACCACAACAGAGCAAATAATGTTTTGTGCTTTTTCAACACAACTTTTCCATTCTGTTCCACTCTCTCTCTTCTGCGTGTTAAGAGTAGCGCTTGTGATTGAGTCGAAAAGCGATATACGAATGAGGAGGAATAAAGGTAGCGCTTGCTAAAAAATGCAGAACAGATCAAAAACGAACCGATCGTTAAGGTTTTTTTCCATTCCCTGGTTTCACACCTATAGGTGAAACCTTAGTTCTTGGTTCAAAGCTAAAAACAAACAAATGCATATAAAATAAAAAATGTTCATATGAGTACTATGATCAATTGTTCGGGTGAGAAAAAAAGTGAAAGGCGTATAGTAAAAACGAAACCTATCGAAATTCTTAAAAAAAATTTCCCAAGAAAGTATGGGTCTAAAACCTAGGTTTTAATTTTAGACCCATAGTTTCTTGGGAAAGTTTTCTTAGAATTCTTCGTAGATTACGTTCTTGCTCTATGCCTTTTGACAAAAACAATTAACCCACTCTAATGAGTACACTAAGAGTACACTAAAAAAAATATTAAATATATCCAAAAACTTTTTTAAACCTAGTATGTAAGATCGACTTGAAGTCTAATGAGCTTGTTTGCTGTTGTGCTGTGTAATTTTGAATTACTTCATTAGATCATTAGTAGTATTGGTCTTGTAGAACACGTCCACATAAAATCAGCATCTAGACCAATCATGCCCACGTAGTTGCCCGTATGGTCCGCGGGGCCCTTTATACAAATTTTTTTTCTATCTTAATTTTGTCTTTGCGATGAGCCAAAATCAATTACAAAACAAAATACAAAAACAATTGCATGCAAAGCCAAAATAAAATAACGCACACTCGATGATGTCGATGCTCGAAGCACAAGTAACGATTGTCCCGTTACTTGTGTGTCGAGTAATTTTTCGTGCAAGCATTGTTATTGTAAAAGAAATTAATCCTTGTCGCAGTGCACTGGCAAATAAAATTGAGTTCATTGATTTCTCATAATTGTAATATCTATCAAACATTAAATATATTTAAAGAAAATATAAACCAAATTTTCTTACAGAGTACTTCATGACATGTGATTTTATTGCATTGTAATTGTTTTTTGTTTTGTTTGTTTTTGAGGAACATTTGAACACAAAACAATGAGCAACATTTTGTGTTTGTTTTTTGTTTCTTTAAGTTTTGGCCCGCGCTTAAAATTTCTTGGGCAACACTGATTTAGACCTTCTTAATCAAATAATGTTCTGACGGGAACTTATCGTATAATTTTCTCTCCCATTTTGATTGCTGTATTTTTCATTGAGTGAAATGTGTTTTAAAAGTTCAAAGGAAACCATTTCGTTTTTAGTTTCATTATAATATGTTAAGAATATTCTCTCAAAGTTTCAAGTCAATCGGAGTAAAACTTCGAGAGAAAGAAAGGTTTTAGAAATGAAAATTTTAAATTAACTTTTACATTTAGACCTTTAAAAAACTTAAGATTTTTTAAAATCTTTTCTATTAATTTACGAAGAAAATATATTTTTTTTGTTTTTAGAAAATAGTTTCACCATTATTACTCACCACGGCGAGAATACTCCGAAAATCAGTACGTACTGAATTTTTAAAAGTTTAAAGTGAAATTTTTATAAAATATTGCTTAAAACTAATTTTTAATTTGAGTTTGTACGAAATAGTTCTTTAATTAAATTAGACAAAAAAATTTGAGAATCATACCTTTTCCTACCCATCGTAACACATGTAACGTCTTAAGTGCGAGATGTCACACACATGTAACACACACTGTAGACACTTTTCGGTACACGGAATATTTAATCCGATCAATCTTAGTTTTGTCACATTTCACTTTTTCTTTGTTTTTGGAAGTGAATGTCAACACAATTTATGTGGAACACATAATAACAGAAAAGTTTGAATATTTTCTGTTGGCTATTCTCCGAAAATTCAACATTTTATACAATTCTTTTAATATAGACTAATAAAGGCAGAAGTACTCTAATCATTTTAGAAAGAGAGCCCAATCTATAAGGACAAAAAAAAAGTGAACGATGAGGATGCAAAACTTAACAAATTACAGTAAAGACACAAGAAATGATTAAAAAAAAATCGTCATACTTTAGAATTCAAAGCAAAAGTCAACCTTAACCTATACAATTCTAATAAACCTAGTCAAGAATGAAAAAATTTTTTTATTTCACTGGAAAAAATTACTTTTTTTTTAACAGCGAAATGTGTTGGAGCTTAAAGTAGCACAAGGAGAATTTCAATAGAAAAATTTAAATTTCATGCAATTATATCATTAATTATAGGCTGTTAATGATCTGTGAGACCATTTAATAAAGTACTTGGAATTCTCCTTATGTCATAGAAATATGTAAGCGTTCTACACAAATAAAGAAAAATGTGCTACCTTAAAATTCCATTTTATGCGCTATATTTTGCTTGTAAGGGGTTGATTTCAATAACATTGGAAATATTTACTTCTCTGTGAACCTTACTCAGAGATAGTAGAATATGACATTTGTTATTCTAATGTTGAATAAAAAGTAGGCGTTCGCCTAGGTAGGTTTATTTGGAAATATTTATTCACAAAATGAACTTTTGTGCCAGTATCTTTCGATCAAAATTTACATTTTAATTTATTACAAACATATGTTAAAGAGAAATAATTTTAAGCAAGGTTAATATTTTTAGGAAAATTGAAAAGCTCAGGGTTTGGTTAGTTATAACTGTTGCTTCAGTAACTGTGACAGAAAAGAAACAGAAAGAGTTATTCAGACATTCAGATTTAAGACAATATTTTTAATTTTAACAAAGCACATTCGATAAATAACAAAATAATTTCGATTTCGATTTGGTTCATTATGTATGCAAATGAAATAAAAGATTTCACTAAGATTATGCAAAAAATATATCCAGCAAAATAAAAATTAAAAAAAAACAAAAATAATTAATTTATTAATAAAGTCTCTGTTAAAAGCTGCTAACATAGTTCTTCCTGTTGGCCTAAATAGCAGTGTTAGCCATTGAATGTCAGCCTTTAAATTCTATCTTTGACAGAGCCAAGTGAAATCGAGTAACTGCACGAAGTACTGAACGAGGCTCTTTATGTTAACGTTGCCAGACGAAAGTTATGAGCAAAAGAGTCAATTCAGCTGCATTCTGCTCAGAAATACAGGGCGCAGGATCGAAATTTTAGTACACTTCCTTCGCGGCTGCACAAGCTATTAACATTGAGCAAGCAGCCATACTTCAAAGCTAAGCTCTGCAAGGTTGAAAGTTACTTTTCCGCTGTTAATGAAATCCACCACGAAGAGAGCTTCGAGCTGAATTTGCAGCTGGAACCTGAACCCTGGATGTGCTGATAACTTGCTTTAATATTTGTGTCAGATTTAGCGGGGAGCATATTTTTAAATACAATTTTGTTGAATTGTGTTTTTCGTGGTGAATGACGACTGGGTTATCATCAAAGCAATGAAACGAAAGGACAGAGTAACCATAGGACATTGTTCAAAGAGCACAAATAACCATAGTATTTATGAATGCTCCTCACACAAAAACAAAATTCTCATTTCTTTTTTTTTCGGATAAATAGACAACTTCGGTGAACATTTAAGGATAAAAGTTAGAAAACCTAATAACGAGTTCGTAAATGTTTTGCTTTAGAAGATTATTGAAGGCTACAGGTGAAGCAAGAAAAATTAGTCTTAGACCCAACCAAAAGGCATGGTAATCAATTACAAAAGCCTTGCAGTGCCTATGTGTGAGAGAGAGAGAGAAATAGCGACTTAGCCTAATGAACTGCTGCTAACTTGGACTTTTTCCAGGAATTTAGCTTGAC
Organism: Pherbina coryleti; assembly: GCA_943735915.1. Lineage (NCBI taxonomy): Eukaryota > Metazoa > Arthropoda > Insecta > Diptera > Sciomyzidae > Pherbina > Pherbina coryleti. Next base: position 1,782,117 of record OX030951.1, read on the forward strand.
AGATGAGTCGGAAGTAAGTTTGATGAATTTTATATTCTATAAATAACTATTTGAAGCTTATAGTTAAAGTTGTTTCAGACCGAAGCTTAAATAATAATAACATGTCCCAACCCCCCAGAGCCAGGCACATAGCATAGGGTCAAAAATAAACAAAAAAATTCATTAAAAATAGATTATTTATATAAAACGTTGATATATTTTTAAAACGTAAAAATTTTAATATCAATTAATCTTTAATTGATTGAAATGCGAGCCCAGCTGAAACAACAACAGGAAGTTTTTCAATTGAAATTCTGCAGATAATGGCAAACCGCAGAGAGTAAATAGTGCCGTTTAAAGCTTTTTGGAAACATGCACATTAGGCGTTTGGAGTCGCCAAAAAACTAGTAGGTCCCTTTCTCGACCATTTGTGTACAAACATTTAATAACACGCACACCAAAATTTGATCATACGGAGCTTTGTCAAAATAATTTCGATTGCTGAAATGGACAGTTTCTTTTTTTATTTTTTGTTTTATTTAAAATTGGAAAAATTGCCTTAACAATTGAAAGCTGACATCATTAATTTCGAAACATGATGTTGGTGAATGTACAAAAAGGATGCATCGACAAGCTGGTTGCTTAGCAGGTTTAAAAGATATTGTTTTTCATGTCATAAATAATCTCCAATCATTTACTTTACAATTCAATAAAAACTCAAGAGATATCCTAACAATAATTTGTTTTCTTTAAAAAACAAATTCAACACCTCTTATTAAAACACCCCATATAATTTATTGAGGTCTAAGAACAACTCTTAAAAAACTGGTAAAATCATTTTAAATTTAAGAAAAAAAGGATCTCTGCAAAGTTAGTAGGGAAGAAAAATATTCGTTCAAATCAGTTATTTAAAATGTAACCATTTTTATCTAAAATTAAGATTAACTTGTGAACTTCAAAAACATTTCTAAGTTTTGTTTTTTTATTTAAAACATCTTTCTTTGAATGGTTTTTATAAATTAAAAAATTCGTTTGAAGATTTTACTATATTTTCTTTTAAACTGGGTGGAAAAATAAAAATATTTTATTACATTTTTTTAATTATTCTTTTAAATATATTGTTCTTTTGAAAAGTTTATTTAAAATTGAGATTTTTTTATTAAAAAGATTTTAATTTATTTGGAGAAAAATATTCTCTGAAAAAAAAACAAAAAACCAAATTTCAGTGTATTTCAGGGCTTTTTTTAGTCCTTTAGCAGACAATGACTGAGCACTTATGACCACTTAAGTTGTGCGTGTTATTAAATGTTTGTCCACAAATTATCGATAACTATTATGCCGAATCAAAACGGGTAGAGTGCATGTTCTCAAGAAGCTTTAAATGACAACATTTGCGCTCTAGGATTTGCCATTGTCTGCAGAGATTGTCTGGCGGGCGATCAGAAAACTAACAAAATTCAGAAGTTTTTCAACGTAGTCTTTTTGGAGTTTAAAAATATAAAAATTATTTCTATAGTTATTAGAAATTAGCTTTAAAGAACTATTAAACAAAATCAAGGTAAGAATATATTTACAAAATAGGAAGCACAAATATAAAGTAAAGTCAAATATTAAATCAGCAGAAACGAAAGTTGTTAAATAGTTGAAAGTTTCTTTCATATTTAATTAAACAGTTATTTAAAGGTAAATATTGTAAAATAAGTATTTACTTATACTATAAATGAATAAAAAAAATTTGGGGTGTTTTAATCCTTTAATCTAGAAAAATAGTGGAAATCGCTCTTAAAACAATAAATTGGACCAATAATGCAATAGAAGCTGAAAATTTTTCTATAATATATAAACAAATTTCTTATTTCAGTCCGGTCTCGCATCCATTTGTTTGAAAAAAATCTATGTCGGAAGAAAAGTTGAACTAAAATTTAAAAATTTATTTTTATGACAAATTTTAAATTTGTGAATGGTAACTAAAATATAAAAGAATTTAAAATTTAAAAGAAGCAACCAACAAAATAAAATTGAATACATTGAATTCAGAAAATTAAAAACTTTGTAATTTGCCTTCAGTTAATTATAAGTAGGAGCCGTTCAAATAAAGTGGTTGCAAGTAAATTGAAAAGTCTTACTTTGACTCTTCAAAAGACCATGAATGAGTGAGTACTTAAACGGGTTTATCTATGAATTTCCCCCTATATATTGCCTAATCAATAACCACTCTTAACACTGCTATTTTAAAAGTTCGGAGCAGTTAAGAGTGGTAATTATGTTTAAATCCTTTCATGCCCGAATTAAAGTGGACGGGGGTACAATTTTTTTTAGGACAAATATGTGTAAGTCTGGTACTGAGCTGATAATGATATCAAAGTCCTTGGTGTCCTGGTTCGTTTGTTACAGGATGTTATCTATAGGCAATATTGGGCCAAGGTTGGACAAACTAACCACTATTTCCATATTTCTTATTAAATTAAATAACTCTCTTACCTTTATTTATTTATTTTGTTCACTTGGTTTTACGATAAAACAATTATTGGAATGTTTTTAAACATTTTTTGTTATATAAACACTTTTTCGCGAAACGATCTTGATCTTAATTTTGACAATTTCACTCTACGGTGAAGTGCTACTAAATGAACACATGCACAGCTTATAATAGAATAACTAGATGTTAGCTTGCACAAATCATGAGGCTATATAATGGACAAAACTGCAGGTCAAAAAAATGAAAATAGCTAGACTTAGGAGTCTATAAGTACAATGCACATTGGCATAGGCGTCCGCAGGAATTTGTCGATGGGGAGGCAAAGGTATGCATTGGTGTGCACGTTTATGAAAATGAGCCTGGAATGTTACCTATGAAATTTTATTGCCTGAGATTTTCTGTGCAAACTTTGTAAACACTGTTATTATTTATATTTTTCAATTAAACTTCCAGTATAACGAACTTTTGGTTTACAAAATAATATTTATATTTATTAAATGAATTTAAAAATATTTAAAATAATTGTCATTCGTTTTTAAATATAGTTAAAGACCCGTGCGACTGAAAAAGATATTTTCAAGGTATTTATTTTATTTTATTATCATTTAAAATCCCTTTTTTGATTTTTTCTTTTGTATGTATAAATGTGTGCGTGTGTGTATAATTTATAAAAAGAGTGCATGATTATCTTGTGTTTGTGTTTTAAAAATTTTTTTATATTCGTTTTTCTTGAATGCTCGTTCAGTTATGAACAGAGCAATATGCTTAATGTTTTTTCAAGGTACTATTACCGTCTAGAAATTTCAAAAAATGAATTTTTGGTTTTTTACATTTTTAGATTCTTCAGTATTAACTGTCTAAAATATTAAATCGAAATTCGAAGCCAGTGCCGAGATATACGACTCAATTGAAGCGCGCTCTCGGCTCGCAGCTGTAAAAAAAACTTTACACGCATTTTTCTCGAGCTTAGGTTTTTTTAACTAGCGGACAGGTCATCTCCGGATCTACTTTGCCGTTATTAATAATTTTTGCAGCATTTTGTTTATTTTTATATACTGTGTGATTGTTTACCACAATTTGACCAAAAAAAAAATATATAAAATTTTTGAGTCTGAAAAAAGGTTGAAAAAAGGCGATTTTTGAAAAACATTTTCAAATGTCCGCCATTTTTTTAGCAGCAGTGTTTTTTTGAAAAGAACAATTTCAGCGCCCTATATTAAATGTACAATTAATAGAAAATAAAAATAAAAAATTTTTTCGTAATCTTCAAGAACTGTTTAATACTGTTAAAAAGAGTTTGATAATAATGTAAAAAGATACAATAAAGAAAGTGAAAAAAAAATTGTTGAATATATGTTATTGTTTAGCATTATAGACGGTAATAGTATCTTAATAAAACATGCATGTTTTATAAAATTTTAAAAATTTCTTTTGATTAGCCATAGTTTTTTTCGAATGTGTAACATTCAGTCTATAGAAGGTCGGTAGAATAATTTTTATTTTTAAATCCTTCTGATGAGCTTACTTGGCGGTAAGCGAAAAGAATTCTTAAAGGAAACACACGCGCCTACACGGCTTTAACCAGGCATTAGGTAATAGGTCGTTTTCCACTTGTTTCATCGGGTTGAATATATTTTTATATTTTTTCGGCTTCCTTCGTTCCTATTGCTAAGCTCCCACTTAGCAATGGGAAAATCCTATCCTAATTTCCAACATTTTATTCATTAAACCTCATTCTCTTATTTAGATGAGCTAGGTTTTTGTTAATATTTATTCAAACAATTTTTTTAATTCAGATAGTTAATTATCTGTTTAATTTTTATTTTTATTCATTATTATTATTTATTATACATTGTTTACTATTTATAGTATATTATTTATTATTTCTCGTAAGTTTCTTCTTTATTTATTTTTAATCTATACATATTTTTTATCATTTATCAGTTATTTATTAAAAATTATTTTGTGTATTACTTATGTCTATTTTTGGTATTTTTTATCTTATTATATATTTTATTACAATTATATATAAGAACAGATTAGATTTTGATTAGTAAAAATAATTGACAGCAGCTAGACTTGGGATGAGAATGATTTAATTCTCATTTCAAGTAAACTAATACGCGGTGAGAGTAAGTTATTAGGACTCAGACATCGTTAGACTCACACGACTAGACAACGGACTCAGACAGGACTTAGTGGCTTTTTTGAAACCGACACGTCTCTAGCTCCCTTTGGCAAAGTGCGTTGACACTTTGTTTAAAATTATCAGTTTTGTTTTTAACAAAGGTTGCGGGCCGCCTCGCAACTTTTGGGAGGAACAAAGTGTTGATACACTTTGCCATTCACACATCAAAGAACTTCGTGTTGACTTTTCAAATAATATTTAGACACCACATATACAACACAATTAAGTTTCGTACCACCTAATATCATGTTTACATTACACATTTAACTATGCAGTTAACTTTGTCAATATTTGACGTTAATTGTTCGTTGATTCACATAATTTTGAGACATATTGAACATTTAATTTTCATGCAAAAAAAAAATTAAAAATTTTACAATAGTTTGTTTGTGAGTTTTGTAAAAATTGTACTTCTATGCGAAATTCACAAAAAACTTATTTTGATTCGAAAAATAATAATTTTTTTATCAAAAAAAAGTCGGTCAAAATTCCTCGTAAATGAACCATTTTTGTTCATAAATGAGTTCAGAAATGATTAATAAATGTTTTTGTTTGGATTTCTTAAATGAGTTAAAAAAATAATAATTTTTGTATCATGAGTAGAAGCAATTTTTCATATAGACACTATTTTTTGTTCATTTTATCGATATGTAATAAAAAATATTATGCAATAATAAAATTAATAACTCAAGAAAATCATTTTCTAACACATTTCTGATCAAAAAAGGTTCGTTTTCAAAAGGCAATTCAGTCCGGCGACTGATACAAAAATAGTTCATTTCCGAGTGATGAGAAATAACTTATCTGTGGTTCTGTTTTTAACTCATGTCCGAACAAGTTCATTTTTGAGAGGCATTTTGGTCCGACGAATAATAAAAAAAAAAGGTTCATTTATGAGTGCCGAAAATGAAGGTTTCTACCCGAAAAGGTTTCTTAATGAATTTGAAAACAGTAGTTTTGGTTCACTGGGTAGGAATTCAACTCTTGTACCCTTTTGGTATTATATGAATTCTACGAGTATTCTATGTAATATATCCCATCTATGTGAAATGATACGAGTTCTATTACTAATTCTTAGAACCGATGCAAAGAACCGTTCTATTTTTGCTACTTTTTTAGTGCTGATAAAAATAAAATTATGCTATTGTCTGGCCAATGAAGTCGGTTAAGTTGTGAAAGAAGATTATTTAAATAAAATAACGAAAAAGATTCCTCTCTGAAGTTTGTTTTTTTTTTTTTGTAAATCAATTAGATGGACTTTATTTTTGTTATTGTTATGCTATTCATGCCGAAAAAAAAATCTTTGTGTCAGTCTATTATGTAAACCTTTTGTTGCGGTCTGTTTTTTCTTCTTTCACTCGGCTGGCTTATTTTATTTCTTTGTTATTGGTTTTGAACAGGTTTTCTTGAAAAAGTCTTTTGAACTCTACCATGCGTTCTCTGGACCGAACTAGTAACTTTATTCAAATAATGAAGATATTTTTGCTCGTCTGTGTTTGTATGTATGCGTATGTGTGTGTGTGCGTGTGTTATGTTTGGTATAATTCAGCGGATATGTTTTATGCATATTTATTGACAGTGCTATAAACATTAATGCGACAGCCAAGGGAAGGAAGCATCGGAACTTTTTATGCACTCACATACACGCATACACACTCATGTTGCTGCACACACAGCAAATGCAAGCGCAAGGATCGCATGAATTTACCACGTTGCACAAGCAGAAAAGAAGCTGATGACAAGGAAGTCGACGTGCGCTCAACTGAGTGTTTGGGTTTGCGTTTGTGGCTTGACTAAAATCAACAGTGAGAGTATGTGTGAGCCGGAGAAATTGCGTGTGTGTGGCTGTGTGTGGAAATGTGAACTAACCGCATTTGACCCAAACAGGAAAATAGAAATGAACTCTTTGCAATGAAAAGAGGGTTGCAAAGTGCATCAAATCGAGAAGGAATCCTTGCACAAGCAGGCGCTCAGCTTTTGCTGAAAGACTCATAAGACCGCAAATAAATGAAGAAAGTCTTAACAAGGATTTGCTGCACTTGTGAACGTGTGTGAGCGTGGATAGAACAACGAATGTTTTCGGATGTACACAACTACTTGAAGCTTTTGCACTAACACACCGACACTTAGTTGTGGTTGCATAAAAAAATGTGGCAGACTAACAAACAACAATATTTGGAGATTTACTCGAGTGCAGTGTGGAAATAATTGTATCGGAAAGTGCTGAGGCTCGCCAGCTTTAGATTTGGCTCAATTAAGACGTTTCATAACTTATTAAAGGATATCAAGAAAACGACTTAGAGAGCATTGTTATTGTTTCATCGCAAGACTCATGTATTGAATAAAATAAATTTTTTACAATCTACAGCATATAGAAGCTGATTGAACTGAAATAAGTTTTAAAAAAATGAGTTTGTCATCAAATAAAAATATTTCCACGCTCATTCATGAATGCGAATATTTCAATATTTTGAACTATGTTTTTTGATCCCTGACAAATAAGCACAATAGAAGATATCAATTTTTATGTCGCACTTTGCTTGAATTTGACTCGCTTTCAAAAACTGATAAATTTCTGCGCTTAACTCGTGGACAGTGAATTCTACCGTTTCTGTAAAATTGTTATGAAATCCGGCTGAAAGCAGGTAGCTTATTTAAGGACCTACTGTAGTCATATTTGTTAATTAAAATACGCTGAGGGAAAAACAATTTTTTGTTTTCCTGCATCGTCAATGCTTCTGGCTTAATGCAATCTACATTATTTTACTGCATATGTGCAATATTTCGGCAGCTAAAAGCTATGCACACACTCACACATTCGTAATGATGCTACAAGCAGCAACCACGCACGTTTACGTGCCAGCTAAGCTTTCGTTTTCATCCTGCTTTCAGGCACAACAGAAGGCTTAAGTAAGCTTTTGAACCTGCTTGAATTCTGCTCGGAGCGCAAGCTTTGACTGACGTGTTCGAGCGTATAAGTGGCAGAGTTCAGTTGAAATGCGCTGCTGCAGCTACAAAAAATGAGATCCCGCTCAACGTAATGGCGCTTTGGCACACATACTGCCACGTAAACAAAAGCTCGAATACATACACATCTACTATACGCGTGTGTATGTCAATGAAAACAGTTGCACATGTGTAGCTTATATAACTGCGTCTGCATGGAAGCTACGGCGTGCATGTGTAAGAGTCTGATGTACTTCCGGTTTTGTTTAGTAGGTACTTTTTTCTTAAATAAAAATATACAATGCCGTGTGTTATTGTTGTTGTTGCTGTTTTTGTTATTATTGTTGTTGTCATGTACTCTACTTCTAGGAGTTTATGTTGCGGTAAAAACATGCATGGCATGTACGCAGCTCATTTGCTTGCTTGCGCAACCTAGCAGCGCCATTTTGTATGGACTTTAAATCGTTTGCATGTTGGCTAGACGTGTGCAGGGAGGGAGAGGTTTTAAAAATGGCCATGTTTTAACATTGTGTTTTATTAAAGCTACGTACGTTTTAAAATTTGTTCCAAAGGTTGATTATTTTGAAGTGATTTGAAGTAGCGACAAGAACCAGTGATTGAAAAAAAACCAAGACAAAAAATTTTCACTCTGCCCATGCTGATTATGACAACACCATCTTCGACAAATTTCAGGCGGTTCGAATATAAAAATGATAAAATTTTTTTGGTTAAAAGCTGTTTTTAAGTATTTCGAAGTTCGGACGGTTATATTATTTTGATGACGTCACTTTGTTTAGGGGTTTGACGTGGTTTTTATCCATCTGCTAATCCTTACTTGATCATTACTTATGTATATAGCGCATAAAGACTTACTAATAATTATAATTTACGGCTACAATCTTGACGCCGGACTAAAGGACTGACCGATGGGTCTAAATGGACTCTGGTGGTGATGTTGATCAAGAATATACAGGAATATACACATATACGTAAAAACAAACGTAATAAAGTTTTCTGTATAATTAATATCCTCCATTTTTTTTATATAAGTATAGATGAATCTTTAAATTTAACGAAAATGGAGTATTGGGACAATGAAACATCACGTGCTTGAGTCCTTAGTTGCCGTCCAATGGGAATATACACAGAGAAAAAAAAACAATAGTAAAATCACCTAAGCCGGGCTTGGATGAAAAGAATTTGTATGGAAATTAAAAGCTTATGCTTACTCCCCAAAGTAAATTATTGTTTTATATTTGGTGAATAAGCATAAGTTTTTAATTTTCATAAGTTTTTTTTTCCACCTAAGCCGACTTAGGTGATTTTACGTTTGCTTCTTTTTTCTCGGTGTAGGCGCACGTTTGGTGGCACTCCTCTTAGCATATGGACTATTGTAGTGTATTAGCAGAATCGCCATGTGGTGATATAAACTGTTTGAGTGTAGTGTATTATGTGGGGGACTTGTGTATTAGAGGCGCACACGCCTTTTTATTCAGCCGCAAGGGTTTTTTTTTGTGTGAAGCCGCAAAGGCTAATTAAAAGTGTGAGATCTTTTTTAGTTTTAAAGCCACATAGGCTATTTGTTAAAATCTGTCTTTATTTTTGAAATATTCAAGTTTATATACAATTTTTACCACAATTATTCTTAAAAATATTCTGCCAGTATTTTCTAAGCTCCTCCCTTTATTTTTGTCTTTAACATCGATCGCCAATCAATTTCATTTTTGGTCGATCACACAATTATTTACATATTTACATATTTTATATATTAACACGGCGTGGCGTCCGTGGCGTAGTTGGTTAAAGTGCGTGGCCGCTATGTCAAAGAACCTGGAGACCCAGGTTCGAACCCCAGCAGCGACAGACAATTATTTGAATTAAAATAATTTTTCAGTACGGCCGCCACCTCTCTGCAGACAATGGCAAACCTCAGAGAGTAATCAAAATGCCATGTAAAGCTTCTTGAGAACGAGAACATTCCGTTCATCGCCGTTCAGAGTCGGCGTTAAGCATGTAGGTCCGGTTCTCGGTCAATTGTGTACAAACTTAATAACACGCACAACACAATTGATCATAAGAAGCTAGGTCAAAGTCCTTTCAAGGGCTGAAATGGCCAGTTATTTATTTTTTTTTTTTATGTATTAACATATTTTAATTTTTAATGCAAAACACCAACAACAACAAGTGGCCTTGAATTAAAATGTGTCGTTAGCACTATTGTAACATAATATTCCTTCTGGGCAATGCACTCATAATTTTATTGTTGTTGTTGTTGATGTTGTTATTGTTGTTGTTGTTGTATACGCTTGTGCCAAACATTGGGTTATGTTAAGTACGACTAGCGGGGAAAACCGATGGGGTTGAAAAGTATTAAGGTAAGCATGAAAAATGCTTATCGGAAATTTTGATTTTTAAGTGCAAGGTTTTATGTGTTTGTGTATTGTTGGTCTTTTTATGAAAAAGTGTTTGGGAGTAATAGTGACTTTATGAGTACACTACACTATATTTAGGTTCGTGAATAGTTTTGCCGAGCGTGGGACAATCACAAGAAGGCCTTATCATCGAAATCTCTCAGTTCGGAAGCAGGAAACTATCGCTGCTGTAGCTGCTGCCATACACGCCTATCCTATAGATTCGACCATGAGTTGATTTGCTCAAATTGATATCAGCAGACAGTCAATACAGACAATTTTGCATAAACTTAACTTATTGTTTATAACTTAAACTTATTGCCATATAAAATTCGACTAACAAGCAAACTGAACGCAGTAGACTGGGAGCGGAGCGATTCTAACCCACAGATACAACATGTGACGGAATTGCATTCGCTTTAAGGTTCATTGTCGGGCCTTACTATTTCGAAGAGAACGGTCTTACTGTTATAGTCAATGGAGAAATTTAGGTACTTAAAGATGTTGAAATAGTTTTTCTTTCCAGAACTACGCCGAAAGAGAATCTCTTTTAACTGTGTGATTTCAACAAGTTGATATAACTTGTCACATAGTCAGGCCTGTTATGACAGATTGCAGCGAAAATTATTCAAAAAGCTGATTTCAAGAAACTCCACATTTCGTTGGCCTCAAAGGTGACTCCTGACTTAACTGCGCTTAGTGTTTTCTTGTGGGGTTATTGCAAACAGGAAGTTTACCAACAAATTCAAATGACTTAAAGCAATGAAATCCCAATTCCCGCTGCAATCCTCCAGGCAGTAATGAATAACTTTTCGATAAGATGTCGCAAATGCGTTACCGAGGGTGGGCATTTAAATTAATTTATTTTTAAAACCAATTAACTAAATAAAAGTGTCTTATTTTTGAAATTTATAAAGAAAAACAAAAATCACATGAATTTAACTTAAATGCTTTTTGAGTTTCTTGAGCCACCTGGTATATACTTTTCTATACCTGGTATGTATCCTGACAAAGTTAATATTCCCATTACCCAGTACTCGTGAAATGATAAAAATTTAAAAATTTACAGGGATAAAAAACTCCTCTAAAGAAGAAATTTCTCCTTTCTCTCTTGCATTTTATTTATTTTACATTATTACTATCTTTGCTGTTATTATCATCATACCTCAAATCAGTTTTCACTGCAATAAATCAAAGAAAAATCCCTTTCTATTAATAATGGATATAAATCACGATCCGCAAATTCATTAGAAATAATATGTAACTCAAAAATTCATCATTTCATCCAGATGTTTTAATTTTTCCTTTCAGTCTAGACATCAGTCTTTAATATAGATCTGTTAGGTTTTTTGTGAAGGACAAGCAGTATTTCATTTAAACTAATGAAGAATATTTTATTTTGTATTTCATAGGAATCGTAATTGAGTAATTCACCAATTTTTTTCATCTCAAAACTCAACAAATATATCTGACACATTTTATTCATTAAGAACTTCTTAGCTCTTATTTCTTATTTTATATCTTCTTCAGATATCTCACATTTAAGTATGCTGTCAACCCAAAAAAGCTAAATGTCAAATTCACTAGCAAAATAAAAAAAAAAAAAAAAAAATTTAATAGAAGAAGACCCAACATCTAAGTTAAGCGCGTCTATGCAATGACTCAGTACAAGGCACAAAAATGGTTGTCACCATTTTTGCGAAATACCATGATGTGGCAGGGAATTAACTCTGCTTTCTTTATATCTTACTTTATTTAATTTACGAGTATTGCCTAACGAGCAACCCAGCTAATAAAAGAACACAGCTTTTTGAGAACCACGATATAAAACAACTCAAATAGAAAGAAGTGCGAAGAAAACAAAAAACACAAAATCTGCTAATAATTGAAATCTCACTTTCAAAATGCCCACCTTTTGCTTGTCAGCTTTGGTAATTTGTTCCACTTGAACTGCTCTACCGCTGTCCTAATTGTCAACAACAACATCTTCTGCTCCTTGGTTGCCATCTTTTTCCCCTGCTTTGGTCATCTAGGAGCCTACTAGCTGTCAAGAGCGGCGCGGGAAAAAAAAATAATAATAACAATTTTACGCTTTGCTCACTTTTCGTGCCAAGCAAAACTTTTTAATTGAGTTTTATTATCGGCATTGCAGACAGAGCAGGTGGAGATTGGTGGGTGGATTCGAGGTAGACTTCACAAAATTGACAGCTTTTTCGTTTTGTTCCGAACGATTTGTTGTTTGTATTTCCGGCGGATATCAAATTTGTTGTCGTTCATCCGCTGGCACGGACTTTCCTTACATTTTTTCCGTTTCATTGACTGTGAGGCGCAGAGCTTTTCAACTCAATTTTGTTGCTTTTCGACGCCTCTTTTATTTGTTTTTTTTTTTTTTATTTTTTCACTTATTTTTATTTAACTTTTCTCGTATTTCTAAGCAATGTTCATAGAATATGCAGGATGGTCATATAAATAGCACACTTTCGAATAAGCTGTAAAAAGCTTATCTGTCCATTTTATTTCCCATTTTGCTTAAATATGTTCTTTTTTTAAATGAATAAAACTTACTCACAGATAACAAAAAAAACTGTTTACTCGTTTTTGTTTCGCTTTAACTATATAAGACTTTATAAAGAAGCTTCTGGTTGGTCACACATTTTCCGTATCAGTTTGAAATAACTTGTTTGACAGTTATCTTTTAAATATATTTACTACACTAAGGGAAACAACGCATATTAACATTAGCCACGCTGTGTAAACATTTTATTTAAATATTTACGTGGATATATCAAATATTTCCCTTAGAACTTGTTTTTTTTTCCCGTATTCAAATTTTATTTATAATACGCACCTACACACCTATTCCAGCAACAACATCGCACTCTGTTCCTGCAGTTATCAATGAAGTTTTTAGAATTAAGATTCTTGCTTTCGGTTACTTATAGTTCTCGTTTGGTTTTTGTTACGAAAATTATATAGCCTAGGTGTTTAGCCAGATGCTTTGTGAGTGCGATAGGTGATCGCATGATACAATTATGTAAGGTAAGAGTGACAACCGGATATTTCCTCACGAATGTCTTGCAACGATTGTCATTTGCCTGCAGATTTTGCTTATAAAAATAATATTTTGCTTTTTAAAAATAAAAAAGAAATAAAATATACAGGCAAATGGCATTTGATGGACGCAATTCTTGGGAAAATAGCCAATTGTCAAGGCTACCTTGTATCATGGTTGGTGCAATATGAGGAAAGTAATACTATAAAACTATTAATAACATATTCAATTTAAATATGTTGTTTTTTAAATTCAATATTTTTATAGTAAATATTTGAAAGATATATACAAAATTCGTGCATAATTTTAATATATGTTTTATTAATTCTGTTTAAATATTTTAATATTTTATTAAATTAAAAAAGTATTTAAATAAATTTTAATATTTACGTAGTCGATTTATGCTAATGCGTTATTGGTGCAAAAATAACTCGCTTTTTGGATGAATTAAAAAAGTTTTTGGGTAAATTTAATATTTTTTCTATTAGTGAACGAACTATTTGAAAATGTCAAAATATGCCCATAGAGAAAATTATTGTTCCTCGGTTTAAATAAGAAATCCAACAATATTTTCAATAGCAACGAAAACCGTAACCAGAACCATAACCATAACCATAACCATAACCAAAACCAAAACCATAACCATAACCATAACCATAACCATAACCATAACCATAACCATAACCATAACCATAACCATAACCATAACCATCACCATAACCATAACCATAACCATAACCATAAGCATAACTATAACCATAACCATAACCATAACCATAACCATAACCACAACCATAACCATAACCATAACCATGACCATAACCATAACCATAACCATAACCATAACCATAACCATAACCATAACCATAACCATAACCATAATCATAACCATAACCATAACCATAACCATAACCATAACCAAAACCAAAACCATAACCATAACCATAACCATAACAATAACCATAACCATAACCATAACCATAACCATAACCATCACCATAACCATAACCATAACCATAACCATAACCATAACTATAACCATAACCATAACCATAACCATAACCATAACCACAACCATAACCACAACCACAACCATGACCATAACCATAACCATTACCATAACCATAACCATAACCATAACCATAACCATAACCATAACCATAACCATAATCATAACCATAACCATAACCATAACCATAACCATAACCATAACCATAATCATAACCATAACCATAACCATAACCATAACCATAACCATAACCATAACCATAACCATAACCATAACCATAAGCAATACCATAACCATAACCATAACCATAACCATAACCATAACCATAACCATAACCATAACCATAACCATAACCATAACCATAACCATAACCATAAACAATACCATAACCATAACCATAACCATAACCATAACCACAACCATAACCACAACCATAACCATGACCATAACCATAACCATAACCATAACCATAACCATAACCATAACCATTACCATAACCATAACCATAACCATAATCATAACCATAACCATAACCATAACCATAACCATAACCATAATCATAACCATAACCATAACCATAACCATAACCATAACCATAACCATAACCATAACCATAACCATAACCATAAGCAATACCATAACCATAACCATAACCATAACCATAACCATAACCATAACCATAACCATAACCATAACCATAACCATAACCATAACCATAACCATAAACAATACCATAACCATAACCATAACCATAATCATAATAATATCATAATCATAATAATCGCATGAGTGAGAGCGAGTTCCCATAAATGTCAAATCGAAGTTGACAGCTCATACAAAACCTGAAGGCAGAAATTGATAACATGTAAAGCCGATGAAGTTGTTGTTGTAGCTTTTCATTGATTTTAACAATTATGGGTACTGAGAAGAGAGTACAATCAGCCACGAGACAACCTTATTTATTCAACCATGACCATAATTATAACCATAACCATAACAATAACCATAACCATAACCATAACCATAACCATAACCACAACCATAACCATAACCATAACCATAACCACAACCATAACCATAACCACAACGATAACCATAACCATAACTATCTTGTCTTGTGTGCAATAGCTTTTAGAGGAACAAATAAACATCTCTTTGTGTTGCTTTTATATCGTCATTTTACGCTTATTTGAAAGTATAATTTAAATTTCTGTCTTTTTTATCGTTTTATCTCTTGTTTAATAAATTTTCTTGTTTTCAAAACTTGATGTCTTTATTTGTAATTGTGTTTATCTCTTCCTTCGATATTTTTGCATTGTGGGATATAGTAAATATTAGCTTTTTTTTCGTTTTTTTGTTTTTTTTTTTTGCTTTTGTCATATGTTACTTTTTAAAGTTAATCCAAAGTTATTGCTCATTAAGTTTCTGTTTTGCTTTCATTAATTAATTTATTACTTGCCGTTAACTCATTTTTAATGTCTTTTTATTCGTCTGTTGAGATATTTTCAGACATGTTTTGTTGACATTAGCAGAATTGAACGAGTGCGTAGGCAGTGGCGGATCTAGGATTCACCAAAGGGGGGGAGGGATCTGAAACGTCTTTTTGGACTTTTTTTCATGTTTTTCCTATACAAAAAATTCTCCAAGAGGGGGGAAAAATTCTCTAAAGCCCTTTCAGCCCGAATGTAGATCCGCCACTGTGTGTAGGGATCCTCTTTCATCCATTAATATTATGACATTTTACCTTTTCATATCTTTCTGTGTTAGTGCAACCTTCTATAAGCTATTTTACAGTTGTATGTCTCAGGTCGAAGTTATTTGTCAAAAATATCATCTATCATAGTTTTTAGCTCTTTACAGCAAAAATTTACTTGGACAAAAACAATAAACAATAAAGGAAAATAACTGTATTATGCTGTGTGCATGAACTGCACTCTCTAATGTGCTTAAATTTATTAAAGGACATTGTATTATGAACACCCAGTAGGAACCTTAACAAAAGCTAGTAAAAGACTTCACTATTGCCAGGAGCAATATTTTAAATTTTTCAATTTAATTTAGTAACGCATTACTTTGGTAAGCAGTTGATATGAAGTACAACTTATTTAATTGTATTACTTGCGTTGAAGCTTTAACAAATATATTTCAAGTTCTGTTCAACATGTTGCTGCACTTGGGTGTGTTGTATTAACTTTATTGTTTATGTTGATATTATTGTTGTTGTGGTTCTATTATACTTTTGCCATCCTTTTTATTCACTTTGTTTGGTTGTTTGTTTGTTTGTTTGCACGCAATATTATAATTTGTACTTGAAATGGTTACCGCCGCATTATTTGTTGTTGTTGTCGTTATTTTGTTGTTTAAGTATTTCATTTGTTTCATTAAAACATTATCCGTTCTCTATTTTCACAAGTTGAATTTGTGTTGTTGTTGTTGTAGTTGTTATGGGTTAAGTTGGCAGCACCGTTACCGAACAATGGCAATCGAATGAATTCCCTTTTGTGGCAGGTAGGAGGCAGCTAGGTGTGTTTTATATACCTATGTTGTGTGTGTTGTGTAATGAACTTTGTACACTGGCCGTATTTTTGCTGTACAGTTGTTGTGTTGTTGTATTTGTTGTTGTTGCTACTGTTGTAAAACATACGAGCAGGTTGTTGTATATGAATGTCAATAAAGGCCATTAAACATTAACTACTAGTATATTCAAGCATTACTCAAGGAAGTTGTAGGGAAGTGACTTTTTTCTGTTTTACCTCTTGACTGTTTTGTAGTCAATATTAAAGTTATTAACAACAGTGGAACAAAGTGTGAGATACAAATGCAAAAGTACTGTGGCATTTTCAATGTAGTCTTGAGTTATAAGCGGCTGGAATGAAGTTAATGGGATATACTGAAGTTTTTTGAAATAAATAAAGCAAATGAAACTGATAGAATTTGATTTAGAATTTATGTCCAGCTGAGGTGCGGAACCAGGTCATCAGTGCTGCTAGTCTAACACACTTCCTTTGAGTTTCGGCTTTCCATCGATGACGATTAAATTCGCAAAAGTAATGGATAATGAAAATTTCACTGACTTTCAAACTGAGAGTATACATTGCAAGTGGAAAAAATATCTCAGATTCAAGTTTTGACGAGATCGAAAGATATTTTCATTTTTTTATAAACATTAACTTGGGTTCGAGTAAAATTTTACAGGAACAAATTCTTTTCACAAATTTCCAAAATGTCTTTTCTACCTTACATGTGAGGATGTCCCTTCACAAAAATCCGCCTTCATCATGACAAAAAAGATATATAAAAAGGATTTTATATTAGATTTCTATTAGGTTGTTTGATTTCTAAAACGGGTAATTTTGTAAAAGGCAATTCTGATAAAATTAATTCGGGAAATTAATTTTCAGAATAATACAATAGGGATTCACGATATGGTATATTCGTGATGCAAAATGCTAAACTATGCAATAAATATTCTAGACTGTGGTTATGAAGTAAAATTGTTTTTTATATTTGTTAATCTTTTTATTTTCATTTTTGTTATGAATACAATAGATATTCATTCGTTGAAAATTTAATAAAGTTTTGTGTTCAAACCTCAAAGTATTTAGTTCGTGGGAATGTCACGAATTTACTAAATATATCAACTTTATGAGAAAAAAAGGAAGATTACAAAATGTTGACTTTATTTTTTCAATGAAAACAAATTGTGTTGAATTTTTGATTTTTCCTTAATGAAATAATATGATCATGTGAAATAATTTGCTTTTGTGATTGTCAAAAATGTTAATAAAAATACTCAAAACATGACCAATAACACCAAATCGTGAGTACCCCTATCTAATGTTTATTTATAAAAACCCTCATAATGAAAATTACGGAAATTTATCCTATATGACTTATAACTGTAGGAAACCTAGTATGTTTGTCTGCGATTCAATCACTTTTGGTCACATTTAAGCCCACTGTGCAGTCCAGCTGTTCTAAATGTTATAACTGTGCTTATGTGCGTGTGTATTTGTGTCCATGTTTTATTGCTAAAGTTGATATTTGTTGGCTTGTCCATTTTTGAATAAAATGATATTAAGTTGATTGCACATTATTCGAAGTTTATAGCCAACAACATTTTCCGGAAACGGAAGGAACCATTGGTATTTCATTGTTTAACAACAGCATTGAACAGCAACAATAGCAACAAGCAGAAAAAAAAACACTTCAATTGAGCAGTTAGTCGGCACTCGATAAGATATTCATTTAAGGACCTGCTGGACACTGTTGCCTGTCAAGCTGCTTGAAGCAATGGATTATTTTTACTTAACTACATACTTTATTCTATTAAATAAAATTATAACACAAGCTTGTTACTTTTACATGCAAATTGCGTTGTTGTTTCTTTAGATTGCTTGTTGTTGTTGCTGCTTTGGTTGTTGTCGACAAAAAAAGGGTTCTTGCATTTTTAAGCATTTAATTTGATGAATTCAAATAAAACGTTTCTCTCATTTATAGCTGCGCTTAAAACAGCCTCTTTTTTATTAGTTGTTGTTGTTGTTGTTGTTGCCAATTAGCGCACGGGCGGAATAAATTACTGTAGCCAACACTAAAAGGAGAGAAAAAAAAGGGGAAAAAACTGCGACCGACACGTTTTACTCCTGGCAGGTGGGTGGCCTGTAATCAACTTGAAATTTTTAGCAAAAAGTTAACAATGAATACCTGGCTAGAACATGAAACGTATGTGATAGTTACTCGGCAGAAAGAGGGGGCAAAGTTTAAGGATACAAGAATTAGTAAATATATTGTAAACACTGACTGGCAGCACTGGCAAAACGTGCTACACTAATGGCGATTTTTATTCAGTGTTTTGCATAAAACCTCGTAATTTATGTATGAAATGTAAAATTTTTCTTTATTTTTTTAAAAAAATTCATCTAAAAAACACTAAAGTGTTATGGCTGTGCATGACATCAAGGCACATTGAACCCAGAGAAACGTACGAACGAAGGAACGAACGAGAAAAGGGTCTCATCTCCTTTTTGCATAAAGCGTAGGCAATAAAAATTAAGCGAAAAGAAAGCAAGTGTTGGAGCACGTTCAAAGAGTTCGCAACAAATAAAACACGAACAGAGACAGACGAACAGACGCAGACCTTCAGAGCAGCCTTCAACTAAGAGGACAATGATTAACTTTGGGCATTCATTTGTGACACTCAGAAGTGAAGTAGGCCTAAGGAAAAGTTTAGCAGCATTAAAGTTTTATTAGCTTTAAGCTTTAAGTTGTATAACAGCTATCCGAACAGGTGCGTGCTGCTTGTGACCATTATTTTGCAGAACTTGTTTTCAGCAAAAAGCTCAATAAAAAATATTTATACAGATTATCTTGAACTGGCTCAAGTCTATCTTGAGTGTCAAAAACTAAATTCTGCTGACAGGTGATGGTCGAGCGTAAGCTTTATTTCGATTATGGCCTAAGCCTAAATACCAGCGCAATCATTCAAAATTACTTATTAATAATTCCATTAGAATTTTTGTTGCTTTGAGCTGGAGTATTTCTTCAGAGACTGGCATGAAATGGATTTGTTGAGGCATTATGAATATCCATCAGTGAGGCATTATTCGAGCTAAAGCTCCAGGAAGAACTAATGAACGAAAAACAAAAAACATGAACGATTAACGTTCTGCTCAATGTCAACTCCTTCGAAGCTGTTTACACAGCCATTAGTTAACATAAATAAATTCATAAATTGAAAAATATTACGCTGGGCCATATATTAACCCCTAGACTGAAGTTTTTGTCATCTAAGGTTTGTGTGTGAGTGTGTGTACTAAGGTGTGGCTGTAGAAAAAAATAACAATAACCTGTCATTATGACATAATTAAACATAAATTATGCGAGCTCCATTTAGAGACAACAACATGCATCCAGTTTTATGACCTAGCCATTAGTAAAATGCTCCCCACATCCCTCCGTTCCTTACTTCCTTTACCCCTCACCATTTTTGTTGTTCTCTACACCATGCTATGCAATTTAATAAATCTTTTCAGCTGCTGCCGCTACTGACCATTATGCACCACAATGCGGTACGCCAAAGGACACAATTTTTTTTTTTTTTTTCATTAAAGATATGTTCTGCGTATATTTCAGCTGGGTGCAGACAGAGCTTAAAGCCTTAAAACAACTCGTATAACCACAATAAAGGGAGAAATCAGAAAAAATGCCAACAACAACAGTGGATGTCTTCCGCGACTATTTTTAGATTAAAGCCTATTTTTCATGATTGGAACCACAGCATTAAAATTTCTATTTCAAGTTTAATTCGAATTGCTTTGATTCGACACTTGAAAGAATGCCTGGGAAATATTTTGAATTTTTAATTAAAATTAACGCAAAAACGAAAGAAACTTACGGATATATCTTATTTAAACTGTCCAAACTTTGCGCTGGCTGCAGCAATAGAATAAAAACTTCTTCCAAAGCTGCTGGGGATTATTCGGGAAGTGTTAATTATCGACACTTAAAATGTTGATGTTAGTTAAATTGTCCCTGCAGCAACAAGAGTTTGCAATTAATTTACAGCTGCAATCGCAACAAATGCAGTGTGTGTCTGTGTGTGTGTGTGTGTGTGTGTGTGTGTGTATGAGCGTAATAACAATTATAAAATTTAACACTAATGCTGCGTATTAATGGACTAAGTGTCAAAATATCAAGGCTGCCATAATATATCAATGTTTTGACATGTGAAATAGCAGCAACAACAGAACAACAACAACAAAACAACAGTGGAATATTGCAGCGAAATGGAGTATTAAACGATTAAATGGAATTAACTACACGTTGTATACATTAATGCATGCGCACACATACACACATACACACACACCAGACTGTTAACTACAAGTCCTTAAAGTAATTTTAAGCCAAAAATATAAAATGTTGACATCCTATCCTTAGAGTGCGATTTAAAAGTATTAAAAAAAAACACCATCACACCGCCAACTACTTTGATGCCAACAAGCATGTCCCTTAAACCTTTTTGTATAATTTTCCACCAAATGTCATCAGTAAAAGCTCAAAGTGCATCTGCAGCAGTAAAAGTTCAAAAAGTAAAAGAATCATTGGCAAAAACTTCCGCCTTTAACGCCACTTTACGCTGCGATAACAACAACAGTGCATCAGCAACTTCTGGTTCCAGCAAAAAAGGAACTACTCCATGTAGAACTTATTTCTTCTTTGAATCGATTTCATTTATTGCATGATGGTTGTCTCGAGCAAATGTTCAAAGATTTTCTTGCACATCAAAGATATTTCATTACTTTTATATGTTTTTCTTATTTTAAATTAATTTCGAATGTAGAAATATTGCTGCGTTGACTGTGTTTTGAGGTTAATATCAAAAAGCTACACTAAAGCTTCTATTGATTACAATTCAATGTAACAATTCTTACTGTGCACAGAGAAAAACAATATATTTTTATATTAAGATTTAAGAAAATTTAAAATGTAGGGGTCACATACCCAGAATTTTCTTAAAGCTTCAAGTCTCAAGAATATGTGGTTTAAATTTCAAGTCGATATCTCTAAAAATAACAAAGTTATAGCCTAGTGAGTGAGCCGCCTCCGAGAGCGCGCAGTGCTGGCCCTTATTTTCAAACGTGTTTTTCTCGAAACCATGTTTTCAAAGTCGGTGACCAAGATTTCTCAGAACTCAGAGAACCGATCGTTTTGATTTTTTTGCAGGCTTATTTTACTCATAATAATCGTCATAGGATTTTTTTTTTTTTTGTAGCTTCGTTAATTTTTTATAAGCAAAATAATGACGAATTTTTGGTCGAAAATCGTTAAATTACGTTCGGAAGTCCGCCATATTGTGAAAAATTAATATTTACAAAATAGGCTATGACAAGTACGAGTTTCAAGTATCAAGTTTAATAATATTTCTCATTGTTTTGTTTCAGACGAATTTAGGAGGAGCAATCTTGATCAGCACATTTCACCTTTTTTATACAGCGCTCTATAAAAAAAGCTGTATCTACCCTAATTTTAAATTTTTTAAATAAAAACAAAAAAATTAAAAATACTCTTGAATGTGTATATTTTTAGATATAAAAACCCTCATTTAAAAATATAACTTAGGTTTGCTTAAAAAAATGCACAACATGACCTTTTTATTCGGCCTCTGGATATATAGTCCCCTTTAAGCCTTGAAACAAGAATAAAATACTTGATTCTAGAACCTGGAACAAGACTAAAATCAAGAAAATATTTTCTTAAGGGGAGCCACGCAGCCAGATGCCGAAAAAAAAGGTCATGTTTGTGAATTTTTTTAAGGAAACCTATGGGATATTTTTAAATGAGTGTTTTAATACCTAAAAATATATACATTCAAGAGTATTTTTAGTTTTTTTTTTATTAAAAAAAATTTAATATTAAGGTCGATACAGCAGTTTTTGTAGAGCGCTCTGAAAAAAAGGTGAAATGCGGTGACCAAGATTGCTCCTCCTTAATTCATCTGAAACAAAAAAATGAAATATACTATTAAAGAAGATACTTAAAACTCGTACTTGTCATAGCCGTTTTTGAAAATATTGATTTTTCACAAAATGGCGGACTTTCGAACGTAAAAAAACGATTTTCGACCAAAAATTCGTCATAGTTTTGCCTATAAAAAATGAACGAATCTAAAAAAAAAAAAAATCCTATGACAAGTACGAGATTATTATGTGTACAATAAACCTGCGAAAAAATCAAAACGATCGGTTCACTGAGCTTCGAGAAATCTTGGTCACCGACTTTGAAAACATGGTTTCGAGAAAAACGCGTTTGAAAATAAGCGCCAGCACTGCGCGCTCTAGAAGGCGGTTCACTCAGTAGGCTATAACTTTGTTATTTTTTGAGATATTGACTTGAAATTTTCACCACATATTCTTGAGACTTAAGGCTTTAAGAAAATGCAAAAAAAATTTTGAAAAAAAAAAAAAGTTCTGACTGCGTATCTCCCCTTAATTTAAGCAATCGCAGAGAATTATTTCAGCAAATTGCTTACGTGAATCAAGCAAATTTTTCTCACTTTAACTTATATTGGCATGCTTATAATTCAGAACATGTTTACATGAAAACATATTTAAGATGGTGCGGATTGACACACTATGGCATGATTCGTAAGCGCAGTGTCGTATCTTTTACTTTACATGGAAACATGTTAGTCCAAGAATATATTCGAATATAGTCTAATTTAACGGGACAGTTCTTTTGCACACATAGGTTGAGGGGTATTCTCATCACAAAAAAAAAAAAAAATAAATAAAAACTAGAAAGAAATGATCTTCGACTGGGCCGAAGTTAAAATACCCCCACGTCCGAACTAAGGTATATTCAAAGACTTAAGCAATCAATAAAGTTTATCTGTAAAAACATTTTCGTTATAGTTTTAACAGAAAATATTCGCTTTTGTTTTTTGATAAAGTCACTTTGTATGGGAGGTGGGCGTGGTTTTCACTCAATTTAGTTGAATTTCATACACATAGTATACGTTACATATCAAAGTTCATATGCAAATTTTCAAGTCCATATATTATTTTTTGTGGAATTTAAAGAGATTTTACCTTTTTGATAAATTCACTTTGTATGGGAGGTAGGCGTGGTTTTCATCCGATTTGGTTGAATTTTATACTTAGAGCGCACTTTAAATATCGGAGCTCATATGCTAAATTTCAAGTCCATATATTAATTTTTGTGGAATTCAAAGAGATTTTACCGTTTTGATAAAGGCACTTTGTATGGGAGGTAGGCGTGGTTTTCATCCGATTTGGCTCATTTTCGAACTTGACCTTTATTTTTTAAATAAAAGCTAAAATATTGAATTTCGTGATGATAGCTTGAAAATTGCGGCTGTAATCGTGACGACAGACGGACATACGGACAGACAGACGGACATGGCTAAATCAACTCGGGTGGTGATGCTGATCAAGAATATATATACTTTTCTATACCTACCACGCCTCCTTATGGGCGTTACAAACGGAGTGACAAAATTAATACACCCCCATTTACGTTTTTTAAACGTGGGGGTATAAAAATGCACGTTAAATTTCAATTATTTCTGTTTTTTGTAAGACGTGCATCAATTGAACTGGATGAGCACAAATGCATGAAAATAAATTTTGTTTATATATTTTTTAGTTTTGAAGTTTGGCATATTGAGGGTATAATTTTTACATTTTGCGAATGAAACCCCGAATGAAAGAAATTTGCAAGTAAAGATGTCTCGAATGATTAACTTGTTGTGAGTTAACAGATCTCAGGTCTGTTTCCGTACTCGTTTCAAGTAAAGTTAGAGTAATAGAGAGCAATTTGGTTATCTTTCAAAATGAGAAAATTTGCCAAAAAGTACGGAAACGGCTTCAAGACAAGTTCAAGCACAACAGCTGTTCTTTGAAAATTGAAATTAAATATAAATTGAATTTGCTGGTTGGTTTGTTTAAAGGAATGGAAAATTCAAAGAAGTTGCAAGTGAATTGTTCTCCAGGACCCTTTGGCTTTCATTTGCGTTCATTTTGCTAATTTTAACTTTCTTTTTATTAATTTTGTAACCAAATTTTAAAAATGTTTTTTCACAACAATTTAATTTTGAAACTTTGACAATCAGCTGTGTGAAGCTCATGATTTGTACTTGAAGAAATTTTTCAAGTAAAGTTTGAATAATAGAGAGTGACATTTTGTTTGCAGTGAGTATTAAACTGTTGAGTACAAGACTGTAAAAATTGTAAGTCGTTTTGCCACCACTACTAGTAGGTCATAGGCAGTAAAAATACTTGCAATAACGTGACTTTAACGACTTAAATATTTGACGAGTAAAATATTTTAAATCTGCGTTCGTGGAATCCACCGATGGAAAAGTACAAATTTCCTTCTGAGAAAAATTGAAAGGCTTCCATATGGATGCATATATTTGGACACATTCCTCGTAGTTACTTTTGCAAACTTATGGGAATATTTTATATTGATATTGTTTCCAAACCGCTTTCTTAAGAATGTATGTGAAAACAGTAGTATTAAAAGTGATGGGGAAACATTCCTCATAGTATGTTTTGGAAACTTATGGGAAGTTTTAAATTGATATTGTTTTCAAACTGCTTCTTAAGGAATGCATGTGGAAACTTTTGCTTGTTTTGGGGAAATTTCAATTTCAATTTATTTCGAAAAATAAAATCTTAAAAAATTAGACATCCTCGGTAGTCGAGTAGGTAGCGTGCTTGACTGCCACCGCAGAGGTCTTGGATTCGAATCCCGGCCAGGCTGAAGATTGTGTGGTTAAATGCATAATGATGATTAACACAAAAGCTGTTGGAATTGATGGTATGCCCATTAGGTTCATTAAATTAGAATTAAGTTTTATTATATCACCACTATTATGAAACTAGTCGACCACCACACCAAACTAATCTTCCTGACGCCGGTCTGCTTCAAACAGTTCACGCACAGCCGTTCTTGGACGATCTTCACGACATTCGTCTTGAAGAGAACGACGACCACGCTTGAACTCATTGAATCAGCGATAGCTACATGTCGCTGGGTATGGAACATCATCACCAAAATTCGAGCTATGTTGATCGATGCATTTTTTTTGTTTTCAATCCACGTCGAGAATCTTAAAAAATCATGACCCAAAAATGTTCACATGTTAATTCCATTTTTATTGTTGAAACACAATTTTCAAACCACTATACACAACACAATAAGCGTTCTAACATCAAAACCTTGTGTTTTGTCAAATTTTCGAATGGAACTGTCTGAATTCCTCTGGCAATGCTTATTGTTGCCAAGGCGCAAGACTTAAAAGGCAGCGCCCTCGTACTAGAATGATAAGGTTCTATTTCTGCCTACGTTCTTAACTTAAGCGCAGATTAATTAAGAACTTCTGCTCTTACGCCTCTGCCTTATTATTAAGTTTTATTAAATCGACAAATAAGCCAATGAAACAACTTAACTGTTGACACCAGAGATGTTGTATTATTCAGAAACACCTTCAGGCAACAAACGCACATGCACCATGTAAAAATATTAATCTGCACAGCCAACACAAACACATTTACTCACACATGCATGCCAACATCATTTAAGTGCCAACGTGGCTGTAAGCCGCATATAAATCGATTGCGACTTCCATTAATCAACATCAACATTTATAGCCACATCCACATAAACATCAACTCAGTTAGCAGCTTGTTCGTTAGCAGCCCAACCCAGTAGTCAACAGAGTGTTGAAATGTGGCTACAAAGGATACGAGCACCAGCACATTGACGAAGCGGTTGACACTCTAGTTGATCATTTTGGACGTCGATGCGTCGATGATAATTAAGCCTCTTGGCTTTCATTTTTATCTTTTTTATTCCTTTTCTGCTGACTATTTTTGTCAACCATTCTAGTTGAGCTTATCTTTGTTTTTCTTGAATATCATCACTCAGTTTTCAAGAAGAGTGTCATTGGTTCGTTTTGAATACGTGAACTCCGTCATTGATAGCCTGGCGACAGTATTGGTCGCAAGGCGTGTCTAAAATATGATGAGCTCGATGACTGCTCAGTTATCGTGTCAACTAATGACTGACTATCAGGCGATACCGCCATCAAAACTAACATCGTTAAAAAAAAAAAAAAAAAGAAACGAAGCCACTTTCTACACCAGCTGCTAGTGCAACTGTTGGAAGCTCCAAAAGGCTTCCACATTAATTTGCTGCTTCACTGCCTGATCACAACTAATTTGCATGCATTGGACCACAAATCCTTACACGTCGGAGCAAACTTTTTTAGCAACTAATTACTTTGGTAAGCATAGAAATGTCTTTAAATGCAATAGCAGAGCGAGAACATTTTGGCCAATTTAGCATCGTGTAAACCGCTAACCAGGAAAATTAAGCTCAGTAATAAGAAGACTTCACAAAAGGAATTGCATAAAAGTTACTCTAGAAAAAACGAACAAGTCATTACGGCGAATACAAAGAATAACAGATTAAAACAAGTGCCGTAAAAAGAGTTCAAGGACTTCTTCCAGAGATCACAACAAAATTAATCCGCAATCATAACGTGTCACAGAAAACATTCATATGTGTACGTCTTGTGTAACTTTTACAAAAGTTATTTGAGTGAATGTTTGGGAAAAGAAAGAAAGGATCAAAAAATTAACCGCTTAATCAATTCCTGCAAACATTAGCGGATGCCTGCATAATTATTTTCGACAAACTCTGTGCGAACTCCTTGCGCGTCTTTAAAGTTTCTCAAACTGAAAATCTTACCACAAATTATGCCAGATAAAGTTTAAATCATATTAAAATGAAACGCACAAACAGCACAAACCGAGGGGATGTTGCATCCCTTGGTGTCTGGTTTTTTGTTTGGTTATACTTAACCAAGTTGATGCGAGTGTGTGTGTGTGCGTGTGCGTGTGTGTAAAAGTGCAACAATTAAAACACACAACAGCTTCAAGACAGCGAAGCGATAAGTAGACAGACAGTCAGACCGACAGCTGGAGAGACAGCTTTAACGCCTTTGCAGTCAAGATGCTGCTGTCATTTTTCACATTTTCGTGCATGTCTCGTACCCCCTCAACATATTCTATTCTATACCGTTAGTGCCACGCTCGTTTCCTGTTTTCCTTTTTGTTTCCTTCAGTTCCGTCGCACACACAAACAAACACACTTCCATGTATGTTGATGTCAGGGATTTGCTTGTTGTTGTTGCCAAGTTTCTTCTAAATTGACTCCCGTCACAATCCAGCGAGGCAAGAGTGAAAAGTCCTTTGTTTTCGCTGCGCTTTTGTTTAAGCGGCACGCAGCTTGTTCATAAAAAGCAGCAAAAGTTATCGCAATTTTGAAAGCAGCGAAATGTGGTCTTCCGAATGCATGCATGTCTGGGTGTTCAAGACAATGAACTTAATGTTTACATCAGCAGAGACATTAT
Source organism: Pherbina coryleti (assembly GCA_943735915.1). Classification (NCBI taxonomy): domain Eukaryota; kingdom Metazoa; phylum Arthropoda; class Insecta; order Diptera; family Sciomyzidae; genus Pherbina; species Pherbina coryleti. The sequence goes on from OX030951.1 coordinate 1,810,123, forward strand.
TTATTTTAAATATATTTATAAAAAAAATGTTATTTCAAATGCGCTGGTAGAAGTGATATCAGATCTGAAATGCCGATTAAAATTTTTGTTTTAACTAATATAGAAGAAAATAAACAAAGCAAACAAATATACCGGGTCCTTGGTTTTTTCATGGAAACATTCCAAACAAATATACCGGGTTCGTGTAACATTCAATAATGATGTCTTTGAGGATTACTCAAACGATTTAAATAGGTTGTGTAAGCCGCCAGGATTTGAGCACTTTATTTCTCTTAAAAAGTTTTCGGAACTAGTTCCGTTTTTAAAACTCAACTTCAATGCAGTTCCGATCTGAGATAGAGTCTTATGTAAGCCTTTCTGGCGATTATCAACACATGAAATGGTTCTATGAAGGTTTAACAGGATAGGAAATGCTTTTTACAATACTAATGAGTTTTTGAGGGAAAAAATAATTTTACTTCTCAATTGTGTAGCGTTGAAGCCATGTTCGAATACGTTAATGTACGTGGATCGTTCGATTTTGAAGAACCGCGAGTCCACTATGCGAATCCCACCTTCCCAGAAAATTTATTAATTACTAATTTATTTAGTTTCTTTTACATATAGATTCAAATTTCTAATTTCATACTCTTAACTTCAAATTTCAAAATCCAAAATTCAAGTTTCAAAATTCAAAATTCAAAATTCAAAATTCAAAATTCAAAAGTCAAAATTCAAAATTCAAAATTCAAAATTCAAAATTCAAAATTCAATATTCAAAATTCAAAATTCAAAACTCAAAACTCAAAATTCAAAATTCAAAATTCAAAATTCAAAATTCAAAATTCAAAATTCAAAATTCAAAATTCAAAATTCAAAATTCAAAATTCAAAATTCAAAATTCAAAATTCAAAATTCAAAATTTAAAATTCAAAATTCAAAATTCAAAATTCAAAATTCAAAATTCAAAATTCAAAATTCAAAATTCAAAATTTAATATTCAAAATTCAAACTTCAAACTTCAAACTTCAAACTTCAAAATTCAAAATTCAAAATTCAAAATTTAAATTCAAAATTCAAAATTCAAAATTCAAAATTCAAAATTCAAAATTCAAAATTCAAAATTCAAAATTCAAAATTCAAAATTCAAAATTCAAAATTCAAAATTCAAAATTCAAAATTCAAAATTCAAAATTCAAAATTCAAAATTCAAAATTCAAAATTCAAAATTCAAAATTTAATATTCAAAATTCAAACTTCAAACTTCAAACTTCAAACTTCAAAATTCAAAATTCAAAATTCAAAATTCAAAACTCAAAATTCAAAATTCAAAATTCAAAATTCAAAATTCAAAATTCAAAATTCAAAATTCAAAATTCAAAATTCAAAATTCAAAATTTAAATTCAAAATTCTAAATTCCAAATTCTAAATTCTAAATTCAAAATTCAAAGTTAAAAATTTAAGTTTCATATTTCATATTCAAAATTTCAAATTTCACATTTACAATTTTAACTTTCAAGTCAAATTTGAAAATTTTAATAAACTTTTTTCAACCTCCAGACTTATTTTTTCCGTAATTTTCAATATTTAATAAAAAATTGTAAATTACTTTCCTGCTACGGCATATTTTCTCAGCGATTTCGGCAATTGATGAACCTTTTTCATTTAAACCAATAATTTCACCTTTCTCAAATTTACTTAAAACTTTTCCACGAGGCATTTTGCATACTAATGACGCATTAAACTCGTATTATGCAGTTATCATAAGAATTTTTTGTTTTATTGAAAAAAAAATTGACTTTAAATCATTTGTGCTATACTAAATGAACGATTCTTAGGCAGAAAAAATGCAATGTAAGAGATATTGATAACGGTTTATTGAAAGAGGCAAGTGAATATAACATTTAATAATGTCAGTTTAAAGAGAACATATCTAAGCACAAAATTTCTCAATATGAGAGTAAGAGGTTCAATATCCAACATTCTACAGCACGTTTTCTTATAATATATAAATTGTGCTATAGTTTATGAACGCAGTGTATATTTTTGACCAGTTACTTTCAGAGTAAGTCCTTTCATTTATCTGTTCAGATTTCTAGCATTTGCTATTTCGCAAGTCCCTGCGAATTTTATTCAAAATGGGTGTTATTTGGCGACTAGTTTACAAATGAGTGTGAGTTCTTTTGAACTTTCATGATAAGAAATTTACTTTCATAATCCATTCACAACGTTTTGGTGCTGGAACTTGCACTTGCCACTCAACCCGCTAGTTTACTGATTTGCTACTTAGGGGTCCCTCATATTTAATTATGCACATTTTTTCTAAGAATTTTACAAAGCTCAACATCATTAACATCAACACAAACCTTCATAAAAATAGCCCTGTACTCATCCCTGTGTTCTTTCCTCTTTTGTTTATGAGTTTTTGACATTCTGTCAAACTCAAACTCATGTTGTTATAATAAAAATATTTTATTGCAGCTAGCCATGCTATAATTTTGTTTTTTTTCAAGCGAAACAGAGAGGAGTGGATTAAAAAAAAATGAAACATTAGACAAAACAGCAACACATACATACATTAAGGATCTCATCAACAAGTTAGCTTCACGGTCAATTCATTTAATAAATGCGTTAATGAATGAATGAGTGACTGCCTAAGTGACTGACTGGGTGAGTGAGTGAGTGACTGAGTGAGTGTGTCAGTGGGTGAGCGAGTCGGCAGGCGGTTACAAGTTTGTGTATTTCGCCAAATGAGGGTCAGCAACAACATCACATTGTGACAGCTGTTCGGGAGCAGTTTACGTGGTCTTCAGCACCAGCATGTCTAAGGATAATATATGTTTGTTGACCCTATTCAACTGCCTTGCTTGCCCTACCTACTAATATGACACAAAAGAGAAATTTTATAATATTTATAAGTCGAAAGTGATGTTTTTGACGACATTTTTATTATGAGCGAACATAAGCTAAGTTAAGCCAACAACAACAACAACAACAAAAACAACTCGTCCTTTGTATTCAATGAAGTCAGAATATGAAGGATGACATAAATATAAAAGGGTATCTCTAAGGAATTAAAAATAAAGCTCAAATTAAATTCTCTTTTTACTGCGGACTTAATTTGAACAAATGGAAAAGTTGTTTTTTTTTTCTTCTATTTTTTAGGTTTTTTGTAAAATTTTATTTTCTGCCCATATATTTTGTGTTTTATATCAAACAATAAAATAGGCTCCGGTTTTTTTCCCCCGATAACGGATGATTATAGTTTAAAAAGTTTAATTCTTAGGAGAATGGCTGTAAGCTTTCAACAGATATAAGATTGTACCGCTATAACATTAAATATGACACTACTTTTGAAATAGTTGGGTCCTCACACAATGGCTCCAAGTACAAAACTGAAGTGTTCCCATTTTGTTGATGAGGAAATTTTAAACACATTGAGATCAAAAACTTTATCAGGACTATTAACTCAACGGGTTCTTTGAGTTATTGGGAGTGATGGATGGAGTGGGTATTCATAATAATGTGTAAATTTAACTTTCTGTGTTTAGACCACTTGCGATTCCATCAACGCTTTGACAACTGACCATTATTTTCTATGATCGAACATATCGCATATTAACAGCATCAGCTATATTTATCTTAGCTTTGGAGTAATAAAGAAATATATGTTTTTGCGTCCTAACAACTTCCACTCTTTTCTAACTAGGTATATAAACTGTAATTATTTTCTACTGTTTCCATAGCATCAACTAATAATTTTTGCTAAAATGAAAACTTTTAACTTTCTCCTGGGAGCGGTAGACGACCCAAAAGGATAAACATTTATTTCCAATCAGTAGGCAGATCACAGCATATAAGGATTGTCAAATAACAATAATAACAACAACAACAACAAGAACAAAAACTACAACAGCAATAACGATAGGCACATAAAAGTGATGTGCAATCAGATGAAATGAAAACGATTCCTGGCAGGCAGTTTTTGTTGCCAAAGTATTTATCAATAAATTTACAATCTTTGCGTAGTCGTCGTCGTCGTTAACGTTGCGCTGTCATCCTTACTAATTTGGGCTTAGATGACATACACACACACACACCACACACACACAAAGGCACACCGACCTGGAACAACTTAAATTTAGCGAGGAACTTTCTATAGCATAGATGATGGTTCGAGGTAGTAGAGTGGAGAAAAACTCATCGCATGGCTTGAAAGTTTTATTTGGAAATCAACAACAAAAGCCAAAAAACCCTTTATAGTGTCATTGTCCTGCATCCTGCGCACCTATTGCCTTCAATTGTTCACATCTAATTGGATACATACGCTTCTTAAAGCCCACCCACCACCCAGCTATTTGAATCGCAACACTTCTACCTCACCACAGGCTGGTCGGTCACCCTCTTTTGTAGCCACCGCATTTTATGTTTGGTCCAATTAAGGTGAACATGACTGTTTTGCGATCCAATGAATTGGAAGAGAGATAAAGGACAAAATCCGGCGCACACAAAAAAGACACAAGAAGCACGAATACGAATAACAACTGAAAGAAGTAGGCAGGCAGAATAGAACAAAAGTCCTTAATGGCGTATTGTAATGGCGTCGAGGTAGGGATAAGTCGAGCCGACTTTTGCCTAGGTTGGGTGCAACCCGTTGTTTTGCCTTTTGATGCTTATGTTTTGTAAGTCCACCCCCTCCCCCCTCTAAGTTTTTCAACTGGTTCTTATCAATCTGGCATATCTTTTATTTCGCTTATCGCCTGGCACATACATTGTCCTGTTTCAAAAACTTTGTCTCTCAAAGGGTTGTGCTTTGGGTGGGGGTGTCATCTTCCTTAATTTCACTACCGCGTGCGAAGGTCTTCGACACCATCTGTAAACGAGCTACTAAAACTTGTCATTTTAAAGAATAATGGTGTGGATGCGACAATAATTTGAAATTTATTCTCAATCGGTGGGGAGTGTTCTAAGTTAGGATGTATTATAGAGTGATCTCACTTTCAAAAACTATTTAAGACGTCCAGCTCTATGACATCCACTTACAACGCATCTTCCAAATTGTTAAGCTGTAATCCTCAGGCTATATCTCTCGGTAACTTCTTAAGGCTTACAATTTTCTGTTTAGCGGTTACAAATATAGCCTTGAAATTATGTAACTTTAAGCTTACAGAAAAATGCTGCCAATAAGCTTCTTTACCGTTCCACATGCTCCATTAACTTTCTTCATTCTTTACAGACAAATGTGACCAACACTACGTCAGGTAATTTGTGCTTACTCAGCAATTTTTGCCATAATGACCAAAACAAATTCTTAACTATTCGCCGACAGTTGGTACAAACATGACTTTTCAAAGTTTATCTTCGCACAAAGTTAGAATTAAATTATGGCTTGGATTTTTACAACAATACAAGACCTAATTGTTTCTTGGCGTTGCGTCCACCTCAGGTTTCATGCCACTCCGGAATGCCTTTGATGGTGCTCAAATGCTAGCATATTTGTTTGCTTCACTCTGTCGCGTCGTCCCTACGTTCCACTGTTTCCGGGTTCTATGCTGAGTGTACTGTGTACTGTGGACTGTGTACTTTGGGCTAGCCAAGGGTGGATGTGAAATTGATTTCGAATGGCGCAGCGTAACAGTGGCCGGCAGGAAATGTTGGACAGACTGGGCCAGTTTGTTCGCTCGACCAACAGTGTGCAATGGGTGACAATGGCTGTTAGGAACACCAAAACGCCAAAACACCAACGAAAACAGCAACAAAAGCAGTACTTCAAGTGTTCATAGTATTTTCGGAACAACAACAACAACAACTACAACAACGATAACAACAGTAGCAACAACTATTGCATCAACATTGAGAAATAAACGGTTCGAACGGATTTTCAATAGCCGTTGCGGAATTCCAAACGGACGACGACCGACGAAATTTCCATTTGTCGATTTATGTATTGCGAATCAAAATTTCAATAGTCGAGGCGGTGACCAGAGCAGCAAAGCATTAGCGACTGCAGCGACGCACAACAGCATGGACACAGAACAGTGGCAGTGTAAACAAAATTTATTGAAAATTGTTAAAATTCAAGTAACAAGTATTTGGAACCATCAATATTTTTGGATCAATTATGGGGATTCATACTGTTTAATTGTCTCAAAATAGAAAGAATATTATGGAAAGAATTTTAATAGATAAATATTGTGGTGGCTGTGGTGCAGTGGGTAGAGTGCGTGGCCCATATACCAGAGAATCCTGGCGCAATTTCCACCTGACACAAAAAGTTGTTTTAATTGAATTAATTTTTCTGTGCGACCTCTCTGCAAACCTCAGAGAGTAAATAATGCCATGTAGAGCTTTTTGAGAACATGTACATTAGCCGTTCGGAGTCGGCATAAAACTAGTAGGTATATTTCTCGATCAGTTGTGTCAACACGCACAACACTATTTGATCATAAGAAGTTCGGTCAAAGCCCTTTCAAGTGCTGAAATGGCCAGTTTGTTATTAATATAATTATGGAACGAATAAAGTGTTTGCATGTTATAGTTTCATTAATTAAATTGAAATTGAAGTGAAGAAACACTTTGAAAATGTAAAAATAAAAATTCTGATTTTACATCGATTAAGAAATCAAATGTCCCCTTAAAGTAAGAAAATAAAATAAGTTTCTGAAGTACTAAAAACAAATTTTTGAGCTGTAGGCCAAGCATGTTGACAACAAGACAACATGAAGAACAAAGAAGGCAACAACCTTCTTTGTCGAAAGGCCGTATTCAAAATATTAAGATTAATAATTTCTGGGAGAGCACGTCCGTATAAACGTTAAAAAAATGATTAGTTGTGTGTTAATCGCATAAACAACAAAGTCTTTCATAACAAAATGGTCCCCACACCATGTTAGGTGTACCATCAGTTAAACTAACTGAACCCGAAAATGGAAGTGTGGAAAAAGGGAGGAGCTAAACAGCAAAAATAACAACAACCTCAATATGCTCTGATAGTGGTAAACGATCTAGGTTAACCTTGATACAGGGTGCATCAGAGTAGATAAGAACTCAGTTACAAAATTCCAGCGTTCTCTGCCAAAAATAAATTTCGGGTAACTTTCTCGGCATATTGGCAGTATAAGTAGAACCAAAATAGCTTGAGTGGATCACAGTGTAAAGTCATACAAAGGCTACTGATGAGTTGGTGTAGCGGCCAACGAAACAGTCTGTATAGTCAAGCTGTGTGATTTGCTCTATACAGAGCCGTTGTTGTTGTTGTTGGTTGTTGCCTTCTTTGTTCTTCATGTTGTCTTGTTGTCAACATGCTTGGCCTAAAGCTCAAAAATTTGTTTTCAATATAAATAATGAAAAGCCGTATTCAAAATATTAAGATTAATATTTTCTGAAGTACTCTACAATAAATAAAAACAAAGAAAAAATTGCCAGTTCCGCCCATGAAAAGACTTTGATCGAGCTTCTCATGATCAAATGGTGTTGTGCGTGTAATTAAATGTTAGTACACAAATGATCGAGAACTGGACCTGCTTGTTTTATGCCGACTCCCAACGGCTAATGAGCATGTTCTCAAGAAGCCTTACATTATATTATTTACTCTCTGAGGTTTGCCATTGTCTACAGAGAGGTGATGGCCGATCAGAAAAATTATTTTCTGTTGAAAAAACCTTTTTGCCTCAGCTGGGGTTCAAACTTGGACTCGAATTGGCATCGAGTATGGTTCACACATTGTTTAACGCATCCACCACACAATATACGTATATATATATATATATGTATGTATATATATATATATGTATACATATGTATGTATAGAAATGTACAAAAATTCTCTGAAAACGCCACTGAATCCTTAGTCGTTAGCTCTGCGTGGCTGTCTCTCTCGTTGACCCCATCTGGTCGTTTGCTGCCAACTTGTCGCAGTCATGATTAATGGGTTCGAATCTGATAAATCAACTTCACTGCTACACACAGATACACTGACTTGCAAACACAAACAAAGGAATTCATATAGCTGCATAAGGTTTCATTCGCATTTATGCATGCTGCCGACTGGATGGTTGGCTGGCTGGATGTCTAAAGTTGGTGGTACTCGTTGCTTATTTTGCCAGCTAGATATTACCAGCAAGAAGCAAGCAACGAGCTGCGCATCGCAGGCAACCGAAGGCGTACCAAAAGAACCCATGCTGTGAGAAAACCAAACGGAAATTATTTCTGACTAACAACAAATAACAAGGAAAAAGTCAACAACAAAAAATTAACAATCATAATTTTATGAACAAAAACGTAAATAACAGGAACATAAAAATAGCAAAGCGGAAGAAGATGTCTTAAAATTCTATTTAATGTTTTAATTTCAACAAAATGGAGCAAAGGACCTTTGACATGAGCTATAATAACTAGAACTAATAGAAAAAAAAACATTGCATTAAAAAAAAAAAAAATACTGTCATATTGAAAGCAACCCGCCATGACTTCTTTTTGCAAGTGAAACATTTTGACAGCTGAAGATATGACCTCATTCCGTGAAGACTGCTTTGCGGCAGCAACATTCCTTAGCGCTGCAGCTCAAATGCAATGATAGCCTGACATGACGCACTCAGCTATCGATATGACTACAATTTACAATAAATGTGCGATCACGACAAGCTACTTGCAACTATTTTACCGATAAAAGACATCAAAGAGATAATTGGAAGCTTTATTGCAAATAAGAATGATGTTGTTTTATTTTATATTAATTATGATGCACAATTGTTTTTGGAAAAGCTCATTGAATAAAGCTGGTATAACGCTAGTTCGTTCAAAGTACTCGTAGCTTAAGAGCTTAAAACGTTACTGTCGCAGAATGTTCAAAGACCATTCGTAGTAATTTTGAATTTTAGCTTCTGTCAAAAATTAACTCATTCAGTCCAAAATAAAGAGAAGAGTACAAAAAATGTCGGTTTCTAATGAATTTTCGTTTTAACGTGTTCATCAGAATTGCGACGGAAATTCAACGAAAATTCAGAATTCCCCAGTTCCCAAATTCGCCAGAGAAAGTGCGCAATTTTTCCAACGCGTTTAACGTATATGTTTGGTGCGAGTGTGCAAGTCCACACTTTGCAAATGTTGCAAAGCATTTCAACGCAACAGCACTGAAGACCAACCAATGTACACCGAACGAATTGCAACTGAAAAATGTTGCCACACATAAAGCTGCCTCACCTGGCTCAAAGTTATTTTGCGAAACATTGCTTGGTCAAGAGGTGTTCTAGCGTGTTATCAAATGTTACAATGAGGCAACGCCGCCTAAAGCTATGCTATAGAATTTTTTATATACGAATTTACGTTGCTCTCGCATATTTAACGGAGCCAACAGAGTCCACAGCAAAGCATCAGCAGCCTCAACAGCAATAAGGATCTATATGTTGGTCATAACTTTTAACAACACCAAAAACAACAATGTTAGTTTGGCCGATTGGGCTGGCTTGCCGGTCAGCCGCAAAGAACAGGCAGTTTTTGAAGCGTTATAAAAGGATGCGCAACGTATTCGATGGCGAGGACGAAGATGCAAATTTGCTGCAAACAATGACATGAATAAACAAGCGGAAGAATAGCAGTGCAAACATCAAATAAAATAGGCGGCGGAGATGAACAACAAGATGGGCCTCAAAGTGGACGGACCGAAATGCAAGGATTTGGGGGCAACATGTGCTGTTGCCTAGCATGGACACGAATATGGACATAGACATAGACATAAACATGGACATGGACACGGACATGGACGAGGACATAGAGACATTGTGACAGTGAATGGCTGCAGGATAATTTCCTTTATGATGCTAGCTCAGAGATAAGCTCACGTTTTGCCATGATGCATGTTGGGCGAGTGTTGGCGGAAGGAAGCTCACGAACAAAGGCGCGAAGAAGATATAAGAATGAAAGATTAGAAACATGATATATGTATGCATGAGCTGAACACAAAAATAACAATAAGAAAAAATGAGAAATGCAAGCAGCTTCAAGATAGATTGAAAAAAAAGAAATCTAAAAATAGATGCAAAAAATTCTGTACACTTGGATATTTGAACACAAAGTTAAGTCCCTCGTATCTCTTTAATAAGCTTTTCAAAAATTTCTCCTACGGCATATACGGCAGAGTAAACAGCAATAATTTTTTGAAAATATAAACTTACAGCAACAGGCAGGCAGGCAGATTTAAGCAGGTGGGCGGCATGTTGCGTGTGGGTCCATTACGCAACATCAAATGAACGGTAAATAGCTTTTTCACTCTTTGATATGCAAATTACAAAAATCCTACATCTACGCATACACCTACACCAGGTACACCTTAACCCAGATAGATGCATGCAGTTATTTCAATTTTAGCAAAATTAATTCTGCAAAACAAAAACACCAACGCTTTATGCCGTCACAACTAAGCTCAAAATGGCCAATAATTCGGGTGGTGTTCAACAAAGTCATAACCATCATTATCATTATATTTTAACATGACGTAGAAGCTATTCTGTGAGACTGTTGCAGGTGCTTTAGAATTATGAAAAGAATTATGTTATTCCTTTAATATTGTTGCAGGGTCAATGAAGTCCTATTTTGGGTTCATACCATGTACCCAAATTTTTTCATAAAATCGCTACTTTAAACAAAGAAATTTTATGTACTATAGTCTAAGAAAATATTCTTATAAAAGGTGTTTTTTTTAGAGGTATAGAACTTCGAATTGAAATAAAACACAAGAAAATCGTTTTAATGTCCATCAATTTGGCTTTATTGGAAGGATAATTTTATGTCATTAATGTTTAAATATGATTTCGGGCATGTGGCCGCCGCGGCTGGCTCGAATAAAGCCAATTCTACAGGTCCAATTTTCAACCACTTTTTCGAGCATATGGGGCCGTATGTCGGCAATAACGCCACGAATGTTGGCCTCCAAGTCCCCTAACGTTTTTGGTTTGTTGGCGTAGACGAGCGACTTCACATATCCCCAAAGAAAATAATCCAATGGTGTCAAATCACACGATCTTTGTGGCCAATTGACAGGTCCATTCCGCGAAATTATGCGCTCATCGAATGTTTCCTTCAATAAATCGATTGTGACGTGCGCTGTGTGGCATGTAGCGCCGTTTTGTTGGAACCACAACTCATCCACATTCATGCCATCCAATTCGGGAACAAAATAGTCGGTTATCATGGCTCTATTGCTGTGCACGGTGGCGAATCGATTCATTCGGGTCCTCTTCAACATTTTGCTCTACAGCGGCAATTGTTTCTTCGGTGCGCACTGTTCGACGTCTCTGCGGATGCGTATTATCACATAGAGTAAACGTAGTGCGAAAACGACCCATGGTTAACCGAATTAATTGCTCTGATGGACGACCATAAAATGGACAGAGCTTGCGGTAAACTTCGCGAACTGAACCATTATTTTCGAAATAAATTTGCACGATTTGCAAGCGTTGTTCTTTTGTCAACCTGTTCATGATGAAATGGCAAACCAAACTGAACATAAATGACATTAGAGTTGCCAGATTGCACCACAAAATGCCAGTTTTATCTCTATTCGAAAAACAAACCCATAAAAAAAATACCCTTTATAAATTGGATGAAGTATGCCAACTTTTATGGGAACCCGCTATATTAATGGACACAATTTTACAAACTGCATAACTTGTGTAAAAATAAATGACCTTGAACAAAACTTTACATACAAAAATACTGAAAAATGTTGGATAAAAACATTCTTACCTTCCATATCATTACAAAGTAGTCAAAGCGGTAGAATATCTTAAAATTCCAGAAAAATTTATCTGATTTCCTGAAATTTTGCAAACAAACTGCGATTTGTAATACGTTCCCCTCATTTGAAATTAGAAAAAACTGAGAATTGCGCCTTCTTTACACAGTGTTAATTTGGTCATTAAATGGTCAGTGTACACAATGGTACTCCAAAATGCCAAGAACACATACGAGTAAAAAAACCTTTGGTGTGGTTTTTTTAATAGCTAGTTACAGACACACCAAGAACGCGTGTTGATGCGACGAGTGACAATGAAAAAGTAAGTTTATGTGAAGATTGACAGTCGTTGCAAAATTTCTACCATTCACAGCATGACGGATATTGCCGTGTTTGACAACTCACTACTATCCCCTACACACATATATGCACATCACAAAAAAGTTGCTCATTTATGTTGCACTGAACATGACTGACACTAAGCTTTGAAATTAACGGGGCTTTGAACAATTTCTTGAGTTCGAGTATGTTCAACTAATTTGTTGTGTTCGCTCTCGTTGAAATTTTGCAAAAGGCAACATAAAAAGGGACAGTATGCATCCAAAAATCAGTTTCACCAAAAGATTTAAAACTGAACTAAATAGTAAAAACAAATGGGAAGATTTATCAGAAACCTATAAGACAAGCCAGTACATGACTACATGGTATACCGATGGCACCCTAACCGAAGAAGTGACCGGAGCAGGTGTTCTTGGGTCTGCGATCAAATACTTTGTACCCATGGACAAAAACATCTAGCGCTTACAACCGTTGGTCGGTTTTGGCCTCGTATAAGAAATTGCGCCAGCCATTCCTGTTTTGCTCTTGGTGGCGCCGGTTGGAAACACCAAGCATAGTCAGGTTACCCAACACTTAATTCTTCCAACGAAGATGTGGGCGTCCTCTTCTACATTGACCACAACCGGGCACCGAATCAAATATTTTTTCGCTGGAGCGTCGTTTCCATTCGCTCAACATGACCTAGCCAACGGAGCCGCTCGATTTTAATGCGCTAACTATGTCGACGTCAGCGTACACCTCATACAGCTCGTGGTTCCATCGAATTCAGTACTCGCCATTGACGCAGATAGGAACGAAAATCTTACGAAGGATTCATCTCTGGAAGGCTCCCAAAGTCTTTCCATCAGAACTGCTCAACGTCCACTCAGCGTTCACTGCAAGACCCATTCGACTCGACTCTTTCACTAATCTGGAGAATGCTGCACTGACTTCGAGCGTATTATGGCCAATGATATCGATATCATCAGCATCATATTCCAAGCGGAAATTCTTGAACCAAAATATAGTTATCCTTTCTGATAGTCAAGCGGTCATCAAGGAACTGAAATCTCACCCAGGTAGTCTAAAAACTGGTGATGGAGTGTCTTGACAAACTTAATACGCTTGGCCTACAAAACCGGGTCTGCATCCTACCCGATACAGTGACACAAAGGTATAGAAGCAAACGAAATTGCTGACGAATTGGCAAAGAAAGCATCACCAACTCCCCTTGTTGGTCTGGAACTATTATGTGGTATAGGCAAAAGAATCTTCTCTCTCTTCTGGGAATATCTGGGCTACCACATAATACCAGACAACTCATTAAAATTAAGAGATATATAACATATACATTTATCTCAGAGATTGGATTAAAAGGCGTTCTTTAAGTCCATGAAGGGACCACCAATATAACAATTCTTTTCAGTGACTCACTGTGTAATCAGCTCGTTGAAGTTCTGGTTGAAAATTTGACTAGAAACTAAAATGGTTTACATGAAAAGCCTGGACAAAAGTCTCTTTAAAACTCCTTTTAATCAATTAAATTTTTTCAGCTCAAATAAATAGTGACTTAAGCTTCGCTGCTGATGTCACAAACGTTGCCAACTTCGGTTGATGCCATACTTTTGTTTAGTTGTATAGTGCGTGCGCCTAAAGGTATGTCTACTTCGCTTGCTGGAATTTTTGTAAAATGTATTTTTCACGCATAAGCACACATACTCATACAATCCAATCCTGACGCAGCTGTGCTAGTAAATGTTTTGTGCTGTTAAATCACGAATTCCATTTCATTTTGGCTCATTAGCTGCATTTGTTGGCAATTAAGTAAATAATTTGTAATGCAGTTCGGTGGAGTACGGTGCAGTGCTGCCAAATTGCCAAGTGTTGGTTGGTTTGCTGTTGGTTTTTCTGTTTTGTTATCTTGTTTTTCGTTTTTTTTTTGTTTCTTTTGTTTCTCGTTCAAAGTATTGCAAGCTAGAAATCTACCGAAAGCACCGTTCATTATGTCACCATTTCCGTAATTTATGCCTGCACCATAAGCTTTGCAAGGAAGCTTACGGCGCATTCAATCACACATTCACGCATATACACCCAAGCTCACATTTACACTTGGTCGGCTGGCATTTATGTAGTTGCATTGGCTGTAGCTGCATAAAAATCACTTTACAATTTTGCTGCCAATAAAATTGTTGGTCTGTTTGTTTGTTTGTTTATTTGTTTGTTTGTTTGTGTGCTTGTTAGTTTGTTAATATGCAGCAATTGATTTGGCAGCACTGGTTGTGCTTGTGGTAGCTGTGCGTATGCTTTAGCCCTTTACCTTCACTAACTATCACCCTGTATTGACTTTAGTTGCTGCTCACTGTTGTGTTGAGTGTGTTTATGTGTTTGTGTGTTAGTTTAACGCTTGATTACTTCTAACATATACATTTGTAAGCACACGCACACAAATGCGCATACACAAAAACATTCCATTACACATACTAACAATACACACTCAAACACTCCCATGCAACGTATAAAGGACATAGAAGCTTAACTCGACGGGCACTTTGTTGTTTTTGCTCCTAAAAGTATGCAAAGTAAAGCGTATTTTAACGTATTTGTGTTGCTTTGTTGCAGCTACAGTCCATTTGCCGCAACATTTTCGTGTTGCTCCTTTTTTTCAGTGACTGTTACAGTAACTGTTTGACTGTCTCCTCTTGTTGTGTTGTTTTGTTTTTTTTTATATTAAATTCGTTCGGTGTTTTTTGTTGCACTTGGCTTTGCATGAAGCTAACATCGACTAAATACCGGTTGCCGAGCGAATAATTTGAAATTTTCTAAGCTCACTTTTGAGTTGTTTGTAATTGAATTTAAATTGTTTGATTGCTATGTGAAGAAATTTAAATGAAAGTGCAAAAGGAACCGGAAACGAAAACGAAAACTCAAGAAAACCAAGTGGAAAGTAATTTAAATGCGCCTAAGGAATGCAACAATTGCTGCATGCTTGAAGCAGTTTTGTAAAATTTCATCACCTTAACTTTTTATTGCTCAAGTCAGTTTCAGCCGGAAGTATTTATTATTGTTCATTGTATCTGTGTGTGTTTCTGATGCAAAAGTAAGCACAACGTTGTTTACTTATTATTAATTTTAATATATTTTAGAAATTAAAACTGTTAAATATTCGTATCTGTCAACTCAAAACTAGCGAGTTGACAGTGAGTTTAAACTTTAATTTCTTATTTAATCAATTAAGTGTAAAAATTGTTCAATTGGTTGCAGTTATGAGTAAGGAAAAAAAAAAAAACGTTACAAAATATGTTGCTGATGTGAGAAAATTTAAAACGAAACCATAAAAAATTTCCTTCCAACCAAGCTCAACAAAAGTATGCAACATCAAGAAAAAAAGGAAAGAAATAATCAAAAAAGCAAAAACAAAAATTCGCACACTATTTACAGTCTCTAAACTTAAACTTCAGCTATAGCCAAAGCCAAACGCTAGCACCGCTCTAGCCGCCTGCCAGCTGCTTGTTTGGCTGGTTGGCTTGTTGGTTGGTAACTTGGATGGTTAATTGCTTGCCAGATGGCGTAGTTCAGCCAAAGCTGCCAATTTCTAACTTACTGCCGCCGCTGCTGGTGCACTTGTTTTCAAAACTAATTTGAACGAACCCAAACGAACCCAAACGATCATAAACGTCATGTCGATATTAAAATTTATTAGTGTGGCGTTAGTTATTTAATGCGACATGCAACAATTATGGCAGCAGCGAGCTACACCACCACGAAAAACAACAACAACAATAACAACAACTTTGTACTCGTACACTAAGAAAATCGAACGCCTTGAAATCAAAGAAAAAAGGTTCTTGTTAAACTGTTACCAAAATATATTTGCTACATGGATAAGATCGTAAGGATTTATTCTTCAACTAACCAAGTGCTGCATCTTTGAAACAAAAGCCTGATTTTCTTTGAAGCTAAATCAATGTAAAGATAAAATATTTACTATAACGATTTATTTCTCCATTAACAAGGAATTAAAAAAGTATAAAAAAAATATTAACTTTTTTTCGTTTTTTTGAAGATAAGCATCATTGCTTCAAAGGCAAAGCCTGAAATTTCAGAGAATGCTTTGTCCCATATTAGACATGCCGATATTTTGCCGATTTCTCTCACCGATTTTCTTATTTTTTCTTTTGTGGTACTGTTTCGTCGTCCATTGCTTGTAGACATGACGATTTTGGCCGAGCGATTTATACTTACTTTATTTGCTTGATATGCAAAAAATAAAGTTATTTCTCTCACAAAATGCCATAAAATGAATTTTCGTGGAAAAGTTAAATAAAACGGTAAACAATTTTAGTTCAAAAGCAAATGTCGAAAGTAAAAGCAAACGTCAAAAGATCGTCGCAAAATCGCTGAGACGGCCGATTTTTTCATTTCCGCTTTCGTTTCTCTTCCCGCTGCCCGAACAAAATATCGGTGAGAGAAATCGGCACAATATCGGCATGTATAATATGGGACTTTCTACAAAATTGTATTTTTCTTAAAAACACGCGCTTATAGTTAGCAGTTACTTTGTGGACAATATGTACTATACTATATCGTCACCTAAAATGCAAAATAACGTAACATCACTTTTGATAAGTTTACAGGAGAAGCAAAAAACGATATAAAATTCAAACAACTTGAGATGTTGAAACGAAATTTTCAAATCAATTTACTTGGTTATATTTGGTGGCAGAAGTTTAAAATTCATAACACACATGTAATATAATGTAATGAATCATAATCAATAAAAAACACAATTTCGAATTTTTTGATCATACGTTTTATTGCATTTTATGTGACGATATGTACTAAGCCAATTGATACTATGTTTAAGTTCCCTACGGAGAAAGAAGAGTCCATAACTCTTAAATGACTGGTCCCGTGACAACTCGAACGGAACCTATCACAGGAGAGGTTTGATATAACTTGTCACGGAACAGGTTCTTTGTGGCTGATACGGAGCAGATTTTATTTTATTTAGCAGGAGACCAATTAAAAGAATAAAGCGGATACATATCGATTAAAACTCAAAGCTCTATTTGTATCATGGGGAAATTCAAAGTTGAAAAGAAATAAAAAAATTGCATTTGTCCCAGAATAAGTATTTAACAATGTGAAGGGCAATATTGAGTGATTGTTTAGTGAACAAATAAAATTGCTCAATAAACTACTCGATAGTTTGTCTAGATCACAAATTTGTTTTTCGAGGACGGTCACGGGACAGGTCCAAGGTGACGCAGCAGGTGGCAATTGACCCCTGTCAATGACAACACTGTGTAAAAGTGATTGGTCGGTTTCATATATTGGTGGTAGAATTGGGACTGATCCCTCTCCCTTAGGGACCTATCACTTGATTGGTTTAGGTTCTTTTCTCCGTAAGGTTATAACTAACACTAGGTAATATCGTAAGGAGAGGGGAAGGAGGAATGGAAAGGTGAGGGTGGATAATAGAAAGGAAAGGTGGAAATTGAAAGATAGTATAGGGAAATCAACTTTTAAATTTGGAGTCTTTTCCACAAGAATTGAAGTCTTTGATTTTAAGTAGATTTTTCATGGTAATATAACAACGTTTGTGTCTTTGCCGTAACAGTTTTTTATCTCTGGGCATAATCGAACCAATAAAAGTTTGTGTGGCGAAGTATATTTTCTTTGGTTTTTCTCTCGGTGTATAAGGCAAAAATAGCAGCTAGCGAGACAGCAGCAAGGATTACTTGCAGTTTTTGTATGAGAGTGTGTTATTTATGATTGAGAGTGTGTGTGAGTGTTTGTGTGTGTGTGTGTGTGTGTGTACAGCAGTTGGCGGTGTTGTTTGTGCCAATCAAATGGTGGTTACCCGGAAGAAGCGGGAACTATTAGGTTAACGAGTTGAAATCAATATTTCTAGGATTAAAGAAACTGCTGACATAAGAAAATTTTTGTTTTGAAGATTTCGAGTACTTGAGCACATTTGAAGTAACACGTTTCACATTTCAAAACTGGATTAATGATTAAGTGCATACACTGCTTTAGATCGAAAGAAGGGCAAAACCGAATGGCACCTAGCTCCACACACAAAGTTACATCTTTCAAATAATAAAGCCTTCATTACTTCTATTCCAGCAAAGCTATTTACTTGAGATTGAAAGGATTGGTAAGATTAAATTTTAGCTCAATCTATCACCACTCTGATATTTACGGTATGCAAATGCTTAACTGCTAAGATGTATGAATTCTATAGGCCTTCGGAGATATTTAAGCACTTTTCTGACTTTGGCTTACCTTAAGACAATTCCTTGGTTTTAAACATTTTTTTACAAAGGGTGGGCGGCTTTAAGGGAGGGGCAGAGAGGGTTTATATGTACGACCGATCCCCATTACTTTTGCAAAAAGAACATATTTCCCTTGGGGACCTATGAAATTAAGCCGCTCCCTCTCCCCCACTCCCCCAAAAATTAACTTCATATTCGGTATCAACGACTTCGAAAATATAAAATGAAGTCGTCAAACCCCACAGGTTTTTTTTTTGACCATTGTTGTCAGTGTACATATGTAACATTCTTTCCTTCGTGCGAATGGACATATAAGCATGAATTTTCCTAGCTTTTGGCGGATATTGCAAATGTCTTGCTTCGTTGGGCATTCTTGTTTCGTAAGCATTCGACATCACGAGCGTCATACTCTATCCCATTCGTAACCACAGCGATTGAAGCATGTATTCGCGCATTAAATTTAATGCAGAAGACACATTCGTAACTCGTATATTGACGAGACATTCGAAACACCATTTGAATGTTTGAGCTGCTCTCTGATACCTACTCTTTTACTCAACTAAAAATGAATTAATTAATTGATTAACTATAACTAAACATTTTAGGTCATAAATATTGATTAATTTTCAATTTCCTTGAATAGAAAAAGTACAGAAATGAAGAAAGGTTGAAGAGTAGGACCATGGCCTGGCTCTGATTCGACCCGGGACGCCTGATGTGCCAGTAAACTATCGTCTACAACCTTCATAACTTCGGATATTATGTATTACACACGAGTGTGGGGATATTTTAACTTCGGCAGAAATTACTCCATCCTTACTAGTTTTTATTTTTTTTTTTGTGTTTTTCCCAAGTGAACCCATGATAAAGGTCAACAGAACCAAAAGTATAAACAGCGTAGCGCGTCTGTTAATAAAACTCAAACATGAATAATTTTTGCTCCATTTTCAAACTCGTTTACTATCAAAAAAATATCATTTATGACGCATCTATGCTGATTTATGCTTTGTTATTTTTATCTGTTTTCAATATGAATTTTAAACGATTCAAAAATGAATAATTTTAATACAGTACATAGTACAGTACAGAGTATAGAATAGTATAGAGTATAGTAAAGTACAGAGGAATGATATTACATGATCTAGGTGGCCAACTTAAATGTTTAACGATTTACTTTCTTTTAATAAAGCTGTGGTTTCATAGACTGTGTGCCAAGAAGTGTCATCTTGAAATTTCAGGCAGCAAACAATCCGCTATCATGGCGCGATAACGGGCACCATTCACAGTTACGTTCCACCATTCACGGTCGGAAAAATTTTTGAGGAAATATGGACCACATCGCATCAAACCGTTGTTTTGCACTTCAAACTAAATACGCCAATTTTGCTTATTAACATGGGCCTCAGCACTGCTAAATATTTTGGGCGAAAACAACGGATCTTCATAAAATTTTTAAAGAACTCAAAGTAGTTGCAATGCCAAACAAAGTCTTAACATCTTGAATGTGAAGCAATACTGAACAAAAATGAAAATAGTACGTCTTAATGAATCACCCTATATAAAAAAAAAAACTCATAAAATTTCTTTGTTTGGGGAACATTTATTTTTGACACTTCGAACAAGGAAACTTCCTTCTCTTTTAAAGAAAAAAGATCAACCCCAAAACTCTCAGCTTTCGCTTAACCATTTCAGCGGGTTTTTTTTTCATGTCGAAAATCGCTTCTTGCAAAACCATTTTTATTTCAATTAAGAGTTGTTTTTTTTTTTTATTCTCAATGTACCAGCTTAACAAAAGTTTTA
This sequence comes from Pherbina coryleti, assembly GCA_943735915.1. Classification (NCBI taxonomy): domain Eukaryota; kingdom Metazoa; phylum Arthropoda; class Insecta; order Diptera; family Sciomyzidae; genus Pherbina; species Pherbina coryleti. Next base: position 1,830,230 of record OX030951.1, read on the forward strand.
AAACCTACACATCGATAACTTTTTTTCCAAACTCCATCTACTTAGTCTTTGCTTTTTTGGGGACATATTATAGCTTGAGCAACTTTTTGTTCAATGACCAAACCACCTCATATTTATCCATTTCTCTGCTGCTTTTAGGCACCTACCTTTGCAATGCCGTTAACTAAGGATATCGCCTTCTACACAAATTCTGCGGTGCTGTTCAGTTGACTTGTTCAATTTGTTCACTTTTCCTGTACTGCATGTAAGCCATACACACGGATACACACACAAACACATAAACACACATTCATGTTGCTGCATAATAACCTCCTCTGTCACTCCCACTCTGGTGCTGTCAATTTATTTTATCAATTACTGCACTGCAAGAACTCCCAGCCATGCATTAGGCACAATTTTTCAGTTCGAACTCCAAACGTTTACCTCCAGTGCGGTAAACGATCCACAACATTCACCTGCAAAACTTTTCCAAAACTTATTTTAGCTGGCTTCCTGTTTTCCCTTTTCTTCCGGTGCAACACGGAATGTATCCACCGATGGAACGGGCCTAAAGCCTCATCCATGTGACAGACATTAAACTTGTAGACGTGTGTAGGAAAATACGAGAGCTCAAAATTCTACGATTAATATTTATGTTTTCTTCATGAGAAACAGTGGAGCAAATAATTTCGAATATCGATACTAAAATAAAGAATGTCCTTTTCGCATTTTTGGTTTAAAATATATCCAGTTTGTGCCTCTGTATTCTTGTTTTATGCGCTAAAATTACTGAAAATTCTGCGCGTTCCCTACACTTTGGCAGTTCACCGGAACATTAAAACATAGCCATGACAACACTTGCCATATCCGTCAAACCCCCTCGCGACTTTTGGCTTGCGCCCGTTTCCATCCACAGCTGAAACTTTAGCTACGGGACCCAGACAAAGTGCAACAAAATCGAATTATTATTGCTCGTGTTTTTGGGGTATTCATTAGGAATTATTCGCTACCAAAAACATGACTTTTTGTTGGGCCAATGCAGCAGACCCAAAAGTTTTACCCAAATTTGTTCGTTCGTGCTGTGTTGTGACTCTTGGTGGTGTGGAAGAGTGGGAGCATGTTTTTAGATTATTTCAGAATTTGCACTAAAATATTTACAGTAAGGAGCACAAATGCAACTGATGGAAAATAAGTGCATGTGTGTGTTGAAAATGTGGTGGCCTGATTGCTAGCATGTGTTGAGTCTTATTCCAAGCGACATAGGTTCGAGTTCTGCTCGAATCATGTAAATGAAAAATTTGTTTTTCCATTAGACATCACCATTCTCACAAAAATGAGGCAGAAAAATATGCTTCGAAAAAAAAGGGATGTGTTATGTATATTGAAGCACTGAAAAATCTTCTTAAAATTTTAAATCCTGAAGCTAAAGTCTCCTAATAGTTTTATTAATTTTATGTCAAAGACATTTTAGTCTGAGTTGTAACATAAGTACTTTTCATCCTGTCTAACTATTAATAGACATCTATCTCTATCTCTGTTAATATGAAGGAAGAGAAATTCAATAAAAAATATATCCAGAAAATATGGTGCTTAATACAGAGTTCAACAAGTGGATTATTGGAGCATTTTAAAGCTAAAACATATTTTTTCTTCAACCCAGTTATGGATCGATGAAAGCATCAACAAGTTTGTGTGAAGGTAGATTCTTTTTTTCTATATAAAGAATATTTATTGGTCTCAGCTGACGATGCGCGATTTTCTTTAAATTCGCTTGTGTTTAGGTTCTCTCGAATAATTTAATAAAATAGCTATATCACGACTATGGGGGAACCCCTGAAGGAGGTCAGGCAGTAAAAAGAGGTGGCAGGCAGGCGTATAACATGAGCGTTGCATACAAATTCATGTAATTGACTAATTAATTTTTGCACTGGATTTTATCGCAAACATTCAAAGTATTTGCATAATGGTCATGTTTTCTTTGCTCATATGGGTTAAACATTTACGTGTGTGTGTGTGTGTGTGTGTGTGTGTGTGTGTTTGTATTTATGGCGGGAGGGGTTTTTCTCTTAACTACATTTTCTTTTTGAGTTTCTTGCATATGGCAACACTGGCAATTAACTACATGTTGCCACTCCTCAACAATGCAGACGGTTTTTGTTGTTATGGCCACTGGCGATTTAATTTTAGTTTTGCTTTTACATAGTTATATTTATGACATCCTTGGACATGCTTAAGTGTTGCTTATTAATTTCAAAAAGTTAAATCCCAGAAATTGTTGTTGCAATCATCGGGGTGGATGTACTCTAATTTTAGTCTGAGTGGGTTTCTTATTTTATAATAAATTTTCTGTTGGAGGAACGATATTTGTTTCTTTTCCTCTATAATATGTGAGCTATCAGCATTTGTGCAATTGAGCTCAAATATCCTTAAAATCTGTTTATCGTCATGGTTATAGTTATAGTTATCGTTATCGTTATCGTTATGGTTATGGTTATGGTTATGGTTATGGTTATGGTTATGTTTATGGTTATGGTTATGGTTATGGTTATGGTTATGGTTATGGTTATGGTTATGGTTATGGTTATGGTCATGGTTATGGTTATGGTTATGGTTAAGGTTATAGTTATGGTTATGGTTATGGTTATGGTTATGGTTATGATTATGGTTATGATTATGGTTATGGTGATGGTGATGGTGATGGTGATGGTGATGGTTATGGTTATGGTTATGGTTTTGGTTATGGTTATGGCTATGGTTATGGTTATGGTTATCGTTATCGTTATGATTATGGTTATGGTTATGGTTATGGTTATGGTTATGGTTATGGTTATGGTTATGGTTATGGTTATGGTTATGGTTATGGTTATGGTTATAGTTATGGTTATGGTTATGGTTATGGTTATAATTATGGTTATGGTTATGGTTTTGGTTATGGTTATGGTTATGGTTATGGTTATTAAAAATATATAACTTAAAAGTGCGCTCTCCTGTTTCCTGTTTTACATTTCAAAAAGATATCCTTCTCGTTAATGAAATTTGATCCAATTGTCTTCAGAATAATTTCAATGCTAAAATTAACAAATACTCCCTGGCTTTTTGATAGTTACGCTACCATTTTTTGTTTTTTCATTCTTGATTTACTAAATTAAAGCTTTATGTCTTAAAAACTGAGAACCGCAACCGGGATTTAGTTTTCATATTTCTTTCGTTCTTTTATCTACCATCCCTTTTTGCGTGAGGGTAATCGCATGCTTTCACTACTTTGACAAATTCGCAAATATTCAAAAGTCACATGAATTAATTGAGCTTAGCGACACCCACACATATGCTCCGACTAACTCAAACATACACATTCGCACTCACACATCCAAACAAACGCACACTCATACACCCAACACAACTTTCTTTCATTTACAATACAAATTTTTGCTAGTATGACGTTTCTTTTCATATGTTTCAGTTGTCGTGTTTGTTTTTGTTGCTACTATTGTTGTTGTTTTGCTGTCTTTGTTGTCGTACTGCATGTTGCTGCTAATGTTGGCACCCCGGGGCTCTCGGTAATAAGGAAAATGGAACATATTTTCATTATTTTAAAAAGTCATTAAAAACAAACAAACGAACAAATGCTGAAGGAAGCTGGCTAAAGCGAGTCGTGTAACAGGACGAGGAGGCAGCAAAGAACGAACTACGATGTAAGAAGCAAAAGTGAAAAGAGGCAAACACACGACTGGCAACTATAATGAGCAGAACTTGTAAGGATGTCACATCGTGTGTTCAGCCCACCCTATTGTCGATGTAGATGTCGTTTGCATTTTGCTTATGAAGTTATACGTTGTGAGAAAAAAAACAAAAAAATAATAATAAAAATAAACAAAATTAATGAGGTACAAAAAACACAGCAACAACAACAACAATAAATGACATCTTAACTACTTCAACGACATAAAACTAAAACACACACAGCTTGTGTTTGTGTTAATGTGAAGTTGGCTTAAATGCTAGTGTTAATAACTGTTAATATTTCTACTTTCATTATTATTTAAATATTCCTCAAGATAATCCAAAATATTTCTTGCCATTCGAAGTTCACTAAAAGCGTTAATTTGTCAAGTTGAGCCAACCAACAAGCAGCCAAGCAGCCAGCCGTACAGAACGAAAATGTATCTAAAGATCTCAACTGCATGTTTTTCGCATCGATATTCCTCTGGAGACGAAAATATTTTCTATGCTCGTGCACAATATATTCTACATTGTCATTATCTACACATTTAAATTACCCTACATACACACAAGCACACACAATCACACTCAGTAACAAAAAGAACACCACACAGATACTCGGATATACGCAAATGTATTTATATTCATTTGTTTTTGCTTTTGTTGTTCTTTCCTATCGTTCATATCTATGCAATATTGTTGTGTGCAACAAAAACTGCAACAAAAACAGCAACAATGCAATTGCATTTGGGGAAAACTTTTCAAAGTCTTCTGTAGTTCAGAAGACTTAGCTTTGCGGCTGGAAAAATCTTGACAACGAATTTGAGCAAAAATATATTTCAGTATCGATCCCTAAGAGCAGAAATTCAACTTGCACTCTATGTCACTGATTTTCTTAAATTGGTCAAAGTAAATCATCACCATAGTAATAAAATCCAGATACTTAAACCAAAACCTTAGAAAGTACAAGTGCTAAGGATGATTAATATCGTTAATACTACAAATATTTTTCATTGGATTTTTTTTTCTTAATAGTTTATAAAGTTCTTTTATAATCATGAAACAGGTTCTTGGAGACAATGGTTCTTGCAATTTTCTAATAAATCTTTTTTGCCGTGAGAGATTCCAGACTAAAATGTAACACTGACCCATGATATGATATGATATGAAAGTGCCTTTCAATTTTTTTTGGTTAACCCCATTCAAAATAAATCATAGAGTATTCATTTCGACCTCTATCGTATAAACATTATTCACTCTAATCAGTTTGTCAATTTATGATGCCCAGTGTATGTAGAAAATGTTCTTACTAGTCAAGATGTAAGTGATTTTTCTTTTTTAACTTTACATTGTTCTGTTAAAGAGTTTTTCTTTTCAAAGAAAGTGCTTTTCTTTTAAAGCTAATCATGTTTTCACTCTCGACCCTTGTATTGAATCACAATTTTTAATCCCAATTGAAAAGGCGATTCTGAAAATCTTCCGTAGTTCATATACTTTGACAAAAATAAACATGTGGAACCATTAAGTATAGCTTTTGAAAAGAGAATACACTCCAAACAGTCCATAAAATAAACTTCTTTAGACTATTTTGTTAAAAATAATTCACACTCAACACTCGGATCGTACAATGTTTTTAAAGTTCTCTTAAAAATATTTAAAAAAAAATATCACTGAAAAAAAAAGAACAAAATTATGTTACCTCACCACAATTATAAAAAAAAATAATATACATCTTATTAATAATTCTTCTTTAATTCTGAGCTGTTGGCATCTAGCTTCTTTAGTAGGTTAATTTTGAGTTTTTTTTTTTTTTTTTTTTTTTTTTTTTGTAATGTGCTGCCAGATACACGGAATTGAATTTAATATGAATCTCAATTATTAAGGGAATTCATAGCATTTGCTAGATGTGTGATTCTGATATACTGCAGAATGGGCTGAAGATGAATGAGATTTTTGACAATTTGTTGTGACAAATTCTTCATTTGTATATTATGTGGAATATCTTGAGCAACTTTCTTGCATAAAATGCATCACCGAGTATTTGTGCGTTTGTGCGTGCATATGCATTTGTGCTGGCATATGCTTAGTTTTTGCTTGAAATTGTGCAAATAGGTGTGTAGATAGGCTCGTTTCTAAAATTTTTATTTTTTTTTTTTTATTATAACTTTGTTATTTTATCCAAAAATAGTTTATGAAGTGTGCTCTAAGCAAATGATACATTTTAACATCTTATTGAATGCGACAAAATTCCTAAAATTTATTCGAATACACACAGGAATTGCCTCCACTACTGAAATTCAACACTCGTACGTTGGATATACAAAGATACAAAATACACTCATACATAAGTTTTAAGATACTCACAAGTATGCATAAACTATTTATGAACTTGATTGTGAACGGCGAAGTTGTTGATTTAAATTTGTTGCTGGGGAATTGAAAAAGTTTTAAATTAAGGAAAATGTTATCAGGAAGAAAGCAACAACAACTACCCAAGAGCGCTGTAATCCAAGGTAAGTGGATTATGATTGAATGAAAGGTATTCAGAGGGAATGAATGACAGTTGATTCAAGGAACAATGGTGTTTTAATAAAGTCAAAATTTAAAACAGAAAATTGTACGGAATCATTGAATACATTTTGATTTCAATTAAAAAGAATATGAATTGAAGTAGCTCAGCTATTTTGGCAAAATAAGTTCATTATCTTTTGAATCTATGAAATCTAGGAATCCCATTAACTTCAAAGCCTTCTCCATATAAATAAAAAAAGACTTTTGTTAGATTGTTAAATTACAAGAATTCTTCAAACGTGTCTTATTTAATTTATATGAAAAGAGGTTTGAAGTTTTGTTCAAAAACAAAAAAGAAACATCCTTCCTTTGAAGGATTTTGACCGAGTTTGTTACGATCACTTGTGTTTAGCGTATTACTAAATATTGAATAAAAATGATTGGGAAGTGGACCTACTTATTTTTATGCTAACCTCCGATCAGAAAAATTCGTTTATTTCTACTGAAAAAACATCTGACAGCAAGCGGATTCGAACCACGAACCTTGGGGCTCGAAAAGTTTCCATCGAACGATAGAGACTCAATTTGGTGGCCATAGCCACCAAAAAATAAAAATAACAAACAATAATGTTCATACTCGTAATATTAATAATTAAAAAAATAATTTTAATAGTAATAATAATAAAAATAATACAAATAATTATAATAATAATTATAATATAATAAGAATAATAGTTATACAAATAAAAATACTAATAACTGTTAATACAAATAATGATAATAATAATAATAATGATAAAAATAAAAATATAAATAACTTTGACTTAAGTAAAGTGAAGTGAAGGATTTACCTTTATTTCCAACCATAAGAATTTTTCGATATCTTGATTAAAAATAAATTAACGCTTTAGAGCTTCTACTACATTAAGAGTATTATTTAAAAGTCTATATACAGCGTTAAGGCTTACCTGCAATACATTTTTTTTTTTGTGTTATTGTGTAATTAGAACATTTGATAGAAAACTCATTTTTCTGCTCTATTAAATATGTTCAGGGTAACAAGTTTGACCATGGCACAAAAAGAACTAAAAAAAAAAACTATGACAGCGTAAAGATGCTAACGTAGTGATAAAAGTATTCGAAAGTAATAAAATGGGCAACAAATATCAGCATTTAATTTTATTTACTTTCAATAAAATAAACGAGAAAGATATTCAGTGTTTTAAAGGTTGAAAATTTCTACTGCAATGGAAAAATTTTGTATGATATACAATATTTTTCTCAAAAAATGTTTATGTTATACCAATAACTAATGCCATAACCATACTCGAAAGCATAACCATTACCATAACCATAACCATAACCGTAACCATAACCATAACCATAGCCATAACCATAACCATAACCATAACCATAACCATAACTATAACTATAACCATAACCGTAACCATATCCATAACCATAACCAAACCATAACCATAACCCTAACCATAACCATAACCATAACCATAACCATAACCATAACCATAAACATAACCATAACCATAACCATAACTATAACCATAACCATAACCATAACCAAAGCCATAATCATAACCATAACCATAACAGTCTTATGTTGGATGTGAATGTTGGATATATTTGAACACATTTTATTAAACGCAATTTGAACATGAAATCTATAAATGTAACAATAAATTAACAAATATAAAATATTATTGACTTTATTAAAAAAAATATGCAGAATGAGGCAAATATTTCGCTAATTTTTCGTTAAAAAAAAACCCGAATCAAGAACCATAAAAAATTTACACTGAATTCAGGTTTTTAAAAAATTCGTTTCAAAACAATACAAAAAAACTAAACAAACTTGATTTTGAGTGGAAACTGCTTTTAAAGCTGTAAACATAGCTGAATTATTTTATTGTGTTGATGATCATGTTATTGGCACTGTTTATAGAACGATTACAGCCTAAAATCTGAAAACGAAACAAAACCAGCTCAGCTTAGCAACCAGCCAAACAAAGCAAAGCATACCGGAGCGTAACAAATCTAACCGAACCAAAAAGCGGCCAAAAAAACGTTTATCAATTCAGTTTGAATGGATAACTTTAGACGAAACACACGCTCAAGACTAGAGGCAGTAGAGCTTAAATACCACAACAACATTGATTTTGGCTGCTAATAACAACAGCAACTATATACAAGCGAAAACAACAACACAACAACAACGACAACAACAAACCAACCAACACAAACAACTGCAATCGAGCATTGAGCACGACCAGCTAGGACTTTGCAGTCAGGATGCAGTGCCACCAACTAGCAGCCGGATTATTTTTGTGTTTCCTCGCAGTTTGTCATCCCAAAGGTAAATATTACACAGCTTAACGGACATTTGCTATAAAATTCACTGACACTTGGCAAGGATATTGATAAAGGATACAATTTTTAACAACATTCTGCGCTGTTAGACAAATTTTAGCACGATTCGACCGCCTACTCGGTTGGCGCCAAGTGCTAACAAGTGCTAAAGCTTTTGTATTTTCTGCTTTAAATTTAATCCTTCGATGCACACAATGTCAATACTCCGTAGCGAGGTGTGAATCAATTACAAATTTTTGCTCTATACCTGGATATTGTTTAAAATATGTAACAAGCGACAAGCGCAAACATACAAGCTAGTTTCTGAGCTAATTGAAAAACTTTAACTAAAAAGAACTTTCGAAAGAACAATAAGATTATTTGACACAAGTCCTTATTTAAACAGAGAAATTTACTTAATTGCTCCTCATTCGGCACTTAATAAAAACAACCGTTCTATATACATCCTTCATTGAAACAAGCCCGATAAAACGATAAAATATGCACATGACGCCAAAGTGTGTTCAGACAAAAAAAAAAAAAAAAAAAACCTATTCATAACAAAAACAAAAACAGGCCTCTTTCCAAATCCCCCGAGATCATGTTGGCAAAAGAAATCAAGTTTTACCTATGACGTGGTTAAAGCTGTTATTGTTGTTCCTCATCTTAGTGCTGCCTCCGTTCTTGTTTATTCTTCATCACATTTATGTAAATTTTACAAAGTTTCCCCTTGAGAACAATACAACAAACTTTATAATTTCTTAAATACTTTTTGTGCGCCGATGTTTTTATAGTTGAAGAAATAGCAACTTTCAACTTTTAAGTTTCAGTCTTGTAGACGGCTTTCTTGTAGCGTTGTTTTGACTCAGCCTCAGCCACTGCAGTTGCCTGTTCTGCGCTGCAAACTACAGAAAGTTTTGCGGAAATTTTTAAAACTTTACGAGCTTGTTTGCTTTAATAAAGAGTAAAAAATTTGCAAAAATTAAATCGTAAATTAAATCTAAAGAAGCTTAATTAGAATCATTTCTTCACCTTTAGTTCATCCTTTTGATTTATGTTTTCTTTTCAGGTGCGGGTGCTCAGTTTCCGAATTTCTTCTATCCGCAACAGAACGGCTTCGCACGACAAGCACCACGCAGTGGATCCTTTTCAAGAGTCAACAATAATGCTTATCAGCGCGAAGTTGACCTTGGTGCGGTGGACTTGACTCGGGGTGTGTCCAACACACGTGCTGTGACCAGGAGCAATGGCGGCTTCCGCAATGGCGGCACAACGAGCATCGCAGATAGAAACACGGTCTCGCGTGGAATCAATTTGGGAGGCCTTGACATTGGGAGCACTTTGACTCGCACACAAACACGAACGAATGGAGAGGTATCTCGTGGCATTGCGCACGATCTAAATGTTGGCAATGTAGGCATTGGGACCTCGTTGTCCCGCGATAACTTGCGTCGCGGTTTTGGCTTGCAGCGCGATGGTGACGGTAGACTGTCATTGGGTCTAGGTCTGCTCAATATCGCCTTGTCGCCAAATGCTCAGCAAGAAAAAGCTGCCCTGACTCAAGCACAGGTAAATGCTCAGGGACAAAATGCTCAGGCCAGAGCCAACAGCCAAACACAGACTCAGCAGCAGAACTACGGCAATGTAGGTGTTAAAGAAACAAGGACGAACTCAAATGCAGTGGGACGTTCACAATTTGGTCAGACGCAAACGAACTTCTTTGGTGGCAACAACTTTTTTCGTGGTAGGCGCTCACCGGTAAGAGCTACTCGCACTCAGTACAGACCGGCGAGATTTCAGCTGTTACGACCAAAGCGCGACACTAAATTCGAATATTCGCAGGACAGCTACGACACCAAACTTTTACGCAAACGTCGCCAATTTTATCCTAGCTTCCAACAACGTAGACCTAATCATCGTGGAAAACGGCCGAACGTACCAAGTCAACAGCAGACGGGTGCAAATACACACTCTAATAATAGATACGATAAAAATGGTAATTTCCAGGATAATGGTGCATCCAGCATTGGCTCGAACATTGCCAATGATGGCTCGCGTGGTCAAGTAAGCTCTGCCAATGTAGCACAAATGAAGTCCCAGACGGCCGATGGTTATTTGAACGAGAACAATGCTCAAAGTCAGTCGCTGAACTTTGATCCAAACCAGCAACAGGCTACTTCGTCGAATGCAGGTACTACCCACAAAATAAATGGCAATTCCGAACGCTTGGATTCAAATAGTGGTTCCACAGTCACCAATAGCAATCCATTTGGAACCTCCTCAAACGTAGCCAATACTAACGCAGGCGTATTTCAGGATGGCGATCGTCAAGGATCGCAGTCGAACGCAAGCAGCCAATCGTTAATCCAAGGTGCCGATGGACAGACAGCTGCTGCATTAACTGGATCCCAAACGTCGTCCGTTACAGATCCCGATGGCTATGTCAGCAACTCTGCGTCCAGCAATGCTTCTGCCACCAGCAACAATGGCGGAAATGCATCGGCATCAGCCTCATCTCAAGCGGGTAGTGGCGGTAGTAATGCTTTTACAAATGCATTTACAAATGACAGAGGCTTCGGTGGTTTCCGTCGACGAGGTTAGATTGATTATGTTTGTTTATATTTCACCGTTATCGAATAAAGCACCACTTACAACTCACTTCTCGTTGGCACTATATGTTGTTTTTGTTTTTCTTGCAAGTTAAGTGAACCTTTTTTACCCAATTCCAATGACTGCACTTTCCCAAATATGGAATTTCTTGCATAACCAGGTTACTTGTTGATTTATTGTAATTTTTCAGAACAGAAACCACAGTATCGTATTGAAACAAGATATCCAAGACCAACTTTTCTAACTCATACGCATCAAAACGATTCTCATCCGGATGAACACAACCCAGCTGAAGCCACTGAGCTGCTAGACCTCAATCGTCCCATGTATAGCAATGCTTCGGCCAAGCAAACCCTTGGCGTTGGCTTCCAATACGATCTGCTTTATCCACCACCGCAGCCTCGCACAGTTAATACGATAGTCGATTTCATCACAAATTTATTTTCCAGTTGCGTCAGTCCCTGCACACTGGAAGCCTATTACAATAATAGATGTTGTAATATAACTATACCAGCACGGCCACCAGCAGTTTGCTGTCAGGGTCAACAATATCCACTTCCATACACACCCTTGCTCGCACCACAACCAAACTTCGCCAGCCAACAGTATCCAATAAATTGTTGTAGTTCCTGCAACAGCTACAGCTACTATGGGCCACCTCCCTGCATGCGCTATAATAATGGTGGCTTTTACGGTGGTGTTGCTGGTGGTACTTTAGGAGGTGGAGGCGTAAGTTTCGGTGCTGCATCGCCATTTGGCAATGCGGGAGTTTCGTTGAATGTTCCACCATTCTATGGATAAGCACGGATAACGGCGTATTAGTATAGTTTTTTTTTATGTTTTTATATAAAATGTACAAAGTTAATTATCGTATAAGTAGCTTCTAAATTAGGAAATAAAATTAAAAACCGTGATATGAATAATACTTTCAAGTACTCGGATGTAAAAATGGGGAAAACAGCAATGGGAATACTAGATGTCCCGTATGCCGCTGGGAAAAGATTTGTAAAGTATTTTCAACAATTTAGGTGACGACCTACCAGAAAAATGTTCAGTGTTTTTCTCGAATCGAGTGGTGCACTCAATGTTTAGTGCAACGACAATGGCCCCACTCAAAAAGAAAACGAAATTTGTACGGCTAGTGAAGTATTCCGATTAGTGCTTGCAATCCACTTTTTCCAGTCCTAACAGTCCCAGAATTGGAAGGCCAATAATTCCGGGATTTTATGGATCCCGGGATTGCCTTAAAATTCGCGGATATATTTGACTTTCCCAAACTTTTCCACAAATTTAGATGCAATACAAGAATTAAAATAATAAAATATTTCACTTCAGTTAAGCAACCGAGTCCGAGAGATGTTTCTCTTCGGCTAGAAATTTTGAGACCAAAATTCGATCAAGCCTGGGGGACAACTTAGATGCATTAGTATTTTTAAGAGCATATTCCAAACATAATCAGCCTACACTGAGAAAAAAAAACATAGTAAAATCACCTAAGGCGGATTGGATGGAAACAAGTTGTATGGAAATTAAAAACTTGAACTTATTCACTTAAGTAATATATTGTTTTATACATTGCTTTGAAAGCACATTCTTTGATACCCTGCAAAAAAAAAATGTTTCATTCAGCCAAGCCAAGTATATTAATCAATAGTGTAGGTAAGCCATTGAAAACTTTGACACTTTACACATTACAAATACTTAGTTAATTTATCCAAATCAATATCGGTAAGTGAAACATGTATAACTTTGAAGTTTTGACGAAAAACTTAGGAGGCTCTAAATTGCCGAAGACATCTATAAATTATGCTAGGTTTTTTGTTAATTCTGCAGAAGTTTTTGAAGCGAAGCTTTTTACGCCTCGTTCTGCGATTTGCTAGAGTGAAATCAGAAAAAACGACACTTTTTTCCGACACCTTTTTTCTTAGAATTGATATTGTTTTTTGCTTGCATCAATTGAACCAAAACAAATGTTGCTTCTACTTACTACTAGATGTCGTTACGCTACAAACAAATTTAATGATTTTTGTATATTTATTCCCTACAACTGAACAGGAGGGCCGGAGAGGGTTAATATGTATTATCAAGCCCCATTATTTTTGCAAAGGGAACATTTTTCCCTTGAGGACCTATCCCCTCCGACCTCTCCTTACGGGTGCTCCCATACAAAAACGAAAAACTTTGTTATTTTAAAGTTTTAAATTCAAAAATTATTTTAATCGAAAAAAGGCATTCAATTCTTTGAAATTGCGAAAATGCTTCGCTTCTATCGTGTGTCCAGTGACGCACCTGTGTTTTTTTCTGGGTGTAACTAAGAGTTCAAAACCTTCTTCGAACAACAGAGTTTTCTTAAATTTTTAATACAAAGTTATGTGAATATAGTATCGAAAGAGCCAGTTGAAACTTTTCTATAAAAAGTCGAGAAGTGATCTATAGAAAATGTTTATATTATGTTAATATTTATAATTTAATGAATTTTATTTGATTATATTTTTTTTTTGTTTTACTTTTTATTTTTATTATTTTGCTTCGTGAGCAACTAAAAATAATATGCATCAACTTTTTATAAATAAAAAATTTAAAGTATTTTTTTATTACCTTTGGACAATTTTTTATTAAAAAATATGATAACGTTTATACTTTCAATTTGAATTTATTTTTTTGTTTAACAAATTGGGTTTTCTCAATTTTTATTTAAATATGGGTTTTTAATTATTAATCCCGAAATCCCGAAGTTGCAACTTCCGCGATTGCAAGCCCTCATACTGATAATTTTTCACAGGTTTGACCATGCTGAATTCAATAGCGTTCACCGTTTTTCAAAATTCGATCTTGATTGAGAGAAATTCAAGTTCGAAGAACTTCTTTATATGAGATCTTTATATGAGATCAGTGCAGTTTTTGTTCGAGAAATATTTCGGTCTTGGTTTTATGGCCTTCATGTTTTCGGAAGACAAATTCACAATTAACTAAGAAGTTTTCAATGAAAATGTTAACCCATCTTTGAGAGTTAATATATATGTATAGTATAATTGGGCTGAAAAATAATCCCATAAGTCACTAATAAATATTCATTTTAGTAAATAAATAAATACTTCCAATAATAAATTTCATAACCGTCGGTGTGGTAAGCATCGGTGATGGAAAAAAAAACAATAGATTTTGACGTGACGAAGTTACGTTTTCAGGTTTCAAAAAAAGTTGAAAAATGAATTTTTTCAAAATTGATCGGCGTTGCATTGAATTGTTACTCGCTGATTATAAAAGCGATGATTAAAAAAATGCTACGACCGTAAAGGTTAATTCTTTGACTTCATTACAAAAATAAAACAAAAATTCAAAACGTCATCAGGACGCGGTGGTAGCTGCTGAAGCAGTGCAACTGAAAATTTGTTACATAGAATTAATACTCGCTGAATAGAATTAATAATACTCGAATTAATACATCAACATCAACATCAACATCCACATCAACATCAACATCAAAATCAACATCAACATCAACATCAACATCAACATCAACATCAACATCAACATCAACACCAACATCAACATCAACATCAACATCAACATCAACATCAACATCAACATCAACATCAACATCAACATCAACATCAACATCAACATCAACATCAACATCAACATCAACATCAACATCAACATCAACATCAACATCAACATCAACATCAACATCAACATCAACATCAACATCAACATCAACATCAACATCAACATCAACATCAACATCAACATCAACATCAACATCAACATCAACATCAACATCAAAATCAACATCAACATCAACATCAACATCAACATCAACATCAACATCAACAACAATAATAATCTAGTTAGTTATGATTTCATCAGTTTTTTCGTGGCAACTATCATTGCTCACAAACAACAAAAAGAACACAATAGCGGTATTCACGATCTGTAGTTTTTGGAGTATTTTTAGTAAATTAAAAAGAATTTGCTACAGATTGTGAGCACTCCTATAGTTTTTCTTGACATACAGTGCTGCCATAGAAAGTCAAGTCAGCTGTTTTTCAAATACACAAATACTATGCAAAATTTACAATAGGGTTCCACCATTGTAAATTAAGTATTTATAGTATTTGAAAAATGTTCATGTTTTATTTTTGTAAAACTGTAAAATTTGCTACAAATATCAAACTTATCAAAAATACAGAATACAAGACCATAAACTCCAGATCGTGAATACCGCTAATGAAACCGGACTATGACATGAATTAGGATATGTTTTTGGACAAAAAGTTAAACACACCTTTCCAAACTAGGAAAAGGATTCGGTATACTTGATTAAGTCTTGAATTTGGTCATGGACTAAAACAATATTTTGGACTTGAAATAGGAGTATAAAGAAACACCGTCACATCAAAGTCTACGGGTGTGTCCACGACACAGCCTAATCTTTTTTAAATTTTGATTAAATCCCGTTTAATTCGCCACTACGTCCACAATGCGCCAATTGGCTCCGTAGTTGTTTCTTACAAATTTCTTAAACATAAACAGGACTAATTTAAGTTGATCTTTCAACAACAGTGTGGATATCTTTGGTATTTTTATGAGTAGCTATGTGATAAATTATATATAATATATTTATAAATTCAAAATTAAACCATAAAAAACATGTCTGCATTTAAAAGCATGATAAAAGTTATTATCATTCCTAGGTGCCGGTGACAAATAGCCATTCTCTAAATTGCTCAATAAAATCAATAAAAACCTTAATGAGCTAGTTAAGATGTGTTTTGTTAAAAAAAAACAAAAATGTGTGAAACTAAATAAACTGTGTGAACTAAAAATAAAATTAACGTCTTGATTTTTTATTCATCGTTATTAAAATTGAATTGAGTTAACATATCGCATCAGTCTGTCACAACTCACATATTTCGAGCAGAGCAGTTTATTTAGCTCGTAAATTTTCAGAGTATTTTTACTATAACAGTGGTCAATGGGGTGTTAAATAAAGTGGACATTCAATTTATTACTTCGAAAATTATTTGTAGAGTATAAAGAGTCACATTTTATAATATTAAGCTGTTCAATGATTTTCGTTTGGCAGTCATAAGTCAATAAGGCAGAATAAGTCATGTGTTAACTTATTTTAAACTTTTATTTTAAATAAGTAATAACAGATAATGAAATTTAACAGGTCATATGAAGATTCTTAAAATCTATTCAAAATATCGTTTTCTGAAAATCCCAAAACAAAAACAAAAAATTCCCGACAGAATGCTGTCAAAGCTAAATACTTTAGGCGCTACAAGGTAGTATAGTACTTTACAGAACAACAGGTTCATAGTTGAACCAGACTAAACCAGACTAAATAGTTTTGGCTTCATGATGGGTCTATACATGAAAATAGGGTAACAGTAGCAGTTTACGGTTCCAAAATCCAAAAACCCTGCTCTACACTGCAATCATATTACATGCGGATATCTATAAGCTCTAAACAGTCAAAGGACTTTTACCCTAGAAAGATAATCTGCGTAAAATTTACGCATGCCTGTTTGAAATATTGCTCTTTACTTATAAATTTAGAAGCGGTTTGATGTTTTTGTTTTTTTTTTATATAAATAAATAAATAGAAATACATAAATTGTGGTATTTATTATAACACCTGTCTTTAAATATGTATATAAAAACGTTTGGTTTATTCAAATCAATTAATCAAATTTGACGTCACAGGTAAACGTACATCACAATATGATTATAATTGTGATTGAAAAAAGTAAAAAAAATTGAAAAAAGTTGTATTCGCAGAGTAAATACACACAGCTTTCTCAAGTTGTCCTAAGCAATATATACACCGTTAGAAAGATTCAAGTATCATCTTTCAGCATCCGGTTAAATTTTTAAAATCGGTTGGCAATCAAGTAAGTTATACGCCTATAAGTGGGCGAAGGTAGGTAAAATCGGTTTTTTACCATAACTCCAGATTTTGGGGGTGTTCGGCGAATTTCAAGTAAAGAACGATCTTTAACTCAACAAGGCCTACCAGAAAAATAGCATTATCTCCCAGGTATTCCAACTTCGTTCCATTTTATCGCACTGTGTTATCTTTCTAGAGTTAAAGACCTTGTAAGTTTATGAACGTGAATCAAGACTAGTTTCGGATTGTGTCTGGAGTAAGTAAAGTAAACAACGTTAAAGTATACACATGTGCGTTTCTCAATTGGTACAGAGCTCACTCCAACTCGTTTAATTGTTCATCCATTTACTCGTTGAGTCTGCAACTCTTTTGTCATTCATTCTATCATCTCGATCACTTGTATTTTGGAAGCAATAAAGTAACAATATATTACAGTGTCAATTGTAATGAATGTATTGGGACGAAACAATAATTTAGAATTATGGTGGATACCAGGGCATGCCATTTTGAATTTTCCAAGTCATCCAGACAAAAATCAGAAATCTTAAAAAAACATAATAATAATAAATTTTAATGTGACCTTTTATAATTTATATTGAAAATAAATTTGAGAATGACAGGGTGCATCATAAGTAGATAAGAACTCAGTTACTAATGTAAAAGCGTTCTCTCTGTCAAATAAACTTCCGGGTAACTTTCTCGGCATATTGGCAGTATAAGAGTGGATCACAGTGAAAAGTCATGCAAGACTACTGATGAGTTTGTGTAGTGGCCAACGAAACAGTTTGTCTTGTCTGCTGTGTGATTTGCTCTATACAGAGCTGTTGTTGTTGTTGTTGTTGTTGTTGTTGTTGGTTGTTGCCTTCATTGTCTTCATGTTGTCAACATACTTGGCCTTACGCTCAAATTAATAATAATAACAACTAAATAAGTTATACATTAAATCCTCCCTCTTCTGTTGGGCCTTGTTGTATCTAGTTCATTCAGAACGAAATGGCAGATCACACTTTTTCGAATATTCCCGGTTGATACGGAAGATAACAGTTTTTGTGAGGTATAAACAAAATATTCTTTAAATAAGTAGTCTTAGTCATTGCTGAATAGTTCATAAATTAAATTTGGTGCAAGAACTTATTTCAGAAATACCTTCATTTGGTTTCAAACCTAAGCTCTACATATCGCACACCCTCTTCAAAAGTGACACAACTCGAAATTTTTCAATTTTGACTTTTTAATATAAATCAATTCGTAATGCACATCTCCATCGACTGTGAAAATGTTGTTTTTATCTGATTGCACGTTAATTTTTAAGAAATTATTTTGTATCCTTATTATCCCGGACGTATTTATTACTAATAGTGACAACATAGAATGAACTCATTGAAATTCCTGGACATAACAAAGTCGACTCATAAGGATAATACTTCTTGTTTTCAGTGCCTATCTTCAAATCTCTGCTTAAAACGAAATTTAAAACTTTGATGATTTTTAAATGTTCGTAAACTCAATAAGAAATCATTGACATTTTTTAACAACTCGTTGTCACATAAACTTCCAGAGGTCAATAAATATCAGAGATTACTTCAATCAAGGTAACCGCTACCCTCATGCGACGCACTCGTCGTTGTTTTGAACACCTAGTCATGAAGATGCTCTTGGAATGGCATGGGGTGGAGAGAGTGGATTTGGGAATATGTCACAATGAAACGTTGTACTTCATCCATCGACAGTCGTCACTCATACGAATTCAGTTTATAACGTCGTCACATCTAGCATTTAAAGGTGGAAGTGGGATGATGACGATACATGAACTACAGTGCAGAGAAAGATTTGAGTGTAGACAGAAAGATGGGTTTACGAGAGTAGCATAGCTGGTAAATAATTTATATGTATTTCGATAGAGAGCGCTTAACTTAATCCACGTACGCGACACAGGAACACCTTTAACCGGAAACCACCACCATCATCATCGTTGTACACAGTTTTGCGTCCTCGCCGAAATGAAACAATGCAGTACAAATAACCACGAACGAGACACACAGAGAGCAAAACATAACATTTCGTGATAAATTTGGTCCCACCTCACTTAAGTGTTCTTGTTATTGTCCTGTTCATTTCTGTTGATTTTGTTTTTTGTGTCATCCTGTACGAACATCCACAAAATATGGGACTGTGTTGGTGTTGGCGGGTAGATACAGATTCGACAGGTTATGTAGCGGTCGATATGGTAGTTTTTGCTTCACATTCTCATTTATTTTTGTTTCATGTTCAGGAAACTCCGTTGTTGTTGCTGCACCTGGAGTTCTCCCAACATAGCTCGTTTGCTTCAATATTTCAATGATAGAAAAGCAGCAGTGTTTAAAGCGTTAAATTTAATGCATCCTTTTATCATCCTTTTCACATTTCAGGAAAATAAAAATAAGGTTGGCTATGCAAAAAGATGGCTTGTTGCATTATATCAGCATTATTCTATCAGAGAATTTTTTCTTAACAAAGCATTAAATACTAAGAATTAAGTAGTTCAAATGAAGTTCAACCAACTCACAAATACTACGTTTAAATTTATTGGGTTATACTCTAATGGGTTGTTGTCATCCACGCAAAATATAATACATAAATATTTATTATCTAAAGAGTCAACTCGAATCTGCAAACACACAAAAACGAAGTTCTGAGTTCTCGTCTCTTCTAAGAATTAAAAAAGAAACCAAACAACCGAGAGAATTTACTGACCCACCACAAACGCCAAAGAACAGAGTTCAACGACAGATTCTTTTCAGAAGCTATCAGGAGGCGTACTGCTTGATAAAAACCGCTTGTCTATGCGCACGCTCAACCAGTTCTCGTACCGCTTTTATTGTTTAAAGAAGTGTCAGCGTGGTCAGAGCTTTAAGCGGCTAATATAAGTCAATCAGTCTTAAGAGTTCATCATCATCACAACAACGTTAACGCATAGCTTAAAGCGCTGTAAAGATTGTAGAGCTTTTTTACGTACGATTAAGTGGATTATGTTTTGATTGAACTTGTGAAGTGAACAAACTGAGAAATATGAAGTTAAACTATTCAGTGTTTTGTTTCGTTGTTGTGGCTTTTTTGAGCACTTCCCGTGCATCAGATCAAAATGCCAAAAAGGTTGAAGAATCTACAAAGGCTCCGATTGAGGAGCAAATGCAAGTTACAGGTGATTTAAAATAAATAAATTAAAAAATCTTAATTGAAAAAGTGAACTCTCCTAAATTAGCTCACTATAAATATTTTTTTTTTTCTCCCTCACTCACAATCATGTCTCTAATTTTTCCTAGAAGTTGAAATGAAAACTTCCACCGATAGGCCATCTACCTCTTCAACCACCGAGATGTCTAAGAACACACAAAAGGAGCCACAGTCACCAGAACATACCGTGGCCAAGTATATTTTTCATCCGTTGATTGCCTTGAAGACAAGGACAGCTGCAGATGATATCTCACTTGGCAAACAAGCTACTACTTCCACTTCATCTTCACCTTGGACGATCTTTGGATTCAATCCCGGTCAGAGTTTTGGATCATTAGCCGGTTCTGTTTCTGGCTGGATAAACGGTCGCATTCCAAGCTTCGTTGATACGCCAGTGCGTGATACTTCTATTACCACTACACCGCGACCAGAAGTCCATCCCACATATAGTCCCAACAGACAGCGCCCCAATCGTCTGGACTATCCTGAGGTAGAAGGTGATGATTATGACGATGATGAGAGTTTCGAATACGAAGGAGATGATGAAGGCCAGGAGATCGATTATCCTGCACATAATAGAATAAGACCAAAATTTGGTGGCTCAAATGAAGAAGATGAGGGAGTCTACGATGAATATGACGATGAAGATGATGATTTTGTATCAGAAATAGAGCAAAGACCCAATAATAGACTTCGTCCAGGACAAAACAGCCAAAACCATGATCAACAACAAAAGCGTCGTCTTTTCAATTTACAACGTCAACAAATGTTTGAAAATAAACGACGTCTTCAGCAACCTCATCCATTTCAATATGACCTTGACGAAAACTTCTACGGCGAATATCCTTCGATGAAACGTTCGCAAAGTGAAATGGGCTTCATTCCACATGGTCAACAGAATCTTATGAATCAATTTTTGCAACAAAGAAGGGATCAAGTCGCTCGTAAGCCTCAACAAGCTACCAATCAGCGTCGCAAGCCGGCAACTGTTAAAGGCAATCGTAAAGAACAGCCTATTGAACCTCACAATTCTCAGCTTATACTGCCACAGCAGTCAGTGATGAAGGAACGTGACCAGCCCGATATGTTCCAACAGCCAAAGCCACAGCGAAAGCCACAGCGAAAGCCACAGCCAAAGCCACAGCCAAAACCACAGACAAAGCCACACCCACAATCACAGTCATTGTCTGCTCAACTTCCACTCAAGAGAAAGAATCGACCCGCTCAGTACATTGCCATTCCGTGGTCACAACTTGGAATGGATCCAACCAAAGACCATCTTCCATCTTTCGGGCTTCAAGCTTTTGGCGCTAACAGCCAATTCAAGCCCATTATTTTAAATATCCCACAGAGTGCCATCGATCAAATACGAAAAGCCAATCAAAAGAAACGTCCCTTACGTACCGAGGAATTGCAAATACTTCCTTTGCTGACTGAGGACCCTTTAGAGAACCCCTTGAAGCCAGCTAAAGTACAACCATCGCGGAAAAACGTCATCACAACCAAGAAACCTATCGCTTTCTCCATGATGAATGCGCCACCTCGCCGGGTACGTCCAGGAACAATGGTTGAAAAAGCTCCTGCTGAAGCTTCCACACTGAACAAGGCAGACGAGTTCGACTATGAGTCATCTGAATCTGCACCTAATTCGCAAGAATCGATTGGATTGATTCGGAGAAACAATCGTGTGCCAAACTTCGAGAGGGAGTTCATAGTTATTGGTGATGATGATGAGCCGGGTCTCATTAGACAAGTACAACCCGTTTATGGCAACGAGCGGCTTTTGCAAGCCGGAATTAATCCATATTTTGAGCTACTTGCAAGCCAACAAAAAACTGGACGTGCACTAGAAGAAATTGTTGAAGCCTCAGCCAATCATGAAGAAATTCAGCAAAAAATTCCTGTAGAAATAGTCTTAGAAGAGAAGCTTCCAGAGCAGCAGAATTCGCAGGGCGTGCAACAACAAAGCACAGAATCATAAAATCTTAGAATAAAAAAGAATCCGAAACGGTAAACTTTCGGCAAAAATTCCATCAGAAATAATTCGTTCATGACTGTCAGATTAACTTTAGATTTAAACTAAGAGTTATTAAGAAAAAATAAAAACCGAAACATAATAATTTGAAATAAGCGTTTTCATAACTTTTTTGCATATTCATGTTGAAATACGATACCGTAAAATCGATAGATTCTTCGTTAATATTCAGGAATCGATGGAGGAATAAAAAGAGCAATTTATGATGAAGATTTTTCAAACCGTGAAAGATATTTTATTCTTCTTAGGTATATGTTTATTAAAATAAAAAAAAAATAAAAATAAAAAATAATCATGTCTTTTATATGATCGCGTCTGTTGTTCACTTTTCTATAAAATAAAACGGTTATAAGTGTGAAGTTCTTCAGATGTAAGGCCAATGACCTAGAAAAGAATTTACAGTGCTTCTTGAGTGATGATGGTCTTAAGATAATAAAAAATAAAATCAATAATAACTGATTAACAACCAGCTTCTATATAAAGCAAAGCTTACTTTTCACTTTTCTTTCATTTTGATTTCACTTTATTGCGTTTTCATTTCTTACGTCGTTCCCAGATTCATTTATAATTCGAAAAATATATAATTATATAAAATATATGGATATAAATTTTCAATTCTGTTGTCGCATTTTACATTCCAAGAAGCGTGATATTCTGAAGTCAAAGCGTTTTTTTTTCTTCAAGTCATAGAAACAATCCATAAAGCGTTACAGAAATGTTACAATGGCTATAAGTAGGGATATTTCTAAACAAGAAGGATAAAAGTAAGTAGGTGTCCTATAGAGATTTGATCAAAAATTGAAAAAGAAATATCTTGTTTTCAAATTAGACATTAAGAATAAGGTGGATATTAAAATATTATAAGAATTGTGGGGGCTATAAATTTAATTCAATACAGAATTAAGATATCAACTCTAAATTTTACTGGAAAACAAACTTAAAAACGCTACTTGGATATATATATCAACACGGAATACACAAATATTGAAATGTATGGTAATCAGATAAATTATCTTCTGCGCCTGACATATTTTTGTTCCCTCACATCAAGAACAAACTTCGTGAACAACGATTTTCGTCGCCAATAGAAGCCGTTGATGCGTTAAAAAGCTATGTTTTGGAGGTGTCCAAGGTTTCCAAAGAAAAAACTAGTACTTTATATTTATTCCCGAAATATATGTAGTAAGCTACTTAATGTATGGTTATGATAAGGTAATAGTATGGTAATGGTATGTTTGTGGTATAGTTATGGCAATTGTAGGAATGCAATGAGTTCCCTTAGAACTCAATTTACTATTTAATAATAATATTTCTTTACTTGAAGTTTACACATATTTTTTTATTTATTTGTTTTTTTTTTATTCCCAGTTCTTATATTAAAATTTCTTATCCTCTGGTAGAACAGATTATGCCGTTTTCGTTTTTATGCGAATAAAATGTGTATTCTTTGTAATATTATAAACTAGTATCGCCTGTGGCCGAAATTCGGCCTTCTTTTTCTATGTATAAGGTAACGAAACTCAAGTTGTTTTTCACATACTGAATTGTTATTAATTTGCATGTAAATTCTTAATGCTTACCTTGACACTATGAGGAAAATAGTGATAAAGGACAAAAAAGGAAGCATATGCGTCAATAACAAAAATTTATTCAACATATAATATTCATTTAAAGTAAATAAATAAATTAACAGTAAAGTAAGTAAATAAACGGTAGAAAAGTATAACAAATACATCAAGATAAATGACAATTCTCAAGATAATAGAAGCAAGCAGAGTTTAACTGTTTTTTTAACTCTGAGAGAAAGTAAGACAAAGCAACAACCACAACAACAACAACAACAATAGTGCTACTCAGCTCTTTTTAAATGTTTGCGCCACTCCCGCATTCTACTCTTGCTTTTGTAAGCTACAGCAGCGATGTTCAACAGAGCTTTGTCGCTTTGTATTTACTTATTGTCCCATTGGTAAAAAAAGTGTTTTACATTTGCTCAGTTTTACCTACCTTAATGACAACATATTCGAATAAAAATTATATTGTGCAAATCTATTCGAAAATACCTATCCATCGATATAAGTATTATGTGAATGTGTTGAAGGTAACACAGAAAAAAAGGGAACACAAACTTTTTTGTTTGCATATTAATATATAGATACACCGTTTGACACTCAGAAATTTTGTCTAAAATACGCATTGTAAGTCATAAACTTTACTAGGTATATGGTTCAAGAAACAATTACAAACAACACTGATATAATTATTCGAGCACGTTACAATAGGGGTTTTCACGAAGTCTGTATGTATTTGTATTTTATTTACATATGAACATTTTTTATTTAAGGGGGGAGGGGGAGGGGTAAGGTTTGATAGCTTTTTTTATTTTTGTTTCTAAAAGTACAATATCTGAAAAATATTGTATTAAATTTTTAGGTCATTCGGAGCAAAACTAACGAAGTTACAGTAGGTTGAATGACCGTACCTCCAACTAAGTGTTCTTAGAGTTCAAAACTTTAAATCGATTTTCCCAAACATGTAATTTTTCCTAACTAGAAGATAGGAAAAGTTCAGCTTTTTGAACTTTTGCTATAAAAGTGTATCACTTGCTATAAATTTGATTAACATTTTATAGTTGTTTTTTTGTGAGCTGCCAAGTTTTGACAATGAATGAAAAAAAATTTAATAAATTTTTTCGAATAATAAAATTACGCAAGAAGTTTTCAAACATTTTATAT
The DNA here is from genome assembly GCA_943735915.1 of Pherbina coryleti. NCBI lineage: Eukaryota > Metazoa > Arthropoda > Insecta > Diptera > Sciomyzidae > Pherbina > Pherbina coryleti. The sequence continues at coordinate 1,855,293 of OX030951.1, forward strand.
TTTTTGTGTTATTTATTTGTGTTATTTCTGCAATTTTGTGTGACAATTTTGTAAAACTAATTTTCTATATTGAATAAATATTAAATATTGATTTTATTTGTGAATTGTGTTTTTTACAAATTCAATTACTCACATTGATTCTACGGTGTTTGAGGCTCTGATTTACATTTTTAATTTAGAATCTATGGGTCCACAACTTCTTGTAACTATACATAATATTGCGTCACTGCCGGCTCCTGTGCCTCCAGTACAACCCCTTTTACGGATGTGGCACCTTTCTTCAGCGTGAAGCTCAGCTGTTTTACAGCCTCATCAATGGTTATGCTCACACATTGCCATTGTAACCCATATCTTGTGGAAGCTGTATTTAATGTTCTTGCACACATGACAAACGTACTGCATGGGGAAAAAGCGAGTTATTTCATGTCTGAAAAAAAACGGAATAAAAACCTACCGCTTTGCGTGACTCTTCTTCGGGTTGCTGCGGTGGATGCACAGTTGTATTTTATTTCATACACTTTTCCGGGCCTGATTGATCTGATGTTGAGGCTGGCGGAATATTTTGTTTAAGCTTTTTTGGAAAACAAATAAATTTTTGTTTTGCTTACAAACATTTAAAAATATCAAACTTTTATAGCTATAGTGACATATAACCATCTCGCTCATTATAGCAAAAGTTTTTGATATGGGATAGGAGAAGATCATAGAAGATAGCATGGAAACGCGGCTTTAAAATTTTGTTTGTTTAAATTTAATCATATTTCAGGCGTTCTTATAATTGTTTTATAATGGTGCGTACCTGTGATTTAGGAAAAACAAATATGATTTGTTTTCTTATATGTTTGGGGCAAACGTTTTCATAACAACGGCCCCTGTGACGGTTTGACTTTTTATTTTTTGTGTAGTAATTTTCATATATTCAAATATACTAACACAAACAGCAACATCTTATGTTGTTATGGCTGTCTCTCTTCGATTTCAGAGTTGGAATACAGAAGTATTACATATACATATGTTCTACCTTATTAGCTTTGGGCACAACCTTTTTTGAGATGCACAGAGCTTTAATGAGAAAATTTTTTCTCTCTGAGAATAAGAATAAAGAAATTGTATGGTTATTCTCTTTGTATTTTAATTAATTATTTAAACAATGGTTATTAAATTTATATATCCCATGTCCCAACTGGGCACCATAGCTATCCTAGAGAAAAAGAATTTTTGAAATAGCGCCTGCCATTCTCAAGCTTTTCGCAGCCGAACATACGTGAGTCTTCTTTTATATAATAGTATAGATATGTAAAATAAACCTACTATTATAGTTTTTTCTAAAATGGCATTTTTTAGATGAAACAAACTATGAACGAAACTAACTTTTCTGATGACCACCATGGTATAATAATGGTATGATAATTACAAGGTAGCATTGACAGTTGCTTGGGAAACCATCTCCTGTCAAAAAATATACTCTAATAACTTTATAATCGCAGATTTTGTGAGAGATATAATTTTTCAACATGCTGCCATTCATACCAGTAAGGAAACAGTAAGGCTTTAAGTCTTCACTTCGTGCGGCAGTCCTTATGAGTGCCTTTGGTTTTTTCTTTCTTGTTGAATTCATTCTTCCTATTTATTTCTATAATTTTTAAACAGTTTGCAGTCTTAGCATATTATGTCATATCAACTTTTTTATATTTTTATATCTCTGTTTCATAATAACAGAACTAAATAGACCAACGACATTTTTTTGACTTCATTAAAAAACCTAAACATACTACTCCATACAATAGTCACCAATAGAGCGTTATGACGAAATCTTTAAAATTATATAATAATTTAAATTACTTGCTTATCTCGTTTTATACAAAATTCCTTTTCTAACATCATTTTTATCACTACTTTCTTTAAAATAATCAGTTTTATCGTTTTCTAATCACTTTTTTAATGGTGTGTTCACGTTTTTGCAGTCATCAAAAATATCTCATAAGAAGCCTTTATTAATATTTTATTCAAAAGATTTTTTTAACTATTTGCAAAATGCTAATGTATACAAAGTTTTTGTTTGAATCCCAATTTCACCAAAGTTCATTCACTGCTTATGATTTGCATTTTAAATGATTTAACCCATTTTTAGGTTTTTACGTTATTATTATTATTATTTTTTTTTTCTTTATAATCAATTCAAGAAAATCTATCGCCACCGTCCAATGATCTTTCAACTTTCGTACATTTCTGAGCAGTTCCGACACGGCATAAATTAATTTTGACGAAGCATAGCTCCGTAATCATGCATATTTATTAATGAGATACAGTTACTTTGTTGGTTTTGACCGAAATATGAAAAGAAGCCAGAAAGGCGTAAATGCTAAAGTGAAGATAAATTGGATAGGGAGTAGAATATGGCAGTTCTTCCATGAATTTAAGGTCAAAAGCTGAAATCGTGCGTATGTTTGTTTTTGCGGTTTGAACAACGAACTGAAAGTATTTTTAGAATTTAGTTTAGCAGTCAAAATAAAATATTAGAAAATTTCTCATATATGGTTACAAAGCATTCTAAGTAGGCCGGTTAGAAAATTTAAAACAAATCATTTTTCAATAGAACACAACATGACACTTTATGGCTAACTGCTAGTAAGAAAAAATATGGATGTGTTTGACGCTGAAAGATGATGTTGACCTATAAAGAGGCCGTGTTAAATCAGCCAAAAACTAATGCTAATTTTTTTTTCTGGTCTGTTCTGGTCTCTTCGAGTTCATCATCTCCAAAACACTCTAGATCGAGTAACAAAAACAAAAACAAGATTTCGTGTAGCAAACACAGTCACTCAGGTTTGCCGCAACAAGCGCTTAGTCATTGGTCCGAGAGATCCCAACGCATGAATGACCCGTCAATTACCGGTCACTTTTTGATTCAGATACTTATAACGGATTGTTGTTGGACAAGCGGCGACTAGAGCTGCTTAAAATGCCCTTAGCCATCAACATTATAATTTAATTTTTTGTTGAGTCTCAACTCAACAACTCAACGCTTCGTCGCAATAGCCAAACAATAATTAAGCCCTGGGTGTCAAATTATACCAGGTGCCTTGGGGCGGATTCATAATGCTTGCTTCTTACGCAAAAACTGCTTAAGATCTATGGAGCAGGGCGGTCAATGCTCCGATGCGGCTAGATTTCAATGATTTTTCATATGTTTTTGTCAAAATTCAGAATGATTGTAATGTAGAATTAAATAGTAAGTTCCATTGTAGCTATGAATACTTTACACAAAACAAGACTTGCAGAGGATGGAAGAAAGAATTATTACATCCGCTCGTTCCATCTTCATTTGTCTTCACAACGCTTTCTGTTCGTCCATATTTTGCATAAAAACGAACAACTTTCTAAGGTATGGAACAGTTCGAAGAGGCTAAGCTAACATCCAGGACAATATCCGGTTGACAAAATAAGTTGTTTAGAAGCTCAACTTGAATTACAACAAAAATATGTTTAAAGAAGCTAGTGTTTTGATTTTGTTTTGCTTTGCTTTGCCCTCTATAGGTAGGTTTAAATCGAGAAAAAATGTAAAAGGTTCTGACTTTTCTTTTCTCTAGAGCCTCGTAGGCAACAAGGTGGCAGTATTGTGCGGAATAATGCTTTGGTTTCCAACAATCATCCACACATCTTCTTACGTGTTCCGGGTCGACGTGCCGGTGCCTTTGTGCAAGGTTTCGAAGATGATGAAGACTACAGTAACGATGATGCCATGACCAACGTTGACAATAATGAGGATATTATGAATGAAAACGATGAGGATGAGGCTGCCAAGCCCCAATACACTTTAGCTCTTGATGAAAACGATGCTAAGGAAGATGATGCCAACTTTACAAGTGCAGAGCCTGAAGATACGCATGTTTTAAAAAAATATCCAAGTAACATGCGTAAAAATATCAGACCTCAACAAATTTCGGAGGAGGAAGATGACGATAATATTGAGAGCGGCGAGCTTGGAGATGCCCAAATTTACTCATCAAAGCCCGGCAATATGCATAAAAATGTGAAATCACCGCATATAATGATTTCAGAAGATCTAGTTCCCGATAGTCTTATCGAACTTGAGGCTCACACTGTAATGGATAGAAAAACTGGAGAATTGTCTCTGATGGTGCCACGTGATATTTTCGAAGCTATTCCCGGTGGCAGCATTGTTACTCTGATGGCGCGTTCACTTGACGAAAGCCAAGCACGTGCAAATCGGGTGATTGTTCGCCGTCGTCGTCGTCGCAATGGTTTTGGTGTAAATGTGAACGGCTCAGGTGGCAATCGTAATAGTCTTCGTCCTGGTGGAAACAATGCACAACGTCGCGTTAACGCAAACAACAATGTACGCATCATACGACAAAATGTTTACGGTCGACCAGTTGTCCAAAACATCAAACGTCGACCAAACAACCGCCGCAGAGTGAACTTTGCTTAGGAAATTGTCTGCAGAAAACTACCTCCATTATTTGTACAAAAGCATTATAAATTTAAGATAACCAACGATTAAAAATAAAAATGATTTTAAACTAACACGATTCTAATTCTTACAATTCTCACATAGTTGGCTCAAAAAGAGAACGACTCTTTCTTTCCGGCCAAACTGATATTTAGAATGTTTTCCTCAGTTTCTCCTCAGTTGTTCACTGTTTTGGAATGTAAACTTGGTTGGAGTAGAAAATATTTGTCATCTTGAGTTATTAATCAAAGCTTTCTTTATGCCAACTCTCCAGTTGTAGTTCTTTCATATAAATATTAGCATAATTAAGCCACAAACGGCTACTTGTACATTGAATTATGACTGACATCTTAATCTCTGCTATTTCTTAAATGAGCTTTTGTCTAATAATTTATGGAATTCAATTTTAACTAGCTATTCCATATAATGCTCTTCATTCGAACTAAGTCGTGTTTTCATCAGTCGTGCCTTCACTGCCCTTGTTCTTTCTTGCATCGCAATCAGTGATTTCTGGTTCGACTTTCTGGTAACAAAACATAACAAACAGCGATATAAGAACGGTAGCTGTTGGATGTTTGGTGTCACAAAACTCTAAGCTAGCAAGCGAGTGCTTAGGCTTACTCTAAAGCGCCGCATCACAAGTTTTATTAAGTCGGAGATATGAAGACTATCTGGGCATTAGTGGTGCTTGGTGCCCTACTAATATTTGGAGCCTGTTTTGCTGGTGGGTACCATAGGCAACAAAATATTTAACATATTTTAAGTACTGACAATGTTGCTTGACAGAATCCATTAATGAAGCAGAGGAATATGGATTAGATGTCGTTCCCGTACCGGCCGGAGCTATAGAAATAGGTGTTGTGGTGGAGCCATTCGTCGAAAAAATCACAGAAGAACAAACATTAGTAGATGATGTAGCTGTTCCGGAAGTCTTCCAAGAGAAGTTACGAGTGCTACTTGGTCCATCGACGAATCAACAATCTTCCGAAGGAATAACGGCTGAAGAGCCCTCATCGAAGGAAAAAAATGAAGAAATGGCTGCAGAAGAAGATGAACCTCTTTCACAACTCTATCAAGAAAAGTTTCAAGTGGTGACTGCTCCATCGATGAGCCAACAATCTTCCGAAATATTAATGGTTGAGGATCCCCCATTGAAAAAAACCACTGTACAACTTGCATCCGGAGATAACCGGATTCCAACAGAACCAACATTCAAAATAAAACCTGAAGAGCTTTCTCCAAAAGATAAAGTGTCTCTGCCGCAAGCTTTTGAAAAAAAGGAACAGGGACTGTCTATTCCAGTGGCGAATCAATCAGAAATGTCAGTTGAGGCGCCATTAGCCAAGAAAAATACTGAGGAACTTACAAAAGAACCTAAAGCAGTCTTATCACAACTATTTGGAATAAATCAGAAAGACGCAATAGTTAAAGAACAAACAGATGTTTCCGCAAAATCTGACAAGGTAAGCGCCTAACATTTCTATCATTCTCCCATACATGCTCTTACTTAAAGAATCATTAAACAGGAACAATCGTCCGATAACATGGAGGTTAAGGAAACATCAGCAAAGAAAACTGCTGAAGAGCCTGCTATAGCAGATGAAGTAGTTCTTCCACAAATCTTTCAAGAGGTGCAAAATACCGATACTCCAGCAGAAAATCAACAATCTAACGAAGGCATGACAGTTGAAGAACCAGCAGCTGTAAAGTCACCTCTAGAAAACGTAGTAGCTCTACCTCCAGTCCTTAAAATGATATTGCAAAAGCTGTCTGAGCCAGATAATCCCAACATGATCATCCAACAAGGTGAAGCGATGGTGGGATCAGAAATGGTAAGCGACTAGTCTGATGCACTATTCCGTTTAGTTCTTACTTGAGAATCGTTTAACAGCGACTGCCTCGCAAGGTAGAGTCTTTTGCTGGACAGGAAGTGCATCTTGAGAACAACATTGACGAAGGCTATGACAACCCCGACGACTTGGTTGATGAACGCGCAGTGTGGCGTCCCAATTCAAACAAAAGAATAAGTTCCAAGCATCGCAAAGTGAATCCAGTAAATCGCAGAAGGGTACAGCAAAGACAACCTAACAACTGGAACTCAGTCAAACGCAGGAACGTTAAGAAAGGTCAGGTGGTCAAAAATGGTCAGTGGGTGCGAAACGGTCAGTGGGTTAACAATGGACAATGGATACGGAAAGGCCAATGGGTACGCAGGAAGAGGACCAACAACCCAAACATTCGTTGGTTCAACATCAAAAATGGCAACGTCATAGTGCGCCCACAAAATTTCAACAACGTCAAACGTCGCGTAAACGGGAATAAAAATGGAATTAGTTCCAATCGCAGACCAACCAATATGCAGAAAAAGAACAGGAATAGAAATCAAAGAAGAAGAGCAACTCAATTTAAGAAGAATCAGTTGCCTAATCAGGAAAAAACAGTCAATTTAGCACAGCTTAGTAGTAATTAGTACAAATAAAAATAATGACGATTAAAAGTCCTTAATACTAGATTTAGTTTAATTTTCCACATAAAATAAAGAAGTTTTTTTAGCATTTTTTTAAAATGTCTTGGCAAATACTGGTTTCTCTCTTGCCATATAGGACTGATGAACATATGTTATATAAGTATGACAGAATTATACAAAGCAAAATAATAAATCAAGATAGAACGCAGCACATTTGTTTTAACTTAGTTCGTCGGAGTTAAGAATGGAAAGTTATATAATTTTTTTTCTTGAAATTGTGGATTAGATGTGTCACCTTTTCTAAGAATAATGAACTGGGTGTGACAAAAAGCTGTCGAAAAATGTAAACTATCTCAAACAAGTTTAATGATTTTACCTAAGCCTATTTAAGTAATTAAGCAATCTTCTCCACAAACTTTGCTCCCACTAACAACCACTATTACTCCGTAAATATTGATGAATTATAATTAAGTTGATTATATATCTAAGTTCATAAACAAATACAGCTTAAGTCTGATAGCAATGTTTTGAGAAATCTTACTTAAAAATTTTTAATCGCCATATAAGTTCTATCAAAGCTTCATTGAATTGTGTGGTGTAACTTTGGTTTGGTTCATCTAAGAGCTTCAGATTATGTGTATATGTAAAAATGTATACTAAATAAGGAATATAGTATCATAACAAAATCAGTTCTGACCAAAGTCGACTTATGTGATTATTGCGTGTGGACACAGATATAAGGAAAGATATGAAGAAGGGTAAAGAATGTGATAATGGAGTGGCCCAGATTGAAACCGGGGAACTCTCAGTGGGGAGCAAACGCTCTACCTCTGTTTTTTACTTCTAATACCCACTTTTTTGATTACAAGTACCTGACCTGCATAATCTCCAATTGTTTGTTGGATGGGTTTTCAAGATTTAATTAATTTTAATACACTCTCCGATCTATCCCTATTCTAGAGATATCGTGATTTTGAAGACTCTAATGCGCCATCCATCGTAGAAAATTTTTACTGTTTGCACAATTGACAACGTGACTAACATATTCTAAATGAATAACCCTTTGAGGAGTATATTTTTCTACTGGCCGCTTCCGTCATGTTAGTCATTAGACAACAAACTGTATTCCTGATTTTTAATAACTGATAATAACTGATTTTTCAGGTCACCAATTATGATTCTGGTGCCACTTTTATAAAATTAAAAATGACGAATTGAATTAACATTTTGACGTGACATCTAGGGCTTGACATTTAGGGACTCAATAGTCACAGGATTTGAAAAGTTGAAAAAACCCCAAAAAAAAACAAAATATAATTTTTTTTTACTTTAAATTTGGTCACATTAAATTCAATTATATTGAAACTAATTGTTGAGCTTGAGGTCAAGTATGTTATGAAGAAAACAACTAACAACAACAACAGCTCTGTATAGAGCAAATCATACAGCAGACTAGACAGACTGTTTCGTCTGCCGCTTATATTAAATTATATTATATTATATATTATATATTATATTAACAATATTATACGCCAGTAAAAGCTGGTTCAAACGCCAAAAAAGCCGCTACAAGATCTAAAATGCATCAATCATGTCAAAATGTTGCATGAAATTACTACTCGGTGAGTATAGCCGCCACGGCAAATGTTATGAAACAGAAATAATAAAGGGGAAAATAAATCATCACGTCGTCAGGTCACGGAGAAGCTTATGGAGCAAAAAATGCAATATTGTTTGCTAGGAATCATTACTCCCTGTGCAGAAGTACTACAAAAATTTTATTTTACGACAGCAAAAATTTATCTTTTGACCTCATAACGAAAATGAAAACAAAACCAAAAAAAAATTTCTGAAATCGAGACAACTCGGAGACAACTGCTTGGTCCAGTAAAAATGGAACAACAATGAAAAAACGTTGCATGGAACTTTAACTCCGCTTCTATTGGCATCACGGTAAATTTTATGGAACGACAGTTAAGCTGTGGTTTTTGGTCACATAATAAAAATAAAATAAGAAAAACAAATAAAATTAATGGCATCATGAGGCCCCTAAAGCAACCCCTTAAAGTAACCTGAATGCACCATATGAAAAAATAAAACCAATATATAAAAAATTAAATTCAAACTAAAACCAGGACAAGGATTAGGACAAGAATTAGAAAAAGAAAAAGGGAATTAGACAAAAATTTGAACCAGAAATAAGAGTAGGACGAAAATTTGGACCAATATTAGACCACAGAATTGAACAAGGATTAGGACTTCAGACAAGGATTAGGAAAAGGAAACATCTAAAACTAAATTTAGGGTAAGATTGGGAAAATGACAAGGAATAGAACAACACACTTACTACAAGATTTATGACAAAGATTGGGAAAAGAAATAGAACAAGTATTTGGAAAGAAGTGTAAGATAGGAATAAGGTAAGGTCCAAAATTTTGGATTTAAACAAGAATTTCAACAAGGATTAAGAGAATTATTAAGAAAAATATAAGAATGAGGATGAGGATATGTTTACAAACAAAGAAAAGAAAAGGAACAAAAATAATGGTAAAGAAAAGCTGTCACGTTAAAAACTACGGGTGTATCTATGATACAGCCAACGTATTTTTTTATATATATACTAGCGATACCCGGCGCGCGTTGCTGCACCCGGCAAGTATATTGGAAGTAATAAGTAAATTCAAAACTTTTATTAGTCCCTTAGTCTGACACCACGCTCCTGTTCCACTGCCTGTTACAATTTCCCAATAGCAGAACATCACTCCCAGGTGACAATTACATTATGAGTTTTAATGTCCTGTGATCTTAGCTTCCATAGCTATTCTGTATAGAGAATCGGGCCACACACCCTTTTCCAATGCACATACCAGTTTTAGCTATTCAATTTAGAAAATTTTACTTGTGTGGTCCAAGCTATAACCCCTTTTCCTATGGCCGTCCCAGTTCTCTTGTTTATTTATAAAAAAACTTATTGAATCACACAATGTCAATTCTATAAAGTAAAAAGTCAGCCGTTTGTTCCTTTTGTTCATTTCTAAATTACAGGAAAACCACCGTCAAAACATGTGTACAAAAGTTGCATGCAGCGAAACAAATAAACATACGTACATACATACATACATACATACATACATCAAGTCGGATTGAATCTCATTCTCATCAAAAAAATCCTCAACATGCTAAAGGTGGTCAGTGAATCCCCTTTTAACAAAACTGTGTTAGATTAATTCTCCACATCAAAACTACTTTGAACATATTAGAATGTCCAATTAGCTTTAAGCGAAGCAAATATGTATGTATAATATGTATTTGTTTGTTTGTTTTGTTCTTTTGTGCTTGCTGAGAACAAAAAGAGTATAGTAGAGAGGAACATGCAGTTTATTGAAGCTCTCGCAGCACAAACGCATGAAAAGCTAACGATCAAGCAACGCATAGCATTCTGGATGATTTTTTTAAAAAACTTAACACTTTAATTAAAGATACTTATTATTGAAATTTTGTAAAGAAAATAACCAATGAACCTTTTGTAGAACAAATGTGATATTTTAAAATTTATTTCAAAAAAATCGGACCAGTACTTTTGGAGTTTTGCGGACACAAAAAATTTTCACTTTCATTTTATATAATAGTATAGATATAGATATAGATATAGATATAGATATAGATATAGATATAGATATATTTTATTACTTTAAAATAAATTTTTTCACTTTTTTTATTTTTAATATTTGTTTTCCTTATTTTTTGTTAACTTTTCTCACTTTCTTTTTTTTTTTTTCTTTTTTTCTAGTGCCTATTGTTACTACTCCGACCTGAATAATAAATTTCAGGTCATTTAAATATTTTGCATGAAAGTTTTTCATTTTGATACCGAAGTTGTAATCAATCATTTCAAAAACCTTTAAGCCCAGTTTTCAAGACGCCACTTCCATAAAACAATAAAATTTACCAGCAGGGAATGTTATATTCAAGGATTTACCTATCAAAAGTACGAAGACATCTCGTTTGAGGTGTTGGAGTTATATAAAAGGTCCTATGCTTCGTTGTTACATCTTTAGTGGGAAATTGTTTTGATAACAATACCTATTGTTTCCAATTTTAAGAGTTCATACTTCCAAACAATAGTTTTTGTAGGTAGCGGAGTGTTTTTGCAAAAAAAGGGTGCTTTTGCGTAAAATCTAAACGTGAAGAATACAAACTTTTCGGGTACTCGGCTTCCTTGGGTCCAACATCCTTGAATTCTTGTATTCTTCATGATACAGATAGTCTAAAATAATTGCACCATCGACACTAAAATAAACATAAACAAATAACCATCAAATCGTTTTTTCAAAAATAAAAGATTTATCACGATAAGTTTTTATGGAAGATTATTTAAATCATTTTCCACAACTTTCGTCTTCATCTCACACCAATTTAGTTTTTTTAAGTAGCTATACCAAACGATATACTTTTACTCAAAATAGAGGGTGTTGATTTTATTTAATGACAAAAGTTAAAAAAAGTGCCCGTGTTGCACGAAGCGAATTCGCCAAACCTTTAATTAAGTCATCAACGATTTAGCTTTAATGAACTTTTTGTTAAAAATAAAAAAAAAAAAAAAAAAAAAAAAAATAATAAATAAAAATGTCTTTGCACATACTAAGCAACGCTTCCAACTTCGATTTATGCTAAATAAAAACAGCATGAAGCTTTTCTTAAAAAAGACTTAAAAAAATACACATTAGACCTAGGGTCACATTGTGTAACAAATTTAAGAGTCTCATCAAGGCATATGCAGAGTGTATTGGGGGTGCCACTGCCCTTCGCTTTACTTCTTCACATGAATCTTCAATGATATATTCATCAAGATCCTTAAGTTTAGTTTTTAACAACTGCACTCAACAACTCAATGTTGAGATTTTTTGCGAAATTTCTTCATCACAACGGAATATTTTCTGATTCTACCTACGAATAGATAGAAGTGGGTAAAAAATCTATTCACACATATATAAAGAGGTATTGTGTAGCGTAGGTCTTTATCATTCCAAAATATTCTTTGTTAATGAACGCCTCTCCGTTGAAAAACTACGTTACACTAGTACAGTTCGTCTTTCGTCTTTGTCAATTCTCTTTTTATTTTGGAAATACAACTATCATGATAACGACTCTTGTAAACACAAGACAATAAGACGCCATACATGACCCATTGTGAATTGCCTTTATAATATAATAAAATCACAAAATATGTTAGAAACAAGTCAGTTTAGAAAAAGAACAAAAAGAAAATCCATTAAAATCTTACAAATTTTCTTAAGCCTGATTATTGTAAGCCTCCCGTTGACTTTGTTCATATTTTATGTAAGATGTCAGTGCTACAGAAGAAAATAAAACAAAAATTTCACACTCTAGCTTGTTTTGCAGATATCATTAGTTCTAAAGGTCATACATACTACCAGGTTATTTATAATTGATTTTTTGAATTGCCGCAGGGTACTGGAGGAAACTTTAGTAACTGTAAAGTACATGTACGCAGTTTAGTATATAAAATGGCTTGGATTCATTCTCAAATCAGTATAATTCAGTCACTCCATCTTATAGGCGGATCTCAAAAGAGAGGAAAACTATTTTAAAAAATATGAATTTTGAGCACTACAGCCTGTTATTGATCCTTATTGCAGCAGCAATTTTACAAGAAACAGGTACTTAAAGCTGATTTTTTTTTCATTGAAATTTTCTGAATCGATTTTATTTTGACGTATTTTACTTCAGGTGCCCGGGAAAGAGTTCATAATTCGGGCAATAGACGGCGTACAGCAGGTCGGTACGAAGATGTCTTGGGAGAAGGACGTTTCATTAAGCTCAAGTTGACCAAATTAGCGGCATTAAAGGCAGCTCTTACGACAACAACAGCCGCTACAACAACTACTACAACAACAACGACAACTACAACAACAGTAAAACCAGGGACACGTTTTCGACCGGCACGGCCTAGTATTTCCGATTATTACTTCGACTCAGAAGACGCAGGTGGCAACGACTATGACTATGGTACACGAGCTTCGCAATGGGTACGCATACCAATCCGCCAAAAGGCGATTTTGCAAAATAATAGAAAACAAATACAGCGTTACTGGGAACAGCAAAAGCAATTACAACAACTGCAAGAACAGCAGCAAGAACAAAAGAGAAAACTAGAAGAACAGGAACAACAACTACGTCTCCGTGAACAGGCCATAGATCAAGCTATAAGCCTTGTTCGTCTCCAGCTACAGCGGGAGCGCATGCGTCGTCAGCAAGCACTTAGAAAACGTCAGATGGTGAATCGAGATTACTGGACCGAGACTTCTGAACTCGAATAAAGGATATCAATTTTGATACATCTAGATCTCAGAGTCCCTTCGGCAAATACAAAGAAGTCTTATGATTAACGGAAATACTACGAAACAATAAATGCAATGCAAACATACAGCAGTGTTTAAACTATATTTAAGAGTTAATTCTAGGAAAGAATAGCGCTTTTCCTTAAGTTAAACATTAAGTTCTTCATTCCTTAAGTTCTTGAGAAATTTTATTAAAGATCAATTAATTTTTTATTGACGCAGAGAGTACAGAACATATTGGAGGTTCCTTTAAGTTTTGTACAAATCAAGTTCATGTTCTTGTTCAAGATTTCAATTCAATTCAATTTCAATTTCAATTGAACAACATTAAACAAATTAAGAAGAGATCACTTAGAATGAAGTCAATGTATGCGATATTGATAACAATGAACACTGATTATTCGAAAAAAATTTTTTTAACATAATTAAGCAACAAACCACTTGGATCTAGACTTGTCCGCAAGTAGGCTGATGACATAACTAAAACTATGGAAGCAAGCTACTCTGGCTATTTCTTAGAGAATTGTCATAATTTCGGTAATGTTTTGCTGGCTGCACCTTTTGAATGAATCTTTATGTGGTCCTTCTGCCTATCTACTATAATCCTTGCATTTTTTTTTTACTGTTTTATTCCTTAAGAATCGATTTTTATATAGGTATATATAGCCCGCGGTACGAAAAAAGGTGGAATAGTAAAATCGAGTGTAAACAAAAAGTGAAGGCGTTATGTGATGAAATGCTAGGCTGTAGTTTTTCCACCAACAAATTGGTTTGTGAATTTGCTCAAATGAGTTATCGATTTAAATTCAACAAGTTGTTATGGTGAGTTACAAAAAGAAACCACTGGGGTGGTGGGGTGGAATATAATGAGTTAATTGAACGTTGTTACATTTTATAACGCATTATTCCAGTCGGCAATAAGAGGGATCTATGATTTTATTTAAGTTGTATTAAATAGTAGAATAAGTATAACTGTTCCTAGCAATCGTAGATCCCCAACAGTTCGTCTCAGATACTCAGAACGAAATCAATTCATGTTTAAAGAATCAATTTTCCACTAAAATCAACCTGTTTGTTGGCAATTTAGAAATCGCATTCGCAACCTTTGGTCTACGCAGCCTTTTATAAGATCACGGTTCACGAATTGATGGGCTTCATCGAGTTTACCTGATTTTCTAATGTCCATGGTATAATCGTTGATCGATTGGATTATACTAGAAAAAGTCAGTAGGGGGAATATGACAATAATTTCTCTTAAATGCCAAAGTCTTCGGGCACATGCGCATGATCTCTGTGGTAATACTTGTATAATACAAAAATTACTTGCATTAATGTAATCAAAAACTTTTCCTCACAAGGAGGAATTGCATAACACAATACGGATGATTCAACATTAAGCACGATGAGAGGGCGTCAGCATCTACAATATGTTTGCTTTTCGCAACTAGACTTTCTTCTCAGTGATGATGATTACTTGAAATTCCCAGCACATTAATCAAACCAAATCTGCTCTTAGGGACATATGTGCCGCTAGATACACTATGGTTAACGGTCTACAAGTTGTAATGGTCACAGTTTATATTTCAGGCAATCAGGACGTTGAATACACAATAGATCCCTCCATGAGGGATTATTAGAATATATGAAAGGGGGTTCAAAACTGTAGAAGAGACGTTATTATGAACTTCCCCTCTTATTTGGAAGTCGATTAAAGTATTCACTTCGATAAAGATGGCGGATTGCGCTTAGTAAATAATAATAAACTGGCCATTTCAACCCTTCAAAGGACTTTGACCGAACTTCTTAGGATCAAATTGAAGCTTAGGACAATTTCTTAAAACATAACTATATTTAGATCTAGTTTCTGGTAGATGCTCAGGACGACTAAATATGGTGGTCGTTCCATAAAATTTACCATAGGGCCAATGGTCACTTAGTTATAATTCCATGCAACATTTTTTCATTGTTGTTGGATTCTTACTGCATTAAGCGGTTACCTCCATGATGTCATGGCGCAAAAATATTTGTTAACAGGCGAATAATAATTCCATGCAACAATATTGTATTTTTGTTGCATAAGCTGCTATCTCCAGGGATTGACGACGTGATAATTTTCTACGTGATAATTTTCTTTTTTATTTCTGTCGTAAGGACAAGTACAAGGAACAGTCTTTATTGGCGTATAATACTTTTTACCTTAGCCCCTTTATATAACGTTTCATAATTACATGTAACAAATTTTCAGTTGCGTTGCTTAAGCAGCTCCCTTCGTTTCCCAAAGGCACCTATGATTTTGAGTTTTTTTTTTTTTTTTTGTCATAAAGCTAGAAAATTAGTTTTGTCATAAACCTTTGTCGTACCATTATTTTTGTCATAGCCCCTACGCCGATGCATTTCGAAAAAAAGCCTTTATTATCTTTTTTTGGAAACCTACCTAATTCTAATTATTGTGGTCCCAGATATTGTTTTTGTTTATCAATGGATCAAACTAATCTTAAGTTGTATTTGCCTCAATAAGAGAATCATCCAATACATCATTTACTAAAGAAAGTTTCGTTAGGAAGCTGCTTCAATCTACTGTGACCGTTCAGGAGTAACACTTTAATAACTCTCTTATAATCAGCTCAGTTTATTAAACAGTCAGTTCAACAATTAGCAAGAACTGATTTAAAGATAAGAATAGACAAAAGGAAAGCATCTACCTATTTGATGAGGCTACTATGAGGTACCGAGCTATTGACTATACCTTGTACCTAATTTTTTGCAATGAATTACTTACGTAGTCTGTCTAGATTTTTGAATTTTTTACTTTTTTCCTCTTTTTGTACCGCATTGTCTTCACATAACCGTTGATTAATTAAAACATGAATGTTTTGAGGTCATTGTTTTCAAACTCGCGACCGTTTTAGATGACCTTTTTCTAATCAGCGTTTCATGTAAAAACCTTGAACACAAGGGGTCTGTTTGTATTCATGAACTTGATTATTTATTAAATGAAATAAATTTATAGAACTGAATCAAAATGTTGACCAAATCTGAATAAATTAAATGCTACTTATAGTATAAAAATCTCTCTACACTTTTTCCACTTCTTTTACACTTATTCCAGTTAAAATAACTTAAGAAAGAAACCAATGATTAACAAAACATATAGACTTAAATAAACGGATTTTGAGACATTACTTTAGCTTTAAAGTAAGTTAAAATATTTGCACGTGTTTTGTATCTGATGAGGAATTTTTATTGAAGTTTTGTTTTATGTATTAATACGAATTAAATAGAATTTCTAGACAGAACCAATAAATTAAAATTCTATTTTATCGTATAACTTCGACTGAAAAAATTTCGAGAAGACCTATCAAAACAAACAATTGAAACAAAGAAAGGTTAATTAATTTTTTTTTTTCGAGTATTTAAACTTCTTGTCTTTTATTTATGTGAGTTTCAAACATTTGCATACTCAACACTTATGAATACGAAAAACTTGAAACAATAATCATCAAAATAAAATTTGTAAAAAATTTATTTTTCTGCGGATCGACACTCTCATAAATATTATCTATAAACTCTACTTATAGCGTAGGCACTACTTCTGGCTAGAACTAGCTAACTTGTTACATTCATTCTTCCATCTCGTGACTAATTATTTAATTTCTGATGGATGTATCTTGTGTCAGTTCTATAGAAGAAATAAAAACCCAAACGGAAAAAAATCTCTCTTATTAGTTCTAGAATTCATGTTTGCAAGTGATTATTTTCGTTTTATTTTAAATCTCAAATGAAGCCCTAGGGAACTTGAGTAAACTTCAGTAATAGTGGCATAGATGGAAGATTGTAGAAGTATATAAAATGATTTGGAAATATTTATCAATCAGTATACTTCGGTCAATCAGTCTTACAGGTGGATTATTTGTTACAGGAAATGGATTGTTTACGCCTCAGCCTTATGATGCTCATTATAGTAGGGGCAGTGTTACAAGCGACAGGTAATGGGATTTGGTTCGAAAGGGTTTTATAAGGAACTGTTATGATATTTCTTATTTTTCCTAAAATGCTTACAGACGCTAAAGGAAGAGATCATCAGTTCAAGAACTGGCAGCGTTCAGTAGGTCGTGATGAAAATGTTCTGGATGGAGACGTTTTTTCAACGACCGTTTTAACTCCAATAACGGGAGACAACGAATTCCTGATATCAACTGTTAGAGAAGTGCCCGAGGAAGATGATGAAAGTTTCGATGACTATGAAGATATGTTTGAAATAGATCGCCCAAAATGCAAACATTCTTCGCAAGAAATAAGCATACCTATGCGACAACAATTGCAGAATGGCCAGGCTAATAATAGAAACCAATTAAAGCGTCTTCGACAAAAAGAACTGCAACAGGGACGAAAACAACAACAGCATCATCTACGCGAACAGGAGATAGATCAAGCTATGGAGCTTCTTCTTCGCCAACTACAACATCGTATACAGAGTGAAGAAGTACAGAAAAATCGACAGCAAGTGAATAAACGCAATGTCTGGATTCAGGGCCCAACCAGTCGTGGTAATCGAAAGCGTTTCTTTAGGACCCAAATTTGAGATCTTGTTAATATGTTACGAGTGGTTTATAGAAAGTTTTATATTTTTTTGATTGGAATAAAATCAAAAGTCAAATCAAACAATAAATTTCAATCTTTTTCTTCTCGGCTTTCAAATTATCAGCAGTCCCGTGTCCAATGAACAAATATATTTTTTAAGGTTTTAACGATTTTAGGCATTTAGGCATGAATATTTAATCCAATTCCTCCTTTTATTATTTTATGAAGTAATAGACCATGAGTTTCAAAAATTATTTAAAGATTTATGAATTACTAGCAACCCTCCGCAGCTTTGCCCGCGATGTATCTTGAAATAAATTAACGCATTTTTTGTAAAAAATTTGTCTTATTATCGTTTTAATAGGTTTATTTTTTTCATGAAATATTAATTGCAATCATGTAATAATTTCTGTATAAACAATGTTTTTTGATGGCTTTGTGTTATTCGTAAGAATAAATTGATTTGAGGGATTTCCTATCCTAGAAATACCAACATATAACTGCCCGTGGGAAAAGCAGCTTTCTCGTAAAAAAATAAAATTCATTCATAATATTTACATTTGTGTCGATCTCACATCAAGTTATTTGATTTCCAACTGAATTTCCGTGGTGGAGTTTTTTAAGTAAAAAAATAAGGTTTTAGGCAATCGTTCATAATTTGTTTGCTTGTAACTAAATGGATAGGGTCTCTTTGAGGAAAAGTAAGCTAAAATAATTAACTTTCGTTTGGCATAACAACCATGGAAAAATATTAAGCACAGACAGTTTTATGTCGATTTAAGGAAACATGGCTCTTAACCGAAGACATTCTCCTAAATTATTTAATGGTATGAAAATACATTTTATGCAATACACTTCGGCTAATTAACACACTTTGTAGCTCAATTATATAAAACTCGTATTCGATAACGTGAATTGTTTTGGAAAGATATTGGTTTTAATAAGTCCTTATGTTTTCAAATGTGAATTTATGTTTATGGAATGATTTAAAAATATTTTTTTTTCACTTTCAATAAAGAAAATCATATTAAGTTAAAATAATTTCCTAGGTCTTATTTCAGTGACGAAATTATACACTAACGCTATGTAATGCCGTAAAAACATGCTAAAAAAACCATTCAACCCATACCAATGCGCAGCTTCAAAGCGATGTAATTTTACATCGCACGGCGTTTCAATTTAAGCTTAAATTGTTACATGCATATTGCAAATTGTTACATAAATTTCATGCACTTCTATTTTGAAGCTTCAGAATTCTGCACGCAGCTATTCAACATTTTGAATAGAAAAACTCTTTCTGAATAATGAAACATTGAAGCAGCAGCAACAAACGACGCGCTTGGAGAAAATTCTGTAAATTTTACATTCTGCTGTTCGCGAAGAAAGAGCTATCTCTCTCTGCTTCAATGAAGAGAATCTATTTTCTGAGCATTGAGCAGCATTTTGTAGCGAAACCAAAGCAACATTCTGCTAGCTGCAAGCAATGACAGCGTCGAAGCCAATGAACAAATAAATGCTTGCAAGAAAATGATTTCATTTTTCAATAAAATATGAATTTTACGACCAAACTATTGATCTTAGATGCACGTCACCACCGACTTTTTTGTTGGAATCGGCAAGATCATTCATTTGACCATATATCATATTCACTTATCTTTTACGGTTTAAGCAGAATATGGAAAAAAGCGCCAAATTTTTCCAAAAATACCGAATTTGGCCAGTTTCTTAGCCAATAACTTCTAAGCTTTGAAATATTTCAAAATTTTAAGTATACAGTGTTAATCTACAATTAATTACAATTTGAATAGTGAAAAATTCATTTAAATCCGTTCAGCCGTTCTTGAGTTTACTTGCATCAACGCCAAAAAAGCAATATTTCAAGTTTAATTTTTATATAATAGTAAGATAAGATAAGATAAGATAAGATCTCCAACCATTCCCCACGACCCCCAATTGAAATATATTGAATTAGCTCCAAGTTTATTTGATTAGAGTCTTTATTAGAAGGGATTATATTAAATTTTTTTTAAGGAAAAGATTTCAGGTATTAAAATTTTTCAGTTGATGAGAAGGCTAAGGGAAATCGAGTGTAAACGTGTACGAAGTTTTGTGTTTTGGTTTATTTGCAATCTATTAAATATATAACAATAAGCGAATTTGATAGCATTATAAATTGAACCTAGATTGAACCTTATGAGGGTCAATACAAAATCATATGTACATGCATATTCATTTATATTATTATATTAGTACCTGGGCGACCAAGCTACGCTCCGATTCCCACAAAGTCTCACCCATTGCACTCATGTAGTATTTCACATTGGATAAACACCTAAGCTATATAATTTTCATAACAAAAACTAAACGAGAACTATAACATACCGGGAGTATTCAGCGACAAGCAAGAATCTTAATTCTAAAAACTTCATTGATAAACAGCAGGAACAGAGCGCGATGTTGTTGCTGCTTGTCGGCTATTTCAGCTGTTTGGAATAAGTCAGAAGCTTCACTGTGTCACTGTGTGGTGAAGCGCTCTTTTTAGTGGTTTTTTTTTCATTTAAAAAATTCATGTTTTTTTTATTAAAATGTTACTAACTGTGTGATATTTTTTGTTAAAAAAAAAAGGATGATTGACTGTGTGATTGTTTGATTGACTGATATAAGGTTATTTTATATTTTTGAGTGTTTCTTTCATTCATTGAGATGAAAATTTAAATTTCTCTATTTCATATTACATGTTGTCGCCGTTTTGGAGCTGAAAAATTAGGTCCGAATTTCGAAATTAAAAAGACTACTTGCTACTCAGCTAGAGCAGTTACTATTAGCTAACGTGTTATTCAACACGAGTCGTAACAGACAATCTGTTATGCCCATATAAAATTCTCCATATTATATTATTCTCCATATTATATTTAATTTTTATAATAAATTTTTTTTAATTAAATAATTATTTTCTGTTTTCTAGTCTTTGTCCATTATTTTTTTTTCACCCGCAGTGGTGTATTTTAAAAAATCTAAATTTGTTTCATAAAAAAAAACAAAAAAAATTCATTCACATTGTTGAGGCTCGAAATCGTTACCTAATGTATACGAAGGCGAGCGCTTTATGCCCTGAGCTACAGAACTTACACTAAATACCAATCAATTAAACTAATTTTTAAAAACAACTAAAAAAATTATTTAAACTACTTTTTTACAAGTTTTTTTTTTTCACCTACGGTGGTGAATTTTAAAAAATTTGGATTTGTTTCATAAAAAAAAAAATGTTCATTCACATTGTTGAGGCTCGTATAATAAGGCGGTCGCTTTAAGTCTTGAGCTACAGAGCTCACAAAACACAATCTAAATGAGGTAATAAATTCACTTCAGTTGTGAATTTTTGAAATTTGAAAATGTCAATGAGCTTTTCAATATTTTTTTGTTTGATTTTCAATATGTATGTATGTATGTATCAAATAATTTCGTATTTTAGCCAAACAAACAAACGCACATACAAACAAATTAGACAATATTGTGTTGTCATCCAGTTCTGTAGTGGAATTCCCAAAAAGTTAACGATACGAAATCGTTATGGTTAACTAACGACGTTTTTAGTTTGCGATAACGAATGTTGTATTCTAAAAACAGTACTTAGCGACAAAATTGTTAAAATGTAACATTCACAAGATATGCTACAAACGTCGTTAGCACAAATCAAAAATATGGCAGCACTGTGCTTTTTTGACAGCTTAGAGCCCGAACAGAACCAAAGCGGCGGTCGGTTGGCGGACCACTCTCGGAGAAATCCGCTGAGAACACGTCCAGAATAGGAGCGGTGGTCGGTTGTCGGATCAGCGTTGCTTTTCGTTGTGTAAATGGTACAAATTCAACACACACACACACAAAACGAAATGTTAGCTCATGGAATGCAACACACACACACAAAACAAAACGTCAGCTCATGGTAAAAACTAAGCAAATAGCACTGAACACAGCCAATTCTTAGCTAAAATATGGCAACACTTACGCCACTCAAAGAGAGATCCGCCAGCCGTCGGAGAAGAAATAGAATTGATTCTATTCTGGCGTTTTTCCGTCGCGGACTTCTACGGCCATTTAATTTTTGGCGGCTGCATATATTTTCATGTATTTTGTTGCACAGCGCATCCGACAACCGACAGCCGCTTTGGTTCTGTTCGGGCTCTTAGATAGGCCTTTTCGATAGATACATGCTGAATCAGCCAAGCAGCAGACAGCTGCATCGCAGCTATTAGCAGAGGCAGCGCTAATGCAAGCAATTGCTTGCGACCGAATTGTCTGCGCTTAAGAGGCTGTCGACTCGTTTGAGCGATTGCCTTCAACGAACTTATAATAAAAAAGTTATTTTTTATTATTTTTACTTTTATTATTATTTTTATTATTAATGCTCTCAAATGTGCCTTTTATCTATTAATTTGATTTTATTTAGTTTAAAAACTTTTCTTTATTTTTTTAAACTTTTAATAAAAGCGTAGAAGCTATTAGAAATAAAGTTTATAGAACCGTGATGGTTAACATATGCCTCGTCCTGTTGTGGCCATTTTATGCATATTATTTATGTTTTATAAAATCACAATCGCATGTAAAACAATCGCTTAACGTTGTTGTTTAAGTTAGCGACGCTAAAATATTCGTGGTTAAGCTAGCTACAAATAACGTTAAAGAACTGTCAAAATTAAGGACAAAAATAGCTAACATAGATGTTGGGAATACCAGTTAACGATGATTGTAGCAAAGGCCAGTTAACGATAACTATAAACGTCGTTAACACGTTTGGGAATTCCGCTACTGAGCTACATTTTAAGTTTCAAAACTCTAGCTCATCGGGAAGTTGGTCAAAAATCGATTCCAAGATTGTACGGGACAGACAAATGAATGGGTTGAACCCACGATCTCCACAATGATAGACAGAAGCTTTAACCACTGCGCTATCAACGCTATAATTTTAGGAGGAAAATCAACATAACATATTCAGCAAGAAAATAAAGATATTTCTTGTTTTTCCGAGTTTTAAATGCGCGAAAACTCGGAAAAAGGAATTTTCCAAGAGATGACACCTAAAAAATAAAATAAATAAACAACTGGCCATTTCAGCCCTTGAAAGGACTTTGACCTAGCTTCTTATGATCAATTGTGTTGTGCGTGTTATTAAGTTTGTACACAATTGACTGAGAAATGGACCTACAGGCTTAACGCCGACTCCGAACGGCGATGAACAGAATGTTCTTATTCCCAAGAAGCTTTACATGGCATTTGTATTACTCTCTGAGGTTTGCCATTGTCTGCAGAGAGGTGGCGGCCGTACAGAAAAATTATTTTATTCAAATAATTTTCTGTCGCTACTGGGGTTCGAACCTGGGTCTCCAAAGTTCTTTGACATAGCGGCCACGCACTTTAACCAACTACGCCACGGTCTCCACAAGATGAGATGACACCTAGCTGGATCGATTTTTCAGTCAGCTCTTCATCTATATTGTAAATTTCATCGAAATCGTTAGAGCGGTTTTCGAGAACTCAATTACAAACAAATATATAAATATTGCTCGTTTAATAAATAAGATAAACTTAGTAGACTTATTTTCTAAATGGTAAATCTAATGTATGATGTCTTTTAAGTCGATTAATTTCTTCACTCTCATCTAATAGAGTAATGGCTTGTACATTTGGGTGGTTGCTTAATCTATCTAAGTATCTAGTGCTTAATTTATTTCTTTCTTCTTTGACAGTGGGTAGTTTTAGGTATTTATGGATTATGTTGTTATTTACAAACCATGGAGCTTTTAAAATCGTTCTCAACGTTTTGGATTGGTATCTTTGTAGAATCTCTACATTAAAGTTGCTAGCTGTTCCCCACAGCTGTATGCCATATGTCCAGATGGGCTTTAGTATGGTTTTGTTGAGTAGAATGTTATTTTCTATGCTTATTGATGAATTTGGGCCAAGAAGCCACCACATTTTTTTTTTTTGTTTTAAATGTCAGTTGTTTACTTTTTGCTTGAATGTGGATTTTCCAAGTTAATCTCTTCTCTAAATGCATTCCAAGATACTTAACATTATTTCTCTGAGGGATTTCAATGCTGTTTAGCTGTAATTTTTGACATTCACCTTTTCTGAGTGCAAATGTTACATGAACTGACTTTTGTATGTTAACTTTAATGTTCCACTTTTTTGACCACTTATCTACTTGGCTAATAATATTTTGAAGGCAGTTTAAAACATCTGTAAGTGAATCGTTTGAGCCTACTAATGCTGTATCATCGGCGTAAGTTGCTACAAAACATCACCATTTTTCGGCATATCTTTAGTAAATATTGTGTATAGTACTGGGCCTAATACACTTCCTTGCGGTATCCCAGCTTTAACTTCGCATATTCTTGACATTTTGGTGGAAAACTGTAGAAAAATATTTGAATTTGAAACTGAGAAAATGTACCTTTTTAACATTCTTCAACTTCAACTTCCCTACCACCATCCACTATAAGTACAATAAAAAATTTAAATGTTCAAATGTAATAAAGGCGTTAAACTGTCAGTCAGTCCAAAGCAAGCTCATTACTAATTAGGGTAGACTGGGTACGGTTGAACATTTTAGCGTTTATCGTCCATTGCATCGGAATTAGTTAAGCGAGCGATGATGGAAATATATTAAATAAAAAACCATATATTGGTCTACTAATGGGCAATATTATGTATAAAATCAAATTTTAAAAAAAAAAATAATTTGTTTTAACCGTCCCTATGCCATAGTCGGTTGAAACAGTGCTTGGGTCAATTGAAACACATGCAAATTATACAAAATATAATAAATGAATATGTTTTATCCATTGACTAATAATATTTTACGACTCATAATGGCACAGTTGAACATCAAAAATATTTTTTATTAATATTCAAGTTTTTCACGATACTTATAATATTACATTATTTTTAATCAGCCTTCAAAGGTTTATATTAAGTATAACTTAAATCATATAATATTCAGATGTTGGTGACAGTTGTTTTTATTGTTTGTGTACTACTTGGTATTATATTTCTCAAAGTTCAATAGCATTAATAGTGAGCAGGATTTTTTTCAACTGTTTCAACTGTCCCCAACCACCAACCAGGTATAAAACGGCTCACAGTAAGAATGATACTATATTTGAATAAAAACTAATCATACCGCCATATTCTAGAAACTTCAGTTAAAATGATAAAAATACTCTAATTTTAATAAAACCATAATAATTGAAAAAATGTACGAACAAATAACACTTACTTTTAAGTTAAAAAACACAATTGAGCCGCCTTTACACAACCGCAGTGCGCAAAGAGCGAAGTAACATAAAAATTAGTGTTTCGACTTATCGCCCGCTTAGTTCTCCCCTTGTACCCCTAAATCTCATCACGCACGGTGGCAAGATATTCGCTTTGTTTCAACCGTCCACCGTTTCAACCGAACCCAGTCTACCTTACGCAACTCTTACCGCAATTTACTGTTATCAAAATATGCTTTGATAAAAATCAAATTAATAGCAGAATAAAAACTATAAAATGGAAAAAGCTAGATATATATCATACCAAATGATTACATACCTTCCTTGAACCACCATGTATATATACCAATATATAGACATGAAAAAAGGAAGAATCTATATATAAATAGGCGTAGACAGAACAGTTAAGAACCATTTTCTCCCGTGTTTCTGAATCGATTTTGATAATTCATTTTTTAAATCAATAAGAGTAGGATAAAGAAGTGCACCGAATATCTACGGTGGGCATGGCACATCCCATACAACCCAAGTTTGCGATATCGAATACCTTTAGAATTATAGGTCACACATCCTCAGAACTCGGCATTCGCCCTCAAATCACACGTACCATTCCACTGGTTACATTTTATGGGCGTTGAAAGAGGGGCGTGGCACTTTTCAGCAGCCCAAATTTTCGGTATAACTTTTGAACTATAAGTCACAAATCAATGAATCTCGGTAGGAACTTTCTATTTAGTCGTGTTCTTCGACTGGAAAAATTGAACTAGCATTAGACAAGGGGAAACTCAGAATGGAGTTACTATTTTGTACAATTAAATTGATTTGATATATTACATAATAAGCACAGTTATTAAAAGCTAAAACGAAAATTTTGATTCGATCCATACAATAATTGACTAAGTAAAGAAAATTGAAAAAAAATCAAAGCTTGATAGTAGTGTTCCGCTTTATTTGAGAACAATATCTTGTAAAGTACTTTGTCTCGCAGTTTTTCTTAACCAAAGTAGAACTATAAAAGTTTAAAACAATTTATGCCCTTCAGTTTTCAATCCTCGTATGTATATAAAAAAAATAATTGGCCTTATCAGCCCTTGAAAGGTTTTGATCGAGCTTCTTATGATCAAATTGGGTTGTGTGTGTTATTAAATGTTTGTACGCAAATGATGAAAGCATTGATGCTTTTGAAGAATGCTTTTTGAAAAACATAGCAAGCATTTAAAACATATGTTGTCTCTCAAAATTAGTTTGTTTGTTGTACGAAATTACCGTCAATGCCTTGATGCGTGAAAAAAGTCGAAAGTGTGCCAATTTCAAGCATATATATTGATGCTTCATGCGCGCATGCTTTGTATGAGGTAATGCCCATAAGCTTACTTGTTTTCAACTTAAACGTCAAATGCTTTAATGCGTTCTATGTGTTCCGGCCTAATCTGGCTTGATGTATAGTATATATGTATGTATGTATGTATATTTGCTGCGCAGCATGCAACTTTTTTACACATGTTTTGACCGTGGTTTTCCTGTAACTTATAATGAGCAAGAGAAACAAACGGCTGAATTTTAACTTTTAGAGATAAAATCTTGCTCTATGCGAAAGCTGTCGGTCGCAGTCTTACAAGTTCCGTTCAATTGTTCATCTACGAGCGATTATTTATACTTGAAAATTTCTTTACCACCACATCTAAGAAAAAAAAAAAAAATAAAAATAAAAAAGAAAAATAATAATAATAAAAGAAAAAAACACAACATTGAAAACTTATTATGTGGTAATTTTTAAAGGTTAATAGTTCTAGGGTTCATGCTTTCAGGTCATGCTTTTGATTGATTCTTCTGACTTATTGGCTTCAATATACATAGCCTGAGGGTACTTGAGATAACTTTAGTAACAGTGAATTGGATAGATGGCTTCTTACTATATAAAATGGCTTTAAAACATTTTCTTACCAGTGTCATTTAGTCAGTCAGTGTTTAACTATAGACTTTATAGAAAGTGGTCAAGGATATGATTTATCTACGCTACTGCCTAGTATTGCTTTTTCTTGCATCGGCAGTCTTACAAACAACAGGTAATTTTTATCCTTTGAAGGTGATTTTTGTCCCACTAAATCGCAGAGTATGGCAGGTTTTTTTTTGCTTACACTGAATATATTTTCAAACTTCTTATTTTGCCTTTTATTGCAGATGCCAGAGAAAGAGATCGCCATTTCAAGAACTCAAAGCGTTCAATAAGTCGTAATGATAATGTAGTGGCGGAAGGACGTTTTACTACGCAAATGTTGAATAAATTAGTCAAATTAAAGGCTTCCTTTAAAACTACGACAACGGCTTCAACCACAACAACAACAACGACAACAACTACAACAGTTGCACCAATTGGACCAACTGGACCAACCAACCCAACTAATCCAACCTTACCAACCACCCCAACCGGCCCAACCATTCCAACCAACCCAACCAACCCAACCAACCCAGCCAACCCAACCAACAGCCCAACTAACCCAACCAACCCAGCAAGCCCAACCAGAATAGCTAACCCAGCCACATCTGGACCAACAATCGGAACTAACCCATCAGGACTAACTGGTCCCAACACCCTACAAGGACCCCCACGTCTTGGTATTGAAAAAGTTAGACCAATGCGTCCTGCTACTTGGAAAATAAGAAAGAAAATAATAAGAAAAACAAATAAAAATAAAATTATTTTTCCTAGTGAACAAAAAGTTAAAAAAGTCCAACAGAATAGAAAAAAAACTTTACAGCGTCGCAGACTTCAACAAAAGCAACGAAATGAACAACGTCTTCGTGAACAAGCCATAGATGAAGCTATAAAGCTTGTTCGTCGCCAACTACAGCAGCAACGCATTCGTTCTCAGCAAACTCAGAAAAAACATCAGCAAGTGAATAATCGAAATGTTGCAAAGAAAACCCCAAACCGGCGAGGTAATCGTAGGCGTATTGTAAGGATTCAAATTTGAATAAACATAAATCTCGCAAATTTTGAGACAAATACGGAAAATCTTTAATGTATGAAATACAAATATTTACAAATAATACTCCTGATAAACACCAAGCAAGCCCACGCCTGGTGAAAAGCCAATTTTCAAAATATATAGTCTCAAAATTAAACACATCCTATACTAAAGTCGTGGATTAAATAAGAATCTAATTTTTATTTTTTGTCTTTTAGCCGTATTCATAAAAATATCTTCTAAATATATTTAAAACGTTCAATAGTTAAAAAGCTTTTAAATGTTAAAAAGTCTTTTAAAATTTTTGTTATTCATAAACATGTTGTTATAAAACAGGAACACTTTCGATTTGAAGTGGGAAGAGTGTAAATAATGGTTTGTGTATTATAAAAAATCCAATGACTTTTTATTTATTTGTCACAATTTCATCAATATTTTGATATTTAAACATAAACATTTTTCGAAGCTACCCTCTGCACTAAAAAAATTGTCATTTCATTATTTTTTTTTCCTGTTAATATTTTGAAATGTTTTGACAAATTTTCTTGTTTTCATTTTTTTTTTTTTTAATTTTGGAATTGTTTTATATATTTTGAATTTTTAAACATACATATTTTCCAAATGTTTGAAATATTTGTAATTATTTTTGAAATATTTTCAATATTTTTGCTCAAATGAGAGCAAATAATTTAAAAATGCTTTATGATGCCCCATGATACAGTTATTGTTAAATTTTTAGGATTTTTGCTAACTTTTCTTACACCATTCCACATTAAATCCCAGATTGATACGGTTCAAAATAAATTATACATCCCTATGGCTGAACGAGTGAACGTTGTTTCGCCGATGTTTCGATTTGCATTGCTTTTTGTTGTTTTTTTGTATGTCCGAATTGGGCCTACCTTATAATTGTATCATGGTTTATAGCACGTTTTAGCCATTTTAAAATTCATCTCATTTATAAACAAACATTTTGAAACATTTTTTTGATATTTTGTTTGTTTTTGATATATTTTGAAATAATTTGACATATTTTTGACAAAATTTTTGCTCAGATGAGAAGATGAGAAAAATTTAAAAATCCTTTTTCGAGGGTTTTTTTTTTACCGTTGAACCAAGGATTTCAGGTGTAATATCTATTCAGTCAAGTCTGCCTTAAGGCCCAACCAAGTTATGCGTAAGCGAACAAAGGTACAAAGGAGAGAAGTAAAAGAAAAGTTTGCTCAAGTTCAAATAAAACTCGAAAAACACTTTTCAACAAAAATCACAGTATGCATGAAAAAAATCAATTGACATACAAAAAATATTTTGTTTTTTGTTGATAAGGGTAGCCAACAGTTTTGATAAAACTACTGTGAATGAATATAAGTTTCTTAAGCTTGAAGACTCATGAAGTTTGCTAAGTTTGTCATATCCATAAATTAAAAATAAAGTATAAATTATTTTTATTCATATTTCGGTAGAAGATATAATGAAAAGAAAATTAAAATTATTTAATACTAGCCTTTTCCCGGCGCGCGTTGCTGCACCCTGCAACTATATGGGAACATAATAGGTGTATTCAAAACTTTTCTTAGACTCATAGTTTGACACCATTATTATTTTCCACTGCCCGTTACAGTTTTCCAGTAGTTTTAATGTTCACAGAAAATGATTTTTATTAATAGACTAGAGGACCCGGCAAACTTCGTCCCGCCCTGAATTAATTTTTTTATTGAAATCATTCCGAGCAATCACGATCCCACCCGAAATTAATTTTGTATCGAACATTCACGATCGATAACAAATGGTGCCAATCGTATTTCAATTATTGATTGAATGAATCACTCTAATATCCCTTATTTACACGGAATGTAAGGAGGTTGAAGGAATCACATGTCAGATCAATTCAATGCTTTTTGATAGACAACATTAGCAAAAGTAAACAAAGATGGAGGCTTTCCAACACGCGAACATGTCATATATTGTAGTGGTAATCCTTGCAAACCAATGAATTCAGAAACACTATTCGATAATTGGTTGCTTCGTCTGGACACAAACAACTGATTTGAACGAGTGTAATTGTGCAGAAATTGCATTTTGAATTATGAAATTAAAATCGAGTTTCTTTTTATTTTTTATTTTTCCATACAAAATGTATGGAACATCGATTTTTCCGAGAAAATTACAATTTTTTCGCTGTTAAAAGCTACCGTGTGCGGAAACGAACACAAAAAAAAAACAAAGAAAAAAGGGTTCTTATGTATGCCACTCTGTTTTGTTTATATTTTGCACTTATTCGGACATGACAATCTAATTGTTTTCATTATCCGTCACTCGCTGCTGTGTGGCTTACACGTGTATTAGCTCGTCGAGCATTTGACTGACTTCGTAGACCTATGTCAGGCTCGTCCCCTCCTTGGAGTTGTAATGAACACTGTACGACACGAAAAATTACCAATTTCAATTCTTTCGATTCTTTTCCTTCCTTCCTTATTTTCTTTTTTCCAACACCACATCAGTATTGTGGCGAACAAAAAAAAAATTATTAAAATCGGCCGAGCCATTTCCGAGATTTAGCAAGACTAACGATATTGATAATTAAATATTCAGAAAATAGAAGATAAAAAAGCGATTGGTTTTTGTCTAAGAAAAATATAATAGGCTGCTATAATTCGATTTCAGAAGATTGTACTGTCATATCATTTTATTGCAAATTCTATTAGGAAATTTTTGTAGTACATTTCAGTTTGAATAAAAATAGTCTGCTCAACCGTCAGTTTTGAAGCCATGAGGGTCTAAGGCTCGATCCTCACAATGGGCAAATAAATAATATTTTTTTTTAATTTTTTTTTATTTATTGAAATGACAGCTTTTGTGTTCTTTTTGGAGTAAAAAGTGAATATGTTGGAGCTTTCTTCAAATAGGGAATTATTAAGTGCTTAGATTAAATTTATCAACGAAAAAAAATTGAATGAAATATATTCAAAAACAACGGAGTTATTTTCATCGAAAGTGGGAAATACGAATTTCTGATAGTTTTTTGTTATTCTAAGGAAACGATGTTTTTAGAAAAAGACGCTGTACTAAAATAATGTGCAATTTTGAAGATATGTGAATGCTTTTGGTGTTAAAATAAGAGAATTTTCTTTTGATTATTTAGACGACCAGTTTCGCTAGTAAAAGTACGCTAGTAGGATTATTTGCGATTCTTGTAAAGGGGCGGAAGAAGAAGCGTGGTCAAAACTAAGTATGCTGTAACCTTATCTAGGATTCAAGTAATGTGTGTGCAAAATTTGAGTGGAATCCGTTCAGCCGTTAAGATTTGTTGGCTATTTAAAGTAGTCTGATGTGGCAATTCCCATACAAAATGACCAATTACGATTTTTTCGATTTTTCCGCTGTTCCTTCGAGTTTTTCGTAATTTTCTTTTTTTCTAAACCTCATCTGTATTAAGGCAAACAATAAAAAAAAAGAATTATTAAAATCGGCCGAGCCGTTTCTGAGCCTTAGCAAGACTAACGCACACACATTTCATTTTTATATATAAGAAGATAGAACCCTATTTGGCTTAGCAAACTACGGAGTCGAGCGCCCTCTCTCAAGTTTAGCAAAGTAAACGAAAATTGAGAAACTGAACACGCAAAACTTGGACGACTCAAAAATCGTTGCGACCGACGATCCTCTCTGGTGGTCAATCGCAGAGAACACGTCCAGAATGAAAGGATTCTGTAATATTTTTTTTTTTTTATTTTTATTTGTTTAGTTGTCTTTATTTATTTACACCTGCTACACCTGCTTTTTTCAGTGTTCTGCATTAACATTGCTAGCGAATTTAAGCTAACCAATTTTTTGTTGCGTCCGTGGCGTAGTTGGTTAAAGTGCGTGGCCGCTATGTCAAAGAACCTGGAGACCCAGGTTCGAACCCCAGCAGCGACAGAAAATTATTTGAATTAAAATAATTTTTCTGTACGGCCGCCACCTCTCTGCAGACAATGGCAAACCTCAGAGAGTATTCAAAATGCCATGTTAAAGCTTCTTGAGAACAAGAACATTCCGTTCATCGCCGTTCGGAGTCGGCGTTAAACATGTAGGTCCGGTTCTCGGTCAATTGTGTACAAACTTAATAACACGCACATCACAATTGATCATAAGAAGCTAGGTCAAAGTCCTTTCAAGGGCTGAAATGGCCAGTTATTTATTTTTATTTATTAATTTTTTGTTGCGTTACAAAACATAGCGGTCAAGAAAATGTACATTGATAAGCTTTGTCTATTGTAATTCTCTGAATGTTTTTTTTTTTTCTACACTGAAAAAAAAATGTTTTAAAATTGACGACAATTGTTATTAATTTGACGATATTTGTGTTTAAAAAATAGCTTGCAACAAATTTCGTCAAAGTAAGAGCAAATGTATTTAAAAATTTTGAAAAACATATGAAAAAAAAGTCAAATTAACAACACATTTTGTGAACACATTGTGTTAAATTTTAACCTAACTTTTTTTTTCAGTGTACGAAAGGTGTCAGTAAAATTATCAGTCACCTGTTTTATAAGTATACTAGCCTTTTCCCGGCGCGCGTTTCTGCACCCTGCAACTATATGGGAACATAATAGGTGTATTCAAAACTTTTCTTAGACTCATCGCTTGACACCACAGTCATTTTCCACTGCCCGTTACAGTTTCCCAGTAGTTTTAATGTTCACAGAAAATGATTTTTATTAATAGATAAGCATTTGAAAAACATTAAACGCCATGTCATGTGAAAGGTAGTTGAAAATTCAAATTTGAGTTTTTATTATTTTAACAACAAAAACAACTTTTGTCTCATTTTTTGAGTAAAAAAAGTCAATATTTTGGACCTTTTTTAAAAGAAATATTAAAAATATATCCGCTAAGATAATGGTACCCTATAAATTGTTTTTATTAAGTGCTTGAATTGAGTTTATCAACGAAAAAAATTGGAATGAAATATATTCAAAAACAACGGAGTTATTTGCATCGCAAGTAAAATATACGAATTTCTGATAGTTTTTTTGTTATTCTAAGGAAACGATGTTTTTAAAAAAAGACGTTGTACCAGAAGTTTTTGCAATTTTAAAGATATGTGAATATTTTTGGTGTCAAAATAACAGGATTTCCTTAAAATTAATAAGTCGAGCATTTTTGCTTGTGTACAAATACTCCAAGAAAAAAAATGTTGAAAAAACTGTCAGAATAAAGGAATTTAAGAAAAGTGCAAAGATTATTGCAGCAGCAAGCTCGTCGGCATATCTGGGTTAATTAGTTTATTTATAATAATAACAATTAAATGCTTTTAACTATAATAATTCTAAGACCCTTTTATATCTCAACTCGATGATGTGTATGTGAACTAGAGAAGGAAGAACAGGCACATATGGATGGGTCTGTTCACAAGCTTTTTCAGGGTTGCCATTGGCAATAACTACTTTTATTACAGATTCCGACTGACGATTCAGGGTATTTATTATTTTGTTATTTATTTTTTCTATTTTATTTTAATGTATTGGTATTTTCAATTGTGTGAATACAACACAGATAAAGAAGATACGTCACGACATAATAAAAACTAAGGAAATACCTTTGAACAAATCCTATTCCTACCAAAAATAAGGCAACGTTAATAGCACTCAGAGAGAAAATCGTCGGTCGCAAGAGAAAAAATGGAATCGATTCTAATTGTGCGATATATAGTTGGGGCTGACGACCTGCGTTTTCATTCTGGGCGCGTTCATACATTATCATGCATTCTATTGCTTTGCGATGTCGTCAATCGCAACGGTTTTTGATTCTGTTCGGGCTCTAATGCCGCACAAGTTCGTACTTTTGCTTTCTTGATTTGGTTTGCTTACGCATAACTTTTTGAGCCTTTAGTTCGAAATGGGTAGATAGATTAGTGGGAGAGAAGGGCAATCAAGTGAAACATGTGTAGGATGTTCTCAGTATAGTGGAAGCCCGTACAAACAGGCGAATTTTTTAATTTGTTTTTTACCAAATGCTTAGTTTTTGTCTTTATAAAAAATATAAAATTGATTTTATAAAGTTGCATGTCAAAAGCAAGTCAGAATATTGAAAGTAAAGAGCAAATAAGTTTTTTACGCTTCGATTTTGAAAAATGACACTCTTTTTCCTATTTGTGCTATTTGCTTGCGTCTATTGCAACAAGAAAATGTTAAATTAAAAATAATTTCCTGTCCGCCGTGAGAATTGAACTTATCAATCAATTGAACATCGACTGATAGTTACATGATCTAACCACCAAACCATAAGCCTTCGTTGTGAAATGATGCTGATTGAATATTAAGTATTAATGCCCGTAATTTCAACAAATAGATATCTATCGGTGCATAGATGTAAAAAAACTAGTAAGAAATAATCTTCTACTGGGCCGAAGTTAAAATACCCCCACGACCGAACCAAAGTATATTCAAAGTCTTAAGCAGTCAGTAAAATGTTTATTTGTAAAAACATTTTCGTCATAGTTTTAACAAAAAATATTCGCTTTTGTTTTTTGATAAAGTCACTTTGTATGGGAGGTCGTTTTCATCCGATTTAGTTTAATTTCATACTCAGAATACATATTATATATCAAAGCTCATATGCAAAATTTCAAGTCCATATATTAATTTTTGTGGAGTTTTAAGAGATTTTACCGTTTTGATAAAGTCGTTTTATATGGGAGGTAGGCATGGTTTTTATTCGATTTTTCGAACTTCTTCGATCTTTAATTTTTAGATACAAGCTTTTATATCGAATTTCGTGATAATTGCTTGAAAATTACGGCTGTCATCACAGACAGACAGACAGACAGACAGACAGACAGACGGACAGACAGATGGACATGGCAAAATCGACTCGGGTGGTGATGCTGATCAAGAATATATATACTTTTCTATACCTGCCACGCCTCCTGATGGGCGTTACAAACGGAGTGACAAAAAAATGTACCCCCATTTACGTGTTTTAAACGTGGGGGTATAAAAATTCATGGAATGAATCTGAATTTCTGAAAAGAGTCCAAAAAGAGTGCTCGAATGGTTTTTGTACAGATTGACTCAAAGCTGACTCCGCGAATGCAAAAGTTAGTTGTACTGTTTTTTACTTGGTTTCAGAATAAAGAAGTATTTACAGAAAAGCAAATGTTCCGCCAAGCTTGCAATTGTTGGTTACACTGAGGTTTTTGGCATGCGGAAGCTTCCAAATAACTGTTGCTGATTTTGGAGGCATACACCAAACAATCGATAGCCGAATTATTAGGCGCGTCTCCGAAGCTATTGCTTCATTGTAGGAAGCATATGTAAAGTATCCATCAACAGAGGAAGAAATCTTATACACTCAAAGGTGATTCTACAAGATAACGAAATTCCCCAGTTGTGTAGGAACATTAGACTGTACGGAGTCTAATTTAATTTAATTTATTAATTAAATTTATTAATTAATGTAATTTCAATATTGTAATATCACCTTATTGCTGTTATTGCCCACCTTACAATATTTCTGTTTTTTAGGTGGTGAATTTGCAGAACTGTTCCACAACCGCAAGGAATATTACTCATTGAACGTTCAAACTGTGTGCAATGCTGATTTTTTCTTCACCGATGTCGTTACCCGTTGGCCAGGGTCAACACATAATAGTACTTTATTCAACAGTAACAACAGTACTATATTCAACAGTATATATAACAGTTGATTAAAGTTCTTGCTTGAATCTGGTTCACGTGGTGATCAACTGCTTTGGGAAGACGGAGGCTACGCAGGATACTGTTCATCTACATACCTTTTGATACCCCTTGACAACCCTAGAACAGACGCTGTACAACGAATCCCAAATTTGAACTCGAAATACTATTAAAATATGTTTCGGAGTATGCAAGCATCGTTATCTATGGGTATAAGAATGAACATGGATTCGGTATGAGACATAGTTCATCAGCTCTACACAATATATGCCGGATTAATTCTGATAAAATACCACCCTTTGAAAGTACTCAACAGCAACATTTTTTTCGAAAAAAGTATGGAGAGACTATCAAGAAATTATGCTTTCAACAGGGACGCTACAAACACTACCAGGAAGGCACTTATTAACAATTTCGGATTCACTGTAAAATGTGATTTTAAAATGGTTCAATAAATATTTATTATTTATACCATCATTTATTACATACTTATCAAATATTACTATAATGAGACTTATAGAGTGGGGGGATGATACCGCTATTTCCACGGGGCCAGACTTTTTGAGTGTTCGCGCTTTTCATCGATAGTGAGATACTGTACAAGTTTCAATTAAGTAAGTGCAAATTGAAATTTCACCTACGGCGCACAGATGTCTGAAGTTGAAAAGTAATACATTTTTTGTAAAGTTTTAAAATCACAATTAATTAATTCTCATGAAATTTAAGATATTAAGAATATATGCTACAATAAAGTGAAAACAAATAATTGTGGGTAACTTAAATTGTGGGTAATTTCAGGTTTTTTTTTTTTTTGTATAAAATTCTCATTTTTCGAAGACACTCAAAAGTTTATATATTTGTAAAAACCACTTAAATATGTTTTCAAATTTCATAGGAGAAGGCCTTTAACAAATCGGAACCGAAAACGGAACTAAAATGCTAATTTCGCGATTATTTTTCTTCTCGCTTCTCGTTAATATGCCTGTCAAGGGGTAAAAGAAAAATTTCGTTAAACTACAATTTTCAAGAAAAAAAAAATTTACTTTTTTTAAAGACAATAATTTATATTAATTTAAGTTTTAAAAAATTGCGACCATAACTTTATGCCAAACAATTTTGTGTGACTTTAAAGTCGAATCCAGAAAATTAATTTTTTGAATTTAGTACATTTAGTACAAACGAAATTTAATTCAGTTCTGACCATACCTTCTATTTTTGCCCATGGTTTGTACTCGTATAGGGTCGACGCTCTGTGCGGCCCAGAATATAATAAAAAAATATTTTATTGTTTTTTCTTTTTTGTTAATATTTTAATTGTGATGTTTTTGTTTCTATATCCATCAGTTTTTCATTTAAAATTTCTTTCTTTTTTTCCATATCTATTTTAAAAATATCTCATTCTCTTTGATTTTTCTCTTTAATATAAGCTTTGTTCGGTAAGAAGGCGTTTTTGGTCACTATACTCATCAATAATTTCGTCCTTATGGAAATTCTTAAAATAATCAAAAATATTAAAAAACTAGCTGACCCGGCAAACGTTGTTTTGCCCAAACTTAATATTCGATGTTTCTACTTTTTCAATAGATGACGGTGTAGTTTTGAAAGACAAACACAATTACCAAATTTTAGTCTATTATGACCAAACCCGATTGAAATATAGTATTTTCATATATTTGTGGGTGGTAAAACATATTTTTAGTACAGTTTCCGACAGCAAGCAAACAAAATAAATTAGTATAATAATATAAAAATTTATTTTTAATACCAAATTTTCTATACCAATAATACCAGCAAAATCTTCTGATATATAGAGTTTTTATTGATTTGTAGGCAGTAAAAGGGGGGTGTGGTAACCAAGTTTAAGTACAGTTGCTGACAGTGAGCATAAAAACTAAACTCCAAAATTGTAGCCTAATACGGCGAAACCATCGGAAATATAGAATTTTTATTGATTTGGGGGCGGTAAAATGAGGTGTGGCAACCAATTTTTAGTACAGTTACCGACAGTGAGCATACAAACTAAATTACGAAATTTTAGTCTAGTATCACCTAAACCTTCCGATGTATAGAATTTTCATTAATTTGTGGGCGGTGAAAGGGGGTGTGGCAACCTATTTTTAGTACAGTTTCCGACAACAATCAAACACAATTAAATACCAAATTTAAGTATAATACCCCCAAAATCTTTCGATATATAGAATTTTTTTTAATTTGTGGGCGGTAAATGGGAGGTGTGGCAACCCAGTTTTAGTAAAGTTTCCGACAGTGAGCATACAAACTAAATTACCAAATTGTAGTCTAATACGACCAAAATCGTCAGAAATATAGCATTTTTATTGATTTGTGGGCGGTAAAAGAGGGTGTGGCAATTTTTTTTCTACATAGTGTCCTTCCTTGGGGCAATACGAATCCATCAATCTCAAAATTGTAAAAATTGAACGACCCCTTCTTGAGTTATGCGCGTACACACGGACGTCAGTCATTTTTATATAAAGGGTGTTTTTTTTAGGGGTTTGTTTTTTGAATAGAGATAAAACTGGCATTTTGTGGTCAAATCTGGCAACTCTAATGTCATTTATGTTCAGTTTGGTTTGCCATTTCATCATGAACAGGTTGACAAAAGAACAACGCTTGCAAATCGTGCAAATTTATTTCGAAAATAATGGATCAGTTCGCGAAGTTTACCGCTAGCTCCGTCCATTTTATGGTCGTCCATCAGAGCAATTAATTCGGTTAACCATTGGTCGTTTTCGCACTACGTTTACTCTATGTGATAATACGCATCCGCAGAGACGTCGAACAGTGCGCACCGAAGAAACAATTGCCGCTGTAGAGCTAAATTTTGAAGAGGACCCGAATTAATCGATTCGCCACCGTGCACAGCAATAGAGCCATGATAAACGACTATTTTGTTCCCGAATTGGATGGCATGAATGTGGATGAGTTGTGGTTCCAACAAGACGGCGCTTAATGCCACACAGCGCACGTCACAATCGATTTATTGAAGGAAACATTCGATGAGCGCATAATTTCGCGGAATGCACCTGTCAATTGGCCACCAAGATCGTGTGATTTGACACCATTGGATTATTTTCTTTGGGGATATGTGAAGTCGCTCGTCTACGCCAACAAACCAGAAACGTTAGGGGACTTGGAGGCCAACATTCGTGGCGTTATTGCCGACATACGGCCGCATATGCTCGAAAAAGTGGTTGAAAATTGGACCTGTAGAATTGGCTTTATTCGAGCCAGCCGCGGCGGCCCCATGCCCGAAATCATATTTAAACATTAATGGCATAAAATTATCCTTCCAATAAAGCCAAATTGATGGACATTAAAACGATTTTCTTGTGTTTTATTTCAATTCGAAGTTCTATACCTCTAAAAAAAACACCCTTTATAAGAGATAATCAGCGCAAATAATAACAAACTACCTATAATAAATTTAAAATAAATTTAAAAAAATGCATTCTATGGTTTTCTTTCAAAATACTTATTTTAATAGAAAATGCGAACAACGTCGCATACGGGCAGCTAGTGTTTGGCTATATTTGTTTTTGCTTGCCTCTGTCTTTTTTTCACGTCACCACGCATAGCGTACGACAAAAAAAACAAAAACAAAATACATTGCCATTCTCTGTTGCTACCCAGTAAAAAAGTGGATCATCCTATGAGCGATCCGGGAGTGCTCTCTGAGGAGCAGTGGATTGCTCCCTATTGATCCAAGCTGAGTGCATTTTGTGCTCTCTTTTAACATTGCATGTCCTAGGAAGGCGAGCGCTCCTTATAATATCCCAGAGGAGCGGATAAGGAGCGATCAATATATGATCCATTGCGATATGCAATGGAGCGCTCCCTATAACATCCCAAAGGAGCGGATAAGGAGCGATCAATGTATGATCCATTGCGATGTGCAATGGAGCGCTCCATATGACATCCGAAAGGAGCGGATAAGGAGCGATCAATGTGTGATCCATTGTCTTATGTAATGGAGCACTCAATTCCTGAACCATGGCGATATTTAGTGGAATATTTTTTAGTATAATAATAAAAATAAGTTAAATTTTATTTAAAAAAAATATAAATATTAATAATTTCTAAATTTTTAAAAGATAAAGATCAAATTGAATTCAATAAATAATATAGAAAACTTAATAAATATATTTTTTTGTCTTAATTCTATATGTTTGCCAATAACAAGAAGGAAAGTTCGCCTTCCTAAAGGCGTATTTGATGGCCTTCTCATATCCTGAATGATTTTGTCAAAATACTATTAGGTCGTTGGCACGCGTCTTCGCATATTTTTTCTTTTTTGTAATTTTGCATTCCAAATATTTTCTGCCCAAATTAACCGTTACAATTGCCTTTGCATTTACCATTTTGTTCGTCAATTAATGCTTTTATAATACACTGTTTGCTCACATTTTGATCCTAATAGATCAATAAAGGAGCTTTTGAAATGTTTTTTTACAACAAAAAGTGAGAGGGTATTTTTAAAATATTCTTCCCTCACTTAGTTTTCTTATTTTTGCATTATTTGCTCGCCTATTGATCCAAGAAAACAGTAAGGGAGCTCTACCGCAAAGTGCTCGCTTTTTGCTCCCATAAAACAGCAAGAGAGCGCTCCCTTGTTGATCCTCATGGGAGCGATCCTATATTTTTTTACTGGGTATCCATAGCACACACACGCTCGGGCATATGTAGGCAAAACAAAAACAGATCACATTGCTATTCTCAGCAAAGCAATTTTGAAAGCCATGAATCTCCTTTTCTAATAAACTTTTTAATAATTTTTTTGGCCTAAAACCTTCACCAGGTCGAGAGCTTTTTATTATAAAAAATTTCATGAAAAACGGCCGGGCCTTTCTCAAGATTGTTCCGAACATAAAAAAGGCACTTCAAAATATAATATTAGTATAGATAATAATAGCAGTCGGATTATTTTTTGATTACTTTTAATTATTTTGCGCAATCTTAAGTAATCGTTATTATTTTCTGATTATTTGTAATCGTAATTATTTGCTTACTGAGCCAAACAGAAAAGAATAGTTATTTTACCGTTTTTAAAGAAAAAAAAAAAAATAATAGAATGACTAATGACTTAATTAGTAATCATTATTTAACAGCTATGGATTAAACTAACACATAGGTTATGAAGTATTTTGATGCATATTAAATCATCAAGAATTTATATCAAAATGACGAGAACAAGAGACGTTTAAGATTGAATATCGCTTATAGCGAAAAGCGTCACTCCATGTCACATGCTAACTAGTTTCGTTCGTATTCATAGCGTGCGTGACCATTTTAACCCATTGAAGCCCGTTGTTTCAAGTTCGTTAATTTTACTTACTATGTACTTTTTCTACTCTTTTGGCTTTCTTTACATATTTTACTAACATACCTGAATATATTTTTTTTCAAATGTGTTGACATAATTTGTGTGTCAGAAACTTGGTTCTGTTCAGATGTTAATGATTCAATCTATAATATCAATAACTATCAATTATTTCGAAACGATAGAATAGGTAAGAGAGGGGGTGGAGTTGCGGTTTACTGCCGGAAAAATTTACATGCTACGATAGTTAGTAAGTCCACAGGTAGTGCTGTTGAATTTATAAATCTATGTATATCGGATACGAATACAAAAATTCTTGTTTCTTGTATTTATAACCCTGTCAAATCTAATAGTCTTGATAACTTTTTTACTGAACTTTCAAACCTGGCAACTGACTATAATTATTTTGTCTCATGTGGTGATTTCAATGTCAATCTTTTATGTAATGACAACATTACAAAAGCTATGTATGAAAATGTATCCTCCGTCGGTCTGTCAATTGTGAATGAAACTATGCCCACGCGATTCTCGCAGAATAGCATCCCCAGTCTACTTGATTTTTTTATTGTTTCGGAACTATCTACTGTTTTATTGTTTGACCAAATCTATTTCATTTCTGATCATGATTTGATCTTCTGTACCCTTGACATTAATGTATCTCGTACTGTAACTTCCAAAACAATATCATACCCTGACTTTAAATCCATAAACTTGCCTGCTCTTTGGAGTGAATTACTTTTGGTACCCTGGGGTAATGTATGGTTTTCACCTGGTGTTGATGAAAAAGTAGAAACTTTTTCAACAATGATAAACAATCTTTTTGTAAAACATGTTCCTACACGTACTATTGTTATTAAAAATGTCTCCTGCCCTTGGTTTAACAGTGAAGTGAAAAATGCCATAAAAAAACGGAATAAGATGCATGGTCAGTGGAAAAAGAACCCGTCACCTGAGAGTTGGGAGAGCTACCGAATTGCAAGGAATACTTCAGTTTCTTTAATAAAGGATTCAAAAAGAAAATACTGCTCTACTAAGCTAAATACTTCACTTCCATCAAAAGTGTTATGGAGGAATTTGAATAACCTTGGCATTGGGAAAAAAACCTCTTCTGATTGTAATGTTGATCCAGATGTTCTTAATAGTTTTTTTCTCTCTAACAATGCTATGCAAGTGAACAGGACAATTGATGATGTTATAGTTGAACAACTTTTCCAGTTTTCTGCTGTAAGTGAGAGTGATGTTGGCAAGAGCGTAATGAAAGTTAAATCAAATGCTATTGGCGAGGATGGTATATCGATTAGATTTATTAAACTTATTTTGCCCCACATACTTAGTTCGATTACGCATATCATTAACCACTGCTTTACCACGTCCTCTTTCCCTCACTCCTGGAAAATTGCTAAAGTGCTCCCCTTTGCCAAAAAGTCATCAGCGACTCAAGCTAATGATTTCCGGCCCATTAGTATTTTGTCCTCATTATCTAAGGTGTGTGAAGCTATCATGGCTGAACAAATAAATAAATACTTAACCATAAAGAATTTGTTATCTCCCTTACAATCTGGTTTCAGAGCTGGCCATAGCTGCTCTACTGCTACAATGAAAGTTGTAGATGATATACGAAAATCATACGATGAAGGCCTAATTACTCTTCTCTGCATGCTTGATTTCTCCAAAGCTTTTGATACAGTCAACCATTCTTTACTCTGTCAAAAGCTAAAATGCTGGTATGGCTTTTGTGATAATGCTGTAAACCTTGTAAGAAGCTACCTTTCAAACAGATTGCAGAGAGTTCGAGTTGGTGATAAGTGTTCTCAATTTAAATTGGTATGCAATGGAGTGCCCCAAGGCTCGGTTCTTGGTCCACTGCTCTTCTCTGTATTTATTAATGACATTTTTTCAACCTGTAGAAATGCCTCTATGCATGCCTATGCGGATGATGTCCAATTGCATCTCTCACGTAGAACCGGCCTTTTAGAAGACTTAAGTTTTAGACTGAACGAAGATTTAAACGATATCTACCAGTGGGCTATTAGTAATGGTCTCCAGCTTAATGCTCTAAAATCATATGTGCTACCGATCTCAGCTTCTAAATTTTTTTTTGAAAATATTCCCGATTTATTTATAGGTGATAAGAAACTTAAACTCGTATCAAATGTTGTAAGTCTTGGTTTTCATATAAATTCAACACTTACATGTACCGATCAAGTGAATAGTATTATACGAAAAATATATTGCGTGCTGAGAAACCTTAGAATGTCTGTAGACTTTACACCCATAGAAACTAGGCGGAAACTTGTTATACAACTAATCTTACCTGTGATTACCTATTCTGAACTAGTTTATAGCAAATTGGATTCATCATCTGAACACAAACTCCAAGTAGCATTTAATCACGCAACGAGGTACGTATATGGCATTAGGAAATTTGATCATATTTCACAGTTCAAGACTGGCATTCTTGGCTGTGACCTAACCAGCTACTTAAAAGCTAGGAACTGCATTTTTCTCTACAAGCTAATTCAATCAAGAAAACCAACTTATCTTTTTGAAAAAATAAAATTTTGTCAGTTAGCTCGAAGTAAAATGCTGATAGTACCAAACTTTAAATTTCTGAATTCAACAAGACTTTTTTTCATTAACGCCATAAGATTATGGAATAATTTACCCTATCATTTAAGATCCATGGATACAATACGAAAATTTAGGCAAGCTATATTTCAAATTTTTACCCAGCCTCTGGGCTTCTTATAAAGGATAATCAACCTTTACTTCTTTCTTCTCTTTATCTTTTTTTTTTTTTTTTTTTTTTCCTTCTCTCTTACTACTCATTTCTATTTCTAGTCTGCTGTTTTATATTTGCTAAAAATACATCGTTATATTTATTTTAACTTGTTAAGATAATTATCGATTCTCAAATCACCAGTATTAAAATTTGAATTTATATATCATTTTACGTAATGTTAATTCTTAAGTTATTACTTTGTATAGCAAAAGAACTTGTTCTTATTATACTAATATAATTCTAATAAATAAATAATAATAATAATATTCCATGTAAAAAAAAATGACTTCGTTGATATAGTTGTAAGCCGTAAAGAGTGAAACGAATCTAGTGAGGCTTGATCATCCAATCTTCGAAGTCTTAATTGTTTTACCCCGAACCTGAATTCCTTGTTTCCAAAACAAAGCAAAGAAATTAAAAAAAAAACTGTTTACTATGGTTAAGCCTTTTGACATCATCCAACGCCGAATCGCAAAAAAGGTTTTCACTACATTACGAGATCAAAACGATATTCTCTTTGTAAATGCTTTTAAAATTCATGAACTAAACTTTATTTAAAAATAATTTTTTG
Source organism: Pherbina coryleti (assembly GCA_943735915.1). Classification (NCBI taxonomy): domain Eukaryota; kingdom Metazoa; phylum Arthropoda; class Insecta; order Diptera; family Sciomyzidae; genus Pherbina; species Pherbina coryleti. The sequence continues at coordinate 1,899,790 of OX030951.1, forward strand.
ACATTAATTTGTGAATATGATTCATGCATGTGGCCACCGCGGCTAACTCGTATATAACGTAATCTGGATGTTTTCGCACATTTGGGCTGGGACTTCAATATCATATTTGGGTCTTCTGGACCGAATTCAGCGACGTTTGATATAACTGACAGGGTGATGAAAAAATTTCATCTCTCATCTCTCTTGGACATCGATACAATGTTTGTTGCCTAAGTCTTCTGCACAGGTATTACAATTGGAGAAGATCAAGGGAGACACATGACTTGATGCCATCAACTCGTATTTTTCCCAGATCTACTCGAGCAGCTTACCAAGCTCATCGCTATACTATTGCCTTGATGCTCAATAGAACCTCGTATTGCCGGGAACAATCTCCCAACGTATCACCGAATGAACATAAAGTTTTCGCATTCATAGGGCATCCTTTGAGCATTGGTTTATCTCTATCACATGTTTCTGCCACTTTCCACCACTCCTAGAACATCTTAATCATGTTTCGCTTGATAAGCACTTCCTTCGCAATGAATTTCTGTACCATTCACGGTTGACTGTAACGTTCTGACCATCATAATTTTTTAAAACATATGGATCAAAGACTGCACCGACCCCATAAAGCGCACAAAACGGTATGTTTTTCTGGATACAATGGCGTTTCGAGGAAGGCTAACGTTAACCACGTATTTGAGAAACAGAGTTATAATGGGTTAATAAATATTGTTCTTGTTTTTTTATTGCCAATTCTAGTAAAGAAAATATCACAGATAAATTCTTGTTTCGCGTGTATTTCCAAAAGCTTTTGATTAATTCTGGAATTTTTCTCTCAGGTCAATCTGATTGATTGCTTTGACTACTTGGCTTTGATATAGCCTCAGGATACTTGAAAAAACTTCGGTAACAGTAAAGTGGATGCACGATTGTTGCTATATAAAATGGCTTTGAAACATTTCGAAAACAGTGTTTAAAAATTACTCAGTCTTGCAGATAAATAAATAAATTTGAGGTTTCTACGTAAGGATATGAATTTTCTACGGTACAGCCTTGTATTGCTTTTTCTTGTTGCGGCAATCTTACAAACAACAGGTAAAAAGATTTCGCTTATGAATGAATCTTCCTAAGCGATCCAATTTTTCTTTATTTTATACAAGATGCAAGGGATAGAGATCGCCCTTTCAAGAACGGGCCGCGTTTAATAGGTCGGAATAAAGAAAATGTCCTAAGTGAAGGACGTTTCACGACGGCCGTGTTGAACAAATTAGTTTCATTAAAGGCTTCCTTGACCACAACTACAACAGTTGCTACAACTACATCCACAACATCAACAACAACAACGACATCAACAACAACAACAACAACAACCACAACAACAACAACAACTGCAGCACCTATCACTCCCACAGGACCTTCAGCACGACCAGCATTTCTAAGCAATAATGGTGTTGTAATACGTCGTCCAATACGTGGACGTCCATCACAATGGATACGCGTACCTATCCGCCAACAATCGCATAAAGTTCGGCAAAATAAAAGGCACCGAAGAAAACAACAACAGCAAAAACAACAACAACAAAAACAAAAACTACAGCAAAAACAAAAACAGCAACAACGACAAAAACAAAAACTACAAAAACAACAAAAACAACATCAAAAACAAAAACAACAACGTGTTCGAGAACAGGCCATAGACCAAGCGATACAGCTCGTTCGTCGTCAACAAAAGCAGCAGCAGCTACGTCGTCAGCAAGCGCAGAAGAGACTTCAGCGGATAAAAAATCGTAACTTTATAAAACAGAAACGAAATCGTCGCAGAAATCCGAATCGTGTCACAAGGATACAAATTTGAAAAAATGTAGATCCTAAAATTTCACCAATTATGATGTTGAACAATAAAAAGCTTAACAAGAAATATGATTTTCATTTCTTGATGTCTACTAATATAAAAAGAAAATATTTATCGAAAGTCCCTACTCAAAATGTGATGGAATTATTGAAAATTATTAACATTGATCATGTTAGGAGTTTAAATAAAAAAATTTTTAACATTTCAAAAATTAAGAATAATGTTAAAAAAGGGGTTCGTGGCCAAAGGCGTTAACGTGGCCTTTACCCGTTCCATTTCACCTCGAGATGTGTGAATCCCTTGAATCCCTCCTGACACAGAATGTTTTTCAATTCGTCCTCGGTATTCGAGTGCTACGACAGAAGTTCCGGGTTTGATTCCCGGCCAGGCCATGGTCCTACAATTTTAACATTTCGCATTTACAATTTTCTTTCCTCATTTCTAATCAACTGAAATTAAAAATTCATCAATATTTACGACTTGAAGTTGTAGTTGATGGTAGAGAAGTTTGTAGGTGAGATTGCCTTATAACTTGAATTGACTCAGATAAAGGCATAACACTTACATCTGATTCAAATTGGCATGTTTCTTTGGCTTTTCACCACGCTTACAATATCATACTCATGTTTCACTTGATTGCCCTTTCCCTCTCACTAATCTATCACCTCATTTCGAACCAAAGCAGAATTGACTGAGTAGATAGTCCACCTAAAATCCTTGGAATCCCTTTAGATGTTAGGAATGTTCGAATATCGAAATTTCGGTGCATAGAATAATTTTATTTTTGTTCAATGTTGGTTAAAAGCTTTTGTTGGACAATATTGGACAATATTGTTACTGCCTTTCTGAAACCTGTACTCAAGAATAAAATAAATTAAATACTGTTTCTTTAAAACATTGCAGAAAACCAAAAATTCGTGACATTTTTAAATTAAAAGTGCTGGATCATTTGAAAATTATGAAATCGGTATTAGTTGAAATTTTAAATCGTCATTGGTTTTATATCAGTATCAAATATACAGTGGTACACATTCGTTTAAACGCGCTTACGTTTTTGGGTTAAACATTGTTAAAAAAATTATAGGAACCAAGTTTTCTTCAATGTTTTAAATTTGTTTTGTAGCTTACTTATGCACCTCATAAATTCCAAAGGAAAAAACTTGAAAAATATGTACAATAGACCGTATCACCAAAACTAACCTATATTTGACCCCACCTCAATCGTTAGACATTTAAAAGACATTTTTAAAAAAAAAATTTTTATTTATTTTACCCACCTTATCTCAGTTGCTACTATGTTAACAAAATCTAAAAAGAGCAAATAATTAAAGCTCACAAGAAATCATTAAGACCATGGAAACAAATGATATCCATAAAATTTATTTTTGGTGCAGTTCCGACCGATTTTATCCCAAAAATAACACTTTCGAAATGTTCGTCAGTCATACTCGAATTTTTATTAATTTATTCGAGTCAATTTCAGACCAAACCTTCCTTATTTTGAGCTTAAGTTCCGTGAATGTAAGGAAATTTTGTGTTTTGTGGCTTTTGATCATAAATCTTGCGAACGTCGATACCCCATAGGTTCTCTATAGGGTTCAGATCTAGACTGCTAGCTGACCATTTAAGGAGAGGTATATTGTGCTGTCAAAAACACTACAAAGATGACTCAGATACATGGATTGATGCATTATTTTTGCTGAAGATCATCCATTTTTCTTCCTTTAAATTCAGTACACCCAGGTCTTATGTCTGAGTTAATTTTTGTTGGAATAAAACATATTTTATATCTGCCTTCTGCAAAGAACGGTTTCCAGACCATCACATATCCGAATCCAAAGTTCCTTTTGAACATGTGAACATCTCTGTCGGGTAGATTGTGCCAATGCCAACTCATGGAGTCAGCACCATTGAAATCGAATTCCTTTTATTAGGAAATACATATTTGCTATATTCCGTCGTCCAACGCAAGTGTTTGCGGTCAAGTTCCAGTCTTGCCAGATCGAAGCGAAGGCTTATTCACATTGAAACTTCTTCCATTTAATGTAAGAAGATGTTGATCGGAAGATTCTAGAAACATGTTTGTTTGTTAGAGGATGGTCGAATTTTCTCTGTATTTGAGTGTCACTTAATTTATTTTGGGTTGCCTCTATTATGGTCACTATATTTCTTTTAGTAAGTTCCTTATTTCCTTATTTGGGCTCCTTGAACGAATGTGTCAATATTTTTTACTCTTTTCTTTAACAAAACAAAAGCAAAAAGAAAATATTTTACCGTTTTAAGACATTTGATGATTTTTTGAAAATGAAAGGAGTTACCAATTAGGAAATGTTTTGATAATTAGGAAGAAAATCTTAAAATATTGGAACTGAATTTAAACGAATGTGTACCACTGTAATGTAGGTATCGGCATCTGTACCACTATTGGTATCAGCATCGATATCGCTATCGGCATCGGTGTAACAAACCGAAATAGGTGGAAGCCTAGTTCGTACTTCTTCCTACTTCTGTTGTCTTGAACGAAGTTTCTAGGAAAAAATACTTTTTTTGTTCATAAATAAGGAGATATACTTCTTAAAAATTTTTTCTCCATCACTGAATAAATGATTTCTTTGTTATTCGAAAATCTGCTAGCAACTGTATCGAAGCCATCGAAGGTTTAAACCTTGACATTGTTTATTATTTTAAATCAACATTGAAATAGTCAAATAATCGTAGGTAGGAGAAGCGCTTTTGTAACATTTATGACAACGGTTCCATTCCCAGCTGTGGTGTGTTTTTTTTTCATTTTGATTTTCTATATTTTTATAATAGCAATGAAACAAATTGCTGTTTATTTTTATATGTGACTTCCACAAAATCACATCCAAAATAAAACTATTTGTAAAAAAGTTTATCACTTTGCTAACAAAAGGAGCTTGTATCTGATTGTTACAATAGAAAATGAACAAAAGCGTTTCATTTAGGATTTTTTTGCAAATTCGTTTGCGTTTGAAAAAGAGCGTCATTTCAAAGCGGGATTTAAGGGGAGATACGCAGTCAGAACTTTTTTTTTTTTCAAAAATTTTTTTTGCATTTTCTTAAAGCCTTTAGTCTCAAAAATATGTGGTGAAAATTTCAAGTCGATATCTCAAAAAATAACAAAGTTATAGCCTACTGAGTGAACCTTCCGCCTTCTAGAGCGCGCAGTGCTGGCGTTTATTTTCAAACGCGTTTTTCTCGAAACCATGTTTTCAAAGTCGGTGACCAAGATTTCTCAAAGCTCAGTGAAGCGATCGTTTTGATTTTTTTGCAAGTTTATTGTACACATAATAATCTCGTACTTGTCATATGATTTTTTTTTTTTTTAGCTTCGTTCATTTTTTATAGGCAAAACTATGACGAATTTTTGGTCGAAAATCGTTTTTTTACGTTCGAAAGTCCGCCATTTTGTGAAAAATCAATATTTTCAAAAACGGCTATGACAAGTACGAGTTTTAAGTATCTACTTTGATAATATATTTCATTTTTTTGTTTCAGATGAATTAAGGAGGAGCAATCTTGGTCACCGCATTTCACCTTTTTTTCAGAGCGCTCTACAAAAACTGCTGTATCGACCTTAATATTAAATTTTTTTTAATAAAAAAAACTAAAAATACTCTTGAATGTGTATATTTTTAGGTATAAAAACCCTCATTAAAAAATATCCCATAGGTTTCCTTAAAAAAATTCACAAACATGACCTTTTTTTTCGGCCTCTGGCTGCGTTGCTCCCCTTAAGTCGAACGAATGAATTAGAAAATATTCAAGTTCGTAGAATAAGTACTTAAATGAATTCGAAAAAAATACTTTTGGTGCAGTTAGTCATTTCTTATTTCTGAAAGCTGTGCCTATTGCCAATCCACTTCGTTTCCTTCTGTTCTCTGTTAAAAGCGGTTTATTTGGTTTTTTTTTTATCGTGTTTTGAATACCTACTTCCCCTTGCAGGATATAGTTTTTAATTAAGCTGTGGAAACATCGAGCGATATCCTTTATATTTCATCACATAACCCCTAAAAAGTACAGGAGGTTGTTTATTCAGTTCTTAACCCAAGTAGGTGTGAACTCGAGCCAAAGGGAAGTGTCATCTATCTATGTATTATTGGTGATACATTCTGAAAGAAAAAAATTAACTGTTATAACCATTTAACGCTTAAGTTTTCAATAAAACTTCAATCTGTCTTCTGACCCACTTTAAATGAAGATGTTTTGTTTTGTTTTACAAAAATATTCACGGTGAAAATAAAAGACAAGCGCAAAAAATTTAAATCTTTGCAGAGGAAACATTAAAAGTATCATTTCGATGGCAAGGTATCATTTCGAAATAGCAATCAATCATGCAAAGGCGTGCTTATTCAGAGATAGAATCTTGTACTATGCGAAAGCTGTAGGTCACAGTCTAACAAGTTTCGTTAAATTTTTCAACTCACGAGCGATTATTTAATACTTGTAAATGTTTTTGCCACCAATTCTGAAAATAAAAAAAAAAACAGAACATAATAATAATAATAAAAGCAAAAAACACAACCTATGAAAGCTTATTATGTGGTCATTTTTAAAGGTTATTAGTTCTAGGGGTCATACTTTCAGGTCATGCTTTTGATTGATTCTTCTGACTTCTTGGCTTCAATATAGCCTGAGGGTACTTGAGATAAATTTAGTAACAGTGAATTGGATAGATGGCTTCTTACTATATAAAATGGCTTTAAAACATTCTGTTACCAGTGTCATTTAGTCAGTCAGTGTTAAACTATAGACTTTATAGAAAGTGGTTAAGGATATGGATTATCTACGCTACTTCCTAGTATTGCTTTTTCTTGCAGCGGCAGTCCTACAAACAACAGGTAATTTTTATCCTTTGAAGGTGATTTTATTCCGGCCGCAGAGTAGTTGCCAGGGTTTTTTGTTTAGACTGAATATATTTTAAAACTTCTACTTTTGTCTTTTATTGCAGATGCCAGGGAAAGAGATCGTCATTTCAAGAACTCAAAGCGTTCAATAAGTCGTAATGATAATGTATTGGGTGAAGGACGTTTTACTACGCATATGTTGAAAAAATTAGTCAAATTAAAGGCTGCCTTTACAACTACGACAACGGCTTCAACTGCAACAACAACAACAACAACAACAACAACAACAACAACTACGACAACAACGACAACAACTACAACAGCTGCTCCAACTGGACCAACTACACCGACTGGACCAACCTTACCAACCACCCCAACCGGCCCGACCAACCCAACTAATCCAACCTTACCAACCACCCCAACCGGTCCGACCAACCCAACTAATCCAACCTTACCAACCACCCCAACCGGTCCGACCAACCCAACTAATCCAACCTTACCAACCACACCAACCGGTCCAACCAACCCAACCGGTCCAACCAACCCAACCAACCCAACTAATCCAACCTTACCAACCACCCCAACCGGTCCGACCAACCCAACTAATCCAACCTTACCAACCACACCAACCGGTCCAACTAATCCAACCGCAACCGGTCCAACCAACCCAACAAATCCAACCTTACCAACCACACCAACCGGTCCAACCAACCCAACAAATCCAACCTTACCAACAACCGCAACCGGTCCAACCAACCCAACTAATCCAACCTTACCAACCACCCCAACCGGTCCGACCAACCCAACTAATCCAACCTTACCAACCGCAACCGGTCCAACCAATCCAACTAATCCAACCTTACCAACCAACCCAACTGGTCCAACTAATCCAACCGCAACCGGTCCAACCAACCCAACCAATCCAACCTTACCAACAACCGCAACCGGTCCAACCAACCCAACAAATCCAACCTTACCAACAACCGCAACCGGTCCAACCAACCCAACCAACCCAACCAGCCCAACAAACAGCCCAACAAACCCAACCAACCCAACCAACCCAACCAGCCCAACAAACAGCCCAACAAACCCAACCAACCCAACCAACCCAACCAGCCCAACCAACAGCCCAACAAACCCAACCAACCCAACCGCCCCAACCAGAATAGCCAACCCACCCACATCTGGACAAACAATCGGTACTAACCCATTAGCACCAAACAGAGCAAGCCCACCTGTACCAATACCAATACGTCCTGCTACTTGGAAAATAAAAAAGAAAATAATAAAAAAAACAAATAAAAATAATTTTATTTTTCCTTCTAAGCAAAAAGTTCAAAAAGTCCCACAAAGTAAAAAACAAAAGTTACAGCGTCGCAGACTTCAACAAAAGCAACAAAATGAACAACGTCTTCGTGAACAAGCCATAGATGAAGCTATAGAGCTTGTTCGTCGCCAACTACAGCAACGCATTCGTCGTCAGCAAATACAGAAAAAACGTCAGCAAGCACAGAAAAAACGTCAGCAAACACAGAAAAAACGTCCGCAAACACAGAAAAAACGTCTGCAAACACAGAAAAAACGTCAGCAAACACAGAAAAAACGCCAGCAAGTGAATAATCGAAATGTAACAAAGAAAACTCCAAACCGTCGTGGTAATCGTAAGCGTATTGTAAAGATTCAAATTTGAATAAAACATAAATCTCGCAGATTTTGAGACAAATACGGAAAATCTTTAATATATGAAATACAAGTATTAAACTCCTGATAAACACCAAGCGAGCCCACGGTTGGGGAAAATCCAATTTTCAAAATATATCCTTTCAAAATTTCAAAATTAAACACAACCTTTACTAAAGTCATGGATTAAACAAGAGTCTTATTTTTTATTTTATTGTCATATATGTTTATGAGTAAAAGAGTTTTGGTGTTTTTTTTTTCATAATTTAAACGCACATTTTTACTTTGTGAATTAATAAGAATAATTTATTCACACTAAACATGAAGCGTAAGAATACCTACGTTGACTTTGACACGGTTTAAGGCAGATGCCAAAAGTAAGCAAAACAAGTTCTAACAAGTGACTGAAATTAAAAGAGATATTGCTTAAACGACGAGGTATGTCAGTCAGTATGTTAGTAATAACGTGTTTTAGAGTCTTACTGAAGACGTATCATCTTCTGCTATTGTGCTTCAGGTCAGAAGGGACAAAACTGCAGGCTATTTCAGAATAAAAGATCTTCTTATGCAAAACGTCGTATATACTCTTCATAAAATTTCTTCCTTACAAACATTATTCCTAACAATATTAAAAAATCAAAAAGGAGCTCTATATATTATTTTTGCATTAATCTGTTCAATCTTTTCATACCGATGCTTTCCACATTCTTCCAATCTTTTTTTATGATCATTGTTAATGAGTGAAAAATTACCTATTTTAAATATTTTAACTAATTAAAATAAAGAAATAAATCACTATGAAATTAATGAAATTTTTTACTGAAATAAGATTTCAAATTGATAAATATTGTTGAGTTCTGAAGATTGATGAGGTTCACAAGGAAGATTATGATGATAACAATATTGGTCCATTAGGAATATGGTACGGTTATAGCATAATATGACATCAGTTTCATTTGTAAAATAGGTTAACAAGCAAAGAACTCAACTTGAAATTTTTAAATTTAATATCATTAAAAATAAGCTATATTTTCGTTCTCACTCGAATTGACTTGCCAGTTGCTTAAAAGCTTTTGTCTACTTTACCTTGAGCTCGAGAGAAGAAGTACAAGCAGTGTTGCCAGATTTTTTTTTAGAAAACTGCTAACTCTGAAGAACAAAACTGCATTTTGAAAACAAAAACTGCCATTCGAAAAAACGATTTGTTAAGCAATTTTTTACTAAAAACAGAAATAAAACAAATTCATTTGTATATAAAATTGTTGTTGTATTTAATATCTAAAAAACTTGTGGTATTTTATTTTCATTTCAGATCATTTTAAGATAAGTAATTCAGGTATTTTTAATGTTTGTTTTTTTTAGAGGGTTGGAATTTCTAATTGTCACACTAATCATCCGACCTTTCAAGTACTTATTTTCCTCCTAGGATCTACAAGGCTTGCAGCCTTGTGGCTTGAAAAGAAAACACGCAAATTGGCGCATATAGAGAAGTGAGGTTGATTCATGTTCAATGTTCAATGCGTGAAGTTGGCTTAACCCATTAAGTCCGGGAAGAGCACAATTTTAATATGATGTTTGAGACTTATTTTCTGCTATTAAAACTTGGAATAAAAAATTCCAAACATACCTATTCTACTATTTTTAGGGTCGCTCTTTCGATTGGTGCAGTCGGATTTGCATAATAATGACTTTTGGAACCAATATGGCGCATTTTAATTAAAAAAATAACGAAATTTTTTGCGTTTTTCTTTTTTGTGAATCTTTTTCGCATAAATAAAGTTACTGAATCGGTGCCAAACTAAAACCAAAAGTGCACAAAATATCTAAAGTATAACTATGAATATTTTTTTTTTGTTTGAATCAACCTAACCTCTTCAATATATCAATACGTAAAAAATTAACGTTATTTGGTAAATTATGAGTATAATTAATAAAATTTACATCTCTAATAATATAATTGTCCCAAAAATATATAAAGAAGGGGTTTTTGAGATCGCTGATCAAGAATTTGAGGTTAGATTTTCAAAATTTAAGATGGCGGATTCAATATAGCCAACCGAATTTCATAAAATCTTCAAAATTACAAGAAAATGTGTATAAGGGAGTTTTTGAGGCCGTTGATCACGAATTCGAAGTTAGATTTTCAAAATTTAAGATCGTGGATCTGTAGCTGATTAAATTTCATGAAATGTCTGAATCCAATGCGATAATGTTTATTATACGGGGTGTTTACGATAAAAAATTGGTTGTTTCCGTCCGTTAGCCGTTTTATAAACGCTTCCTAACTGGAACCTTGTAAAACCTTTATATTTTTATAATTCAAACGAGGTTAAATAGCATTTGTTAATTAAGTCTAATATTTTATATTGAAATATTCGTAATTTTAGATACTTAAAAAATCCGAAATCCTAAGGCAAAATAAATAAAACAAAAAAAAATTTAAAAAAAACAAATAAAAAATAAATAAAAAAACAAAATAAAACAAAAACATAAAAAAAAATTAAATAAAAAAAAAATAAAAAATACTCTTGGCGTCCCCCTCCACCTGGTTTGAGTTGGGAAACATTTATACAACGACTAACGGACGGAAACAATCAAACATCGTAAACCGTATATATAACCGTATAATAAACATTATCACATTAGTTTCAGTCATTTCATGAAATTTAATCGGCTACAGATCGACCATCTTGAATTTTGAAAATCTAACTTCGAATTCGTGATCAACGGCCTCAAAAAACGCCTTATACACATTTTCTTGTAATTTTGAAGATTTTATGAAATTTGGTTGGCCATATTGAATCCGCCATCTTAAATTTTGAAAATCTTACCTCAAATTCGTGATCATCGATCTCAAAAACCCCTTCTTTATATATTTTTGGGACAATTATATTATTAGAGATGTAAACTTTATTAATTATACTCATAATTTACCAAATAACGTTAATTTTTTACGTATTGATATATTGAAGAGGTTAGGTTGATTCAAACAAAAAAAAAATATTCATAGTTATACTTAAGATATTTTGTGCACTTTTGATTTTAGTTTGGCACCGATTCAGTTACTTTATTTAAGCGAAAAAGATTCACAAAAAAGAAAAACGCAAAAAATTTCGTTATTTTTTTAATTAAAATGCGCCATATTGGTTCCAAAAGTCATTATTATGCAAATCCGACTGCACCAATCGAAAGAGCGACCCCAAAAATAGTAGAATAGGTATGTTTGGAATTTTTTATTCCAAGTTTTAATAGCAGAAAATAAGTCTCAAACATCATATTAAAATTGTGCTCTTCCCGGACTTAATGGGTTAAGCTGCTGCTGAAGTTTAAAGCCGGTCTGCTTTAAAAAAGTAATTGAACCATAACGATGTTTTGGTAAAGAGAATTTATGAAAACTACATAAGATTTTATATTTTCATAAAAACTGCATTTTACATTGAAAAACTGCATTAATAATGGAAAAACTGTATTTATTTTTAAAAAACTGCCAACCTGCTCAGAGCTAAAAAAACTGCCATTTGCTGCCTGCAAAACTCCCATTCTGGCAACACTGAGTACAAGCAAAATATTGCACTCTTATGCTCAAACAAGAGAGTTTAAATTATGGAGAAATAATAAAAAATATAATTTCTTTTTATTTTATCAATTTGGAAACACTGGGATATTCTGAACACTCACTCTTTATTATACTGCACTGTCCTTTACTTTATTTAAACAACACATGTCTTCTTCAGACCGCAGTCAAGTGGCCGAGAGTCATTTATTCATGTTATCAAGAATAGAGCTTACAATATATCTCGCAATATAATGAGAGTGCTAATATATGTACAGCAGGGCTGGGCATTCTAACACAGTCACATTTTATTTTATCTTGTTAGTATTAGTGCGCTCTCGAATCACGCACACTGAGCGAAATAGTTGTTACAATTATTTCGATTTGTAAGTTTCTATTTTCTAATTTATTATTTTTATTTTTAGTCATCGGCACACTTCTTTATTTCGTCTATGAAATTAATTAATACAAGTAATATGAATGAATAATGCAAAAATCTAATTTGGTAATATGGATGAATTATATGAAACCTTAATATATACGAATATATATACTAATAATTAAAATTAATAATAAAGAAATAAGTAAATAATTAGTAAGTAAGTAAAACAAGAAAGTAAGCAAGTAATCAAAAAATTAATTATTAAAAAATTAATACAAGAATATTAATGAACAATACAAGGAATCATAATAGGTAATATGTATCTATGAATTATATGAAACCTTAATATATGCGAATAATATGGAATTCTATAAAAAATAGAAATATATGCATATAATATTATAAATCTACAAATCAATACGTTGGTTTTTTAAGAGTGTACATAAAAGATGCAGCGCAAAGCAACATAGACCTAACAGCATCACCGTCTGCGAAGGACTGAATTATATTCTCTTCTGCTGTGAGCCTTGTGTAAATATGAAAAGTTACGCTCTTAGAGAGCTCAGTGAGCTATGGAGTGCCCTGCGCTGATGTACAGGGAAGGTCATCTAGTGGTTTCTTTTTTATCATAGGTTATTTTGACACTGACAGCTGTTTCCCGCTCGAAATCTTGACATAAAGTCAATATCATAACTACGCGGAAAGAAATGATTCGCTTTACGCTTGAACAACGTTGGGAAATATTGGAAACTTATTTCCAAAGTGAGAGCTGTGTAGCCATGCTGTGTTTCAAACAGCGCGTTATTTGAAAAAGGCGAAAAATCATCTTTTCTGACGAGACGCATTTCGGCGGCTACGTTAAGGCGGATTCACTGATCACCTTCAGCAAGTTTTTTGTGAGCTTTCCATTGCTCTCTCTTCGGGAATGTTCCGTTTGACGATTCACTGATATCTAAAACATTCAGAAACATTCATTTGCACAACAAAACAATTTAATATTGCCAGACACAATTTTTCTTTATTTTGAAGCTACAAAAACTAAAATATGCCAAATTCAACTCAAGAAACTCCATTTTGGCAATTCCGCTCAAAAACATTCAGCAAGAAAGTTAAAATAAAGTTAATCAAGTCAAGAGCGTGCAGCAAGTTTCTGTTACTCTCTCATTGAGTGTAGAGAGAGGGAGAGAGCAAAAACTTCATATAAAAAAAACTTGCAAAACTTGCAATTTGAATCAGAGACAAGTGTTATGCCTTTACCTCAGCCAATTCAAGTTATAAGGCAATCTCATCCACAAACTTCTCTACCATCAACTACAACTTCAAGTCGTAAATATTGATGAATTTTAAATTTCAGTTGATTAGAAATGAGGATAGAAAATTGAAAATGCGAAAGGTTTTAAGCGAAGGACCATGGCCAGGCCGAGAATTGAACCCAGGACCTCTGGGGTGGCAGTCGAGCACGCTACCTACTCGACTATCGAGTCCATATCACAATGGATCTTTTGCGCACTAAATACCCAAATCGTGTTATCAGCCGTCTTAGCGAAGTCAATTGGCCGCCTCAGAGCTGTGTTTTGACCCCTTTGGACTTTTTTTTGTGGGGAACCGTGAAGGATTGATGTTATGCCAACAATCCGGAAACAATTCAAGCACTCAAGCAATCCGTGAACTACCGCTCGAAACCATCAACAAGGTCTTGGAATCTTGAACGACGTTGTGTTCACATATTTAATGGGAATGTTTTTCTTACTAATTAAGCGGTAATACATGGGAAAATTTTATTAATTTTATTGCATTTAAAAAAACTTGAATTTGGATCACCCTGTATATAGGTAGACTCATTTATATATACACTTTATAAATACAAAGGTACAAATAGAGAGCGAGCCGTTAAGGTAGTGCCAATTATATTGTTAATACTATTTACATGTACTACATACATACATTTCATATACATTTTCTTTTATTTCCTTTCTAATCATTAATAAACCCCGTTTTCTCTGAAAATACTACATCTTGATTGCTTTTTGTTGCAGTTTCTACATTGAATGTTTTGTAATAAGAGTTTTGTGGATTAATTGAAACACACTAGCCTGTGGTCGAAATTCGACCATTTCATCAAAATCGATTTTCATTTTATTTTTTTTTTTATTTGTATTGAAAAACGCTTGGAAAAGTTAAAAATAAGTTGACTGTATCGAGGACACATCCGTAGGTTTTGACGTGAGAGTATATCTTTATACTTGTCCTTATTCTCGACCCTCTATCCTTTTATTTGTTGTATACTGTACAAAGTTGTCTTCCTTCTTATAATTATTCTTATAATTGTCCTTCTTCCTGTCCAAACTCTTGTTTTAATTCATGTCTAAATTCCTGACCTTATCCTTGTTCAAATCTTTTCCTTTTCCTTGTCCCACTTACTTTCTAAATCTTTGTTCTTAGTGTGTATAAATTCTATTCCTCAGAGACTCTTTAATTTAAGCCGAATCGAGGGTTACTACATATATTTCGGAAATACAGACAGCTCTTTTTTATTGAAAATAGCTTGGGTGGGTTCAAAAAATTGGAGGACCGTTGGAAGAAGTGTATCGAGCTAAAAAATCATATCACCGTTAAAATCATTCCTTCTTTCATTTTTCACGGAATTATCAAAGGGCCCTCGTATCATGGTATGTCACATAAGGATCAAGCATTATCAGATCGCGCATCAGTGTTTGGTGGTACAACAGCAATTTTTGGACACCCTTCACGAAATTTGTCGGTGAGCGATGTACGACCGCGCTTGAATACTGTCGACCAGCGATAAAATAGATTTTTTGATGGCGCTTTATTCCCAAGTTAAAAGCTGATCGATGCACTCTTGTTGAGATAATTCACATCCAAAATTTTAAAAAATAAATGCAGAAAATAATCATGTCTTAATTCCATTTTTTTACTGGAATACAAAAAAATTTCAAACTTTCCAATGGAAGCATGAGTTTGATCGGAATGACATTAGCGTTGTCAGTTTCCGAAATATAACTAGTAGCCTAGGTATTTTAAACATTTCGGACCTTCATTTTTTTTCCAGGCCCAAGCCTCTAGCTGGAATTTCTAAAGATTCCCCCTAGATTTGATTTATAAAAATGTTCAAAATAAATTTCAAATTAATATTTATTTAAACTACTTATCAGGGTCTCGGCTCAGATCATTCTTTACGAATTTTACTTTCAAATTATTTCACGTATACATTTTCATCAGAGTCGAACCACTTTCTATAAGTTCGATCCACATTATTTATAGCGTCGAAGCCAATGGAGAGGCAATTGCCAACCTCTTTTTTTGTTTTTTGCTCTTATGAAGGTCAGGTCAATATATCTCATACATAAACTTACCGACTATGCTGATCATTCATAATTTGGTATCAACTGCAAATCTTTTTTATGTTTCTTTTATGCAGATGAACCAAGCTTTTGCTGTTTGTTGTTGATAAAATTTGGTTCTTAGTGACACAATTTAAGATATTTTAGTGCTTCAAATTCACGATGATCTTGTTATTCCTGAGAATGTTAAGCAAACTATGGAATTAATCTTATATTCTGTATTAATTAGTGTAAAAAAATTCATAGACTAAACTTTGACACCAGCTAAACCTTTTGTGGTGCGATTTGAAACTTATAAATACTGTCGCCGACATTTCTGAGAGTCAGTTTGTTCCCAGCACTCATAACCTTGGATCGGAAATTGTTTGAAGTAGTTCTGGATATTCATAAGGGTGACCGAAATGAATTTAAGATGCATTACGTTGCTGCTTCTTATGGTAGTTGCACTGCAGTCTATTGGTAAGGAACTTTAACGATGTCCTTTGTTAAAATCAAATGGCATCTTCTGATGGTGAATTCTAAATAAAAGATTATATTTTGCAGCCGCTAAAGATTTATACAAGCGTTCGAAAAGAAGGATTCAAAATTATAATAACGGAGGAAGATTTTTAGCAGGTCTTTTCAATAAATTTAATGGTGGTCAGGGTGGTAATGGTGGTAACAAACAAAAAGGAAGCAATGTGCCGATAACTATCATAACGACTTTTGGGACACCAACAAAAACATCGCACACACCTTTAACAACATCACCTATTTCATCTTTAAGCCCAACTTCATCAGCAACGGGACATACTGGAATTTTACCACCTACTCTGCCTTGTTGTAAACCTACACGGCCACGTCCACATCCACCTGTATTACTTCCACCAACAGTAACCTCGACATTTAATTCAGTTCCACCTGTAATAAATACAAATACAGAAACCTTACCTCCTTTATCAAGTTCAGCTTCTGATCCACTAATAATAAATCCGGTTCCTTTGCCACAACCCATTGCAGGCTCAGGTATACTATCACCAGTATCATCTGGTCCTTTCACTGGTCCACTCAGGTCTTTGAAAGAAGACGGAGATGATGAATCGGAAGCTAGGGAATCTCAGCTATTGAATAATGCTGATGACAGCTCCATCAATGTCAATATCGATGAAGAAGAACATGATAACTTCGATGATAAGCATGAAGGACTCAACAAAATCGAAGAAGGTAGAGGCAACACCTCCATACGCCGTAAGCAGCTAATGCGACGCCGCCGCACTCAAACCACCAAACGTCGCAACCAGAATAATGTCAAGAAATACACCAATAAGTTGAAGCATCGAAACATCATGTTGCAATTTCAGTTGCAAAAACCGTTGCAAAACTCTAATGTAGCTTATCATGACCAACAATGGTTAATGGAAATGCGCTGGCGCCGGCATCAACAACTTTTGCGGCGAAAAAGACAAATGTTAATGCAGCGACGCAGAAAACAGATGAAGCAAAAAAGGAGACTTATGATAATGAAAAAACGCAGACGCTTGCAAATTTTAAAATGGAGGCAGAAGCAAGGAAATAGGCCGATTATAATTCATACACTTAAAAAATAAACAAATAAAACGAAAGAACGAAAGTGTAGGAAAAATCTTTTTTTTTATATTCGATTATCCCTTTAGAGTTGATTCTCATGACATATATTTACGAACTCAACGAAAAGCTAGTCTTACTAAATCTATCCTTTAGTTGATGCCATCAAATCCATTTGTATAAATTGGTGCACATAAACATAGCTTCAATAATAACTAACGGTATAAAAATATTCAAATATTTGCTCCATGTATTTAGGTTAAGTATTCAATTTTTTTTCGATAAATAACTACATATCCGTTCGGACCACTAAGAAAAACAACAAGAGTTTGGAAAAACTGAGAGTTTTTCTTTGAAAACAGAATTAAATTTCCTCTATACACATACATGCAAACGTAAGAGCAACTGCTTTGAAATCGTCAGCAAAAGCAATTGCTTATTTTTAATTCTACGAATAAAAACTTCAATGTTTGATGAAGAAGGAACAAAAAGTTTCTTGAGATCCAAATAAGCCTGATTACAACTAAAGTTTACTTACCTTATTACCATATTCTACATGAATCTGATTTCGAATTTAATTTTTTTTTTAAAAAAAAGTTGAATATTACAAAACATGAAGAGTGCTCAAAATAAAAATAAGTACCTAAATAGTTTTCTAGATATTTAATCTTGACAAATTAAATTTGAAAAATTTCAGGAAAAACTTGGATGGTATTTTCACGTATCAATTTGTACCCAATCGTAAAGACAAAAAAAAAAAAAAGACGCAAAAGTCGAATGAATTATGTTTTTTCAAAACCCTGTACCTTGAGAATGGCTTAAAACGAAATCGTCGACGGGAAAGCTCGAAATATACTATTTTTAAGGTATTTTTTAGTTAATGTTTTATGCTGCACAAAATACATCGAATAAAATTAATTTTTTGTGGTGTAGAAATATATTTCAGAATCTTGAATTAAAACAAAAATCAAAAATGAAGTTTTTGGCCACATTTTATCTTTGAAAAATTTTTTTTTTTTAATATAAACTTACACAGATTGGAAATATACTGTCAAAATTTCTAGAAAAACTATCAATTCAGACACAAAACCATGCTATATGTGCCTGTGCTCTACATTTGTTCATATGTATATTTGTATTCATACAATTATTATGTATTCATACAAACAAAGTAGAAATGAAATAGTGTTTTTTTTTACGTGACGAAGTTACGGTTTCCAAAAAAGTTAAAAAGGCATTTTTTTCAAATTTCATCGCCATACTCGCTGAGTATAGGCGGTACGAGTAAAAAAAATTTTAACGTCGTCGGGTCGTGAAGATAGCAGCTTATGTAACAGAAATGTAAAATCATTGCATGGAATTATTACTCACTCAGGAAACGTGCTACGGAAATTTTTGTTTTACGACAGCATATATGTGTTATTACGCCTCACAACTAAATTACAAAAAAAATTCTTGTCGTCATGAGTCAGGGTGGCAACCACATAATGCAGTAAAAATACAGCAACCATGAAAAAACGTTGCATGGAATTTTAACTCTCTGACTACTGGCGTAACGGTAAATTTTAAGGATTGAAAATAAAGGTGAGGACTTCGGGCACATCATAAACATAAAACAAAAATAAAATAAATGCGGCGTCACACACTACTTTGAACCCATACAAAAGTGAGGAAAAAATACAAGGAGTCGTTCGATTGTTATGAAATTCTGCATGTTTATGAATTTTTGGTTGCTGATTTCAAATATTGAATCATATTTTACGTATATCAAGTATTTGCGCAAAAAATTAGGTTTTAATAAAAAAAACGAAATTTTCCTATATTAAATTTAATATTAAAGTTATTAGAACTGGTAAAAAAAAACAAAAAAAAATTAATTTTATACGATTAAGGCTTTTACTTTTTAATACTGAAAACCATTTGGCTATATCTTTTTTTTTTAAAAAGATAGGCATATAGTTTCCTATGCACTTTTTCGACAAAAATACTACTATACATGTAAAATAATGTTTTGCAAAACAAAAAAAAAAGATACAGTAGTTTCGACTATGTCGTAACACAAGACGTAGAATTAGTCAATTCGCTTTTAATGACATCTTTTTTAAAAACTATTTAGCAAAATATTTACTCCATACACCTGAGCATATGACCTTTAAAAGAGTGCCGGAGAGGGTTAATATGTATGACCGACCCCCATTACTTTTGCAAAAGGAACATTTTTGCCTTTGACACCTATTCCCTCCGACCACTCTTTAGAGGGACTCCCTTACAAATATTATGGTTTTTGTTTATTTATTCCATACACCTGAGCATATGACCTTTAAGAGAGTGCCGGAGAGGGTTAATATGTATGACCGACCCCCATTACTTTTGCAAAAGGAACATTTTTGCCTTTGACACCTATTCCCTCCGACCACTCCTTAGGGAGTGATCGTATGGGAGCCCCATACAAATTTTATGGTTTTGTCGATAAAACCGGAAACTGTCGATAAATAGGTAGCAAGTTTAAGCAAACAAAAACATCAAATGTTGGCTTTATATTTCATGTAATTGTGTAAAATTTATATAAGTTAGAGAGTTCTAACATGAATTTTTGTCGCATTGAGGATCAAGCAGACCAACAAGTGCTAACATCAACATTGTACGATCAGTACTTTAGGCCCACCAAAGGCTCAAAAAGTTATATAAATACCGACACCTGATCACTATCAACCACCCTACTTACCTCCGAGAATGACGTATTTTACGTCAAAAAATATTTGTATTGGTATTTTTTGTTTTAATCAAGTTAATATGAGTAAATAAAACTAAATTAAAAAAATATTTTAAGGGGACATATACATAGGTTACAAATTTAAAAAAAATGTTTTTTTGGGAATTTTGTTTTCATATCGTTTTCAAATGTTGCACATATATTTATTAACATTTAAAAACTACAAAAAAAAATTTTCAGAATTTTTGAAGCGGTTTTTTGACGTTATTTGATTTTTTAAAAAAAATCCCAAAAAATTGACGGTGTGCAGGATATCATCAGTCTGAAACATCTGAGGAAAAAATAAAAAAAACCGAATTAATCCTTGTTTAAGTGGCCACCGCCTGAACTAAGATAGTTTTATCCGCCGAAAAAAAATAAAATGGCGGCCATTTGAAAAAAAAAATCGATTTTCGGTGTTACAAAATCGGTCCATTTCATTTGGTGTTAATTTTTTCCTTATCATATGCTAAAAAGAGTATTTTAAGGAAACATAACCTTTATTTTACTTTTTTTTTTTTGTCTAAAATAACATCAGAATTTTATTTTATTTGTTAAGAAACATTTTTTTTTTTAAATTCGCTAAAAATTATAAACAAACTCCAGTAGAGTGTAAGAAATATGCTAACAAAATAAAGAATAATTTTTGAGAAAACATCAATTTTAGACCATTTTTCAAAAAACGAATACTCAAAGAATCGGAAGAAGTCGGATAAAGTGAAAACAGTTTCTGAAAGACTTAAAACAAAAATTAAAATATAAAAATTAAACTGGAGGTATATGAAGCTTTTTCGTTCTTTTCTGCTAAAAATAGAACATTTTTCAAAATATTTTTTAAATTTTTTTATAAATTTAAGTAATTTTTTAAAAATAATTTCCAATTTTTTTTAACAAAATATAAAAACCAAAATTCATTCATAGATTTTTTGAAAATTAAAAAAAAAACACTCGAACTGTTTAAAAAATGTGCTCACAATATTTTTTTTTCTTTGAATGATGCGCAAAATAGATATTTCCATTAATTTTATCGATTTTTAGACCATTTTTCAAAATGCGATAACTCCCAGAAACGGTTGAAAACGGTTATCAAATTTTGGAATCTGAAAGATGAATATATATATAATAATATGTTAGAAAATGGAAAAGATTTTTTTTATTTTTTTTTTTTAATTTGCTCTCAAAAATTGCAAAGTTTTGGAAAATATTTAAAAGAATGTTTATTTTTTTGGAAATTTTTCAATTTATTTTCTTAAGCTCAATTGAAAACATATTAAAAGTCATTTATTTATACAATATTTTTCTTGAAATAAAATCCCAAAATCAAATGAATTCGGCTAAAATTGCATTTACAGTAATTTGTTGTTTGTAAGATGTGCAAAATCAAATATGTCACAACAATCAATATACATAAAAATGGTTGACTTTAAAGAGGTATAGTGGCTACAAAAATTGTTCAATTGCAATAAAAATTTGGATTTTTCTTAGTGAAAGTATTATCTAAAAAACGGTACCAAATTTGTTAGGTTCTGTTACAACAAAAATCTTGATTTATTCCTATGGGACAAATTACTGTGCGTCATGGGGCTCCTTAGGGAACCGCCTAATGTAAGATTGCTTGCAGCTAAGGCGAAGTTAATGCACCAAGGAATATCACAACCAATGTACAAGCAAAAGTAAAATAAACACCAATAGCAAAAGCAACAACAACACCAATAGCAAAAGCAACAACAACACCAACAACAACAACAACAACAACAACAACAACAACAACAACTAAGTTTGATATTTTATATATTCAATAAAAAAGCCGCTTGTCGATATCTTATAATTTTTGTGTAATTTAATTTTAAGCGAAGTTTAACATTTTGGGGCGCGGTCATCATTTTTAAAATATACAAAAATTATAAAATGACTCCTAATTTTTGCACTGCTATTGCTCTTAATTACATATCTCTAATGTCTATTTATCACGAGATTTAAAAAAATTGCTAGATTTTGCGTTGAAAATAACCGGATATATGTTTTACACCTTATATCAATACTTTTATATAGTTCTGCCATTAAATTTCAATATACATACAAACATTTCAATGGCGAGACCAGGATTCGAACTCAGTACACCTGGGTTATCAGTCAAGCACGTTCCCACTCATTTACCGAAGCCTCCTATATTATTCTTTTTATTCAAATCATTTTAAGTTTTAACTGAAAAGTAGTCTTTTTGGACATTTTCAATTAATAGGACTGTTTTGTTGGGGCGCGTGGTGCAGTCAAGATCATCGTAATACATAAATCATGACCAAAATTCGAAAGATGACACAAATGATTTTTATAGTTTCTAGTTTCATAGAAATCTCTATTTTCGACGATTTGAAATTTTTACAAATCAAAATCTGATTTAAATTCAAAACCAGCATAATTATTGACTTCCTTAGATAGTGAAAAGCGCCTATTGTTCAATACCATCAACCGCCAACCACTAATTTTTTTATAATAATCTATTATTTCAAGTACTTCACGCACTGAGGTTTTTTTTTCATTTTACTTGAAGACAATCTCAAACGTACTACAAAGACGCAGCAGACGTTTTTAAATGACCAAGCATTCCTTATTCTAACCGGCGTGCTAACAAGCATTCATACCTTTCTTAACCAAATAGCTTCCAGTCATAAAACCATCCAGTTCTTTTATTTTCTTCTTTAGCGATCTCATTTACCGTTGTGTACTTAAAGCATAATTGAATTGATACCAATGGATCATATTTACTGGGGTCTCCGCAAAATTCGGTATATAAAGCGGCAGAATTTGTTGACTGTGCATCAAACATTAAATTACGATTACACCGAATACACTTT
This sequence comes from Pherbina coryleti, assembly GCA_943735915.1. Classification (NCBI taxonomy): domain Eukaryota; kingdom Metazoa; phylum Arthropoda; class Insecta; order Diptera; family Sciomyzidae; genus Pherbina; species Pherbina coryleti. Next base: position 1,922,642 of record OX030951.1, read on the forward strand.
GAGAAGAGAAGTTGTTGTTTGTTTGTTCGATTTGGGTCATAAAAGTTTGAAATAATTGTTTAAAAGATGAGCTTTGCTTTGTTTAGTTTATTCCTTTTGGGCTTCTTGGCCTTTGGTGCACATGCCGCACCCAAACCAAGACCAGTTAAAGGTAGTCTTCTAGTGTTTGTCACAACTTTTCACAACTGTTTTAATAATTCCGACCTCTCTAGTTTTATTTCTCAACGGTGGCGATGATGCTTTTAAAGGTTCAAGAGCGCAACAAATGCCAGTGACCGCCGTTGACAGCGATGATCAATTTTTTGCGGAGCATCGTCAGTCTAGCAATGCCGATGATGTTGATGACTATAATTACGAGGACGATGCCATCAGTAATGAAGCAAAGGCAAGCGACACTAGTGCTCGTCTGTTTATAAGAAGATTTATGAGTTTAAGGAATAATCTCTTCGGCAACAGAAAGCAACGAATCATCATTCAAATCTTCCCGAATGGAACAAGTACAGTTACCACCGTGCCAATAACAAATGTAGTGGCCGCACCGGCTAATAATGGTGTTGTTACACCGAGTGGCCCTTCCGGACTATTTAGAATTACCAACGATGATGACTTCGCCGATACTGACTCTGCACAAGACGTGGCAGGCACCATAAATACGCAACGTAAAGGTTCTAAAAAGGATCAAGACATTATCGTGCGCATTCCAGCCGAATACAAACATCTCTTCAATAACGGCCAACAGGTCATGCTTAGTACCAATAATGGAGACAGCAAGAGACGCGTAGTCAATAAGAAGCGTGTGAACAAGAACCGTAAGGAGGTCAACAAAAACAAAAACTACAACATGAAAAACCAATACCGCCAACGTACTCGCTTTATCACGGTTTAAAAACAATTGCGTCAAAGTCAAAAGTTAATCAACTTTAATCCGGAAATTATTTGTAGACAAAATTTATTTTTGTTTTTTTTTCTTATTTTTTTTAAAGAAAAAGTTAGATTGTGCAATAAATAAAGATAAAAACATGAGATATTTTCCATAAACCAAATCGTTTTTTTAAATTTTTCATTTGCTCAACTATTGACGATTTTTACCATTTTTACAAAATTCAGCAGATGAAAGAAATAAGTGAGGATATAACTATTAAGAAAGTCATACACTCGAAAATTTATTGTTTGTAAAACTTAAGGGGAGGTTCGCCTTAAAGTGACCAAAAACTAAGCAAAAATTATTACTTTGTTTTTAAACAATGAAGGAATATATATACCAAGGTCCTTTAAATTTGAGGATTATGGCTGATTGTACTTTGGAACTTTATTAACAATTTTTTGCGTTAAAAAGAAATAAACAAAAACACCTTTTAGTCGCCTTGTATAAGATAGCACCCAAGATTGGTCTCAAATCAAAAATTGACAACAAAATAAAATAACTTTAAATTTGACGACTTGACCAAATTTTGAGTGCGATTTAGGAGATTATTTCTTTGTATGGCTTAAAAAAAAAGTTAATATTTAAAATTTTAAAAGCTCCTAAAAGAATTTCCACTCTGAGAGGAAAAAGATAGAAGTTAATAGGTAAAACCGAACATTTATACTTTAACAAAAATTGTTTTATGAACGTGCGTCTCGGCGTGACAAGACAATGGGTTTTTCTATGAGCGCGCGCTCCATCAACTCGATGCATCAGCCGTCATTTTGCTTTTTTTTTTTTAATTTATAACAATTAATTTTCAATATCTTGACCTTAATAAAGAATCACACATAATTTCATAAAGATATCTTTAATAGTTTTTTTTTTTATAGCAGTTTCAAAACGATACTATTTTTTACCCATTTAACAGAGAATACCCATTAAGTGGACTTGGTAATCATAATAAGGGCCTAAATATATCTGGATAAATCAACGTGTACCTTGCAGTATAGCCTTGCAGTATAGTTGAATTACTAGTGAATTTACTAACTCAAAAACTACCATAATAGTTCATAGTTCAGCCTAAATCTTTTTGACATTACGTAAGCTGATTATTTTCCCGTGTTGATGTCAGAGGGAGAGACGGTTGGCCTTACTCTCGATAAGTTTTGAATTAGTTTTTTTTTTTAATAGCTCTAAGAGAGTATTTTCTTTTAATCAGTTGTAAGAACTTGTCTAACTGCATAAATGGAAATGAGTATGGAAAAAAAAGTAACGAGTTATTTCAAGAAGACATAAAAGGCTTAAAGAAATATCGCAGTTACCAAAAATACAAGTGGTATCTTTTATGTATTTGAAATAAGTGGAACTATCTAAGTATTTGAAACTCACCACAGTCATGATTCGAAACTAGAAAACTCTCTGCATACCAGTCCACCGCATTACCATTGAGAAATCTTCAATAGAGTAAATGATATAGAAAAATGACAAATAAGAATTGTTTTAACAATTAACTACACAACTTGTTAAATATCTGGAACCAAAGTTATTCGTAGCAGTCATTGCCATGGCTACATGACTTAGCTGATTATTTCTTATGGTCTATGACAACGTACGACGACTTTTTGTTTATTATGCTACCAACATAGCAACCACAGCAAGTGTCAAATAAATCAGCTGGTTTTGTTTGAGCTAAAAATATCAAATAGACATGGAGAAAGATTTGTTATTAAATTTGAGTTATTGACGGAGAGAAAAATCAAGCATTCTATGCTTGAATCAAGCAAATAGACAACCAGTTCACACTCAAGCGTAAATTTCTCAATTCAAGCATTATTTTGCTAGAATTGAGCAAATTTAAAGCACATGATGTTAAGAAAAAAAATGCTTAGTTTAAGAAAAATTCGCTTAAAACTCAAGAATATTTTTTCTATATTCAAGACTAATATTTGGTTGAAGTGAGAAAAATTTGCCTGATTCAAGTAAACAATTTTCTTGATGCTAGAATGTTTTGCTTGATATTAGAAACTTAATTAAATAATTAAAAATAATGAAAATCCTTTAACAAAGATGTTAGATGTAGAATAACCGATCATAAAAAACTACATGAATATATTTACTAAATATTTCTTGTAGACGCTTATGTATTTCCAAGTAAAGTAAGAGATAAGACGATGAGCCTTCAAACCATGCCATAGTTTGTCAATCGCTCTTAAACATTTTTTCATATAAACATGTTGTGAATTATAAGCATGCCAATATAAGTGGAAATGAAAAAAATTTTATTGATTCAAGTAAACAATTTGCTGAAAACTTAAATAATTTTCTGCGATTGCTCAAATTAAGAAATATTTTCTGGATTCAAGTCTTGTTCCCGGTTCTATGTTAGAATCTAGTATTTTATTCTTGTTTCAATCATTTATTTTACTCAATTTTAGAAATAAATGGTAATTATAAATTTATTTTTCTTAATTTTATTTCTTTTTTTTTTGGTTTTTTGTGCTTGATTTGAGCAAATGAGGCTTAATTTTAAATTTTCTTAGATCAAGCAAAATATTTCCTTAACTCATTTTCTACCACGGGAAAATAATGTTTTTGTTATCTAAGCTATTGAGTGTTCGAAGAATCGAACAGTGCTAGAAAATGGGTTAATATAAGAATATTATTGCTCTATATGTTTAAAAATCTTAAGATTGATAACATTCAATTTAAATTAAAATACTTTCATTTTGCTTTAATAATTTAACACAAATAAACGCAAATAATAATTTAAAATTAAATGTGTATACTAGCAACCTTACCTTGTTAAACTTGCACCTTGTTTACTGAAATGTCAGTCGACGGAACATAGAAATCAAAATTCAACAGACTTTTACGTCACGTCTGTGTCGCGCTTCGGCTAATAAGATACAACATAAGATAGCTGCGAGGTCTCTATACAATTCTCTCTTACATTTGTTTGGGCACGGCTGCTAAGCCACCAATGACTTCCCGCTTACACAGTAAGCCACTATAGGTATGCTATTTACAACTCAAACAAAATTCCACTCATTACCAAAAATAAAATAAAGACAAGGAGAAAATATCGAAATGAAAACAAAAAATATAGAGAGTAACGCCAAAATTACACTCGCAATAATTTTTGCTATTTATGGCTTGGAGTGGTGGCGTCAGGTCCTGTACCTCCCATGGTAGTAATTACCCGTTGGCATAGACACTCAACACTGAGTCGATGCCTGAGAGAGTTAAGAGAAGATTAAGTATTTTCATCGCCTATCATATACTATGTATCGCAGGACATTGGATCCGGTCCAAAATCTCAAACAGAATCTTGAACCACTGTCCATGTTCGGCTTGATGTATGAAGTGTAGATCATGCGAAGATCTGCTGGAGTGAAATATCTTTTGCACCGTTTTAACAGTTTGTATGTTCACATTGTTAATTTTTCTACTTCACCGAACGTTCACGGTAAAATTTTTGTTCAAATTACGTGAATCACATGTGATGCATAGAGCAATATTTGAACATTTTATTATTCAGACGTTCTGTGCATCACATTTGGTTCACATAATTTTTACTCCTAGTTTACTTAGTCCAAACACAATTTTGCTAAAGAAAACAAGACAAATTGTGTATCACATATGATGCGCAAACGTATCAATTTAAACGTCTGTGCATCATGTGTGGTGCACAGGAAAGTCAAAGGATTAAAAAACTGTAGGCACTTCAAAAAATGGTAAAATAATCAGATTGAATCCATATGCCCAAGATCCACAACGTTCAGTTTAAGGGGAGCTTAATAGCCAATTCATTTTTTTTTTTTTGTGAGTTAACCGGCAACACTTGGTTTTGCTTGGATATAACTCAACTCTACTAGCAAGACCCCATTCAGAGATTACTTCTAGGACATTAAAAAGTGTTTCATTCATATTTTGCTTCTTTCTCTCAATCTCCGCAGAGTTCGGCCTTTTTTTAACGAAAATAAATGACAAATGCTGCTGTCATCCGCAAAGGAATGCATTGGGTGATCACTTAGAAGGACGACAAGGAGAGGAACAGAATTTTCTGAGATAAGTTTGAATCTCTCGTTTCATCGGCATAAATGGTGTGCTCTCTGGACGAAATGTGGCACACTTAGTTATATGTTTTCACTTTTCTATGCAGATATGTAGTTTATGATAAAACAAAATTGAGTTTAAATAAAAGAAAACTTATTCAGTAAAATTGGAGAGTATAGATTAAATTTTTATTTTTTCGATTATCAATATTTGAGTTTGTTATTCCTATTCCATATAAGATCCAATGGCATAAAATGGGTCACATGGATAATGGATACTTATCATTTAATTGCTCTAATAATGGCAACTAATCATTTAAGTTAAAATAATGGTGTATATTTTTTTACCATAATTCATGCCTGATCGAACAATTTGAACACTGATAGAAAACTAGCTGATAATCTCAACAATCATTAATTCATCAAAAACTATGACTCGAGCGTTATTTTAGTTTATCTGATTTGGTAAATTGTTTAATAGATACATATATAATTGATAATTCCAACAACCAGATATTTTAGCATTCCTCATAATTTGAGCTGACTCTTCACTTCAAAAGATTGAATAAAGATTATAGCTGTCATCAGTATGTAATGGAGTTGACTTCTCTATAACGAGTTCACTAAAAATATCTCCTACTTGAATAACATACAAATATTTTCTTTAAAAGAACATAACTTTCGATATTATTTTAATCGTGTAATTTGCGCAGAAAGTTTTTTTTTTACTTCGTAAACCTCTCTGAAACAATTACAAATATTCTATAGATGCTACATAATGACATAGCATTCCTTAATTTCACGAGCGCTCAAACAAGTATTTATGTCTGACTGGGCCAAACTGCTTCCGGCTATAAAGTAATAAAGTTCTTTTTTCTCCTTCAACGACTGATCGCATTTACAGTTGTGTACTTAAGAATTGTTCAATTGTTGCTCTAATAAATACGCTATATAAACAGCAAAGCCCATTGACTACATTTCAAACATTAAGTAACGATCACTCCGAACACACATTGAAAAGATTAGCGCGATTTAAAGAGATGAGATTCATCATGTTAAGCCTTCTGGGCCTCTCGGTATTTTATTCACATGTTGCATCGGAGCCCAGACCAGCTAAAGGTAGGCGTCATGTTTTGAAAAATCCTCAAAATAGTTTAAATAATAAAATTTCACTAGTCTTACTTCTTAAAGGTGGCCGAGCTTCGTACATTAATCAGGCCACTAAACAGTTTGGAACAGTCGAGGATAGCGATAAGCACTTATTAGCGAAACTTCGACAGGCAAACCGTCAAGCCAATGATGTTAAAGTTAGTAATGCAGACTTCAGTAATAGTCGCAACACCGTTGCCAAGGCAAGCGACTCTAATGCCCGTTTCTTCTTAAGGAAGTTTATGCGTTTAAAGAATCTTTTCGGTAACAAAAACCAACCAATTATCATTCGAGTATTCCTAAATGGAACAGGTGTAATCCCCAACACACCGTTCACACCAACTGGTCCGAGCTTACCAACAAGTCCAGTAATTACCGCCACTGGTCCTACACAACCAACTAATCCGAGCTTACCAACTAGTCCAGTAATTACCGCCACTGGTCCTACACAACCAACTAATCCGAGCTTACCAACAAGTCCAACAAATCCCGGCACTGCTCCTACACAACCGACTAATCCCAGCTTACCAACAAGTCCAGCAATTCCCGGCAGTGGTCCTACACAACCAACTAATCCGAGCTTACCAACAAGTCCAGCAATTCCCGGCAGTGGTCCTACACAACCAACTAATCCGAGCTTACCAACAAGTCCTGCTATTCCCGGTAGTGGTCCTACACAACCAACTAATCCTAATATTCCAACTCGTGGTATAAACGAACAGGTAGATCCAAATGATCGTAATGGTAACATCGAATACACCTATGATGACAAATCCTCTTTGAAGCGTCCTAATCGTGTAAACTACCAAATCAAGGCAGCAAAAAAGAAACAATCCATCATAGTGCACATTCCCGCCAAATACAAACACCTTTTCAATAATGGGCAACAGGTTAAACTCAGCATCAAAAACGATACCAAAAGGAAACGTGTTCCAAACAAACGCGGTCATGTCAACCGCAAGAAGCTCAATAGCAACAAAAGCTTGAAGAATAAAAATAGATTAACTCGCATTATTACAGTTGAAAACTAAATAATCAAAATCAACAATTTATCACAACATTAACACGGAATTTAATTTATAAATAAATCAATTTTTTCAAGTAATTTTGAAAATGTTTTTTATTCCTAAAAATCAATCAAGAAATCTTAATTTTTCACATAAAACTTTTTATTTAATAGATCTTTGATCTGGAACTTTGTTCACGCTGAACTTGAATTATTTCAAGCGTTGTAACAATATCCTTTGAAGCCATACTAGGGATAAGTTTACATACATTTGCATACTTTCAAAATTATCTAAGACATAATAATACACGCAAAGAAAAAAAAACGTTAATTGCAAGTTTGCCGCAAACGAACTTCGTTTGTCGTGCTTGGGATCGTTATTTGCAAACGTTTCAACAGTTGTCATAATAATAGTTCAGTTGCGAGAAACGCGTCATTTAGTTGCAGGCAATTAATTTCGTTTGTCATATACGCGAATGATTTTCAAATTGCAGCAATTTAAAAATTGTTTTTCCCAACTGAAAACTTCCTTTGTTTTTCCCTACGTTGTATACACACAACGCTTATAATTCAGAGTTACTTTATGGATAAACTGTTCTAAATAGGCACATTGGTAATATGCTTAATACGCTGACGGAGATAGCAACAGAGGCGCGATGACTACAATCCACAAGAAGACGGACGGACATAGGGGGAAAGACAATTAATATAATAAATAATAATGACCGTAATAATAATGAGTTGAGAACTGAATATCGTCATATGAAATCAAAAAAGGCGTAAGTTACCAAAATTTCAAAATTGACTTTTTGATTGATTATGAAGCACCGTATCAAAATACATGTTCATGCAAAATTTTACATTCCTACTACTAAAAACGACGTTTTTATATACAAAATTCAATAAGCTTTTCAGTGCAAGCGCAAAGCAAAGCCCAAGCATTTTTTGCTTCTCCTGCAAAATTTTTCAAATGTAACTTACGGCTTTTTTGATTTCATATGACGATATACGTTTGTGGCAAATACAACTCGCAAACGAAGTTTAGTTGGCTAACTTTTCAGTTGCAGTGAACGAAAAATTTCTATGCGTGCATATACTTTTGATAATTCCAACAACAGTTGAGCTGCTATTCTTCACTTCAGGAGATTGAATAAAGATTTTGGCTGTCATCAGAATTCAATGGAGTTGACTTCTCTATAACGAGTTCACTAAAAATATCTCCTACTTGAATAACATACAAATATTTTCTTTATAAGACCGTAACTTTCGATATTATTTTAATTATGTATTTCACTTAATTTGCGAAGAAGTTTTTTTTTTACGTTTAAAACCTGTCTGAAACCATTAAGAAGATTCTGTACTTGCCGTTTCTACCATTCCTTAGTTTCACGAGCGCTCATACAAGTATTCATGCCTGACTTGGGCAAACAGCTTCCGGCTATAAAGTAATAAAATTATTTTTCTCCTTCAGCGATCGATCGCATTTACAGTTATGTACTTTAGAATTGTTCAATTGTTGTTCTACTAAATGCGGTATATAAACAGCAAAGCCCATAGACTACGTTTCAAACATTAAATAACAATCACTCCGAACACACTTTTAAAAGATCAGCGTGATTTAAAGAGATGAGATTCATCATGTTAAGCCTTCTGGGCCTATCGGTATTTTATTCACATGTTGCATCGGAGCCCAGACCAGCTAAAGGTAGGCGTCATGTTTTGAGATATCCTCAAAATAGTTTAAATAATAAAATTTCAATAGTCTTACTTCTTAAAGATGGCCGAGCTTCGCACATTAATCAGGCCACTAAAGAGTTCGGAACAGCCGAGGATAGCGATGAGCACTTATTAGCGGAACTTCTAAAGGCAACCGATGATGTTGCAGTTAATAATGCAGACTTCAGTAATAGTCGCAACATCGTTGCCAAGGCAAGCTACTCTAATGCTCGTTTCTTCTTAAGGAGGTTTATGCGCTTAAAAAATCTCTTTGGTAACAAAAACAAACCAATCATAATTCAAGTATTCCTAAATGGAACAAGTGTAGTCCCCAACATACCGTTCACACCAACTGGTCCGACCCCACCAACAATTCCAGAAATTACCACGGGTCCTACACGACCAACTAATCCTTTTATTCCAACTCGTGGTCTAAACGTACCGGTAGATCCAAGCATGCCGGCAGTACCAATAAACACAGCATCAGGTCCGAATACACCGGGTGATCGAAATGATAACATCGAATACACCGATGATGACAAATCCTCTTTGGAGCTTCCTGCTCGTGTAAATTACCAAAGCAAGGTAGCAAAAAAGAACCAATCAATCAAAGTGCGCATTCCCGCCAAATACAGACACCTTTTCAATAATGGACAACAGGTTAAACTCAGCACCAAGAACAATACCAAAAGGAAACGTGTTCCAAACAACCGCGGTCATGTGCTCAATAGCAACAAAAGCTTGAAGAATAAAAATAGATTAACTCGCATATTTGGAGTTGGAAATTAAATAATCAAAATAAATAATTTATCCGAACATTAACACGGAATTTCATTCATAAATAAATAATTTGTTCAAGTAAATTTGAGAATATTTTTTATTTTTAAAAATCAAACAGGAAATCTGAATTTTTAACATAAAATTTTTTATTGAATAGATCTTTGATCTTGAACTTTGTTCACGCTGAAGTTTAATTATTTCAAGCATTTTAATAATAATTTCGTTTTCTAATAAAGCTTTTTCATAAGTTAAGTTCTGATTAACCCTAGGATGGACAACTGGGCCTAACTAGGCCAATTTTGTGTTTAAACATCTATATCTTTGAGATTTTTTGATGTATTGACCTGAAACTTCATGACTTCTTGCGGAGATGCTTCATGAGCATAAAAACCAAAAATTGTGTAGATTTAGATTTGTCAACATCGATAATTACCTACTGGGCTTAAGTAAGCTAAGACGTTTTTTGTTGCGTCTCGTCATTCTTGTTTAGATACCAGCGTTACCACCAGCTGAGGAAACCGCATCAATATCGTTCGGACCATCGGGAGCTGCCATAGCCGCTGCTGGAAAACCGAAAAAGAAATGGAGAGATTGTATATTTTGTAAGGGCGAAGGTAAATTGCGACGTAACACAATCCATATATGTGAACGCTGTAAACAATTTGTGTCTCACGCATGAACAAAGTACAAATGTACACACACGTATATACATTCCAAAACTACATACCAAACACGCGAAACTACAAACGATACCAACATCATACCTGCCTATCCAAAAATATGATATAACAGGCCAAATCTCCCATTTTCCTTACATGGGACTTCTTAGGCCCAGTACACGCAAGGAAAAAAAAACGTTTATGCCAGTTTGCGGCAAACGCACTTCGTTTGTCGTGCTTGGGAATCGTTATTTGCAAACGTTTCAACAGTTGTCTTAATAATAGTCAGTTGTGAGAAACGTATAATTCTTGAAATAAAAAATTTTTTTATTCGACTTATTCGTTTAATGGTTTGGTTAAGTGCAATCTGGGATCACAACCAAATTATCCGATAACTAACCAACTTGACAGAATATTCATGAATACCATAAGCATACTTGATTAATTGCAACTGATCCGAAACATATGAGCGTTTTTTCGAATTTTAAATAGATCTGAGAAAAGTAGATTTTTTAATGGCTAAAATAAAAAGAAAACCTCAGAAGAAGCGTTAACATGTCACATAACAACCACAAGGACTATTCCTCTTAAAATTCATTGCAATTAAATCGATTTTTCTCATTAATTGGTGTTTTCCGGAAAGGCACTAACTGAACATAATAATTAATTAATTAATTAATGGAAGCTGCAATCGTTTTCGATTTCAAAAATGTTATTTTTAACAATTTAACATATTTCACAAGTAATAATTTCGTTTCTTGTAAAAATTTATTTTGTAGATTTAATAAAATTTCACTTGATTCTGGTGTATGTAAAGCAAAGAATTTTAAGTAGGTGTATCCTTCCATTTTTCGATAAGGAACAAACTGTCAAACAGTGCTCAGATCTGACCGCTCTATTGTAATTTGTGCTCAGCTTGGTTTGTCATTCTATAATGAATAACCTAATGCCAGAACAACGCTTGCGAATTGTGCAAATTTATTTCGAAAATCGTGGTTCAGTTCGTTAAAGTGCCCAAGTCCATTTTATGGTCAACATAATCATCTTTCAAAGTTACTCATTAGATTAACCATGGATCGTTTTCGCACCCCGCCTAGTCTAAGTAATAATACTTTGCATCCACAAAGACATTGCACAGTATGCACCGAAGAAATAATTGCTGCTGTAGAGCGTTGTATTGAGGAGGACCCAAATGGGTGAATTCGAAATCGAGCGCAGCAATTGCAATACTCGAAAAATTGAACTTTCAAAATAAGCCACAGCTACGTGCCCGAAATTATATTTAAACACTTATGGCATAAATTTATCTTTCTAATAAAGCCAATTTTTTAGTTTGGAATAATGTAATCTCAATGGTTTATTTTAATTTAAAGTACTACACTTCAAATAAAACACCCTATGCACACGATTATCCCTAAAAAACTATGTAAGTTATTTGTTCCAAAGCGTTTTCAAAACTATTGCATATTTCTAGGGATATTCATAAAGCAGACTGACAGTTTGAAATAGTGTTGTTATTTTCTTAAAGCAGTGATGCCAGATTAACAAAAATTTATTTTTTATGAAAATTATTATACTAAGACGAAATTTGCCAAATCTGTAACTCGAAAATAAAATTTTCAGCAAAAATAATAAATTTTGAACACATGGAAAGTTTAAGTAATGCTTTGCAGAAGACATGGTTATCAGAGTTGTTTGTACAGGGTTATCCATTCCGGATTCTAGAAAGTGCAGTACTGTCATTTAGCAGCTGTTAAATATTCATATCATCCAAATTAATTTTTATGTAGTTAAAGGTTTGCCATATGCAATAGGGAATGTTGTACCAGCAAAGTTTCTTCAGCGAAGCGGTCCATTTCGCGTTAGTGAATAAGCAAAATTGCAGTTTATTGGGCTCTGAAAATCTCTAAGCGATTGTGGAGAAGCCATTGCATCCGCAAAAATTGACTATTTGGTGTGCATTATGGTCTGATGGTGTCTTGGTGCGTATTTTTTTAAAAACGATCAAGTAGCAACCTTTATAGTCAATTCTGAGCGCTATGGTGTTTCCTGAAATTGAAAATATGAATCTGGACGATGTGTGGTTTCAACAATTGGTCCACAAGCCACACAACAGCACCAATTAGGCTTTTGTTGCAACAGAAACTTCCAGAATGACCGAGATCATGCGATTTGATGCATGGATTTTTTTTTTTGTTTGTGGGACTACGCAAAATATTCTGTTTATATGTATAAACACTTAAACTCTTGAGTTATTAAAAACGAACATTCGTCAATATTGGCACCCAGCCGAGCTTGTGCCCGAGTTGTGCACAAAACCCATCGAAAATTACCTCAAAAGGATTGAGTCCTGCAAAAACTTGTTATTACAACATTTGAATGTTATTACGTGTGTATGCCATATACGTGTATTTTCCATTTCGTTCCATATAACGAAATAAAAATTTTATCGAAACCTACCTATCTACCTATCTATCTTTTAGTGGTATTTTTAAAAACTTTACTTTCTTACTTTAAAATGGATAATTTTTTAAAAATTTTGCCTGAATTGTATTTTTCTGAAGTAAGAATTTAAAAATTCTCAAACACAATTCTCGCCGGCTCAAAAACGGCAGCCCATAATTGGTCCCTATTTTCAAATCATAAGTTTTTACCATTTTTAGACCACTAAGAACATAGTTTTGGTCAAATTTTATATTAGAACCATAATATATGATTTCAAACACCAAAATTCCTTAGAAAAGTATTATTTTATACACTTAAAATTTTTACGACACTGTATTTGAGCCAAATTAAAGAATTTTCGAGTTCTTACTTCTGATTTGTTATCAGCGCCTCAAAAAACTTTAGAGTAAAAATATTTCAATGAAAATCTGGTAATTCTGCTAGTAATTAATGAACATATAGCTGATCTAAAATAACATTTGGTTGACAATTAACAATTAAATAAATAATTTACAATTTATTTATTTATAAATTAATCAAAGTTAACAATGATAAACTATTTCCTTTCTAAATCATTCATTAGGGTCTAGCATAAGTAAAAAAAAACATAGAAAATGTTTAAATAGAAGTCTTTAAAAGGAAAATAGGAAAAAACAAGACCCTGAGAACTTATACCAGGATGATGGTAAAGGTAACACGAAGATAAATTAAAAGAGTTTATATATATTTTAACTTTTCGTCAACACCTAGTTGGAATTATCACTCTTAAAAATATTCTTCTTCATTAATTTTTGTGACTACTGTAACTAAAACTGAAACGCAGAGGCAGACTTTCATAAAAACAAAATGCTTTTTATAGTTTTCTTCGCAAATTTGGACCTGTAATCAATGAAAAACTTGAATGTTTCTAATTACGGTATATAACGGAATCAGAAACATGTTTCAATATTAAATATTTTTGTGCGAAAACTAACATTCTTTATAAAATTTCCATTATTGCTTAGTTATAAAGCATATATTTCGTATTTTGTTTTATGCAGATACCTGTGCAATGCATTTTTCACAGGTAATGACGTTAAAACTCACTGTTTGTGATTGTGGATACAACGCAGTGGCAGACTTTCTTAAAAAATGCTTTTTATAGTGTGTTTTACAAATTTTGGTCAATAATCAATGGAAAAGTTGGCTGGTTCTAATTACGACATATAACGGAATCAGAAACATGTGTCACAATTAGATCTTTTTGTGCGAAAATTAACAAATTAGACAAAATTTCAATTATTTCTTAGGTGTAAAGCTAATTTTTTCGCATTTTGTTTTAGGCAAATAGCTGTGCAATCCATTTTTCACATGTTATGAATTCTAAACTAATATTTTGTGATAGTGGATGCAAAGCAATGGCAGACCCTCATAAAAAAATTGCTTTCTATAGTGTTTTTAATAATTTTAGTCAGTAATCGGTGGAAAGGTTGACTGGTTCTAATTGCAGTATATAACGGAATCAAAAACGTGTGTCAAAATTAGATATTTTTTAGACTTGCAACGAATAGTATATTCGGCAGTATACCGAATACCGAATATTCGGCGAGGCCCCTGACCGAATAGCCGAACATTAGGCAAAAGTATTCGGCTGGGTTTTAGCGCCAAAAACTTGTACAGACGTGATTGTTTCGCGCTCCTTTGTTTTGTTCTAATGTACTCATCGCTCGCGCGCCCGCTGTTGCTCTGCGCGGTATATTGCTAAGGCCCATATGATACTTCATTAAATTGCTCATTTTTTTGTCATTAAAAATGAAAATAGAGCAGTTCAAATAGTACTAATGCATATATTTAATTGGTGTGAGTGAGTACGCATATAGTATAAATTGGAGTAAAAAACGTGGGAAAGACTGCATTTTAATAGAGATGAGTCGATATTTTGGTAGCAGTGATTCTTTCACAGCTACTCGAAAGTAGCAATCACAGTCTGCTACCAAAATATTTCAGTCACAGTGATTTCTACTCCTGTTATTTTTGTTTTTCTTTTTTTTTTTTTTGTTTTACAAGTAAAGTATTAATCACAGTAGCAGTGACAGTGACTCCCAAAAGCTTTGAGTATCGAATAATTTCTGCTACTAGTATTTTACAAGATCACAGTAGCAGTGATTTTTATTTCAGGGAATATATGTTGAGTTTGTGTTAATTTAGTATTGTGAGTTCCGCGCGCACATTACAAGTTATTAATATGATCGGTAAAAATTTTCATTAATAAAAAATATTTTTTTAAGAAATATTTGAACTGATATCAGGCAATTTTTTATATAATGTGATTAAATGCTTTAATTATAAAAATAGATCTATAAAAATAGTAGATATTCGGTATTCGGCCGAATATAATAAAAGCAGCCGAATAGGCCGAATACCGAATAGTAACCGAATATTCGTTGCAAGTCTAATCTTTTTGTATGATTTTGAATTACTAGCTGTAGAGAAAGAACCCTCGTTTATAATTCTGTACTTTACAGCGAAATCAATAATCCGCTTTAAAAGCACAAGTTGTTTAAAAATGTTCTCGATTGATAATTTTTAAAATTTTAATGAATTTTTTAACGATAAAAAAATGTTTGTATTCAGTATTTTTTTTTAACTTGATTATAATTTTAAACGATATTCCTCAAAAAAAAAGTTGTTTTTCAATAAAAAGATTAAAATTGTTAAAAAATTCTTCCGATCTCACCCGTACTTGAACGAATAATATTAATTTTGCTCAAACAAAACGCTCTCAATACGTTCGCGTAATAAGACCATGATGACTTGGGTATCAACTGATTCCTGATACTTCTTTAAATAACAGCTGCTCTTAAAATAACTCAGGCATGTCCAATAATAGTCTAAATTTAGCCATATTATTCACTTTAACGAAACGAGGCACGAACGACAAAAATAAAATGATCAGCAATACCTTATTGCATTCAAAAATCTATTGCTTATCGTTGGTGTGCTTTTTTCCGAATAAAATAAAGAATAGGGACAAATGTATTAAAGTACAAGTTTTTTAGCATTCCAGGATATGTGGATATTTATTTTTTAATTCAAATGTTTATTATTAACAAGTGATCATGATTTCTTGTAATATTACAAATCTGGCAGCATTGTTTCCCTTACCTTTGGCTATGACTTAGCTGATTCTCTTATCAGATATGAAAAGCTTCTTATTTGAGAGCAGTGTTGCCAGATTGAGGTAAACTTCCCGAATTGAGGTAATTAATTAAAAAGGTAAATTTTGACCAAAAATGGTAAATTTTTCGAAAATAATTTTTTGAGTTATTGGCAGCACTTTTACCTCTCTAGACATACTCACAAACAGTTTAATATCCTTGTGAATCATCCTGTGTAACAAAAAAAAATAATTGAATTATCCATTTCTAGTTGCTAAACAAGTGAATTAAATTCAAAAATAGCAAAAAAAAAAATAGCCGATAAGTCCCGATTTATACACGTCAAGAGTTCACGGTCAACTTTTGCATTTGCTGATGAAAGATAAATATACCTATACTAACAAAAAAATTATGACACGTGTTAATCATAAAAAATTTTTTAATTTTTTTTATTTTAGGAAAAGGTAAATTTTCTCCCAAATAGGGGTAAATTTCACTTCGCCTCTCTGGCAACACTGTTTGAGAGTGCAAAGCTTTTTATTTGTTTTGATTCTCTTAATCCAGTGAGCTTTTTACTTCAGTGTGTTTCTTGATCTTGCTCAAAATCAATGTTTTTTTTCGTTTAATGAGGAATTTGGCATGTCTTAAAGACTAGTTGGACTGTAAAATAATACATGTTAAATTGTCGAAGATGTCGGGAACACTTTGCGGAAAATTAGCATTTGTAACAGGTGAGAATAAATATTTCTTAAGATCCGCTCACTACAATTTTTTTTTTTCTATGAGATAGGCGCTGGTTCTGGTATCGGCAGAGCAACTTGCCGCCTATTAGTACGTGATGGAGCCAAAGTGATAGCAGCTGATTGCAATTTGAAAGCAGCTGAAGAGACGGCAAACGTTATCGGCGTCGGTAAGGCATTATTAAATATAGCGCCTAAAAAATGCACTGATTTAATATAACTTTGCTAAAAATATTCTTGTCAAGACGCTGTTACGGCCATTGAAGTTGATGTGTCCTCTTTAGACAGTGTTTGCGCAGCGGTTTCTACAACTATTTCTAAGTTTCAACAAGCACCATCCATTGTGGTCAACTCAGCGGGCATTACACGCGATGGATACTTGTTGAAAATGACGGAACGTGACTTCGACGACGTGTATAGTGTCAATTTGAAGGGCACTTTTATGGTTACCCAGCAATTTGCTAAAGCGATGATCGAACACAAAATTACCAATGGATCCATAGTGAATTTATCAAGTATCGTTGCCAAGATGAGCAATATTGGTCAAGCCAACTATGCTGCCTCCAAGGCTGGTGTCATTTCGCTTACGGAGGTAGCTTCCAAGGAATTTGGCAAGTTTGGAATTCGTGTCAATGCCATTTTACCGGGGTACATAGACACACCAATGGTGACAACTGTGCCAGACAAGATTAAGCAGCAAGTAATGGCTTTATGCCCACTAGGTCGCTTGGGCAATCCGGAAGAGGTGGCAGAAGTTATAGTCTTTTTGGCCTCCGAAAAGTCATCGTATGTTAATGGAGCCTCGATTACAGTCACTGGTGGTCTTAAGTAGTCAGTTCGTGGAATTTTTTATAAATATCTTGGTGTACAACAAATTTCTTTTATTTAAGAAGTTTTTATTACCAATTATATAAATTTTCAAATATTGTATTTAATAAGAGCATTTTACACTTTTACAAGCCTTAAACAAAAACCTTTACTAAAATTCAGAGATAGGCAATATCTTTGTTAGAAACAATCAAATTATTTTTAAAAAGTGTATTTTTAAAAACAAATCAATATTTTAGAATTTTGTTACCAACCAAATTCAAGTTTTCGAAAGAATAAAAAGCGCATTTTGTTCAAAAACTTCTGTTTTTCCAAAAATAAATCAATACCAAAGCATGGCTTTGTTTTCGTCTTATTGTTCTCCCTTTTAATAAAACTCTGGTAATAATCTGATCTAGACCAAAAACGCAAAGTTCATATTTTTGAAAAAAGGCGACACGTGACAAAACGCCCAAGTCATGCGATGACTAATTTAATGCACTTTTACAGCCAGGTTAGAATCGGCTGTAGATTCTCCCTCTAAATAACACCAACTTAAAAAACACACCCGCCATTCATTACATGTAGCCAAACAAACTGCAGTCAGACAAATTTAAAAATCGCGTGCACGTCATTTTCATCCTCTATGCAGCCCTTGCGGCATACATTGTTCATTGCAGCAAAATAATTGCTACTAACAACAATATTGAAATTATTAAGCTTATCCTCGAACAATGACAACACAACCGAAAATATGTTAAAACATACAAAAATATGTGTTGTGACTTGGCTATTAAATATTCCTGTTTATGACTGTAGGAAGAAAGGAACCATATAAATAGTTACGTTGCCTTAGCAACACGAAGGTAGATAAAATTAATTGTCACCAACATACTTGCGTCATGTATTAATAACTATATAAAACGTGTCTTGAATTTGCTGCTAGTGTGCATTTTACCTTCTTAGAGCATACTTTTCTGTTTAAACGTAGAGCGTTTATTTGTAAGCTTTTGGCAAAATACAGCTTCCTCGCATGCAGACGTTATTAATTTTTCGAATGTACGAGCAATTGCTGGCGGGAAGAAGTTGTAATAATGATCTTAATACCCACACATACTGCTTAAGAGGTATATTACAAGTACGTTTACAACTCCGTTTGTAACGCCTATAAGGAGGCGTGGGATGTATAGAAAAGTATATATATTTTTGATCACCATCACGTTCTGAGTCAATTTAGTCATATCCGTCTGTCTTTCCGTGGTCACGACTGCAGTCGTAATAAATATTAAAGCTATCGTAATTATATGTAATGTGCTTGTTTTTGAAAAAGGAAGATCAAGTTCGAAAATGAGCCAAATCGGATGAAATCCACGCCTTCCTCCTGTACAAAGTGACGTCATCAAATTAATAAAACCTTTAAGACTTCGGATATTTTACTACTAATACGAATGTGGGGTATTTTAACTTCGGGCGAGCCGATGATAAAATATTCATTACTAGTTTATTGTTGATTCTAGTTCCCTGGGTTCTTCCTCGTAGCTGGTTGATTGTTAACAGGTTTTGATTCTATTTCAGACGAAGAAATAAGAGTTGGCAGAATGCCTTCGCCACTGATTTCGGGTTACCTTTAGTTTTAAAAAGTCAATAAAAAAGTTGATATTAATTCATTTAATTTCATAATCATATAAACCCAGCAAATTTAAATTTTTGCATAGTTTCAGTGTTCTGAGGATTGTGTTGCCCTTTACCTGCAGTCTATGTGTTCCTTTTTTGTCTTTCAGCGTTCAAGCAAATCTTGTACAGTGCTCGGGGTTGTACCCCATTTTGAAAAGCGACAAAAAAAAATTATATTTTCATTGTTTTTTATGCTTTCTTTTTAAAAATAGATCAACAAAATTGTCTTTTTAAATAAGCTTTCAGTGCCGAAAAAAAATAATGAAAAAAATGTCGCCTTGAGATATGCTTCATATCGGGGACACAAAGAGATTCTTATGAAATATGCTCAGTAAAGGTTAAAGATATTTTTAACCTAGAAGATTTTTTCAACCACTTTTTAGTATTGGACATTCTTCGAGCGATATTGAAGCGGAGTATACGAGGGTAGTCCCAGAAGTACCCGACCATTTATACGTCAAATGGCGGTTATTTGAAAAAAAAAATGAGTATGGTAAAAAGTACCAGCCTTATAAAGATTAAAAGTTTGACGACTCTACTTTGTTCAATACTTTTTTGTGAGCCATCAATAGTGAACGCTTTGAATTTGTAAACATATAAAAAATTGGTCATCGTTATGTGATACAATATTTTCTTTGGAAAGTTCTTCAACCAACCAATATTAAAGTGGAGCTAGAGTCTACTTTGGGGGAGTCTGTTCGTTTCCAACAGTAAAATATTGGGTGGCAGAGTTAAAAAGGAGAGCGTAAGAGCTGCAAAGACGAACATAGCAGTGGTCGTATACCAAGGGTATACCACAAAATAGTATTAGATGACCGTCAACAAGAAGTGCGTGAGATAACAGTCATGATAGATTTCAAAAAGTACTATACACGCATATTGACTGAAAATTTGGAAATGAAAAAGCTGTCCGCTCACATCAATTACTCACAATCAAATTGCGTCGCAAGGATGTTTCAATCGATTATTTTACGTCGCATTATAACCATGGATGTAACATAAGTCCATGACCTTACACGTGAGTTTCGTGACCAGTTTCATCCGCAGTTAAAATCATGGTGTAAGTATTTTGGGATGCACGTGCGATACTTTTCGATTATCTTCAGAAAGGAAAAGCAATCAGTGACGAGTTTTATCCGAACTTATGGCGAAAAGAAAGTTTTGTTTAATCGAGAATATGCACCAATTTACACATCCGTTTTCGCTATGACCAAAATCAATGAGTCCCCTGTTCGCCAGATTTAGCCCATCGGCTAATTTTCTGTATCCAAACTTGAAAAAATTGTTCGATGGTTGCCAACATTGAAGCTCGACCGTTCTTACTATAAACGGGGTATCGAAACTAATGGACATCACTGGAACTTTGTATCAACCTTAAAGGAGACTATGTAGAGAAATAAAGATATTTTTTCGAAATTATTTGTGTTTTCTTTGTTTGGTCGGGTACTCTGGAACTATCCTCGCATCATATTTTGATATTTTTAAATTATTACTTTTGAAAAATATTCAGTTACACTACACGGAGAGAAATAATCATCTTATATTAAGCAAAAATTTTATCTATAATATTTTTTGGGACTCTTGGGACACTTGCGTTTTTGATTTGGTTGGTGGAATAAAAATCGCTGTTTTTGAATTGCCGAAATTATTATTTTGTTGATTCATAAATCAGGACAATAGCACTTGAATAGACTTTGAAAAAGTTTTTATTCACATACTCAACAATATTTACTCAGATTTATAAATTAAGTTCTCTACTAGGACATATTCGAAACTCTACCTTTGAATGTATCGACCGAGATGAAGACACGTTGACAGTTAAATTTCACAAAGATATGTTTTGTAATTTTCTGCTCAATCCACGAAGCATTCTTTTGTTTATGGAAAAGTTTTTATTGATTTTGTAAATCCTTTGAATCGTATTTAGGAACGTTCTGAGCCTTTCGTTTTAACATTATATTGCGAAGTTATCTGTAATAGCTACTTTGTGAATATTTTTTGTTGTTGTCTCCCCTAATGACGGCCAGTCATTTCCCTTTTGCTGCTTACCGTCTACAGAACAATGTTGTGAAGTTTTTAGGGGTAATTGTGATCCGAAAATCAGATTGAAGGATACACATACTTCGAATATCCGAACAAATAAACACTTGATTTTTATGTTTTATGCCCACCAACCCAACGGGCTTGGGTGCCTTTGTTGTGGATGGGGTGAATAGAGTTGGGTTCGAGTTGGGGATGCGGATTGAATTTCTTCGTAACAAGAGTCAAGTTTCTGGAACCCTCTATAGCCAGCCAACTAACTAACGCACTGCGAAATGAGTTTTATGGGATGTTGTATTTGCATGTGTTACCCTTAGAATGAAGGATTTTCTTCGGGTATCCCTCATTCGAAGGCCTTAATTAAGCTAGTCAGCCAGCCAGTCACTCTATGAAATTAAAGTACTAGTGAATGGTGTCGTTTGGTTGTTTTTATTGTTGTTGTTGTGGTTGTTGTTGTTGTTATTGGACTAGTGCTGGGCTGGGCTACTGCGTCGAATTTTTAACCCTAAAGGATATCTTTACTTTACCAGCTCAAACTCCAGTCGACAAGAAAATTAAGTAGTTTCACTTTCACTCGTATTAATGGTGATCTATTTTTGTTAGAGAGTGTATATGTGCGTGTGTTTATATGTGTATGTGTATGGTTGTATATTCTTTCTTTTTCAATTTTTTTTCAACAGAAGCTAGAAAATGAGACACTTGCGGCGCTTCTTTGTGTCAGTCTGTTGTTACTTGACAAACTTGCATGCGGAAGCGTGTGGGTGGGTGGCTTTACTTTTAAACAGAAGGGTGTTATAGTTTGTGCTTGTGTGTGTGCGTGTGGTTGTGAGTGCTCTTGTCTTACCGATGTGTTTACTAAGTTTACAACCAACAGCAATAGTATCATCAGTGGGTTTCTTTGGCCGGTTGTTTACCCTATGCGAGTGTCCTCAACAAGTAGCATTGCGGGAGCCTCCAGAAGGATTTAGTGTTTTAGATTTTTCGACACAAGCAAAAGTTTTTTGCTTTTATTGTTATTTAATTTATATTAGAATTCTGTGACTTAAGCTTAGCATTTTTAGTAGGTAACTTAATCTTTTGTTAAGAGCCTTGAGTCCTTTGCAATCCCTTTGTTTTATCTGATAATCGGCTTAAAGGCTTTGACTGAAATTATTTACATGAATGCATTGAAACACTTGGCCGGGTTTTTTCAATTCATTTTTTATTTTCTATAAGATACGCTGAAAACACTTTATTAATTTCTATAAACTTTGCACAATCTATTTATAGCAACTAGGCATTTTTTTTTTTTTTTGTTTTTTTTTTTGTTTTTCTTTCAAAAATTTCTTAGCACTTTATGAAAACACTATAAAAATATATCGTTATGCTATAAAATATTAAATCTTAACTTTATAAGTAAACAGCAGTAGCTGGTATTCTCCATAAAAATCTTAAAACTTAAAACTAAATCATTGATAAACGCAGTAATGGTAAAATTATAGTAAAGTTAAAGACTGTTTTTATAGCTCCAACATGCTATAATGAGTATGAATTTGCTTACAAGAACTGGAATAAAGAAGAAATAATTTGCATTGCATACTTTCAGGCTTGTAATGTCATCGGTAGAGCAAGCAGTTGATAATAAAGAAATCTTTAAGCTAAGCATTCAACATTTAAACATTTTTGCTAGATTAGAAGCCGAACATTTCAAGACTTTAAGACACTAAGAGAAGCTTTATGACTAATTTATACAATTCGCATTAAGAAAGCTTAATAACTAGAGTAGAATATTTTTTTTTTATAAATATATATATATTTTTTTCATTTTTGTGTTTTTTTTTATTATTTCATAACAATGTATTTAAAACTATCAGGTACATCACTTGTTCTATAGAACTAATCCTATAACTAGTAAAATGATCTTGATGTGGTTGTTCATCATCCATAAATTCTTCGAATATCTCTAGAATAATAGGAATTTCTAGCGCATAAATTCATGTGCAGCTCACTTCTAGCTTGATTTCTGTTTTGTTTTTTTTTTTGTTTTGTTTTTTGTTTTTGCAATCTTCGTTCTGCTTTTACATAATAAAGTTTTGGCAAATATTTTCAGTTTATGTGGTAAAAAAGAAAGATTCCATAAACATTTGTTGAATCCTTTTTGACTGACGCTTAGTTATGAGATTATATCCAGTGCTTCGTTACAGCACTTTATCAAAACTTGCTATAAAAAATATTACTAGCCAGCTGCTTAAACCATAATTGATCTCAATTACAATAGTTAAGTATGTTTTATTCAATTCGATTTGTTTCATTTTTTTTTTTTAATATTACAAGCTAATTGCATACAAATAAATTATTTAAATATAGAATTTTTTGGTTTCAAAACTTAAAAGTTATCTTAAGCTAATTCGTTTTTTTTTTTAATTTCTGATGATTCTTGGGGACGCAATCTGTTCCATCCATAATTATAGTAAGTTTCCATTATGTGTGGTTTATAATATAATATAACCCAAGCAAGCTCCGTTTCTAAAACATTTTTGTTTTTTTTTAATTGCTATAATATTCAGTTGTTCTCACTACAAAACTAGTTTAAATAACATGCCACGGCATACAGGAGATTGTTCGGTTGGAGTTTTTCACCCAACAGTTAATACGGTAAAAATGTCTACATTAATATTTAGAAAAAACTTTTGAAAATTTGTATAACTTCCATCAAAACCTTAAACGCAATGAACAAATTCTGAGTTTGTTCCACAAACACTGCTATCTGTACATACAATTTATTTCTTTCATAACCTTTTTATTTTTAACAAAAACGGTATTCACGATCTGACGTAATTGTGGAAGATTTTACAATAGTTTGACTAAATTTGGCCATGCCTTCAGAAAATTGTTATAAATATCAAATAAACATTTTTTTGTTAAAATTTTTGCGGTCCTGTTTCTCAACGAAATTCTCCTCGTTTTTATTGCATATACACAAGCGAGGATCAATTGTTTTTGTCAGAAGGCTAATAGAAAAAACGTAATCTACGAAGAATTCTAAGAAAACTTCCCAAAGAAGCTATGGGTCTAAAATTAAAAACTAGCTCCCGCTAAGACATAAAAATACGCGTTTGTAAAATTTTTAAAAACAGCGTGGTTTTATTAAGAAATGCCTTTTTATGGAAAAAATACTAAGTTTTTCATCAATGTTGGGCTTATTTCTGCTTCATCTTTTCAAGCCAAATTTAAGAAACCTTTTATTTAAATTTACCCAAAAACTTAAGTTTAAGTTTAAGTTGATCATTGAATAATCAGTAAAAATACAAATTTTTTAAATCCATTTTTTTTTTAATTCAAGCAACAGAACGTCTTAAATAAACAGAAAAACAACTGGATGCATTTGTTAAAGCATTTAAAAAGTTCAGTTTTTAAGTCTTTTTAACCGACTTCAAAAAGGAGGAGGTTCTCAATTTCGTTGGTTTGTCCGCGCTTTTTTTTTTTTTTTTTTTTTTTTTTTTTTTTTAAATGTATGTACATCGATAACTCTTAAAGCACTTGCCCGATTTCCGTAATTTTTTGTCAACAGATAGATACCATGAACGCGGAGGTCCTTTTTTAAAAAAGTGGGCGATATTCGACAAAGGGGCGTGTCAATGTAAGAAAAACACTGTATTTCAGTTAATATTGACACTAGGGTACTGAAATTTACAGTAAAAACACTGGGGTAGACACAATTATTACAAATTACGATCAATAAAGTGGGCGTTATTTGACAAAGGGGTGTGGTCATATTAAAAAAACACTGTATCTCAAATAGTATTGACACTAGGGTGCTAAAATTTAGTGTGTGGGTAGGCATAGCTATTACAAATTACAGTCAATAAAGTGGGCGTTGTTTGACAAAGGGGTGTGGCAATATTGGAAAAACACTGTATCTCGAATAGTATTGACACTAGGGTACTGAAATTTAGTACAGGGGTAGACACAGTTTTTGAAAATTACTGTAAAGAAAGTGGGCGTTATTCGACAAAGGGGTGTGGCAATATTAGAAACACACTATATATCGAATAATATTGACACTAGAGTGCTGAAATTTAGTACATGGGTAGGCATATTTATTAAAAATTACAGTCAATAAAGTGGGCGTCATTTGACAAAGGGGTGTGGCAATATTGAAATAACACTGTATCTCGAATAGTATTGACACAAGGGTACTGAAATTTACTACAGGAGTAGACACAATTTTTAAAAAGCACTTAAAATAAAGTGGGCGTTATTCAACAAATGGGTGTGGCAATATTAGAAACACACTATATATCGAATAATATTGACACTAGGGTGTTGAAATGTAGTACATGGGTAGGTACAGTTACTGTGAATTACGGCTAAAAAAGTGGGCGTTATTCAACAAAGGGGCGTGTCAATATTATAAAAATACTATATCTTAGTTAATATTGACACAAGCGTATTAATAGTTGGTATGCAGGTAGATAGTAGGTAGAATCATTAAAAAAGTGAGCGGGATTGTACACAGGATGTGTCACTTTAAGGAAAGTACTATATTACGGTTAATATTGATACTTGGAAACTGAAATTTGGCACAGGGGTAGGTAGAATCATTATATGGTACGGTAAATAAATTAGGCGGAATTAGAGAAAGGGCGTGGCACTACAAATTGTAAAGAAGCAGAAATGGAAAATACCCAACAAACTTTCAGGAATTAATAAATCAAATTTGTTAAGAACAAAGTTTCATGTTTAAAATTTTCCTCAAGAATAAATACTATTGCATAAAATATTTCATATTATCTAAAAAGGAAGAAATAAAAACTTTTTAACAAAAAAAAAAACCCGACTTCAAAATCACTACAAAGTAAAAAATAATTTTAAATAACTTTTCCCATTCATTTCTTGGTCATATTTTAAAAGCTATTTATACGTGTTATAATATTGGAAATCTTATCATTTTCATTTTTTTTATTTTGTTTTATTATCAATATATTAATTGCTTTATGAACATAAAAGCTTTGAAGTCGGCGCTCATCTTTGACACACAATCATGACCTTTTACCATCCGTGCACTATTTGGTGCCTTGGTGACACTGTAGTAATTTTAAAAGCTTTGTACACATTAAAATTCTCACTAAACTGGTTTGGGTGAGCTTGTAAAGCTCATATTGAATATGACATAGTGTGTAACAGCTGCACAAATAATGCATGGAACACATTGGCTACATTCAGCGTACTCAAAAATTGCCAATTTATTGAAAATTACAAAATTACAATTTACAAATTAGAAAAAATTAAAATAAAAAGATTTCGACATAGTAAGATAAGCGCCGACTTCAAAGCTTTTATGTACATAAAGCTATTAGTATATTGATGATAATAAAACAAAATAGAAAAAATGAAAATGATAAGATTTCCAATATTATAACACGTATAAATAGCTTTTAAAATATGACCAAGAAATGAATGGGAAAAGTTATTTAAAATTATTTTTTACTTTGTAGTGATTTTGAAGTCGGGTTTTTTTTTTGTTAAAAAGTTTTTATTTACATTCCATTCGAGGTGTTCGGGTAAGACTTTCTAGAGTCACTGACATAACATCGTCTCGATTCCCTAAATGTTCGATGGAGTTCTTGGATCTGGCAGTGTTATTTCATCAGAATTTATGTAAAAAGTGCTCGTGTGGGATGCTTACAGTAAATGGAGCCTCAGATAATATGTTGTCTTTATCTTAGTCGACTAAATCCATATAATCTATGCAGTCGAAATTATTGTGATGATTCTTATAAATTCTGAGTTTAGTTGAGTCATATAATTGTTAATAAAATACTTTCTGGAGGTTTTATTTACAATTCCTCGAAGATTTAGTGGAAAAATTGCGTTGACAGTATAAATGTATACCTAAAAGTGCTCTGCTATATACCACTGAATTAGAAAATTTTACATTAAATACATAGGTACTTAAGAAATTTAGAAACAGATTCTTAAAGCTATTAAAATTTTGCTCAAAACAAGCCCGAGGTAATAATATATGATTTTTGCTTTCAATGACAACATGTTGTTTTCCATCAAATCTATGCAATTTTTTATAATACCACAACCTGAAAACTTTATACCTCTCGGCGGAAGCTGGGTTTTAATTTTAGACCCCTTGTTTCATGGGGAAGTTTTCTTTCAATTTTGCGTAGATTTCGTTTTTGCCTTTCGCTTTTTTCTCACCCGAACAATTTGACCCACCCTAACGCATATCTATACTCACAAGAGCGAACACACTAAATCGTGAATACCTCTGGTACTATTTAAAAATTTAAACACTCTGAAAACATAATTTTTATATTTGTACTCGATTGTAAAGATTCTTAAGTACTTCATATCTCCAGAAATGACCTCAGCTTTAGATATAAATTTACTCATTTTTTAATCAAATCCTGGCGTACAAATTAGCAAAAATGCGTTTGCTAGGACTGAATAGTGGTCAAAAGTTGAGCATAAAGATCATACAGTTTAAGAAACACTTACATGGGTGACACAAAACGAATTTCAACCCTTAGATAGAGATCCACAGTAAACAAAGCGTATCAGAAATGAAGCGCTATAGGGAAGAATAAAAGTCAATCATCAAACTGTAGTGCTTCTTTAAATGAACACAAATATTACAGTAATGTAGCATTCGACTGACATATAGGAGATATGATGGTATCTGTAATAGTTGAACCTTTTAACGTATATTCTGCGCAATAGAAAGTAAAGTTTCATAACAAAAGGTTGTATCAACAAGAGATGCAATATAGCAAAGACGTATTATTTAGCAGCTGGTCGCTTGACAGTTTTGAAAGATATTGTGTTCCAAACATAATCTCCATGTATCGACCGCAGTAAAAATTTGAAATTTCATCAAAAACTCTTGTTGATACATACACCCTATGGAAAAGTAAGATTATTTAGCTTTTTTCGCACAGTTTAATTATGTTTGCGTAAATAACTGAAGAGATCATGTATTTTTTGTGTTTACGCTCGTGTACACAAACACTAACCCTACAGAATTAAAAGTCATTTCATCTTCACAACGAAAATGTGCAGTACTCCAAATATTAGCCACCGTATCTTAAAATACTGTTCGTAAGTGCTTATATTCGTTACATTTCTTAAATAAGCTTGCGTTTTTATAGCTTTTTTTGAAAATGGAAGTAATTTATCGAGATTTCTATTTATTTTTTTTTTTCAATTTTTCATTTGCCACTCATTTCATTTGCCAGTTTAAGCCCAGATTTTGTGAGTAAGGCTGAGTGATGGATTTTCACTCTAAATACATGGAAGTTTGTAGCTTGTGTTGATCTATTTTTTCATTTTTTTTTTTTTTTCTTCAATCTTTGAGATCAGTCTTAATTTTGTCGTTTGTTTGTGGGCGCCTGGCTTGCAAAAAGTCAAATTAAAAAAAAAAACATTTTAAGCTCATTCTAAGCTGGTATCTTATATAAAAAAACTAAGTCTTAAGGCTACCTTAACTACCTTTACAAGAGTGCGCATCCCGTTTTGAGTAAAGATGTCTAAACTGCTGTTGGTGGCGGTAGCAACGATGAGTTTGATGTGCGCAGATACGGATTGCCATAGATGGCGCTGTAGCGCGGATCGACAGCTAGTGTTACCGAACTGGGCACTATATGTGTGGCGGTGCTGTTGTTGCTACAGCTGCCATTCGGCGATGAACTAACCACTGACGCAGTGGTGGACTGCAGACTGGGTAAACCGTTATCTTGACGTATGTCGCGTGAACCAATGATGCTACCTGTAAGTGAACCACCACCATTTGTCAAAAACGTCATGGGCACATTTTGATGTTGCTGCTGATTTTGTTGTTGTTGTTGTTGTTGTTGTTGTTGCTGCTGTTGATGTTGTTGTTGCTGTTGTTGTTGCTGCTGTAGGTGGTTTTGATGATTGTTATGCAGCATGGTTGTGCTGCCATTCGATTTAGTCGAACATGTGGTGAGATACTGTGGTGGCGGACTGTAGTGTGTAGTGTAGTCGCCGTAAGGTACATAGCCACCGGTAATGTCTACCTTCAGGTCGCTATAGTTTGAAGTACGGTCACCAGGCTCCATCTTGCCAGCCACACCGCCATTCTTTGTTATTTGATGTTCGCTAATAACATCTGCGGGTGGCAGCTTTGTACGTTTCTTACACTTGAAGTAGATGATGATTAAAATGGTCAGAATCATAAGAATGGCCACAGCCGAGATGCCACCAACGATGGTCATTAGCAGCGGAACGCTTTCTACGATAAAAACAAGAAAATAAAAATCAACAAAAATTTAACGAATTAACAAACAAAAATTACAAAAGAATTATAAGTTTTTTAATATATTTACAAAAAAAAAATATATATATATATGTATATATACAAACAATTCATTCGAAGCCATAAGTTTCTGTAAAAAATATTTGATAAAAAAAAATAAAAAACGTTTGTCAGGTGTGGGTTTCGAACCCACGCTCCCTCTCGGGAACGAGAGCTTAAATCTGGCGCCTTAGACCGCTCGGCCAACCTGACGACGATCACAATTTATTCAAATAAAATATATAAATTTCAGCCAAATACATATGCAACAAAACAACACACAACCACTTAAAAGTTATAAGGGTTGCCAACTCAACACGTGAATGCCCTTAATTTTGTTACCCACAACATTGCAGCACGCTCTTTCCAACTCATACATTTATTTTATTTTCCTTGCCATCAGAGCTAAAGTAGACACATACACGCACACACACACACTTACTTTGTGCCTGCAAATTAATTTCCGCCACATCATTGCCGTAATCATTCACCACCGTACAGTTGTATTTGCCATAGTGGTACGACTGACTGTCCCGTATAATCAGCGTCGACTTGACTCCGCCGGGCACTGCATCCACCAGTATCGAGTAATCATGACCTGATTCGGAGCTAATTTCGTGTCCATTAAATGTCCACGACACGTGACGAGCCCGCGGCACCGATGTGGCAAAGCACTCGATGCGAGCCGTATCGCCAATCAAACCGTATTGATAACGTGCCGACGAGATGGTCGGTGAACCCTTTAAGTAGACATAAGCATCGGCGGATATTTCAGCATAACCGGGTACATTAGCCTTGCAATAGTAGCGTCCTGCTGTTTCGTTGCTGACACTGAATGTGAGGTTCGAGTTGCCGCCAACAACCTGTTGGATGAAAATATAAAATAAAAAAAATTATTTCTTTATGCATTAGGTATGATTGAAGAAAGAAGTAAACGTTTTGTGGCAACAAGAAAAATTATACGACAAAAAGGCATCTCAAGTACTTAAAAGAATAGAATATACTTGAGATATAATCGAGGTAATCTGGTTATGCTTACACTGAGAGGAATAATAATCTTATATTAAACAAATATTTTACTTGATCTAAGAAAATCTAAAATTAAGCGCCATTTGTTCAAACCACGCATTAAAATTAAGAAAAATAAATTTATATTGAGCACTTATTTCTAAAATTGATAAAAATTAATGATTGCTTGAAACGAGAATAAAATACTAGGACCTGGAACAAAACTTGAATCAAGAAAATATTTTCTCGCAATCGCAGAGAATTATTAAAGTTTTCAGCAAATAGTTTACTTGAATCAAGCAAATCTTTCTCACTTCAACTTATAATGGCATGCTTATAATTCACAACATGTTTACATGAAAAAATGTTTAAGATGTTGCGAATTGACAAACTATGGAATGGTTCGAAGGCGCTGCTATCTTATCTGTCTTATCTGTTACTTTACTTGGGAACATGTAAGCGTCCACAAGATATATTTAGTATATTCAATTCATGCAGTTTTTTAGAATTGGTTATTCTACATCCTATATCTTTGCTGAAGGGGTTTCCTTATAATAAGAAAACTAAATTTCTAATAATGTGCTAGTAAAACATTCTAGTATTAAGAAAATTGTTTACTTGAATCAAGCAAATTATTCTAGTTTTCAGGAAATTGTTACTTAAATCAAGTAAATGTTTCTTACTTCAAGCAAATATTAGTCTTGAATAAAAAAAAAAAATAGGATACATATTTGAGCTTTAAGCAAATATTTCTTGGATTAAGCATTGTTTTCTAAATATCATGTCTTTTAAAGTTGCTCAATTCCAGCAAAATAATGTTTGAATTAAGAAATTTGTAAAAGAAAAAAATTTGTTTGCTTGAGTGTAAACTGATAGTCTATTTGCTTAATTCAACCATAGAATGCTGGATTTTTTTCTCTCCGTAAACTTATAATATTTTTATAATTTGTTATTTTTCTAGATGTTTTTGCTCTACCAGTGTCACATACTATATAAAAAAGCAAAGATTTTGAAATTTAAACATGACGAAGGCCATGACATTTCGAAAGATATATTTTAACTTTATGAACTCGTGGTGTAAGGACTCGCTGTTCTTGCAAAATAATTGTTGGTCAAACAGTTTGAAAGGCTGACCACGGGACGTAACGACATCGTAATAAAGAAACTTTAATGTTAAGCTTAATAATGGCATTGGGGTTAAATTCATGTTTTTCAATAATGTTGGGTTCAAATAAAGTTCCAAAACTTTTGAATTTAATTTTCTCTCCGTGTAGCATAGGTTTGCGATATTTTTAAACAGAGAACAATACTCTACTGCTAATTTTTTATAAAATTTGGAGTGAGTTTTTAGTTTTGAGAGGCGAAGAAAAATTGCCCCTTTGGACTAAAAACAATTTGATTTTTTTTTTATTTGCTTTGTAATACCAATTTTGATGGGACTTAAACAACAGATAGCATTACATAAATTGCAATTTACAATTGAATGTTTTTTTACTTTCGAATAAAAATATTATGAATAATTTTATGTAATAAAAAAGAAAAATTATTTTGTTAGGTATTTCTGTATTGCACAAAAAAACCCATTTTGTTGCATTTATTTCTTTGCAACTTTCAATTTTTTCAATGGGATATAATTTTTTTTATTGCTGCACCAATTTCAGTGAAATTGTAACAATTAATATACACTCGAAAAGGTGAAAAAATAAGTGTCTTCAACTTACTCTATCGATCGGATGTTGTATCCAAACAATGTCCGGTGTTGGATTGCCATCAACCTCGCAATTAAGAGTTACCACACTGCCGATATCTGCTTCGATTGATTGCGGGCGTTGCTTAAAGTTGGGCGCATCTGCAGGCAAGAGTGGGAAGAAAAAAAAAACACAGAAAATAGAAATAAGAAAATAGCGCCAATTAGTTTCAAATTAATGCCATGCAATGACACAATATTAACAACCCCCCCTTGAACGTTCAAAGGTGGCAACACTTACAGCTTATGTCCAGCGTCTCACTATCTTCGCTTTTACCCACAGAGTTCTGCACTTCGCACTTGACGATTGCATCATGGAACTTGCGTGTTACATTACGTATAACCTGAAAAGATAAGAAGACGTAGTAGCATTGCATAACTTAACGATATAACATAAGACGTAAGCTGATAACTTTGTTGGTACTTATGTGGAAAAAGCAGTTTAAGATGACAACAAATAAAAAACCGAACTATTGCAAGATCAAGTGGAGAGATGTTGTCCACAGTGCTAGAAAGCTGCTTATAGATGATTAAGTGTGGATTTTTCAACTACTTGGAATTGTTTTTTTTTTTTTTTTTGTTTGCTTGCGTTTTGTATGCAATCCTATTACAACTTACGCAATTCTAACGTGTGCGGGTTGGAGACGGGTCTAAAGATGGCAGCTGTTTTCGAAGCAGCTGGAGAGACAACATTTTTATCTGGAAAAGTAGCCAGTTGAACTGGTGGACTCGATGCTCTACTACAATAAGAAGCTTCTTTCTGATAAACGGTGTTCCACATGCCAATGACGACGATTGAACTTCGAGTTGTTTTGAGGTGATATGTGGAGGTAGGTTAGAAGCAAAGTTAAGCGAACGCTGAGGTATGTGGAGCGTTTAAAATTTTTGCAAATCGCTAAGTTGCAAGGTGAAACACGAGTAGATAAGAAAAAAAAAAAATATTGTGCACTGAAGAAAAATATAAAACTATTTGTTTTTAAAGAAAACTAGTAAGAAATTATCTTCGACTGGGCCGAAGTTAAAATACCCCCACGGCCGAACCAAAGTATATTCAAAGCCTTAAGCAATTAATAAAGTGTTAATTTGTAAAAAAATGTTCGTTATAGTTTTAACAGAAAATATTCGCTTTTGTTTTTTGATAAAGTCACTTTGTATGGGAGGTAGGCGTGGTTTTCACTCGATATCGTTAAATTTCATACACAGAGAACATGTTCTATATCAAAGTTCATATGCAAAATTTCAAGTCCTTTTTTTATTTTTTGTTGAATTTATAGAGATTTAAGCTTTTTGATAAAGTCACTTTGTATGGGAGGTAGGCGTGGTTTTCATTTGATTTGGTTGAATTGCATACTCAAAGTGTATATTTAATATCTAAACTCAAATTCCAAAATTTCAAGTCCATACATTAATGTTTGTGGAATTCAAAGAGATTTTACCGTTTTGATGAAGTCACTTTGTATGGGAGGTAGGAGTGGTTTTCATACGATTTGGTTTATTTTCGAACTTGACCTTAGTTTTTTAGATAAAAGCTTAAATATAGAATTTCGTGAAGATAGCTTGAACATTACGGCTGTAATCGTGATCACAGACAGACGGACAAACGGACAGACGGACATGGCTAAATCGACTCGGGTGGTGATGCTGATCAAGAATATATATATTTTTCCATACCTACCACGCCTCCTTATGGGCGTTACAAACGGAGTGACAAAATTAATATACCCCCATTTACGTTTTTTAAACGTGGGGGTATAAAAATTCATTTTTTTTTTTTTTGTTTGACTTGCTTGAATAAAAATTTTCAATACATTGCGTGATCTG
Organism: Pherbina coryleti; assembly: GCA_943735915.1. Taxonomy (NCBI): domain Eukaryota; kingdom Metazoa; phylum Arthropoda; class Insecta; order Diptera; family Sciomyzidae; genus Pherbina; species Pherbina coryleti. Next base: position 1,956,641 of record OX030951.1, read on the forward strand.
TCAAATGAAAAAAGAAATTGGAGTAAAAGTCTTTTACTTGACTTCTAGTCTTAAACGTCTTTTTACCCAATTTATCTATAATTTTCGTTCAGTGTTGTAAGCCATAAGAAGCTGTTGGACGCGATTATCTGATAGACTAATTATGTATTACGATGACGTTAAGTAATGTGGTTTAACTGGTTATGACAAGTAAATACAACACATAAGAGTTCAAGTTATGTTTAAGTTTCCCCCATACATTTTGCACACAATAACAATACCAACACTTAATGTTACTTAGTGACTCGATAACTTACCATTTCAGTTTTCTGTCCGCCATTAATTGGTTCGTCGTTGATGTACCATCGGTAACGGACATCACTCGGATTGGCATCAGCTTTACATTCTAAGCGTACCTGAGCGTACTCCGGGATACGACCACTAGATGAGGCGCCACCGATAACGTTTACTCTGACTTTTGGTGCGTATTTAACCTGCAAGTAAATTAAATTAATACTTGAGTTCAATGTTTCTTTTGTTTTTACAAAGTATTTGGCAAAAATCAAGAGAGCAGGATATTTTTCTGGGAGATGATCAAATTATAAAATGTGTAAAAGTAGTAACTGAAAAATATTTTCAATTACTTGGAAATACAAAAATAGCATCAAGACAATGGTAAGACCCATCTTATTTCTAGAAACAATCCATACGCAAGTATCTAGTCCTTTGGCCCTTCACTAAAATAGAATTTGTAACTGGTATCGAGAAAAGTTTGACAACGCTATGTTGAACTATATTTTTTTCCCCCATAAATAGAGAACGCACTCAGTGGAGTTGAGCATACAAAATTTAATTTTTCATTTGACAGATCTGGTCCGACTATAATTAACGCAGAGCAAAATTTTACTCTGGTAGAGTCAGATACTTCGTTTACAATAGTTAAATATTGGTTGCCAGAATTAAATCGAGGCCGTGCGAGTTTTCAAGTCAGATATTACAGTGGTAGAGCAAAACAGAAATGGTGAAAATAATTCACATTTTTGCAGTAATTCATTTAACAGAGATGATAGCAATTTCAAAAAGTGCTGTACATCGCATATTTGAGTAAGGTGGGTGTACATTTTTTCAAAGGTTCAAATGTGTAGAATATCATATCAAAATCCCAGATCGATATCTCAATCAGAAAAACAAAGTTACAAGTAGTTTAGTGCGGGTGTGTCGAAGCTTCCTATACTATTTCGTTTATCTTTAAACGAGTTTTTCTCGTAACGGTGTTTTTCGAGATGGCGGTATGGATTCCCGACGCACTGATGAAGATATTTTCATTTTAATTGGCTCCAATTGTTTTTCAGACATGTTCGCAACGAAAAATAAGATAATTTTTTTTTAAATATTTATTCCGTTCATTAGTTATTGCAGAAAGAAGAAGAAAAACGGCCAAAAACGAATTTTGTTTTTCAAGTTTTTTTTAATTTGATGTTAGTTTTCAAAATTTTAAAAATCCGTCCTTAAGATTAAAAAGATATTTAATTTTTTTGATTTCAGATGAGATTTGCAGACAGAAACTCTTCCGCGATGAACGCATATTGAGTTTTTGCACTCAATGATGATTTTGCACATGTGCACTAATTTTTATGAAATAAAATCTATTTTGTACCTCATGAAACATTGACAAAAAGATTTTTAATGATTGGTTGATTAGTTTCACAAAAAAAAAAAAAAAAAAAAATGATGAAAATTGCTACTTTTACAGCCCTATTTAGGAAAATGAATCAATTCATTCCATCGTTAAATCATTGTCTAGACTCTAGACGTCAATTTCTAACTTACCTCGACACGAATTTTGGCTGATCGGTATGTGCGGTCGGCCGTGTTTTGAGCCTGGCACGTGAAGTTGGTGCCATGATGCTCTTTTTTCGGTGTTAGCCTTAGTATTGATTTTGCTGTAAAGCGACGCAGGTCGGGAAGTGGTATAACGGCGTATTCGATGTTCTCCGTAATAACATTGCCGAGGCCATCAATCCATGTAATCTGAAAAGACAACGCAGAGACATCAGCAAGAGTGGGACAAATACAAAAACAAAGAAACATAGAGGAGATATTGTGAGCATAGATGAGAAGGTAAAGAGTACACATAAATGAAGCCAAAAATTGCATTTGAACATGATTTTCGTTGGTGAAGGGATGACGTTGTTTGGCTTTCGATTAGAATTGTGTTCTTATTGTTCTTGTGAGATTGCAAGCAAGAATTTTGTTGAAGCAATATGGTGATAGTTAGGTGGCGTTTCCAGTTGCAAAATGGTTGCTGAATTGCCATTTTGACAGACTTAAAAACTGCCTCCTGATAACAATCACAATAGAAGTTTTGAAAGGATTTTAAGAATACTGAACTTTTTTGTTGTTTTGCTGAATCGATATTTTCGATTTCGATATTAAATCAAATTTAAAAAATCGGTTTTTTGCTGAAAATTTGTATTGAATTTCTAACAAAGCAATTTCTAATTTCAGCAAGCATTCTTATCGTCTCTACCGTACTTGTTTCGTATGTTTTACTTACCTCTGATGCAGGCTTGCCACCCATCGAAACGCACTCAATCTCCACCTTCCTGTCCTCAGTGGTGTAAATGACCTCACCCTGCGTGATTTTCGGCGACTCTGGTGGCACTAAAACGTTTAACGTGGCAAACGTTGAGCGTATGGCTGGCTGGCCTTCCGGTCCAGGGCTTACTTGGCATTGATAGCGCGCATCATCGTCTAACATCACCGGATAAATATCCAGCGAGTAGTCACCCTCTTCGTCGCTACCCACCATAGAGTAGCGTTCAAAGCCACTCAAATCACGTGAAGTGCCCAGTCCAAAGTCGTCCTTGGTCCACTGCAACAGACCCTGTTTATTGATGACACGGCAGGGCAGTGTGACGCGTGCCCCCACCACAGCCGTCTGATCTTGTGGTTCCATTGCGAAGCGTTGATTGTGAAAACTGACATATGATGAGGACGATGACGATGACGATGATGATGATGATGCCGCGGAAGAGGACAAATACGGTGATGAGCTCGCGCCATTGTTGCCAACCGGCACATGCTTGGCTTGTGCGATGCAGATAATGTGTGTGGCCATGATGAGTGTCAGCAGCATCATTGAGAACTTGACGCCAAATGTTGTTGATACTGTTGTTGTTGTTGTAGTTGCTGTTGTGAAAGGCGATTTGATGGCTTGCGACGCCATTGTTAATGCGATTTTCTTTGTCCTCTGCAAGCTGTTGTTATTGGCAGTGGTTGATGAATTTCAACTTTAATTAACTGAAATGAAAAGGAAAGCGAAAACTATGTAAGCTTAATTATATTTAATGATGAAATTGGTTATTATTTTGAAATTCAATATTTATTTTAAGACAATCATATTGCTTACAATATAAGCAAAACTCGTTGGTTGTAAGCTCAGTTAAGAAGTTCAAGAAAATTATTTATCCTATGCCTGACTTTAACGAGAGCCATATTCAGCTCATGGTTTGAGCGAAATTCGCAATATTTAGGATGAAATTGTGGCTAAATCACATTGCATGCAGATGGACTGAACAATATGTAAGCATCTTTTCATCAATATGTAAGCACCAATATGTAAGCATATCTTCCTTTCTACATAAGCACGTTTAATTGATTGTCAGCTCTCTAAGTCAGTATAGTCTGAATTCAAAACATCAAACAGCGTCACAATCAGCACGTTATTCATCATAAACACCTTTACTGTACTAAAGCCCAAACTAAAGCATATGGAATTTATGTCATTTTCACAGTTTTAAAACTAATTATAGCTGCTGAATTCAGCTTGCAGCTGAATAAGATTGTAAGCACAACTATACATCAAACACAAGGTGCCTGCGGAATGCAATGGTACCATTCAGAACCAAATTCAGCTTATCGTTGCGCAAAAATTACCATAATTATGCCAAAAGTGTTACCAAATCAAATAAAATACATGTGGACTGCAATAAATATTTGTTAGCGCTAAACTTTTTTTTTGTTTTCGTTTTATGCGCATTTGAAACATTTGCAAATTAAATACACACAACAAATCCAACATTGCACGACCTTGCCGCAAGAGCTTTATGCCAACCATAATGAATTCACACAGCCACGACCACGGCTAAGGCTGCCTGGCGATGATCAAAACCAGAACATCAACACGACTGCAAACAACCACCTAAAGCTATTAAAAATTAAGAATTAGCAAAATCTCGACCCACACTCCCCTCCTCTCCACTTCCTCACGCTGCATTTCATTTAATTACACTTTTTGGACCAGCGATTCGAGGATTACAATTACGCGATATTCTGGCGCCTAGTTTTACACTTTGGAACATGTATACATCCACAGCCATAAACACAGATACATATTAATAAGAGTTGCTGCACCAACACAATTGCACATTTGTTGTACTCATGCATGCTCAGTTCTGTAGCGGGTCAGATGCAGAGTATCAAAGAAGCTAGCAAATGCCTCGCCGCAAGCGTCGTTAAAAACATGGCTTAAATACTCATTAAATATAAAGTTTGTTTCGTGGTGTGTCAGTGTGTGCGCGAGAAAGTATCTCTACGTTCCATTGTTTTTTGGAACTTTAAGCTTTGTGTACAAATTCAAATTAGTTGCGTTTTGTTCTTTTTCGCAGTGTAATTTTCGAACTTTCAGAATTGTTTTTTTTTTTTTTTTTGTTTTTGAAAAGTATAATTTTTGGCGGCCGTTTGAATGTTTGGTTCTCTTGTTGGTTCCGTTATTGCTAGTTCTTCGCTTGGCTTTTATTGGACAGCAAAACACATGCTTGTATGTTGGGCTTTATTGCACGCTGATAATTTCTTTTAATGAGCGCAAAACCGAAACCGGAATAATTAAAAAAAAATAATCTTTGTTTTTGGTAGTTTTTCATTTCCTCCTCAACAACGATTATTTCTTTATTATTGGTAATTTCTTATGTTTTTGATTTGTTTATCTGGTTGTTTAAACCAGGTCACCATGGCATGATATCAATTGCTTGTTTGCAAAAACTAATTTAGCTGACATTGTTATCAAAGCTTCAAAAATTTATTTTATTTCAATCGATTGAATGTGCTTTTATAAGTGAATGTGCTTTGGTCGAGACAGACTCAATGAGAAGTCAAATAAATATGGCAAGGATGTCAAGGAATTTGAAGAAATTCCATTGAAAACCTCATTAAAAATCAGAACAGGTTTAAGTTTATACATAATTATATAAAAAAAAATACAAATATCTGTACATTTGTATTTTTTTTTAACAACTTTCTTTGTTGTTTGTTTCGAGATAATATTTGATTTTTATCTGCTGCTCCACGCTCCGTCATATAATTTAATGATTACAGCAGAATGGTTCGCACAAACAAAATAATAACGCACACATACACATACACGCACATGCATGCAACCCACATGAATGCCGCCATCTATGTAAGCTTCATCCAGCAACAACAGCAAAAAGTCATCAAAATAATGATTATGTTTATGGCACCGAGTAATTCTGGTTGCTATATTGAAATGAAGTCTGGCAACATTTTTAATAATATTGCTAATGTGAGAATTAAATCGATCTAAAAATTGGCAGGCAACTAAATTTATATGTGTCGGTGGTTAACATTGTCGGTGGCATTAATATTTATGTGAGGCAAAAGTCCTTCGTATTCTATTTGAATAGAAAAAGTATCTAGATAGCTACAAATTTTGTGATAATGATTATTCATGCTCCTTCCAAGTTACAAATTCGCGGATCTAACTGATATCAGCTGATTTCAAAATCCTTTTTAATTCGTTCACTGCAGTATTTACTTTTATACTGATACATTTCAGAGTAAGGATGGCACAAATCTTAAGAAAATTATTGCCTTTTCTAGGATTTTGACAACAAGTCTTATTAAGGTTATAACACAATTGTAAACTATTATATCCTTTAGCTTGGTCTACTTTTTGAGGAGGTATTGTGCATAATTTTGATATATTTTCCAAATTATTTCTAATTAGGGGAATTAAGCGTACAGAGTCCGCCATTTTTTATGTTTGTATGTAAACATTGATCATTGAAATCATTGATCAGTACAATTTAACAGTACAATTTATTTCTTACCGAAACAACCCACCGAAATAGTGCCGCTTACATTCAAAATTGTCGTTCAGTTGAGATAACTCAACGTGCTTATCGTCGGAAATATCGTGGCCAACAAGTATCTTCTGACAACACTATTCGTTGTTTGGTATCGAATTTTACTGAACACGGGACAGTGGGAGATTGTTCACATGCCGTTCATCAAAGCCCAAGAACTTTCAATGAACTGGTTGAAGTGCTAAGAGAGAGTGTTGTCGAGAACTCACATGTGTCATATCGTCACCGCGCTCAGAATTTTGGCGTCAGTGGAACCACTTTGCAGCGATTCTCATCAATATCGGTGGACAAATGCCAACACATGTGTGAAAAAGGTCTGCACAGTTACTGTTTCTGCAACAAAAATTCCCTGGACATGTGATGTCAAGAAATGGCGACATTGACGGGGCAAATACTTGAACAGAATTTTATTTCCATTTTTTATTTTTAAATTTGATGAAACTACAAAGAGAGGTACCGAGTAATTAAAGCTTATTTTCTAAAAATGTCTCGAGGACAAGTACATTTACTAAAGGTAGAGAAGTGCTCAAATACATCCAGGTCTGATACAAAGTAGTTCTTTAGTAAAAATGTCACCATCTTAGCTCTGAAAATTATTCACGTTTTTGAAAAGTCACATTTTTTTACACGTTTCCATTTAATAAATTGGTAATTGGTAATCATTTTTTCGCTCTGTACAGTTTCAATGTCTTTTAGAGGTCAATTCTTATTATTCATATCGAAAAACGAACAACTGTAGAAATCAGGCCAGAGAACTTCCTAACAGGCCATTTCTACTTTCGTTTTATTATTTGACGCATGGTTGAAGAAAAAAACAAAAATAAAAATATCAAAGAAACATGAAAACTAAAGCATTTATCAACTCGTGGCATTTAAATAAGAAACCAAATAAATCTTTAATGAAATTAAAATGAATTCTTTTCAATAAAAAAAACGAATTTCACCAACAATTTGTCATTTTTGTTCCACCACAATTCTACCTTCGCTGACGAATTTATTATTTCATTCACCAATGAAGCTTCAAAGACTTCGTTAAATCGTTCGGAAGTGAATATCATCGATAATTATATTTTTTTTAACTGCGAAAACAGTTGACTCTTCACTTAAAATGCTACATAATTTGGTGTATTTGGAAGCATTTGATAGACTAGTGTTAGATTAATTGTCTTACAGGTCAGAAGAATAGGTTCAAATCCCAGTAAGGACAATAAAATAAACTTTAAATTTTTTGTTTAAGATAAAGTTTAAGAAGGAGAGGAAATAAGTTAAGTTATTTTCTATGCGTTCTATGAGTTCTTGACATTCAATGATCTTTTTGACGTCTCTAGGTTTCGAACCCAGGCCACAACTTACATCGAATTGGAAGACTGAAACGTAATACGCTGCATCATTTAACCAGTCAACAGAAGAATAGCAAAAAGCGAAAACGAGTGCATGCAAAAATGTTGTTATTGCGCAGGGTAAAACAACAACAACACAGTTACTTTTGTAAGCATCGAGAACTTTCTCTGATGTACTTGTATTAGTTTCGAACGAATAATTGGTGTCCTCGCTTTTCGAATAGCTTGTTGGGTGATACGCAAACGTAAAAAAATAGATTTTTTAATAAGTGAATAGATCAAATTCCATTTAAAAACAAAAAGATATTTCTTAGCTGCATAAAGGGTGGCTACATGTTAAGTTAATAGAAGCTTTTGTAAGAATACATTGTATTTTTTTTTTTTTTTTTGATGAAGCGCACTGATGGCAATTAAGTTGTTCGCCATGAAAACTTCTTCGTATTCCAGGCAAAATAGAACCAACAACAAATGCAGCAACAACAAAATAATGAATATTTTTGTAAAACGTACGATTGTTGTCTTAAACATAGGGCTTATATTCAGGCCAAACACTCACTCACCAACACACAAATAGCACTCACACTTTCAAGCTGAAAAGACATACTAACACATTCATATGAAAAAAAAAAAAAATATACATGAGTGCATCCATTGTTGGACAGCACTTGTTATGGTTTATTTTTGTTCGGTTTTTTTTTTATTCCTATCTAGCTGCTGATTTAACATGGAAGCTGGATCAGGCCAGAACAGCCGTATATGTTGTGCTGTAGGCAGTTTCTGTGGTTGTGACTATGATTGGGAGTGGGAGGGTCAGAATATGAACAAAGTAATTTAATTACATGAGTGCAGCGGAGGAGCAACACCAACATTTCTTGTTGTTCCGAATTCAATAGTGATGAGCCTAATTGGAGGCGGTAACTGCAGCACCGGTTTAATTTTTTCTTTCTTTGTTTTTTGCTTCCGTTTATATTGATTTTTCAAAGTCACGCTAAATTTGAACAAATAAATTTGATGGCAACGCTTAGAATATGCTATGCTGGGTAATATTTTATAAAAGCTTCTTGACAAAGCTGCTCTACCTGTAAGCAAAGCCTGGTTGGTGGTCCGTTTGCTTAGAGCAAAACCATGTAGAACGCTGTTATTTATTAAGTTGTCCAATGTTAGCTCCCCACCACATTAGGACACGGACAAACACACACACATTCACACAAACACACTCATACTCACTCACACACACTTGTACATGCCAATAGATTGCGTGTACTGGTCTTCAGTAGCCCCAGTAACGAGACCAAGAGGCCGCGACGACAACCGGACAGAGGCTGTGACCAAAGCGACTTTTCAGACGCAGGTGTTTTCCTGTTGAATTTCTCACGCGTTCGAGTTGTGGTCAGCCCGACAAGCTTGTGCCTTGTGCTTGCTTGCTTGCTACCAGCCTACCAGCAAGCTTGTATATTTTTAAATAGTTCTTCCGTTCGGCTTATGATGAAAATTAACCATAACAATAACAAATACAAAGAAACAATAATAATTGCTAGCCCCAAAAAGTGGTAATTTCCGTGGCAAGATTCCTAACTTCAATTTTCGTAATTTGTATTTGTTTTGTTTCGGTGTTGCTGTTTTTATTGTTGTTGTTGTTGCTGCTATTGTTGGTTTTGTTATTTGAATTCTTTGTGCATTTTTTTGCTTTCTGTAGATTTGGTCACTTGAAAAGTTTTATTATTTTTCTGTTGGATTTAATTGCTGTTGTTATAGTTATGGTTTTTTGTTGTTTTCACTGTTATTGTTGCTGTTGTTGTTTTCTGTTGACGGTAATAAAAAGTCATTACAATTTTATGTTAATCTTAAATTATAGAATTTACAGCCTGGCACTGGGCACGGCATCGGATATGAAAGAAATGTCAGGGAAAATTAGTGGAAAAAGCTCGTTGCAAGCATATTTATGACGGAATTTAATAAAAACGCTGTTTTCACGTAATAAAGTTGGTGAGAAATATGCTTGCGTGTAAGCTTGCAGGGAATTATTGTCTAGGATTTATATAAAGTCAACTAGATGATATGAAATTACGAGAAATTTCATTTTGTGTGTTAGAGGTTAAGGGCGCTGAATAAGCAAACTCACATGCTGAATTGGAAGAGAGATTTTAAATGCTCTCAGAATATTCTAAATTTTATAAATTCAACACTTTTCACTAAGCTGGATCATGAGAAGGAGACATAGATTTATCAAGAACGTTTGAAATATTAGAAATTGCACTTGGTGACATATAAAGACCGCTGAATTATGTTAATCGCGTGCTAAATTTGACTAAAAGTAAAAAATTTGAATCTTTGACGTTACGATGGGTCTGTTGTCATAGAGCTTACATTTTGTTTTTTTTTTTTTTTTTTGTCAGCACATGTTTGCTTATTAGAATGAGAATGAGTGTATTCCCCATATTTCCCATATTCCCCATATTCCCCAATACATTCATGAAGAAGTAATGGCATATTGGCAAAACAAACTATTCTTGTTGACATTATAAAACCGCTGAATTATGTTAAGTACGGCCTAAATTATCCTTAACATCGAAAATTTGCATCTTTGACTTAAGAAGTTCCAATTAGTCTTCAAGCTTATAATTTTTTGTCAGCAAAAGTTTGTTTATTAAAATGAGACGTGTATTCATCATATTCCTCTATATATTCATGAAAAAATTATATTAAGAGAGCTGAATTATGTTAATATCAGGCTGAATTATCCTAAAGTGAAAAATTCGCATCTTTGATTAAATAATTTTCATATAGACCTAAAGCTTAAACATTTTTTGCCAGCATAAGTTAGATTTTTAGCTTCTTAATGTTTTATTCAGCTGAATAACATGCACAATTAGATACAAATTTATGATATACAGTGGCATCACCCAATAACCGGACACTAATTTACTTTCGAACATTTTGATAGTAATCTAGTAAAAACGACATTATTTTTTCAATACTTTTAACATTCTTCTTTATTGACATGTTTTTAAACATATTTACATAAAATAAATAAAAAAAAAAAAATTAAACAAGTTCAGAAGCAAATAACAAAAAATAAACTCATTTTCTCCTGCACAACAAATAATCGGACACACATATTAAACTAATTAAAAACTGAAAAAAATTATATGAAACTAATGTTTTAATACTTCGTCGCATATTTTTTTGGCTTCCATTACCGAATGCAAACGTTTTGGCATAGATTTAACCAAATTTTGACACACTTCAGGTGGTATTGAATACCATTCTTGGCTAAGCGCTGCTTTAAGCTGCGTGAGTGAGTTGAACTTCCTCGTATACACCCTCCTTCACAGTTCCTCCCACAAATGCTCTATCACGTTCAAATCTGGAGATTGAGGAGGTGTCTGCAACAGTTTGGGACAATTGTGGATCAGCCAAAGCTTCGCTACTGCCGAAGTATGTTTAGGATCATTGTCCTGATAAAACGCAAAATTATCTTTGATGCCTAATTTTTCCGCGCTCTGTTTGACGTTATCTTTTAAAATATTAAGGTAGACAAATCTGTCCATTTTACCTTCAATAAAATGGAGATTGCCTACCCCAGCACTGGACATACAGCCCCAAACCATCACAGAACCTCCTCCGTGTTTAATAGTACCTCGAGTACTTTTTTGTTCAAATTCTGCGTTTGGTTTACGCCATACGTATGCCCTGCCATCCGAACAGTGAAGACTGAACTTGCTTTCGTCGCTATAAAGAACCTTTAGAAAAACAAAAAAAGTTGCAAAAACAACATATCAACTTCAAAAATCGATTTTTACCGTGTTCCAAAAATCATTTGATTTTAACAAATATTCTTGTGCAAATTTTATCCGTAATTTCTTATGTTTCGGACTTATGAAAGGCTTTTTTCTAGCAATTCTGCCGTGGTAATCATTTTTATGTAAAGTGTTACGAATGGTGGTTAAGCTTACATCCTTCCCAGTTTTTAATTTCAATGAAACTTGTAACTCTTTTGCCGTTTTGAACGGATAAATTTTTATTTCCTTAATAACACCTCGCTCTTCTCTGTCATTTAATATTTTTCCTTGTCCAATACGACTTTTGTAAGTCAGTCGAAATGCATCACGATATTTTTTAATAATATCGTGTACGGTGTATTTACCTTTTCTAACCAGCTCCGCAATTTCTCGCGTTGATTTTCCTTCTCCACTTAATTTTACAATCAACTGTTTTACTTCAAAGAAGTTTGTTCTCTTTGCGGAGCCATAACGCGTCTAAAACCAAAAATCAACTAAAAATACTTACTAAAAATAAAGAGCATAATAAGCAAAGAAGGCAAGTTCACTCAATTTCAAATAACGGGAATCTGTTTACAACCTTATTGCGCTGTCCGATTATTAGTTGTGCCCAAGAACATGAGTTTATATTTGTTATTGCTTCTTAACCTTTATATTTTTTTTTTTTTGTTTTTGTAATTTTTTATGTAAACATGTTTAAAGAAAATATAAATAAAGAGGAATGTTAAGCATATTAACAAAAAATTTTTGTATTTACTCCATTTATTTAAAAAAGTTTCAAAAGTAAATTAGTGTCCGGTTATTCAGTAATGCCACTGTATATTTATTAACACTATATAAACGCTAAAAAGCTGACCAGAACACAATTCACGCACTGAATTGATTTTAAGTTTTGAAATTCGTATCCTTGGCTAAAGCACTCTTAGCCTATGACAAAGCTTCAACATATCTGCTCTAAGCTCAACTGTTTTCAATAATTTTTCAGAAAATTTTCTTCATTTGCAGCATGTTAAAGCTTTTGTCAAAGAAAATAACGGAAAATTAATTAACTTCTACTTGCATTTCTCGCAACCCTGTTCAACCCGTTTATCCTTCCACAGTCCGTGCTCAGTTAGTTGTTTTCTTTCACATTGAGTTGATATAATTTAAACGCTGACATCGACTGGAAAAACTTGTCCCTGCACACAAGAGATTCAATGTTCCATTGATCCTGTATGCCGATGTTTCTTCGTCAACACTATGAGGTGTTTCCACAGCTTGAAAAACTGGTTCACATCAGAGGGGCAAAGAAGACTCATCTATCTACATTTGCACACGCTAATTATTGGCAGAAAGAGTCTCATTATTTCAAATTGACTACATTGTCGTTATGCGAGAACGTGTGTGTGTGAGTATGTAAGTTCATTACACGATCAGGCGAAAACTGCGATAGTAATTTGTGTGGATCCTTTGGAAAATAAAAGCTATTACACCGCTGGCACCTTCTCCAGTAGGCTAAGAAATTTATCACTTCCAGCGCTCGTTTTTTAATCAAATCGTTGAAATTAATCAAATTCGACATGCATTTTCACTACATGTTTAGCAGAATTGAAAAAGGGTTAATAGCGAGTCCATGTAATAACTTGAAAAACTCCTAACTCTTAAATTTTGCAAGCTGAATTTGCTCAATGACAATATTTTTGCGTTTTTATGACAAGAAACTTATAATTATGTGGGCAATTTAGCAATTCAGCGCGTGCGTATATGTGCTTACAAGCGAAATCACTGGTATTTACAGCGCATTCATATCAAAAGTTATCAACAGCTGTTACAGAACAAAAACAACAAAGTAACATCTAAACATTTAAATGATGTCGAAAGTTTATATGTGCTGACAAAATATTTGACCGCTGAATAGCATTCAGCTTTAAAATGCATTAGCAAAATGCAACGCCATCGCCCAAAATGCATCTGCTTACAACTTTTGCAGCACTAAAATTGACTTTCTCTAAAACTAAATGTCATTCCCAGTGTAATTAATCAAGCGTTCGTACCTGGCTAGGTTTAAGTCAGTGAACTGAAAGTGTCTCAACTTCTCAATTCACCTCAACCAAGCACCACCTTTGCTTGCTGTCGCTCTAACATCGACTTAAGGCCGCTTTACAACTTCTTCAAATGAACAAATGTACCGGCTGGGGGGACAAAAAAGGCACAAGTTTTTCAAACCAGGTGGGTTTTATTGATTTATTTCAATGTTCGTTCACTTGTTTGCAGGAATAAGTGAGTGAGCCAAAGTGCGCTCTCAAGTATGAGTTTTCTTTTCCTTTCTTTTTTTTTCTTGCTTTTTAGCTTTAGGTTTGTAAGCTCCAGCTTAGGGTTTCCTCTTTTACAACGAGACTTCCATGCACTGTTGTCGTTGTTTGTCATTTATCATTGTTTCCAAGTTTGACGCGACCATTTAAAAAGCAGAAACATCCGCTTTACGATACCTCTTCAAGTTGCTGAATACAACCCCATTCGTTGGGATTTTTTTCTAAAACAAAATCAATAAGATTGCTCATTAAATAAGTTTTGTTTTGAAGCGAGTGCTGAAAGAGCAAAAACTACATTTTTATGTTTTTGTCCACACATCGAAATTATTGCCCTTTGGTTGAAAAATCATCCATCACGCAAATAACTTCATTCATGCGCAGGAAAAAACAAGATGAATCTTCAGACCAGAAGCACCTGTTCGTAGCTATAAATAAATATTGCGATGTTGTGTCTTTGGATATTCTTTGAGTATCTTTCGTGCGTGCTTTTGAATTATCCGGATTGGTGTCTGTCTTATTGTCGGTTCACTTCTATGCTAGCACCAAGCCCTCGAGTCATTTAAGCTGATCAATATATATATTTTAAAATGGTTCCCCGACGTAGTGGAACTTGCGCTAGCGAGAGGCTGAAGCAGATATTTTTTTTCTTCTACATTTTTGTTTCTTGCAAGTTTTTGTTTCTTCCTGACTGGCATCTTGTTCATCTTGTTATTGTTTTCCATAGCAAGATATGAGGAAATAAGAGGGGACCACAACAAGTCCTTGACGTGTTTCTTTCATGGATGTATGCAGCAAAAGCAGCTTCATTCATGTTCTTCGCAAGAGATTCCTTGCATTGCGATACAAAGGATGACAGCATAAATAAGAAATAAAAGAAAAAACTTGCAAGTTGGAAAAGATTTATGCGATAAAGAACATCAAAACAATTATCTAAAGAATACATAAAATAATAATCTGATTTTTTTTTCCTACTTCTTTTGCTTTTTGCCAAGCATAGCTTTAGACAAAGTTATTTAGGCTGTTGAATCAAGATATTGACATGCTGTAATGCTCTGGCTATCAGATAAAAAGGAATTTTTACTTGACGGCTGAATATATTTCCTGGCATACGAGGTGGGGGGAAGCTAAATAAGTTATGCAATGAGGACTGAGTTTATCTCCTTTAAGTGATTTTTACTTAAGGGATTTTTACTCAATGCATTGTTGACTACTTTTCTGAATCATGCGCCGCAGGTTTCTTTTGTTCGGGAAGAAGGGAACTACCTTAAGTCAAAAAAGATTTGAGCTTACATTATAACAGAGCGTCCTTGCAGTACATACTGAATGTATTTAATTTTATAAATAGTCAGCCTAGAGCCAAAATTTGTTTCAAAACAGAGAGCAACTTTCAGCTAACAACACCATACTAACGCTTACAACAACATTAAACCCATCAACACATAATTAAATCCATCTAACCATCCATCTATTTTATCTGTATTTCTCTGTATAGCAAACAACTTTAGAACAATCTTCCGTCTCAACAAATTAAAGCCATTTTATTTTATTGCTCAACTCTAACGTTTTAATTAATTGAACTAGTCAGTTTTTAAGTTATTTTTTGTTTTTTCTTTTCTTCATCACTTTTGGCCAAATTAAGAAAATCTCAAATTAATTTTATAACCATATTTTGTCCAAACTGAATAGTTGTGGCTGCTGTTGAAAAAAATTACAAAAGATTTTATTATCACTTCGGCGCCAGGGAACAACAACGGCATCGCATGCCGCAGACGAAAACGTCTATTTAATCTTTAGTATCGAGCTCTTTTGGTAAAATACGACACCATAATCTTTGGTATTGAAGCCATAGCCGATTGGATTTTGGAAACATAAACCAATTTCGTATTCAAATTATTTGCTATTAAAAAAAAAAAAAAACAAAAACAAAAACAATAACACTGACTATTTTTGATTTATTATAATCGCTCCATAATAAAGTTGTTAACGTTAGAAAAAACAAAAAAATAAATAATAATACTTCACATGCGGCCCAAGCGGCAAGTGTTCACAACACGCCAAACTTGGCAAAAAGTAATAATTTTGTGTTTGTTAACGTTATGTTGTCGAAGTTAATCAATAAACTAAAACATATATTAGTTTGATATAACTTGTAATATTTAACAAGTTTCCAATGATTTCACAAAAATTTCGGCTCAGGTTCGGGCGTCCATAAGAAAGAGTCACAATCTTAGTTTTTGTTTACAATTTTTTTTTGTTTTATCAGCCCCGACCACTACTACCCACACGCTAGCCATGCTGTCGTTTTTGAATCTGTGTGGGCGCTTTATTTACCAATGCCAGCTATTGTTGTTAGCTTTTTATTTTCAAGATAGACGCATAAAATATGTTAATATATAAAAGAAAAGAAAAGGAGAGAGAGAGAGAGAGAGAGATAGGGGGAGGAGGACGAGGAACAAAAATGGGTTTTCAAACTAAGGAACACAGCAATAAATTTCAGTAATAAAAGTGAAGGTGAAGAAATGAAACTTTTTGCTATGACAAGTCAAGAAAAATCTGTGGAAAAAGAAATAGAAAAAGGGCTTTAATTTTTATTTATACTCAACATAACTCGAAAAGAGGCAAACGCGCAAAGAAGCACTCTTAACACGGAGAAAAAAATATCAAGCATTTTATGCTTGAATCAAACAAATAGATTATAATTTTGCTCTCAAGCGTAAATTTCTCAATTTAAGCATTATTTTGCTAGAATTGAGCAAATTTAAAACACTGATATTAGAAAAAATGGCTTAATTCAAGAAACATTTGCTTGAAACTCAAAAACAGTTTTTCTATATTTAAGACTAATATTTGTTTGAAGTAGTGTTGTCAAATATTCGACAAAATGTAAAAACCGGTTTCTCGAATAACTCGAAAATGTAAATTTTTTAAAAACCGGATTTTCGAATACTTAAAAAAAGTAACCGGCTCAAACCGGTTAACCGGTTTTTAATAAAATATATTTTTAAATTTAATAAAAAATTGAGAGGAAAATAAAAGGCATCGTAAATATTTTTCTTTTATATACACTAAGGGTAATATCCACGCCTGAGTATAAATTTTATTTAAATATTTATGCGGATAAATCATATATTTTCCTTACAACTCGTTTTTTCCCGTATTTAAATTTTATTTATACCACACACCTACACACATATTCCATACAGCTGAAATAGCCAACAAGCAGCAACAGCATCGCACTCTGTTCCTGCAGTTTATTTCTTGCAGTTGCAGGTTTCTTTTAGTTCTCGTTTAGTTTTTGTTGCAGGGATAATATAGCCTGCATGTTTGGCCAATATGATTCGTGAGTGCGATGGGTGGTCGCTTTATGAAATGATGTTGGGTGGAGTGATAACTCGATATTTTCTGACGGATGTCTTGCACCGGTTGTCATTTACCTGCATATTTTGCTTCTTATAAATTCTAATTCTTATTGAATTTAAATATGTTGTTTTTTAAATTCAATATTTTTATGTAAATATTTATAAATACTATATAAATATTTAATATTTGAAAGATATTTTAACAAATTCGTGCATAATAAATTTTATTTAATTAAAAAAATATTTATATAAATTTTAAAAATTTTTGAATCAATTAAAAAAGTTTTTGGATAAATTTAATATTTTTTCTCTTAGTGTATATATAGTCCATTTAAATATTTTATAAAGCGTTTTTATAAGACAAAAATAAAAATAGTAGTTTAAATCCATATATGTATGAAAAAACTAAGGACTTGCAAGGAACATCCAATAAAATGAAATTAATCCATTTATATTAAAAAAATAAGTACACAGCTTAACATTTCGTTTCACGTTTAAAAAAAATATTTGAGGAATAAAATTCAATTTAAATGCTTTGGTGACAATTTATTTCTTTGTTTTGTTTTAATTGAAGTTGAAACGGAAAATACTCTTTCACTTATTGTAGATGAGGAGGTCCATAACAAAACGCAATGATTACACTTTTTAAATTTTTCGCTTTTTTGGCTGAATCCAATTCTACGTATTAAAATCTATGTAACCAACATAGTGAGGTTTAATATTTATGCCGTTATTCAATACCAAAAATTATGGTTCAGATCAAAACGCAACAATTACATATCAAATCAAATGCATATTGAATTACATTTCTTTGATTATCCAAAAAAGTGTTTCTGTGTAATTATTGCGTTTTGTTATGGACCTCCTCAGATGTTGGGCAAATAGTTAGTAAAGCTGTTTAAGTGTTACACTTTAGTGGATGTGTTTAATAGACAAAATAGTGCTGCCACCACGAAGATTTTTCTATAAATAAACTTTTATTCTGTAAATAATTTTATACGCTGGAAACTAAAAAAAAAATGGAAAAGTTAAGAATTTTAAGTATTCGAAAATGTCGAATAACCCTATCGGAAAAACCCGGTTTTTCGAGTTATTCGAAATGCACAATTTAAAAAAAAACCGAAACCGAAAAATCAATAAAAACCCGGTTTCTCGAATAACCTGAAACCGGGAATGACAACACTAGTTTGAAGTGAGAATTCAAGTAACAATTTGCTGAAAACTAGAATAATTTGCTTGATTTGAGAAATTGACTTTCCCCGAATTGAGAATAATTTGCTTGATTCAAGTAAACAATTTTCTTAATACAAGAATGTTTTGCTTGATATTAGGAACTTAATTTTATTATTATAATGAAAATCGTTCAGCAAAGATGTAGGATAAGCGATCATGGAAAACTATTCGAACATACCTAATATATCTTGTAGACGCTTACATGTTTCCAAGCAAAGTAACAGATAAGACACTGCACCTTCGAACCATGCTATAGTTTGTTAATACGCACCATCTTAAACATGTTTTCATGTAAACATGTTGTGAATTATAAGCAAGCCAATATAATTGACTCAAGTAAACTATTTGTTGAAAACTAAAATAATTCTCTGCGATTGCTTAAATTAAGAAAATATTTGATTGATTTAAGAACATTATTTCTCTCCGTGAACAGCTGCTCTATTATTCGCTAATAAAATACATTTTGCATGACACGTTTGTTTGCAAACACATGCATGAAGTGGATTCTAAATGAATGAAGTCTAACTTAGCAATTTAAAAATATATATAAAGCTGAGTTCCAGCAGGAATAAATTGAGGGCTGGAATAAAATTTAAAATAAATTTTAAAGCGGCCCAATCCCTGAAATTTTACCAGCAAGCAAGGAAATCTTACAAAATGTTCCAATTGCACTAGATTATATTTTTCCACAATACATTACTTTGTGTGAGAGTTCAAATATGTACATATGTGTTTTATAAATTTATCCATTTCCAGTCAAATACCACAGACAATGATACTATTACAAAGTAGGCTAATATTTTTCATTTTGGCAATAGTGCCACAGTTGTCAAAATGGCAAAGTTAATAGGAACGTTGATTATAGTTTGGAAATATAATCAACATACGCTTCTCTCTTATACACTTAAGCTTGTCTTTTCCTTAAATTTTAAACTGCTAGTGCTTTTGTAATATGCATGGACTAGACTGCTGCCAGCTCAACCAGTGGAGACTTAAGCTGATTTTTTACATCAAGATCACTTTGTTTTCCAATATGAGCCTGCCTTTTTATTCTACCACGCTGGAGACTTTATTTTTATTTTCCATAATATACATCAGTATATTCAGTATATACATATGTATATACATCATATATATATATCAGTATATTCAGTTTTTGTTATATTAATCAAAAATATATATTAATTTTGATTTTGTAATCTTAATATTTGAATACGGCCCTCTCATTATTTATATTGAAAACAAATTTTTTTGAGCTCTAGGCCAATCATGTTGACAACAAGACAACAAGACAACAAGACAACATGATGAACAAAATTTGTTTTCAATATAAATTTTGATTTTGTTCTAAAAAGTAAATTTCAACACAAAACTCTTATTTTTGGTTCATACTGTTCAGGTTACATTGAGTTTTTATATAAAAATATTATCACAACTAGCATAAAAGCCCGTTTTACGACATTGTAACCATTTGGAGTAAAAAACGACAAATGGTTCGGTGTATACTAAAGAGCTGCATGAATGTATTCGATACAATAAAGTGCATCGAGCATTTGATTGTCTTGTTCTCTATTTACTATATTCTTTAAAGAATAAGTAAACATAATACAGCATTCTCTTACAAAAAAGTGCTCACTCTACAGCATTTGTTAGCCTCTCATTAAGATATGTACTTTCTCATTATTTTTAAATGCTTTATATATTCGATACGTTCAAATCGAGACAATCAAATCAATGCAAAAAACAACGAGCACACCGAGTAAAACAACTATGTTATAGAGAAATAACAACATTCGATGTTTTTTTCTTTGATCTGATATGAAGCAGAAAAATCTTTTAAACACAAAACAATAACAACACACATTATTTCTGTGCAAGTTGTTGTTTTTTTTTCGTTAATTCTATATTCGTTTTATAAGTTAGACTTTTAATTTCATTATCAAATAATTTTAAAAAATAAGCATAAAATACACCAGTACTCAGTGTCTAGCACCGAGCATATCAACACATTTCAATTTTACTTTATATGTTCGCTTTGAAGAAGTTCTCGATTGTCTTGTTTTCGATATGCTTTATGCTCATTTGTTCTTGGTCTCTATATTTTTAGTGTTTAAATGCTGTTTAAGATGAGAGTTGAATGAGTGAGCATGCAAAAACAAACGAATGTCTTGCAAACGGACCCGTGCAGCTCTTTAGTGTATACACATCACTTTACAATGATTTTTGCGATACTTGCAGGCTGAACCTTTAAAAAAGCACTGTAATACCAAGAAATAACTACTGTTTGAGCAGGCTTGCCTCTTTTGTATTTAAGATTTTCTGTGCATACTTTAAGGCTGAAAATTTTAAAAAAACACTGTAAGAACAAGAAATAGCCACAGTTTAAGCGACATTATGTTAGGTGTAGAGCAGCACGGTTGCGTTTTATGTCATTACAATACAGATAATTTTTTTATGGGTTGGATAATGCAGCAAACCCATTTTCAGCGATATACTGTCTTAGTGAGAATCGAAATGACCACATTTTTAGCAAACGATAAATTCTTTGCCATAAATTAGACGATATTTGTAATGGCGATGGCTCTAGAAAATTTCACAGCACAGGACGATAAAATAATTTCGAATTAGTCTGATCAGAAGTTATGCTTTCAGCATAAAAGTTCCAGTTCTATAAGTCCCAATAATAAATTACAGAGTGAGTTATGCTTTAAAACATAACTTTGTAAGGTTGAATAAACTCTTGACTCTGCTGAGAGTACACTCCAACCAGGTTCGAATATTGTAGAAATGGATTTCAAAATCTAATTGGGTACTATAACACCGTTTTTTTTTTTACTATAACACCGTACTACTACTCTTTTCTCACTTGAAAAACAAAGTATTATGTACTCAATATGTACTGCAACAATATGTCAGACTGCAGCATTAGTTTTTCTCGAAAAAGTTCATCTCTTCTTCTCTAAATCTACGATGCTGAACAAGATAGAGCACTCAGCTTTCTCTAGGCAGTTTTAAGCAAGTCATATGAAATGAGCAAGCAAGTTCTAAAAGTTTTTTCCTAAAGTTTTTCCAATCCTGAAAATAATCTGAATTGAAAACATCGATATTTCCATTAAAGTTGAAGTGAGCCCAAAATGGTTTTCTTATTTGAAACGACATAGTACACGGTTAATATGGTAAATGTTCAATATTTCCAACAAAATAAAAAACAAAGAAAATTAAAAAACAGCTAAGTAGTAAAAATAAAACGCAATTTGCACAGTTGTTGCCTTAAGTTTTTTCCAAGAACATCAACTGGAACACAACAAAGTTATCATTGTTCTTGATAGGGTGTCCAGCTTCAATGGAAGCCCTCAATTAATGACCTGACAATGCGCACAAAAGCCTCTTCTTTCTCCTGTGGCTGATGGCGTTCAGCACAATTCTGCCACTCATTTCTTTTCATGCCCATCTACCTATCAAACCCTATCATTAACATGTCCCCAAACATAAATCCCAAACATATGCTGTGCGTGCTCCAACCCCAAGCTGTGAATAAGCCATTTTTTATTTGGGTACAAAGTCAATTTTAGTCAATTTTATGCAGTGCCTCAAACTTTCGACAGCGAGTTGTGGCTGCGGCTGAGGTAGTTTGTAGCGGATTGAACCCGGCTTATCTGCTAAGTTCAAGCTTGTTCCCTTCATTAAGTTGTATTTTTTCACAAATTGGTTGAGTCTCTTTTATTTTTATTTTTTTATTTTATAACTTATTTTTGGGTTTCTGCTTTGAACACTGTTTCTCCCTAATTTTTAAATGAATCTTATAGCGAGTGGAATAAAATCTGTGCTGTTCTGTTCAGGTGTTCAATTTACCTGATTGAAAATCCTGTTTTTTTTTTTTTATTTGGGGTCCCTTACTTTTTTTTTCTTTTTCTTGTTGGTTTTGTTCTTATTTATTTCTTTGATGCGTAAACACAAGTGTTCAAATTAAAAGTAAGACGAATATGAGTGAAAAACAAGATAATTACGTTAAAGTTAATAAGAAAGTGATGAGGAAGAAGATGATAACGATGTTAATGATGGCGATGTTGGTGAAAGAACACAAGGAAGAGTAGCTTATTTAAAGTAAGATCGCACTGGAGCGCGCTGTGATCAAAGAACTTGATATAATCAGTAGGTAGCTGCTTTAAATACGCACTCAGCGGCCTATGGTACAGGAAGGATATGCAACAAGGTAACTAGGGATGAATTGATATAAGCTATATAAATGACTTTTGATTAAATTCAGCTACGCTTCAGTTTAATGCAGAAAAAAATTTATATGTTGAAGAGATGAAAAGTTTCCATCGTATGTACTTTTTTCCTGTATCTTATGTTTAAAGCGCCAGTTTTGTTTTTTTTTTTTTTTGCTATTTTTGTATATATTTTTGTTGTTGATGATATCAAAGCATGTTAAAGTTTTTCACTCCGCTGCGTCCCCTTCTTCAACAACTTTTAGCATAGACTCTGCCTGCCCTTCCACTGGAACTGATTAAATGTCAAAATGATAAGCAGAACAGCGTTGTCGACTACATTCAGTCACAGAGTACCAGCTACTATACCCCCCTTTTCACTGACATGGTAAAAAGCTTCCTATATAAAACACCAACAACAAAATAACTAAAAAAAAAAAATACTCAAGAAAAATACAAACTTTCCTTCTTATCACTCACGTCGCTCTGTTGTTCAGTAAAAATTACAAAAAACTTGTGAGTTTTATGAGTGGGACGATAAGAACGGACCCTTGAAATTGATTTATCTGAATAAATTATGCTCGTATGTGGTCCGCATACGTTAGAAGAAGCAATACTTAATGTATAATAAAGGATCAAAATAAAGTGTATCTTCTCGATATAGATATTCGACGGAAATACATACAATAAAATTTGCTATGGAAAATAAAGCAAATGAAGTATAAAGAAAACAAAACGAACAGAGTGAGATTCTGTTCAAGATAGCTTGTTCTCATCAGTAAGCAGTATAGGCGAGCTGAATGGCTACAAACAGTGGCTAAAGCTGCTCTTAGCCAAAGGTCGAAAATTGTTTTCAATCGGCTTATAAATATTAATGTGTGCTTACAACATTTTGTAGCCAAAAGAAGAAAGCTACCAATAAAAACTGTTTAAAGAAAACTTTTAAACAAATTTGTATAGAAGACATAACCAGCGGACATGAAAAGAGTGCCTCATTTAAATCATGGCTTGTTGCCAGTTTGACTGCACCGAAAAAATATTTTAAGTAATTCAGTTATGTCGAAGTGAGTTGGGGTTAACAGACTGTCAAATAAATTTCATTAAGCTGGACATAAAAGCTGGACATTGTTTTCATCTCATAACTGTCAACATGAACATTCGACAGACAATAAATATGTGACAGAAATAACTTCATTGCTAAGCACAAAGTTGGCAGTAGATGTTGTTGGAACGACGACACCCAACAACTCACCAGTAGAGTAGCAGAGACCCAAGCGTAACAGCGACAACGGCAACCCACTCACGTAAAATTCGAGTAGGTACATAAGAGGTACACTTAAAAAACAGGGTTCTCCTCATAGAATGCAAAGCGAAACCAAAATCCGATTAAGACTAATTATAATGGAATCCACACACTATGCCAGCGAACGACGAACATGTCAGCGTAAAGTGGCAATGAGCAGTAGACAGACAGATAGATGAACGACCAGACAAACAGACAGCTGCAGTTATGTTGCAGACAGACATTTGGAAGAGTTCGGGCTCAATTCGTCGAAATGGTGTTGCTAGTGGGTGTGGGTGGTGTTGATGTCAGTCACTCAGACAGTCTGTCAGTCGAAGTTTTGCTCTTGCCTTAATGTTTATTTTGACATTTTCAACTGTTTCATTGCACTCTGTCCTCCTCTCGTGCCCAACTCTCAGTTAAGGCGTTATTTAATACTTTTTGCCCTGTGAGCTCTGTAGCCAGGGGCTTAGATGTTTTGCCACTCGTTTTACTCACTTTTAAGGTAACGTTTTATGAGCTATTGACAGGTGAATGCGTTCTCAGTCATCGTTTTTGATATTTTTGTTGTTGCTAAGAAGCTGTCAAATGTTTGGCATGACATTTCATTTTTTGTTTTACGCGTTAGGTATAGTACACAGAAAGTTTAAAAAAGTTTCTTTTAAGCTTTTCGGCTTGAGGTTTGTCTGAAGGTCGAGGTGACATACGATTGAGCATGATAGCTTACATATTTCAAGTTAATAACTCGAAAGAACTCACTGAGGCGCAAGTGAAGGTTTGGCGGAAAATGAGAGTTTGCAAATGTTGAAACATATAAACTCTTAAAGGTATGCAAACTTAACGGAATTCACGATTGGGTGTTTTTGTGGTACATTTTTAAGAAATAGACAACATAAATTCCGGGTTGTGATCATATTCGTAATTAAGTTTTTTATTTTTGACAATTGCTTATTAAACTTAATTTTTTCATGCAATTAATTTTGTAGATAATTATATTTTAGCAACAATTTGTTTTTTATACTTAATTAAGTTTGTATTTGAAACTCAAGGTATTATGTTTTTCTAAATGCCAAAAATTTACTGCAAATATCAAATGTATCACAAATACTCAAAACAAGACCAAATACATCACATCGTAAATACCCTTTTAAAAGAATAACTTAATTTGATGAAAAAAAATTACATCAGAATTCTTTTAAACTCAAAACCAAGCAAATTAGAGAGCAAACATCAGATATCTTCTGTTTTCTGCAGCCCCTTAAATTAGGAAGCAACTTAAGCTCCAATTATAGTAGACGGATCGGAACGGAGTGAAATGTCATAAAAAAGTGACGGAACGGCTGTAAACGTTGAATTTGTATGAAGAATTTATATTTTCAAATGACATTTCATGGCAAAACGTCAAAACGCAACGGAACGAAGCGGAGAAATCAAAAATCTATAGATATCAACGTCGCGTGCCGCTCCGTTTCGTCTTAATATATAAACACTCGCATAAGAAACTCATGTAATTTCTCATTTCTCAGCGTTCTCCAACGCTCCGTTCCGTCTATTATAATCAGCCCTTTAGTAAAAAATTTGGCGGAACCAAAGCGGAATTATAACTGCTTTTCACTACAAAAGCTTTGTTTCTATTTTAACGAACAAAAAGGTAATTTAACTTCGATTAACGATTCCAAAATGATTCATATGTGAAGATCGTTAACGATGATTTCTGACCTAAAAAGGTTCAAAATGCATTCAAAAGCACTACTTTTGGTTTGTTTGGTAGAATTCAGCCAATTTTAGAATATAGAATATATACACTAAGGAAAAAAAATATTAAATTTATCCAAAAACTTTTTTAATTTATCCAAAAAGCGAGTAATTTTTGCACCAATAACGCATTTGCTTAAATCGACTATGCAAATATTTAAAATTTATTTCAAAACTTGCTTATTTAAATAAAATATTAAAATATTTAAACAAAATTATGCACGAATATATTTAAATATCTTTCAAATATTTACTATTTGAAAATAAAACTATCGCATATAAGGAAAATTTTTATATAAAAATATTGAAATTGAAAAACAATTTATTTGAATATTTCCCACGCCATTTAATGGTATATTTTATTTTCTTTTTGTGAAAATATGATTTGTGAGTGCGGTGGTGAGTGCATGGCATGATGCAATCAAGTAAAGTGGAGTGACATTCTTGAGAAAATACCGAGTTGTCACTCTACCTTAAATGAATTCATCATGCATTGCACTCAACACCGCACTCACAAATCATATTTGCCAAATATCCATGCTATATTACCCTTGTAACATTAACTAAATGAGAACTATAAGAAACCTGCAACTGTAAGAAATAAACTGCAGAAACAGAGTGCGATGCTGCTGCTGCTTGGCAGCTGTATGGAATATGTGTGTCAGTGTGTGGCATAAATAAAATTTAAATACGGGAAAAAACGAGTTGTAAGGAAAATATTTGATTTATCCACGTAAATATTTAAATGAAATATATACTCAGGCGTGGATAATATTAATATGCGTTATTTCCCTTAGTGTAGGTATATATTTATATGTATAAAACCACCTACCTAAGTTCGAGTGTTTTTGCGAATGTTGTCTATCGTGGCTGGTATGAAGTGCCCGAATCAGAATCTGCAAGAAAAGTAAAATTAATATTTTAGAAAAACATTACTTGCCGCTTCTAACATAAAACAATAGAACATTAAAAAATCGAAGCTCCACCAACTTCATTTTCAAAGGCTAACAAACCCATTTTAAAAACGATTTCAACATAAATCGATGCCAAATTGGTTTGCATAACCAGCCATAGTGCTTGAATTGAACCAGAAACCTGACGCCAAGGCGCACAAAACACAAAAACAACAAAATAAAAAAGTGGAAGAACGAATAACAACAAACAACGATAAAATATAAAATTCACAAATTTCAGTGGAGACTCATAAGCAGCAAAACAATTGTTATGTTCTAAACAAATAATGCCAGCATCTTCCACAATCCTCCACAATAATAATTCAGGGCATGGTTCGGGGAAGGGGGAGTTAAGGGTTAAACACGGATTCTGGGTAAAGTAGAAAACTTTAAGCATATGATTTTCGTGGTTTTGTTTTTCCACATCAAGCTTTGAACATTTATTTTAAATTTTCATCCACCTCCTCCTCCATCCTTCCTACTCACAAGTCTTGCACGTTTATGCCTTCTGCTGTGAGTGAGGGGGTGGTTTTTACTACCCTCTTAAAAGATACACTTTCTCGTATGAGTCATCGTTTTTTCTAAGCTTTTGTCCTGAGGGATTGAACGCAATCGCAATGAGTCGCATTCGACAGCGGGACACTCAATCCTAATGGACGCGCACCAGGGTGGTTGGCTGGCTAGTCTAGCAGGCAGAACAGCTGAATTTCATTTACGAAATTAAAATTATAGCGTTCTTTCAACCTTGGGCAAAAGTAATTTTAAAAACTAAAGCAAATAGAAATGTTTTTAAAAAAAAAAATCAATAAAAATGGGGCTGGCATGAGTCACATTGGGTGCGTCACAAGCCAAATAAAACGCTTTGAAAAATAATTTGTTTTGGTCCGTCTCATCATCAACATCTTCATCACCGTCAGTGTCAACAAGATGTTTTCGTTACTTTTGTCCCGCTTTGACGTCGCTTCAATCGAATTTTTTATCACCAAGCCAAAGCAAACAAACCCAACGCAAAACAAGAAAACAACAAATCAAGTCTCAACACTAGACAGCTGAACACTTGCTTATGAAAATGTTCTACATTATCCTTTTTATGTCCTTACAAGAGCGTACTGTCGCCAACTTTGTCTCTGACTGAGTGACGTCGCGTCATATTGTCGCCGAAGCAAAAGTTTAAGTTTGGCCCACTTAGCTGACTCCAGAAAAACCAACAGCTACAGCAACTCCCTCCCGCTCTGCACTTCTTCCTTCGAAAAAAACCCAATTTCGATACTTCTTCGCGGAAACAACAAAACATTTAACTATAAAAATATGATCCTTGAATGACGGCAAGAAAAGTGGATGTCAACTGTGTTTGGGGGCAGAATGGGTCGTTGTTGCTGTTGATGTTGTTGGTGGACGAATGATGACTGCAAGGAAGCATATAAAATTATTATGAAGACGGCTCTTGCTGTGCATGTGGCTGTCAGAATAATTCCGAAAATGCGTGCATTACTTCTGAGTGATAAGCTTTTGGTTTTAGTTTTATGTGGGGGATGTTTTATTTAATGCAAGATAAAAAGTTATCCAACATTCTTTTGATGGCACAAGTAAACTTAAGGATAAAGCGAAAATTAATTGGAATAAAATGTTATCAGCTCGTCGTTGATAAATGCTTGTCCAAATAGCTGGAAGAGCGTGGATTTTTTGTCGTGATTATCTGACAAACGGACTGAATATGAGTGACTTTATTGAAAAGGAAAAATAAGCTGATAAATACCAGACTAGTTTTATATAATAATCCACTTTGTTGCAAATACATAAAAAAATATATATATATGTTGTATTTTTTATTTCGATTTTTTAATTAAATTTTTTGCTAAGGATTAAACTTTAACATATCAGGGAAACTATTTTTTTTCTACTTTCACTCAAGAAAGCTACGAACTTTTCCTAGGTCAATACTACTTCGGAACACAAATCTAAAATTCCTCACACAAACACACATATCCCCACCGTTATTTTTAAAATTTACTTTGTTCTATCCAGCATGGTACCATTGTACCATTGTTTCCAGGCTATTTATTCGCATGTGTCAACTGATTAAATACCGGAAAATAGAACCCAGCAAGCTCTAATGATTCTATTAACTCTCAAACACTTTCCTTCCATTAGTAACGATTTTAATTTCCATGTCCATCCACTCCATTCCATCATGGCATAAAAAACAACAAAACAAACAGAGAAAAAAAAATTATGTCCAACAATTAGAAATAACAGCTAAATATCGCGTCACAACAGCGCAGCGAGGGAAAATAGCGAGTGAATCCAACGAATGTGGACTAGATTAGATTTGCTCCGCATCGAGAGCCCGGCTTGTTCAGGGCAACAAAGCAAATAAATTAAAGTCGCAAGACACAAATTAGACGAAGCAATTTGTAGTCATAAAACACTAGCCCCAGCCAGCGACCATTTTAATTTATCTATTTTGAAAATGAAATGCAAAATAAAAATGGCGGCAATGCCGCCTTTGAGCTGTTGAGGAATTAATTGTGAAAATTATTGCTTCGTTTGATGACGATTCAGTGCTTAAAATGCAGCTATTTATTTGCTAATGATGGATTACCAAAAGGTCGGATGTTATTTCTAACTGGGTTGGTCGGTCGGTCCGTTGTAGAGTAAATAAGCCTTAAATTATTTGAAAAACAAGAGGGAAAATCTTAAGTTTGGGCGTATTTCTCATTTAAGATTATGTTCAATCACTTAGGAACACGCCTACTAGTGAAGCTAAAATGCACAACTTTAAATAAGCGGCTTAAATCAGTTGAGATGTTTCAATAATTGAACAGTTCAGAGATTGTTACTAGCTAGAAAATTGACTTGAACGTAGAAATGCGTTGATGGTAAAATTGTAGGAATAGATGAATGGAATTTAAGTTAAGATGTGAATCAATAAAATTTCCATATTTCAGGAAAATTAAGCTAAAGTAAAGTTGTCACTCTTTTCACAACTAAAGTTGTTGTTTCTCTGAGCTTACTTCGTTCTAATTCAAACAAAGAATTGAAGTTCTTAAAGTAGGAGTAAAGTAGGATAGTAGGAGTTGATAAGAACTTGCTAGAGATGGGATCTGAAGATTGCTGAAGTAAAATCAGATTGGCCAGAAGAGTGAAGTCAAGAATGCGAATAAGGGTTTCCAAAATTTAATTTTCAAATGAGATAAGATAATTGTAAGACTTTGCAACATTGAATCAAAATTTCAAATTTTCTAAAGCTAGGTGTCGCAAGACCGAAAATTAACATGGTGTTAGGTAGGTACAATCCTTTTAAAAATTTTGTGAAAAAAGTTTCTTTAAAATATATGAATTTCTTCTTTTTTAATAACAAATTCATTGAAGTCATATCTCTCTAATTTAAATCTTAAATGCATGGCTTTTTTTTTGCATTCAACATTTATTCACTTTTCCCCAAAATAATTCAGTCAGCTGAATTCTGCAAGTATTACTGTTTG
This sequence comes from Pherbina coryleti, assembly GCA_943735915.1. Classification (NCBI taxonomy): domain Eukaryota; kingdom Metazoa; phylum Arthropoda; class Insecta; order Diptera; family Sciomyzidae; genus Pherbina; species Pherbina coryleti. Next base: position 1,986,478 of record OX030951.1, read on the forward strand.
AAGAGTACGAAAACTTTAAAGCGATGAGATCCAAAAGGTTTATTATATTTCCCAAAATTACTCTCGTTTAGACATGGGGATAAATTCTTTGGTTGTGCCATATATGACACACTATGCATTTAAGGGTTAATATATTCTTTATTTTACATTTATCCATTTATTTTATATCAAAAATACATCAAAAAATCAATGGAATTTTTTTAACGTGTTTGATGCAAAGTCGTAATGAAAGTTAAAATTGATATTTTATTTAATTTGTAATGAGTTTTGGCGCCCGTGGCCGAGTGCGTTAAAAAGTGCGTAAATCATTCGATGTCAATTCGAGACCAGGTTCGAACCCCAACTGACACAGACAATTTTTTTTTTTTTTTTTTTAAACAGTGTAACGAGTGCGGACAAAAATAGCTTAAAAAAAAAAAGTCATAAATTTATAAATCTAAATATGCAGAACAATAGTTTGGAGTATTAATATTCTTCGTGTAAGAGGACTTTACGATATACTTTCAATTACGGACATGCCACTCTTTAAAAGTTGACTTGAAAAGATGATGAAATTCTTCTTTTTACAATTTGACACTGTATATATCTTAATAAGGCGTAAATTTTAGTATAAAAAAAAAATGCAAAAAAATTAATTTATATATATTTTATATTTAGCAAAAATTTTTTTATTAAAAGCAAAAATTAAAAAATGTTTGTATAACTAAGGACAGGGTCTAGAAATCTAAAAAAACCAAAACTTTGAAAAGCAATTACAAAAAAAGCATTTTTGTTTTCTTTTTTTGGTTTTAGTATGTCGAATATCAACACTTCTTAAATATGTTCCCAAAAATTAGTTTGCCGAAACTCAATAATAAAGACTTTACGCCCACTTTTCTGAAGCATGTTTTGTCGAAAATAAGCAATTTTATATGAAAAAATAAAAAAACAAATTTTCAAACTTAAAAAAAAAACATTATTTTCTTTAATAAAACTTTCAAATTAAATACTTTATCAACAAAAAAGCAAAAAAAAGGAATAATGGCAAATTATCTGAATCTTGTTTTCGCTAAAATACCCTTCACGTACATACTGGAAAATAAGTTATATAGGAGGTGGGCTTGCTAGTGGGCCGATTTGGTTAATTATTAGACCAGCTATTTATAGCTACAAAAGAACTATGTGTAGTAAATTTAAATGATCTGGGGTAATTTTTTGTGTAAATATACCTGATTACCGATTTCAGTTATAAGGGAGGTGGTCATATTAGTAAACCGATTTAGTTCATTTTCACTCCAGCTATTTATAACTCTAAACGAACTATGTGTACCAAATTTTATTGATCTAGAATAATAGTTTAGGGAACAATTTCATATTACCGATTTCGGTTATATGGGAGGTAGGCGTGTCATTCATTCAATTCGAACGAAATTTTGTGAAAATAATTCTTTCATCGTAGAACTCATTTTTACAAAATTTCATGATTCTAGGATAACTCCTTCTATTTTTGTCCACTCACTATATGAGCTCGTCACACTGTGCGGCCGTCTCTGCAGACAATGGCACACTTCAGAGAGTACATAATGCCATTTATGGCTTCTTGAGAACATGCACATTAATTGTTCGGAGTCGACAAAACATTTAATAATGTAAGAAACTCGATCAAAGTCCTTGCAAGGGCTGAGATGGCCAATTTGTTTAAAAAATAAAAGTTATAAGAAGTTATAAGTTAAGAACTTAAAAGAAGTTACCATGTTCTTAAGACGTTTTACGTGGCATTTATTCACTCTCTGCTACTTTCGATTAGAAGTGAATCGCAGAGGTACTCTCTCTAATTCAGAGAGGTGACATACAACCAGAAAAATTCACCGCAATTGAAAAAATTTTCTGTGTCAAGTGGGATTCGAACCACGGACTTCGTTAACTTAGCATCGAATGGTCCAAATACGTTGTCGCGTTTCGCCACGGACTCCACATACAGTGTACAGTGTACTGTACATATTTGTATTATTGCTAATGTTTTAACCTTTACTTCATATGGTTTACAAGCCAAATAAATTGTTTCGGATTTGAAAACGGCCTGCACACACAAAAGAATAACTTAAATATGTTAAGAAAGGCTACGACACTGCAACCTCCTTTAAAAAAGATCATGGTTTTTATACCAAAATATTTTTCTGTAGGTACTATTCCTCACTATTCGTAGGTTAACTCAACTCCTTCAATAGCGAGCTATATGGAAGATTTCCAAGATATGACTGCTCACTTCAATCTCAACTGTTGGCTTGTCACACTCGTGAATGTAGTGAGCGATTATTAGCAATTATTACTAAAACCTACATTTTCTTTCTTCTTATAAAGAATCTGTACGAACTTCCTCACATTTTTTAGTAATTTAATTTACCATACAAAAAATTTCATGAAATTTATTTTTTTAAAATTTTTTTACTTCAAAATTTAAATTGGAGTCTGTTATGTAATCCATTTCAACACCAAGAACACCTAGAAAACGTAAAGAAATTTAATCAAATTGACTTCAAACTGTTGGTGATTAACATATATTTTATGATTACGCAGCTGAAAAAAATTTTTAAGTATATATTTTATATAATTATTCTTATGGAAAATTTTATGACTTTTCCAGTCATCAAATCCAGTGGAATAAACATTTATTTTCAATTAAAAAAATTTACAAATGAAACAGTGACATTTTTGTAAAATAAAAATGCTTGCATTTAAAATTTCAGAGAAAAAAATATTGTTATTCAAACCTGCTTGAGAAAATATTGCAAGCAAATTATACCAAAGTTTCAGAAAACATTATTGGTACTTGATTTTAAATTATTTCTTATGAAAACAATATAAGATAACAAATTTAATATCACAACTAAAAAAATCTAGTAAGTTTTCTTAAAGAATCATTTTGTCAAGAATCAGTTTAATTAGGTAAGGGCTAGGCTTTGAATTGGACCAAAATTTCACACACAAGTTAGGGAATTTTAGAGGTGACCCACATACCTAACCCAAAATACCTAAAAATAATCAAAGTTGTTCGTCAATAAGCAAAATCGTTTTGATACCATCATTACAAAGAAGGAACCAAGAAATGGAATGGAATGTGGATTTTTATCAATATATTAGTAGTAGAAATGCCGATCCATGACCATTTAATTGTCCCGAAAATTGCGTGTTTCTTTTAAGAACATAATTTTCAGACAAAATGTTTCACCGGGTTTCTTTTGGGCTGTTGTACAAATACATAATGTACTTTTATTCAAAACACACAACTTAAATTTAAAAACAAAATTTATATCAATTTAAAAAATCAAAGAAATTCTCAGAACTAATACTAATAATGTGTAAGAAAAATTACAAAAATATATGAATTCAAACTTGGTTTTTCATATAAGACGGTACACAACAATATCGCAACCGAACGGAAAAACGGTTCTGATATTAATCAATAAAATAAAATATTCTCAATAAATGATTCCTTAAAGATAAGTTAAGGAAAAAGCATTTTATAGCAAAAATAGGTTTTCTTTTTTTAATTATTTAGTTGAGTAAGAAATTACTAACTAGCATCATATGCATCAAATGATAATTTTCAGATGTAGCAGACTCAATAGTCTCAACACTAAAAATTTATTTATAAATATTATAGACAAAAATCATGTAAGCGATTCCAAACGCTCATTCATTCTTTCATTCAATAGCTTTAACTACAAGCAATCAACATGGTATTAGCTGTTGTAACGATCATGTTTTGAAATTCTGTCAAAAAGTCAAACTGATTGTTAACAGAGATAAATCACTCAAGTGTCGCATTTCACAAAAAAAAAAAAGAAATCAATTTTGCTTCGCTTTGGAGTTGTTGAAAAATAATCAAAAAATATTGAATTTTAATCTTCAAAGCACTGAGATACATGATATCTATCCAAGTACAAAAATAAAATAAAAAAAAAATAAAAAAAAGGTAAGAAAAATGTCCTGCGAGTTAAAGTTCACTTGAACTAATTTCGGAATGAAAAAATTTTCGAACTCCTGGTTTTAATCTGTTTTTAAAGCGCCATATGGTGTTGGTGTTGGCTGAAAGAACAACACGACACGCAAGCTGAAAGTAAGATAAAAGCTAAGTGCTGCAGCAGCAAAACAACGATAAAAACTCTTAAAAAGAATTTGATACCGAACGAACCGAAGAAATGCACAAACAGGATGCTGGATACTGGCTGCTCGATGCTCGATGCTTCTCCAATGACAGAAGCTGACAGAAACGGCAATTTGTGGCGTGCAATTTTGGCTAAATACAAGATACAAGCGAAGCAGAGTAAAGCGAAAACTTGGCACAACTTTTTGCAGCCAGCCAGCTAGCATAGTTTTGAAGGTTTTTCGTGCTAAACGCAGTCAGTTCGTCACTCCTGCTTCATGGACCTTAAGCAGAGATGTTGGAGAGTAAATGATGTTTAGCAGCAGTTATGGGTCAACAGCTGTTGCCAAAGGAGTGAACTTCGCACATGCAGAGCGTGCTGTGCTGAGTTAAACTCAAGTGCATTAGCAGTAAATGCAGCAGGCTGCTCACAGACATAACGAAGGACGTACAGGCAGACATCTGGAAACCTTGCTAATACTTAAAGCCAGACATGGGGAGGGCGGGCATGTGGTTGATGCTGCTGTTGTTACACTGAAAGGTCATCTAAGCAAGCGGTTTGCTCCAATTTCAAGTGCAGCAACGTGCGAACAACATGGTTCGGACGTATTCTAATTGGGATGGTGCGACAAGACGAACAAGACAGTTGTGTGCAGGTATTTAAGTATATGAAAAACTTACCTTAAATACTCTGAGCCAGGTTGATGTTATCCAATATAGAGTGGGTTCATTTTTGCGACAAGATCCGAGTTTGTCGTTTAATGATTTTTCCTGTTTTTGTTAAGTTTTTTTTTTGCAGTTTTTTTTTTTTGCTATTCTTTTATTGGAATCAACTCGTTTTAAGCATTGCTTGCAACACTGGTATTCCTTAAACTGCACTTTATGCTTAATTCTGCTGTTTTGCTATAAAATCATTTAAAATTTTTGTAAGCACTGCCTTTCCGACACTTGGCTTTACACCAATGTTTCACTACAAATAAATTTTTTTCAAATATCTTCAATTTTAAGTTGTCAGCACTGCGCTGAATTAAGTAAGCACACACATTTTTACACTTAAATCGTGAAAATCTTTATTTTTAGAACTCAATTTGAACATTCTAAATACAAATGTTGTATTTGACTAACAAACTAACGCACGTACGCACAGAATTCTTGTTTACTCTAAGAAAGCCGGACTGAAACTCAAATGGTATGCACGCCACCACTGTTCCGAACGTAATGAACGCTCATTCCAGCCACATGTGCGCTGGAGGCCCACAAACACAGCAAGCAAAACACACAACAGCAGACAACAGCAAACAGTACACAACGAAGCAAGTAACCCAAACAAGTCAGGGCAAAAAACACCCAGTCGACACACTCTTTGGTGGTACTCCATTTATATTTGTAGATATTTTTTTTGTTTCTTGTTTTTCTTTAACAACAGAAGAAGTCAACAATACAACGCATAGCAATTTAAGAGCGATAAGTTGACTTCAACGTTGTAGTTAAGAGAGCCAAAGAGTAGCTTCAAAAGTGGTCCATTTTGTTCGACTCAATCGGTCTTTCATATCGTTGTTGTTTAAGCCAATGATTTTTCTTCTTTCTGTTCGTTGTTTAATATTAGTTTTACGTAGCAACTGCTGTGTGGACTGCGTTTAGTACGCTGATGGAGCCGTGTCATTTCTGTGAATGGCCTGATGTTGGTTTTTCTTTTGTAATTTATGCAATATAACGAAGCAGAAACTAAACGACCACCAGCGAGAAAACTCATTTTTAATTGTGTTGTTTTACAATTCATCAGCGCAATTGTCATTCGGTTTGTCAACTGGTCCGAAGTCTGGAATTTCAATTAATTGCACTTCATGCTGCAACTGTTGCTGCGCTGACCTGAGGTCATCATTTTCTACACTTTGCGCTATCGTTTACTTGGCTCCTTAAGCCATTCAGCTCAAATTCAGCAAACTAACAGCTGTTGTGCAAAACAATTTAAAACGTGCACTCAAGCTGATGAAACGGAGTTGCAGGAAATTAAGAATCTTAAAGAAAAAAAAACCAAAAACATATGGACAGATTGGCTGACAGAAGTCCACAGTTAGACGTACCATTGAGAGAATGTGGCGTCAAGTCGAGCGGCCTCGACTTTGCGTTATAATTGTTTTGCGTTTAAGAATTATTGGAACTACTTATTGAAGCATGCTGCAAATGCAGCCAAGTGTTGAAAATCAGCAGAGATTTCAATGGAAAGATTATTTGGCTTTTTTTATATCTTCACAGGCGTTTGCACTTTGGTCTTTTGTTGGTGTGAAAAAAAGGCGATGAAGTGACTGTTCTTTTCTTATTTGATAGACTGACTTTCAGCCTTGCAGCAGTTTATTTTTAAGTTATGTAGGATTTATTTTCCAACCTGCGCACCTCAAGCCAACCTTAAGCTTATCATTAAAATTTCAAAAATATTTTAATAGGATTTTGGCTTTAGGCCTCCTGCAAACTTCACAAGCAATCTAGAAATTATGTTTCCTTTCAAATTTCAATATCAACACCTAATCCCCAAATTGAATAAACTTCGACCTCTGCCCAGCACACCACACCGCACCGCTTAGATACTCGTTAGCACCCTACATAAAATTATCTTCAAAGCATTTGCCTGATTAACATTTTCAGACATTTTCCCCCACCACTAAAAGCAGCATCGTCAGGCATCAGTATCACCGACACCACTACCAGCATCAGGACGACGACCGGCGTCCGCGCTTGCTAAAAATAACTATGCTAATTCTTCCTCTTGCCTAGAAAATTTCACTCTTTGGCACGATAATTACACGTCTTCTTAATAGACAGACATCGCGGTACAGTGCTACAGCGAGCAAAGTCCACCCAGAACAGCGCCATTTTTAGTTTACAAAATTCACCGCGGCGCAGCCGACTGTCGCCTAACGCCTTGATAGGAGCCATTTTCGGCATGTTAGCTGGATTTTTTTTTATTTTTTTTGCAATGTCACAGTGTCAGACATCAGCTGTAGCGTAATTTGCTGATTCCAATGTCTGGGAATTAAATTCTTCAACTCTGCGCGCTGCTGATGTCGAGCAGGCACGAGCCAAAATTAACGAAGCGCAGAAAGGGGTGGCAAATGGTTGGCTGCATGGGCTAGTGTATGGAGGAGGGGATGCAAGCTGTAAAAAACTAAAAATAGCTACTGTAGCATTTTCAGCTGCATAGGCTTTCCAGGCGTCGTCCAACTTTGGTTGTTGGCACTACAAGCCAAGTGCAGCATTTTTTCGCACCATACATAATGCAATATTTTTTAAGCAGGATATCGCCTAGCAACAGGAAGCGAAGAAGTAAAAGAAGCTGTGCTAATAGTAGTCATGTTAGAGAATTATTGTCGGCATGGATTGTCTGGCTGCCTGTGCTGCTGTCTTCTTTTGCTCCGACAACGGGGAGTCGCAATATTATTTTTGGAAATGGCTTTTCGTTGATTTGTTCCTTTCTTTTTCCCGATTTTATTTTTTCCTATTTTTGTTTTGTTTTATATTTGGCTCGCTAGTTAATGAAAATCTCTGGGTGATCATGTCCCTTCTGCAGGCACACGCCGTTATGCTCCTCACTGTACCGTATGCTGTAGTTTTCATGCGGCATGTGCGCCATTGTCAGACGGTGCTAAAAATGCACTCTGCTTAGTTTTTTGCACTCTTTTTTTATTTGTCCTTGAGGATTTTTGCATTTATTTTCAGAAACTGTGGTTTGTTGTATTTTTTTTTTTCAATATTTTTAAAAGCAATTTTAAGCCATGCAAACAACAGGGAACAGTGGCGTTATGAATTCATGTTTGTTATAGCTGCAAGCTGGAAAAATCATGTAAGCAGCAGCAATAATTTGCAGACATTGCAAAGGAGAACTTAAAAGTTTGTAAATTATTTGTAAGTATCAAAGAATTTTTGTAAGCGCAATATTTTGTTAGGGAATTTTAGTAAAAACACAATTCCACACTCATAGCCATATCATATGGGAACGAAAATAGTTGTAAGTGCAAGTAAAATTTTATAAGCACTATTAAAATAAGCTTTTACATTGAAGTTCCTTAAGTTTGGAATATTATTTTAGTTGTAATCAGTTCGATGTTTAATTTAAAAACCTAAAAACTTGTTAATTATATCAGCACAAGTTATAATTTGTAAGCGCCATTGAAAAACACATAAAAGTACAAGTTTATATAGTTTAATGCTGCGTTTTATTCCTAAGCAGTCGGTGAAAATTTGTAAGCACGCAATTCTTTTTGGTTATTTGAGTAAAAGAAACTCAAATCTTAATTTTGCAGTTCTAAGCGTATAAGCAAATATAAAAAATAATAAATTAACGACATTTGGGAAATCCTTTAGTCGCATGTACTCAAAACTTGAAATAAATAAACTAAAAATCGTAATAAGCCAGTTGAGTTGTAAGCATTAGTAATACTTTGTCAGCACTATTGAAAAGAGCGATAACATGAATGCTTTCAAAGTTACCAGCCTTATTTAACTTGTAAGCACTAGAAATGTTTTGTAAGCGCATATTTTCTGTTTTGATATCAGAAAACAGAAGCACATAGAATATTTCAAATTTCAGTCCATGCACTTTCTGTAAGAATTCTTCTATATGTCAGCACTCGGCAAGTTTTATCAGCACATGACTTTTCAGTTAACTTGTATAGCGAAACATATGAACACTCACACTTTTGTCATTTTTAACCGAAAACAGTTGCAAGCCCAAATATATCTACGTTTGTAGATGGAACAAATATTTTTCTTATCATTTTTTTTTTTTCGTTTCGTTTTGAATAATCTTAACAATGCTGTAAAGGTGCATCTTATCATTTAAAATTCTTAATAAGTTTTTCAAGTAATGCGAGTCTTAATTATCTTATCTTGACAAACATGACATAATCGTTGTAAGCACTGCTCCTAAGTCATAAGCTTCTTAAATTACAGCTCGTTATAAAAATGTTCTAATATTAATAAAATAATTTTTCATTTAAGCAGTATTTAAACTTTGTAAGCACCGCTGCTTTGTTAACAATGACATTAAAATGTAATGAAGACAACAACTCTTTAACTCTGAACAAGCTCAAAAATGTGTCAAAATTCACATGCTTTTTTCAATATTAATTTTTTACAGCTTAGCTTTTTGAAAAAAGTGCCACTGATTTGTATTTCGTGACAAGAAAACAGAACAAACAAAAAATAACTGTTTCTTGTTGCTCATAAAAATGGGCGAAATATTCTTCATGTTCAGGATTAGTTGAAAAGATATTTTATTATCCATTTAAAGCATCTGCCAGCAGCTACCACCACGTCCAACTCAGTCCTAAAGATGCTGGCTGCATTTCATAGTCGTGCATAGACAAACATGAAAGACTAAATTTACTAAATCCATGTGCAGCGGAATTGGAAAGACTGACGGAAAACGAAAAATCAAGTAAAATGAGAAGCACCGCATCCGGCACCAACGCACACTGCCATTGAATGCTGCTCTGCTTTGTGAGTGAAAGAACCAAAGTAACAGTTCATCAGGAAGTTTAAGTTCAATGTCTGACTTTTAGAGGTTCTGCTCTTCAACACCCTGTTATGTTTCGTTTCGTTTCGTTTAAAAATATTATAAATAATAGCTAGCGGCTGTTCAATGAAACTAAAGGGAACTGTTTTCTAGCCTGATAAAAGCCTGATAAAAGGTAGAGGAGATAGCTGTGCGTGAGTTAAAGGGTCTTTCAAAGTAACTAAAAATAACTTCAAGACAGACATGTCTCAAATTGCAAGCGTTCGATTGCAGATTTCAGCTGGGGAAAATAACAATTCTTAAGATAAACATTTGTTACATTGAGAATGAGGAATTTTGCTGCATCTAAAATAATTCTTAACAAGAATTTGAAAGTGTTTTCAAAGAACAACGAATTCGTTGCGCTTAAAAATAAAACCTTATAACCTTTGGGGGAGCGTTCAAAATTTGTAAGCACTAGTCACAGTTAATTATCAAAATGGTATTTTTTAAATTGCGACTTAAGAATTTGCCAAAATGATTGTGCTTACAAATTCAGCGCTTTTTAAAAGTAATTAACACCAAAAATTTAAGTCAATACTATTCAGTATTAAAATTTTTTATTGTGAGCAATGCTATCATATATTGTCTAAATGTTTTATTAGACATATTCGTGAAAACTTGTAAGCACAACATACAGCTGGTTTTGCAACTTATCTTCTTCATATTGAGTAGAAAAAAACTTGCAAATTACTTGAGCTTACAAATTTGGCGCTTATTGAAAGGAGCACTCATCAAATATTCTTTGTATACTTTAAGCTTTATATTCTGTGTTATTTTAATATAAGTTATGACACATTTTAGCTTCAAAATATAACATATTATTATGAAAAACTTTTAACACAATTGACATGTTATTTTTAGCTGATATACTAATACTAAAGACCACTAAACTTTCATTAATATATGTGCTTACAAATGCAGCCACATTTTTCAAAACAATTTCGAGCAATAGAGAGAGAAATGTAATGTCATAGACTACTGCTTCACTTTTCTTACAACGACATGATTAGTGAAGGTTGTTGAAGTTTGAAAACATTTTCCTTGAGTAGGTTTCATCAGAACCTGAAGAAAAAACTTGTAAGCGCTGATCATATGTGCTAGCTGATTTGCATTTCATTCTATAAACGACATTAAATGTGCTTAAATAAACCAGCTTACAAATTAAGCGCTTGTTTAAAATGATTACCAATCATATCAGGTTGGAATTTATTGAAAAATTAAATGTTGCTTCTGGTCTCACATATCAGTGATTATTTGCAAAACCTTCTTCCTTCAACAAAGCAGTAGAAAATCTTGTCAGCCCACCCCTAAGATTACAATGCAGCGAATCTTTTTAAGCTAAAGCTTAAAAATTTAACAAAAATAATGTTGCTGACAAATTCAGCGCCTATTTAAAGTAATTTACGTCGAAAACTCACTAAGAACCTTTACTAAATAAAAGCTTTCTCATGTCAGCGAATTGATTCAATAGCTTCCAGAGCTCTCAAGGAAATCCTAACAGATCTATATATTTAGATAACTGCATTACCTTTGACCTGAGAGATAAACAACAATAAAATAATTCTTTTTAAAAATAACTTCTTCCATGCCTTCTAGTTGCATCCCCAAATTTTCACTTTCTATACCGCTGAGGCAATCTAGCTACATAAATATTCCACTCAGTCAAATTTATGCGTACTTCTTCCAAAAATGTTTAAAAATAAAAACATTTTCAATGCTAGACACTTAAAGAGACTGAAATTGTTTTTATTTATTTATATTGTATGCGTGTGTGTATGTGTGGTTGATTCGGGTACCTTTATGCTTCATGCTGCATGCAGCTTTTCACCTTGTGGTTCATTTTGTACATACATGGTGCTACAGGATGCATACAGGCACGCTGACAGTGTCTCTGATACCAAGTCGTGGGGTTCAGTTCTTTCATCGCGGCATGTGCTCCTCTTTGGCTTAAGATAATCCATTAAGATAGCGATACATGCGACGCTGTTCGGATGTTTTAGTCCTGGTTATAGTGGTGTTGATTCGTGGTTGTTGGTGTTGGTGTAGCTGGTGGGGGCGTGAGCTTGGGCGTGAGTTGTTTAATGTGTTATTTCCTAATTGCGTTAGAATTTAATGTAAGCCATCAAGCAAAGTTTACATATTTACTTACATACATACATTGTTCTCTCAGGTATAAAATTATTGACAATAAATAAACGAAAACCATTTCCTTTCATTGTTGTGGTTATTTTGGTATTTGAAGAGTTTCACAAACGCGCTCTGGTTAAAAAATCTGCCCGTTAATGATCAAACCCAGCAAACCATATCTTGGTAGAAACATTTTACGATAGTCTAACGATATCGTTACGATATCTTAACACACAAATACGCGATATCGTCCCGATAGAACAGTTAACAATAGCATTTCGATATCATAACGGTATCTATATTACAAATTTCTAGATATCATCATGATAGTATAATTACGATAGCATTTCGATATCATAGCGGTATCTACATTAAAAATTTCTAGATATCTTCATGATGGTATAAATACGAGATCATTTTGATATCGTAACGATATCTGTATTTAATAATACTAGATATCATTACGATATTATAATAACGATAGTATTGCGATATAGTAACGATATCTATAATAAAAAAGTAATCGATCTCATCACGATAGTATAAATACGATAGCACTTCAATATCGCAACAATATCTAAATTCCAAAAATGCTAGATATAATTTATAATTAGATTAAATAAAAAAAAAATTATTTGCAATATCGTTTCGATATCAAGGACTAAGACGCTTTCGACATAGTTAATGATATGTCCATTTTTATCGAGAGTTGCCTTTTTCGATATCATAACGATATCGTCTCATAAAGCGTTAACGTTAGAGGTTATCACCTTTACGATATCATCTCGATATCCTTCAAATTTCGAGATCGTTTCGATATCGTTTACGATATGTAAATTTTTATCGAAAACAGGACTTTTTCGATATTATAACGATATCGTCTAGTGTATCGTTATCGATAGAAATTATCACCTTTACGACATCATCTCGATTTCAATACGATATCGTTTGGTTTGCTGGGAAGGGACTTTGCTTTGAAACAAAAAAAAAAGATTAAATTTTTGGACATTTCGATAAATCGGAGTAAGTCTTATTTAACTATAGACTCAATGATGATAAAATAATTCATCTTCAAATTTTTTATCTCATCATATGAGTTAATATTTCATTAACAAAATCAAAGCTCTCATCACCAGCGGCACATCCATCCATGAATAAGCCGTTAATTTTCAAAATTTTTTCTTTTTTATGTCAAAGTTAATTCCAGCAATGTATCGAAACTTTTATTATTGTTTTTACTCTCACCTGGTTTCAAGCTCCACATTAATGGTTCCATTGAAAATGTTTGTGCTGGTATGCTTATTATTTATTTATTTTACTTTTTTTAATGTCGACTTTTTCAATTGTGATGTAAGCACAAGTTTTTATTGCATTGCAAATTATTTAAATGTTGCCACATGTTGCCGTGGTTCCCAAACAAATTGTTTAAACTTTGAGCACGACCCAGCCAGTTGCTATTAAAAAAAAAAACTATTTTAAACTGTCGCATTAAATAATTCATTACTCTTGTTGTTGTTTTTATTTTTTAGTTAAGTGAATAGTTATTTTTCCAAATGTTTCAGTTAATAAAGAAATAAAATATTAACATAATCCCAGCTAGTTGCATAAATTGTAGGTATGTTTAAGTTCCGGAAATCCAGATGGAGACAGAGGATGAAAATACTAACTTTGTATTCAAATAACTACTTCAGTTAGTAAATGATAGGTCACGTTTTCAAAAAAATGAATTCATAATTTTCTAAAAATCTGAAATCACAAAGCAATCCGCTATATGTCGCAATAAAATTTGCTTAATTGGCTGTTTGCCGCAATCAACTAATTTGTTTGGCAGATTTACTACTTATGACTTTGAAGTAATAATTTCACTTTTTCACTTAGCGCACGAAAATGTAAGATTAAGAAATTAAAATTAATATTTTAATTATTGGGATGTGAACCAACCACTCATAGTTAGGCTTCTTTAGATCTTTTACGCATAATTTATCAAACATGCGCTTAACTTAGATTATTTCGATCTGTAAAGAGCTATTCCGAATAAAAAATCTGTTAGTTTGCATTAATTTTCATGGATTTTGTTTTGATTTTCTTAAAAGAAATCAATATGACAAATACTCAGCCACATTCCATATTACACTTGATGAAAACTCTTTTGGAGTCAAGCAGTTATCCATTTAGTACACAAAGAGAAGACAAACTTCACTTAGGGGAATTTCTGCAGTACACCGAGAAAAAAAGCAATAGTAAAATCACCTAAGACGGCTTGGGTAAAAATAATTTGTATGGAAATTAAAAGCTTATGCTTACTTACCAAAGTAATATATTGTTTAACACTTTGCCTTGAAAGCACATATTTTAATATCCTGCCAAAAAAACATACCACTTGGGTGAAACATAATAATAATCATAATAAAATATAATAATCAATAGGTTAGGTAAACCATCGAAAACTTTGACACTTTATCAAAATGGTATGGACTTGAACACTCTGTTCGTCAGATTAAGCAAGCATTCTAATATAAACTGTCGAAGCCATAGTGTATAAATTACAAAATACTTACAAGGAAAGGTCCCCAAGTGTCAGACGCCGATTTGAATGATTTTCGGATATGTGTTAGAGGATGAAATTCTTAGGTTGACGTATTTTTTTTATATGTGCTCAATCGAATATTTAGGGTTTCAAAATGGCGTTTCAAAATCAGCAAAAATTTGGTTTTTCTACCATAACTCTGCTATTTACCATAGAAATACATACAAATTTGGTATCAAACAAAAGGTATTAAAAATACGAAAATAACGGTATCCAATCTGTTGATCTAATAGTTGTTGCAATTTTGTTGTTGCAATTTTCAACAATTTTTAGTCGATATCATGGGTAGCACGTAGACGCAATTATTCCATATTAATTTATGTTTGAGTACAAATAATTTTAAAAGTTACCTTTTTTTTATTTTTTTAAATTTTTAAGGTTTTGTAATGAATTTTTTTTTTTTTTTTTCTTAAAATGTACTAATAACTTGGCACTTTGTTTGTTTTTACAGATAAGGAACACAATATGGGTATCCAAATTTTTGTTTTTTAACGATATTTTCGGATATATAGATAAATTATCATAAAACCTAATAATTAGTAGGGTTTCCATATTACATTATATTAATAGTTCATGGTGCACATTATCATATTGTATTAATGATTTTTTAAATATTTTTCATTATTGTGAATCTTATATACCATAACATTTTTAATTTTTTACCAATTAAATATCTCAAAAATATAATAAAATAAAAGACAGGCAATGTTTGTTTTTTGTTTTTAAACTTACAAAATAAGCAAGGTACCCTTTTGTGAAGCGAATATTAAAGAATTTTTTATTGTTATGCTTAATGTCTAGAAAAAGGCACAATTTTTATTATATCAAAATAAAGAGCGCTACATTTTTTAATTTTGAATTAAAAAAAAATTACATTATTACATATAGCGTTAGTTTTTTTAAGAAAATTAATGAAATAGAAAATATTTTTAAAAAAATCATATAAAAACAGTACATGAACAAAATGCAATGTTAAATACAGTAAATTGTCGTAAGTTTAATGTGTTTTCATTAAAAATTTAAGTAATAAAATTCCATTGGATATTAGACGAGTTATTCGCTCATAAAAAAAAAATTCATTACAAAACCTTAAAAAATTTAAAAAAATAAAAAAAGGTAACTTTAAAAATTGTTTGCGCTCAAACATAAATTAATATGGAATAATTTCGTCTACGTGCTACCCATGATATCGACTAAAAACTGTTGAAAATATTTGAATTCTTTTTACTTTTCAAGATTGTTTTTTAAAAGTTTTTTTAGATGCTTTTTTCCCCTCTGTTCGTTGTGGAAGTTTATCGTGCCATCACACCAATCTTATCGTCGTAATATCTATTTGTGTATCAAACTTAAAGAAAACGGCGACCTGAGTTGTCGAGTGAGTGGCTAGTTTGACTGCTACCCCAAGTTCGCCCCGGGTTCGAATCTCGGCAAGGCTGGCGATTCCAATTCACATATTTCTACGGCTTCTGCCACGCCTACATGTGTTTCTTTTGATTTCCCCATTTTTCCAACTAATCTTTCCGTCCATTTCGAACAAAGCCAGACTTGACTTAATAGGTATAAAACCTAAAATCCTTGGTTTAACCCTTAAATGCCAAACAACACCGATTTCATTAAAAAAAATTATGTTGTGCTTATTGGTCGCCTGAACACGACCCCGTTTTTATTTTTTTTTTGTTTGAAAAAATTTTTGTTTACGAGTTATTAAAGAAAACAGGGTTATATCCAAAAGGATATAGTAGGCATTCGACATACATATACCATCAATCAACTTGGTTGTAGGAGTTCAAGGCAAAACGTGGAAAACGATTCTTTTTAACATTTTAACACTACCAGTAATTTTTTTACTCTAAAATTGTTAATAGTTTAAAAGTTATTTCATGTCAAAAAGCAAACTTTCCGTAAAAATTAAAATAAAAACAATTTTTTTTTATTTACGGTCAATATTTCCCAAACCAACGAAGTTATGCCAATAATTAAATTTGTTTTATATTTACAATTTTCTGAGTGAAACTACATATCCAGAATTTTAATTTTTGCAATATTTTAAAATAAATAGCTCATTTTCTCGGTTGTATCCAAAAGGATACACTGGGCATTTAAGGGTTAAAGCTAAAATAATAAAAAAAAATTACAAATAATAAGAAAATTACGAAGATCTATGTCAACTCTTTCAAGAATTCTCTTCATCATTGGGAATTGACTTGTCAATGGTAAGAGCGACCTTAAAGCCATGGGAATGATCCAGAGAAAGGAAATCGGTTGCCATACGAATTGAAAATGAGGGACGTTGAAAGGCGCTTTTAACTTATGAACTGCTTCTTCAACAAAAGAAAAGAAGGGTTTTATTTCATTGAATTGTCATGATCGATTAAAAATTAGATTCATTGTGACAATCCTAAGCGCAGAAAGTCCTGGATTAGGCTCTGCCAACAATCAACACCAGCGGCGCTTCTGCTGATTTAGTGTTATCAGAAGGATGTGATCTATTATGAGCTGCTCAAGTCGAATAAAAGAATTACTAGTAATAGCTACCTACTCCAATTAATGCGGTCGAGCCATGCATTGAAGAAAAACCTAACGGAATTCTTCTTAAGACACGATAATTTGAAATCATATTTGGAGAACCAAAAATTGAAAGCCCTTCCCCACTCAAATAAAAAAAACAGAGTTCCGTCTTCGAGACCAATCGCTGATGGTATAAAAAAGTTTCCTGTTTGGACACAGTTGAACTCTAAGATTTAAAGGTTTCTTTGACTTTTGGCTTGGTTAATATGGAAGAGTATCAAATATCTGTTATCGCTGAACTTAACTTTGACTTTATCCCAAAATAAATAATTTTAAAAATGCCTTTCCTTAAGTACAGAAGATAAATCATATTCTTAAAGTGGGGGAAACACGCTTGAACACTTTCGTGCGCAATTTCCACTTGATAAAAAGATTCATTTGAATTTGGCTTAAAGCAAATGCCCAACTTTAGGGCTTAGATTTAATAAAAAGCTCATTAATCACGCCCTGTAGTAAAACTACTTTTACTCACTTTCATATTTTTTTTTATGACTTAAGTTTTTTAACTATGCTGCTGTCATAACTTGGCGCTACTCTCGTTGCTGGCAAAGTAACGATTTAGTGTAAAATTGTTAACTTAAACAATAAAAAAAACATAATCTTAAAATATAATTGAATTTAGGTTT
Source organism: Pherbina coryleti (assembly GCA_943735915.1). Classification (NCBI taxonomy): domain Eukaryota; kingdom Metazoa; phylum Arthropoda; class Insecta; order Diptera; family Sciomyzidae; genus Pherbina; species Pherbina coryleti. The sequence goes on from OX030951.1 coordinate 2,004,066, forward strand.
TATTAAAGCATCTTAAATTAAACACTGAAAGATTTTATGTAAAGAAATTGAATCTCAGCTTAAAGTTCAACAAAGGCAATAAAACTTTTAACAAACGAATTTGCATTAAATCCACATCTTCTCTTCTTTTTGGCTTAAAACGACTACCTAACTTACTCTTATGGGACAAAATTCACTATCCTTCACAATTCACTAGACTTGTTCGAAGCCAATAGTTTTTTTTTTTCAAAGTCAAAGAATTCACTTTAACCCGATAAAAATACGTCATATTCTGTCAACATTAAATTTTAATTTCAAAATTATTGTACGTAACGAAATTACAAAAACAAAAAAATGTCAAAACCAGAGAAACTCTTTACTATTGACTTTGAGATATTCGGCAACGTTCAAGGACCGTTTGTTCGTAAGTTTGTCGAGGAGCAGGCCAATCTCCTGGGCATACGCGGCTGGTGCATGAATACCGCTCAAGGTACCATCAAGGGTCATCTCGAGGGCTATTCTGATAAAATAGCCTTTATGAAGTCTTGGCTAGAGAAGACGGCCAACGCAAAGGAGCGCATTGAGAAGGCTGTCTTCACGGAGTTGAAGGAAATAAAAATTCCGACTTGTGAGAATTTTACAGTGCGCCCTGATGGACATTAAGTGAATTTTCAAGCATTACCAAACAAAAATCTAAAAATACTGAATCCGCTTAATTGCTCGTAGCCAAGTGTTACACTCACTCATAGCCGCCAAGTGCAGACATGGATTCTTATGCAACCACAACAACCGCAACAACCAGAACAACGTCAAACATAGACTCACAGCAGTGATTATCGAAAGGGGTGAGAAACAAAAACAAAAACAAAAATAAAAACAGAAAGAAAAAATACAAAAAAAAAAAAATACCCAAAGTGCTTCTACGTGATTATTTGATGGACCAACGCTTCAGTTCGGGATACTTGGCGGATATTAGACCCCGCTATGATTTTGATGTTAATGGTTGATTATTTATTTTATAAGATTTGTGCTTCTTCTTTAATACCAATTAAATGCATCTGTGGCTACGTGTGTGTTTGTGTGTGTGTGTGTGTTTGTGTTTGATATAGCAACAGCTAAGAAGAAAGCACGTAAGACTTTCAAAAAACACAATAAAAACCTCCACTGCCGAACCCGCCAAAGTTCAATATATTTCTGTTCTTTTTTTGATTGTGTGTGTGTTTTTGTGTGTGTTTTTGTGTATGTGTATTGCGTTCATTGAAGCTGTTTAGATAGAAATCGTCGCACTTTGGCATGTTTCGCCTTCTAGCCTAGGCAACAGCTCAACGCTACGAATGCAGTTGAGCGTGTCATGTTCCCTCATTGGCCCCATATAATGGAATCCGCACTTATAGACGCACATTCAAAAAACACGCACACACACGCACACAAAGTCAATAATGGGGGAAACAAGTGAATAGTACTCTACAGTGGGTCTAACGACCTACGACAAAAGACAAAGTGTTGCCGCCAGCCTACTATCTACAGCCTGTCAATCTCTTAAATTAAAAGCATGCATGTCTCAGCAGCATCTAGTTTGCTCCACTGTGCAATGATTATCATAAGAATTGTTTTGGAATCAAGATGTCAACCAACAGCTTTTCTTTCCATTAAATACGCCGTCATATTGTGTAGACTTGTCCCCCTACCCATCACTACTTTTGTCACAACTTGGATTTTCCATTAACATTCTTTTATCACCAACTTCAGCGTGCTGACTTCTCTGAATTTTATTGATATAATGTTATCATTAAGCCATGTACGTGTCTGTCTGTACGTCTGTCTGTCTGTTTGTATTTCTGTCCTCATGAATTATTGTTATTGTGGCTATGCTTTAATGGCAATTTTCATAAATTTCTTAATTTATGTGTAATCTTCACATAATTGGATTACATATTGAATGTTGGAAAATAAGTTTTCTTTTATGTAATTTTATCATTTTTCTCGCTCTTTTTCATTTCTGCCGTTAGAAGCTGAGGGGGTCCTCAGTGATATAGCTGAGAGCATTCATTATTCGGATTGTGATTATTTTTGTCTTTAGGTTTTAATTAGGTGACAATGAACTTGAAATCGTGTCTGAGGCAAGACTTTTCGAATTAAATCAACACTTTCAACTTGTTTTCAATAGATGCGTGAAAATTTTTAAAAAATATTAAATTTAAAAACAAATAAAATAAAAAATTCAAAGAAAGTTGAATTTCATTGGTTTAACCCGTTTGGAAGATATTTACAGCATGTAAGCAATTAAAAATTGGAAGCCAAAGCAAAGCTTTCACTTATTCGCCTGTGTTTAACTTGTAACGGCGCTACATTTTTTTAAGGTGACAAAAATAGCGCAATTTCTTTGATGATTTATCTCGAATTATGTGGAAAAAAATTTCGAGGCCACAGTGAAGTAGCAGATAAAAAAAAGAAGGACATCGAGTTCAATGTAACACTCATTTGTGGAATTCCTTGGAAATAATAAATAAACAATTTTTTGATAACTTAAGCAAACTTGAAACAGCAAAATGTGTTCAAATTGAGGAGGTGAGGAACCTTTACAAACTTTCACATAAGTTTTTTCTTTCATAAATAATTACTTATGGTTTCAACAAAGTTCAGCCCCGTATTCTCAACAATATCTTTGGATTGCCTGTTCAGACTGATATAAAACCAATGGTTTCTGCTGAAACATGAAGTCCAAGAATCATGAAAAAGAATTTATGAATATTGCGAAATATTTTGGTAAGTCTTGAAAAGTCTTTTTGCCACACAATTATATAAAATATTTCGAAAATGGCAAAAAATTCAACATGAATATCAAATACAAAATACAAGCCCAACTACACAACTTCGTGAATTATGATTTTACTACTGATTATGTTTATTACAGTATTATTTACACTGATTTTGTTCTTGTGGAATGCAATTGTTCAAAAGACCGAGTAATATTAAATAAGTTTCAAAGATTATCAATTGAAAAAACAGCAATTACGTTGGTCTTTAAGGTTGTTTTTTTTTAAATTGGCGACTGAAATTATATCAATCGAATTGATATATCAAAAAATGATATCATAATATCGTTCCCTTCATGCCAAAAACGCCAATGTGAATTTTTGTGATTTTTGGGAAATTGAGTTTAAAGATTCGAATGGCTCAGAAAAATCGAAACATCCACATTTTCCAAAATTTCTTTTCGGAAATGGATGGCACATGTCTTCGTAATACACAGCTAAAATTTGGTTCCACTTACTCTACAAAAACATTAAAAAAAAACTTTTAGTGCAATCATATAATAATTATTGCTAGACAATTGTATTAAAATAAATCTCAAAATGATGAAAAAAGCTCTATCTAAAAAATTTTTTTCATACGTACACAGCAAATTATGTTCTTCGTCAACAGAAAAAACAACCACTGTCCTATCTCATCGGTAGCGGTTACAAGCTCACTTTTAGTGAAAAAATGTGCACAATGGCGTTTTTGGCATGAACAAAATATCAGATAATCACATAGATGGTTTTAGCATGGAATTTTATCATTTTTTCTAGACCGAATTGGATTTTCTTGTTTTGGGGGAATATTCTTTGCATTAAAATGCACTAGATGCAATTAAAGTTCGTGAAGACCCAGGTTCGAACCCCAGCGGCGACAGAAAATTACTTGAATTAAAATAATTTTTCTGTACGGCCGCCACCTCTCTGCAGACAATGGTAAACCTCAGAGAGTAATCGAAATGCCATGTAAATCTTCTTGAGAACGAGAACATTCCGTTCATCGCCGTTCGGAGTCAGCGTTAAACATGTAGGTCCGGTTCTCGGTCAATTGTGTACAAACTTAATAACACGCACAACACAATTGATCATAAGAAGCTAGATCAAAGTCCTTTCAAGGGCTGAAATGGCCAGTTATTTTTTTTTATTTTAGATGCAGTTAAAAACTCAAAACCCATGTGTTTTCAAATTGGCGTTTGTGGCATAGAGTGGACGATATGACCGGTACTCACTTTAAGCGACGTAAAGACGACTCACAGAACTATCACAGAACTAATCAATATTCAGATATGATCAATTGAAGTTCAGACATGATGAATTCAAATTCAAAAAAATCTTTTTCTATTTCAAATATAATCCTGAAATTTTGCATTTGAAATACAGAAAAAATCAAATAAAACTCAAACTTTCTTCATACATATTTTGAGTAATAGTAAGAAATTATCTTCGACTTGGTCGTAGTTAAAATGTCACCACAAACATTTAGAAGTACATATATTCGCAGTTATGAAGGTTTTTCTATTGATGACGTCATTTTATATGGGGGGTAGCTGTAATTTTCATTAATTTTTTGGCAGATTTCTAACTCAGAGTACGTTTTAAATATCAAAGTGTATGTGTAAAATATCAAATCACTATACTTACATTTGTGGAATTAATAAAGGTTTTACTATTTTGATGACGTGAGTTTGTTTGGGAGATAGTCGAAGTTTTAATTTAAATTCACCAAATTTTAAACTTAGAGAGTGAACTTGGCAGAAAAGCTTATGTGTAAAATTTCATGTCATTCGATTAAGTTTTGTGAAAGTTTAAGAGATATACCGTTTAGATCCATGAACCAACAATACAAGATCAAGCAATCAGCAGTGCGAGAAAAAAGTATTTTTTTCGTGCCACGTCATCGGTCACAAACAAAGCTATATTGCATACGTTTTTCATGCAAAACATGTGAAAACTTAAACAAAAGTGGAAATTATAAAATTAACAAGTTTAATTCTCGAAAAAAATGTTTGAATACTTTGTTTGTTTATATTTTCATGCAGTAACGAAATTTAAAGTAATTTTTTTTTGCTGTTGCAATTATTGCACGTCGCTACAGCACACTTCATTTTTATAAAAAACACAAAAAATTACTGAATTATAAACACTAATAATTCTTTAAAACTTCAAGAAATAATTTTTCACATATAATCGCTACACGTAATCAAAACAATTTGTGACCGATGACGTCAGACCTACCAGCTTTGTTTTGTTTACAATATGGCGGGTCTTTTCTTTGCATGATCTTTATTTCTTGGTTCATGGTTTAGATCATTGGTGGGCATTCTAACACAGCCGCAATCTTGGCGTTTATGTGTATTTGAGCATTCAAAAGCTTTCCAATGTAAAAACAGTATGTGAAAAGCTTTAACAGCGTACGTGTGAAGCCTACGTGTGGCGGCAGAGAAAGCTCTTTGCCCGCGAGCGACAGAATGCCCGACATTGGTTTAGATACACTGACTTTATATGGGAGGTCGGCGTGGTTTTCATACGATTTTAACAAATTTCAAAGTATTTTTATTTAGAATCAAAGCTATCTACAGTTGAAATGAATGATTCTGGAATTTAAAAAGATTTAATCATATTATCATCTGATTTGGCTTATTTGCGAAATTGATTTTTTTTTTAACAAACTTATGTTTCAAATTTAATTGAGATAGGTAAGATATGTTTAAAATTGCGTCAGTATTCATGACTACGGATAGAAAGGCAGACATAACAAAATCGACTCAAGTGGTACGGAGTAGCGACGTATCTAGTCTAGTATATAGATATATTTAGCAAGAAAAGTACAAATTAATAGTTTTTTAAAATACGAGTATGTATTAAATATACGTTATACATGAAACAATGCATCTTAATACGTTTCAACATTACATATGAAATGTACCTTCCCCAGGAAAGTAGTTGAGGGTATACTTTCGATTTCATTTAAATATTTAACAAAATTAAAAACATATAAATAACTGAATGAATATTAAATACTTTTTGGCTTACCTTTGATCTTAATACGTTAAAATGCAATTTCATTTAACGTTGGAAAAACAAATGAAAAATTTCTAGTTTTCTCCCATGCTACTATAACTTTTCTGAGTAAGACAAAAATATTTAATAAAGGTAAATAAATTCAAATTTTCATTCCAACCGTTCCTTCATTTCGGGCCCCACTGTTGTGCTTTTTAGCAATGGAAAATGTTATGCGTGCCAAAAGAAAAACATTTTATCATGAAATACTTCCTGGTAAAATGCTACCTGTATATATAATTTATATAATTAAGATATATTACTATACATAGATATATTTTAATTAAAATTAAGTTAAGGAATAATAACATAAAAGATACAGTAGTTTCGACTATGTCGTAGCACAAGACGTAGAATTATTCAATTCGCTTTTGATGACATCTTTTTTAAAAATATTTATTCCATACACCTGAGGATATGACCTTTAAGAGAGTGCCGGAGAGGGTTAATATGTATCACCAACCCCCATTACTTTTGCGAAAGGAACATTTTTGCCTTTAACACCTATTCCCTTCCGACCACTCCTTAGGGGCGCTCCCATACAAATTTTATGCTTTTGTCGATAAAACCGGAAACTGTCCATAAATAGGTAGAAAACTTAAACAAGCAAACAAAATTTGTTCAATGCTATCAAGTTCAACAACCCATGTGTCAAAATTTCACTGTCGATAATATGCTCGGATATTTAATTGGCTGCGTTTGACATTTCAATAACAGATTCTGTTAAAAAAGCATGCCCCTCAAAATTACTCAGTATTACTGGGCTACGCGAGTCTGTTAAAAACAACATGCCCCCAAAAGTATGCTTTTTTTTAATTATAAGATTTATGTCTTCACGCTAGATGGCGCTGTCTTCGCCGTCGAAAAAACCGGAAGCCGTAGATAAATAGGTAGCAAGTTTAAGCAAACAAAAACATCAAATGTTGGCTTTATATTTCATGTAATTGTGTAAAATTGATATAAGTTAGACAGTTCCAACATGAATTTTTGTCGCATTGAGGATCAAGCAGACCAACAAGTGCTAAGATCAACATTGTACGATTAGTACTTTAGGCCCACCAAAGGCTCAAAAAGTAATGTAAATACCGACACCTGATCACTATCAACCACCCTACTTACCTCCGAGAACGACGTATTCTACGTCAAAAATAACAGCATGCTACATGAGAAAAGTATTAGGCCCTCGGGATGCCACTGCTCGATTGCCGAAATTATAGAAACGCCTTGGAAATATTTTCTGAATTTCAAATGGAATTTATTAATTTCAATTGTATTTTCTGATTTTTAAATGAAATTCATCTGATTTTTCCGCTAGTGAAATGGAATTTCTGAACTTCCATTTTTTTTTTAATTTTAAATAGAATTCGTTTCTTTAAATGAATGTTGTCGGAATTTCAACTAAAATTTCTGAATTTTTAACGATTTCTGAATAGAAAGAGGAGAAAAAATATGTTTTAGAACAAATTCCTTTAAAAGAATATGTCAACCCAATGACCACATGAAAAATTAAGCAAAATTAATATCAATACTTCAATAGATACATGTTCTAGTTTTCAGATTTATTTTTTTAAAAATATTCTCCGATTTTTTATGTCATTAAATTACACTGAAAAATATACTTTATAGATTTCTGTTATACTTTAATTAAAAAAATCATTATTTATTTGGAACTTTCTTAGAAAATAGTTTTAGTTTCTAAAAGAAAAATAGAGTGAATAAATTATTCAAAGTAAGCACCGTAAGTTGCTAAGCTTGGAATATTTTTATATTGTTAGCAAAGAATGCTAAGCAAACAGTTGAAAGTTTAAAAAAAGTGAAAAAAACAGAATGAGTACAGGGAATATTTTATTAATTTGCGTTCTAGTCTAGAAATATAAAGCCTTACCTTGCGCCAGTTCTCACGCTTTACGCTCACTTTCCCAAGCACACAACACCACACAAATACACACACACACATACACACATCTCATAAATATGTGTTAGTCGGTAGTTGGTATGCATTATTATGGCTAAGACCGGCAAAGTGTAATCAGACCTTAATGGTTGGCTGTAATGAGTTGTGAAAATGAATTTTTGCCTTCAACAATGTAAGCGGAGATTTTCACGGAAGCTGTTTTAGTTTAGTTGCTGTTGTTGTTGTGGATGTTGTTGTTGTTTTAGGCCAGCACGCAGCACACACACACACACACACACACACACACACGCACTCACTGACATAAACGCATAGACAGAAATGTAATCAAATACAAACAATAAAAATAATAATAGTTAAAAAGAAAAAAACAACAACAACCAGATATAGCAGGTATGCATGGTAAAAATGTGTAAAGACCTTAGTACATAGGCTGTTGGTGTCATTGTTGCTGTTGTTGTTAGTAATAAAAACAAATTCCATGCAGCATCTTTTGTTACGAGTTCATGCTGCTTCCTGTAGTTCTCTGCTCTTGTTCTTGTTCTTGTTATAGTTTTTTTTATTTTATTTTACTCGCTTTCATTGTCAATTTAAAGGAAATAAAATCGAAAACATGGTGATTAATTTGGATATAAGTTAAATTCCTCAGAAAGAATCCAGCAGCCCAAACCGGTCTCCTTTAATGAATCGTGTGAGAAGTCGTCCATTTGCATGGCATGAAGCAAGAAGGGAAAAAAAGAGACAAGGCGCTAAAATGAAATAGCGCTCAAGTCCGGAAGGTCGCTTCTTTCATCTAATCATGATCGTCCGTTGTTTGGTTATTTTTTTTATTTTTTTTTTTTTTTTTTGGCTTGACCAAATGTTGCATCTCTTGGGATTCATCAGAACCAGTAGCAAAAGATGAAGAAGAAGCAATAGAAGTAAAAAAAGCTGTTAAGTAGCTAAGAAAAACATAAAGATAGCATTTATCTCACTGATGTTAAAGTATAAAATAAGCAGAGAAATAAATATACGAGTATAAACAAAATACAGAAAAACTAAAAAAAAAAAAAAAAAATAAAAATAAAAAAACGACCTCATTAAATAGAAAAAAAAAACACTAAGAAATAATAAAATATTCCCAGCATTTGACCCAAAGATCAGTTAGAAGTTATAGTATTGTTGGCGCTGATTCTCTGAACGCCATTATAGCGCACTCACACACACAAAGACTATTTAATCGCCTTCTTCAGAAAACTGCTTTCAGTTAGTTGAGTCCGTATTGAAAATAATACATTTCAGCTGAAGCAAAACTAGCGCCACTTTGTCCTGTAATTATAATTTTTTTTTTTTTTTTTCTTTTGGAAGTTCTGACGGCGATTCTTTGTTGTTAGCATCAATGAAAATATTAATAAAACAACTCATTAGGCATTATTAAAGACCGTCAACTGGTTAAAGCCAAGGCCAATTTTCGCATTAATAAGCTTAATTTCATTGCAAATTAGGGAATTAGTACTGGGTCTGGTACTGACACTCAATAAAAACAGTTCCAGGTATCAAAAAAGACATTTCATCTGCGTTATTTAACCAAATGATGTTTAAAAACAGATTTGGATTCAATGCTCCGAAGATATTCGATTCGTACACTTTGTTGTAAGACACTGTAGGTAAAACCTAACCTTACTTCCATGAGAAGCACTTAGAAACCCAGAGTTTTGAAGAAAGCCCCACCAAAATGAAGAAGGCTGAGTTTACAAAATACTGGACAGAATGAGCTCTTGACATTCTTCAACAGAGTCTGCAGACATCTGATACAGATAGGCCTATAATTTTTAAATAAGAACTAATACTAATAAGAACTATATGGGTAAATTTCAAAAAATATGGATATGGCTGAAAAACTTTTTAATTTTTTCAACTTTAATATCGTTAAACTTTAAACAGGGACACTGTTATGAAAATAAATGTAGAATCCAAAATCACTGTTACGCTCCTTAAAAAATTCTGTTAAATTACATTTTTTTCAAGTTTTTACATACACAGAACCAAAAACGTACTTAATAACAAAGAAAAAGTTATTTGTCCCAATGTATTATACATTAAAATTGGTCCAAAGTACGAGTTCCTTGATTCAATGAATCTTTGTTCTTACGTTATTTCTTTGATATGTTATGAAGAAAAATGATTAATTAATGACACATACAACTGTTACAATAAGTTAGTCTGTCCTTAGAAATTTTAAAACAATATCAAGATATATTTTAAAAAATCATTTTCTTATTGAGATAAAATTCTCTAATGGTTTTATAGATATTACAACACAAGAACTGGAACAAAATTTTAATGAACACGAACAATGAACTGTTCCTTAAAATTAAGAACAACGATTCATTGCCCCAAAGAACGAATTCTTTGGGGCAATGAATAGTTCTTTAAAATCAATGAATTTCGCTTTATGAACGAGATTCTTTGATTTTAAGAACAATATTTGGTTCAGTGTAAGTGCAAAGAATTTTTGTTTAAGTGTTGTACTATAAAAATCTACTAAAAATATGCTTAAATTTAAATAAATTAAATTGTTGAGCTGTTTGAGCTGTTTGATTTATTTATGTTTTTGTTAAATATTTTATTATTTTTTTAAAAATTACACAATATTCTCTCAAAAATCTCAACTTTCTCAAGTAAGGGTTACTATGTTTCATAATTTTGGCATATGAAATTGTATAATTTTACTAGAAATAGCATTACAATAAAGCTCATTTTTGATGTTATCCAATAAAGCTTGGATAATGTTTCAAAATGAGTTAATTAAGCAAGAAATTTTCATAGAAAGTTCAACACAACACTCAAGACAATTAGCAACACTCTGGACACAAAGACCAAAATTAATAATATAACAAAAATAAACATTTAATCTCAATTATTTTTAATGCTTTCTTTTTTCTTTGTCTATAAAAAAAACGAAAAGAAAATTCTACTACGAACCTGTGTAAACTTCTATGTAAACAGATCTTATCTTTTTTGACGGGTTTCGTTTTGCGTTTTCTTCAATTTTTACAGTTTTCGCCTTTTACCCATGGCAATTGCATAACCTTCCTATTAACCAATTATTATTTGCACAGTAGCAAGAGAGATTTTCATGCATTATTGTTCCTTGAGAGAATGAAACTATTTGATGAATATCTCTTGTTCCTTGTATTGTTTTCAAATTTTTAGGCAATTGTTTATTAATGCAGGAAATTTGTTGTGCATTTACGAAAAAGAATTCCACATTAACTTTGCCTTTAAGCGCATCGTAAATTGGAAATTATGTTTCGCTGATAGAAATGTAAATGCCGCGGCTCTAATGGTACAAGAAATAATTTTATTGGGCATGAGGTCTTTCATCCCCAATAAAATGAGAAGTATTAAACCAAAAGACCACTCCTGGTTTAATGAGACTTGCAGGATTGCAGTCAGGTCCAAAGAGGAAGCCTTTCAGAATTGGCGTTCCAGCAAGAATGCTGATACTAGAAGACTTTGCATTGAGGCTAGAAATCGCTGTAATGCAGCTTTAAAACGCGAAAAGTTTCTTCACGAAACTCGCATCAGAGAACAGGTTCTTCTCTGCCCCAAAGGGAGCAAAAACTTTTGGTCATTCGTTAAAAGAGTTAAAAATCAGACGTCCTCGTCGATTCCTGCTCTTTTAAAGGGTGACCAAATCTTCACTGACTCGGCTGATAAAGCGAACCTATTGGCTGGAATGTTTGCGCAAAATTCCACAATTCCGGCTAGCAATCAGTCACCGCCTTCTTTGGAGAATAGATCATTCTCAATGCAGGAGATATATTTTCGAACGAGAGCGGTCAAAAGAGTCCTTGCAAACCTCAACATTAACAAATCTTCTGGCCCTGATGGTATACCACCAATTGTGCTTAAAATGTGTGCTTCTACACTGGCCCGACCATTGCGTAACCTTTTCAACATCTCATACAGGACAGGAGTGTTTCCATCTTGTTGGAAGGTTGCCAATGTTCAGCCGGTACCTAAGAAGGGCGATGCCACGAACCCTGAAAACTACCGACCCATAGCGATATGCTCTACGCTTTCCAAAGTCATGGAGAGTGTAATAAACTTCCACCTTATGAACTATCTGGAGCGCAACGAATTGCTTAGCGACCGTCAATATGGCTTCCGAAGGGCTCGCTCTACTGGTGACCTAATGGCGTTCCTCACGGAGAAATGGAACCAATGTGTTCATTTCTTTGGTGAAAGCAGGGTTGTTGCTCTGGATATTTCTAAGGCGTTTGACCGAGTGTGGCATAAAGCACTCGTGTCAAAACTAATTGCATATGGCGTTGGTAGTAACTTTGCTCGATGGATCACATGTTTTCTTAAGGACAGGTTGATTCGTGTCGTGGTCGACGGCATTTCGTCCAGTGAACATGCCATCGTAGCTGGAGTGCCGCAGGGTTCAGTCCTATCGCCAACTTTGTTTCTGGTTTTTATCAACGACCTTCTGTCGTTGACTCATAACCCAATTCACTCGTTTGCGGATGACAGCAGCATTTGCCATTCATATTCTTTCAAAAAACGCCCGAGCTCTTTGGAGATTGAGAGAAAGAGGCTTAATATTATTGACACACTGCTTAATGACTTGCAAAAAATCTTCGAGTGGGGGCTTGCTAATAGAGTTGAGTTTAATGCTAGCAAGACCCAGTGCTGTCTGTTAACTCACAAGCGAGTGAATTGCCCCTTAGCACCCCTCAATATGAACGGTGTGGATCTCGCGGAGTCAGATGCTCTTGACGTTCTGGGCATATCAATCAGATCTGATCTTCGCTGGAACGATCACATTTTTGATGTGTCGAAAGAAGCGGCCAAGTGCCTAGGTTTTTTAAAACGGTGTAAGAAATACTTCACTCCAACTGACCTACGCGTGATCTATACCTCATATATTAGGCCGAAAATGGAGTACAATTCGCACATTTGGGCAGGAGCTTCAAGATCTTATTTGGAGCTTCTGGACCGAATTCAACGACGTGCGATATATCTGATAGGAGATGAAAACATTTCATCTTCTCTCAACTCTCTTGGGCATCGACGCAATGTTGGTTGCTTAAGCCTTTTGTACAGGTACTACCATGGGAAGTGTTCAAGGGAGATACATGACCTGACGCCATCAGCTCGTGTGTTTCCCAGGTCCACTCGGGCAGCGCACCAAGCCCATCCCTATAACATTGCCTTGATGCCCAATAGAACCTCGCATTACAGAGATAATTCGTTCTTCGGTCGTACAATAAAATTGTGGAACAATCTCCCTGCGAGCGTGTTCCCCGGCAATTTTGAGCTGTGTAAATTTAAAACTAATCTTCACCGACACTACTCCATCTTTCCACCCTCCAACTAACTATCACCCTTCTTCCGAATCAACACAATGCTTTCGCATTTATAGGGGGCATCCCCTGAGCGTTGGTTTAGTCTAAAAAAAAAAAAAAAAAAAAAATCTGCCGTTCGCTTCAGAACAGCACCCACACCATCTGCTGCGCCTTTCCCGTGGGATGTTTCAAAAAAGAAATAAGTTGCGCACTTAAATTTTTTGTCAAAAAATCTATTGAATAAAAAAAAATAAATAACTCGTCATTTCATTGAAAGGACTTTGACCTAGCTTCTTATGATCAATTGTGTTGTGCGTGTTATTAAGTTTGTACACAATTGACCGAGAAATGGACCTACAGGCTTAACACCGACTCCGAACGGCGATGAACGGAATGTTCTTGTTCTCAAGAAGCCTTGCATGGCATTTTGAATACTCTCTGAGGTTTGCTATTGTCTGCAGAGAGGTGGCGGACGTACAGAGAAAATCATTTTATTTCAAAATCTATGCGTTGTAAAAAAAATAGTTTTTTATTTTTTTTTCATTTCTCAATAGAAATGAATTGTCGTTACATTTGGAGCTTTTTGTTTCAAAAAATCGCAAATTGGATCTAAATGTGCCCAAATTGCACCAGGACCAATTGAGGAAACAACACTCAGGGCTTTTTACCATTTTGTAAGAGTTTAGTTGAACAAATTCTGCATTAAAAGCTCAGAATATAAGAAACAGTTGAAAACTATCTAAGCAATCAATTACAAACACTTTTTTTGAATATCGATATTCAAAAACGCAAAATCGGTGACAACACTCTTGACATATAAATCTACACTTACCATTATCTGCAAACTACACTGGCGAGCAATGAAACTGACTCACTTAAATTTTGTAATTTAAATGCTGATTTCTTTGTTTTCCTTTCCTATAAAAAAATCTGAGTACACCACTTAAAAGACCAGGAAATTTTGTGTGTGAAGATACAATTTTTTTTATTCTATGACCAGTGGTCAATTTTATATCAAGCAAAACAAATAAAATTAATCAAGTAAAAATTACATCAACAAAGTAAGCTGGAGCAATTAACAGTAACAAGGGAAAACTAAAGCAACAATTAATGACCCGTATTACCACCTTGGTCTCTTATAACAGCTTCGCACCGGTTTTTCATTGAACGAATTAATTTTCTGATAGTTTCCTGTGGGATTCTTTGCCATTCCTCTAGAAGCGCTGACTTCAAGCCATCCACGGTCGATGGAGCCACATATCTGGCCCGTACTCTTCTTTTGGCCTCGTCCCACATATGTTCGATTAGGTACAGGTCCGGGTTTCGGGCGGGCCAGTCCATTAACTCAATGGCGGCTTCAGCAATAAAGCGACGCACCGATGTTGCCATATGAGACGAGCATTATCCTGCATGAAAATAAAGCAGTCCCCTAAAATTGCTCGGTAAGGCACAACATACTCTTGCGAGATTTCCCGGATATAGCGTTCAGCCGTTAAACCACTTCCTCTGCCTCCACCATGTATAAAAACCAGATCTATTTTTCGTTATATGATATTCCAGCCCACATCATACCTCTCCAGATCCTCCTCCGTAAGCCAGTGTACTTCTAATACAACATTGTGCATAACGCTCATCTGGCCTCCTATTGACGCGTTCTCTTCTATCGCTGCCATGTACGCACATTCTGGACTCATCTGAGAAGAGAACTGAGCTCCATTGTTCTAAACTCCAATCTGCACGCTGTTGAGCAAATATAAGACGGGCTTGTCGGTGCGCTGCAGTCAGTTCTGGGCCTGTTGCCGGTCTTCTTGGGATGAGGGAAGCTTCCTTAAGCCTTCTTCTTATAGTCCACTCACTAACAGCTACTCCATGCACTTGTAACAGCTCTTTCTGGAGGCTTACGCCGGTGGCATGATGATTTCTTAAACTCGATGTGACGATAAATCGGTCATCTCTTGCAGAAGTAGCGCGTTGTCCACTTGATCTTGGTCTACGACTAAAGGAATCGGTCTCCTGGTATCTTCGGTAAACTCTAGATACCGTAGATTGACTATGGTGCAATTCGCGGGAAACATAGCGCTGACTAAAGCCTTGATGCAATAGTGCCACTATTTGAGCTGCTTCAGTTTCTGTTGCGTCCATTTTCAATTTGCGAACATTAAAATTTTATATAAATGCAATTTTTAGAAAAGCTGGATAGATTTTTTGCATCTTTTTCGCAAAATAACTAGAGTAGAAAATTTAAAAAAATTGCAATGTTTTAGTTGATATTTAACAATTAGTAATGGTCAAGTTAATAAAAAAATTAACTACGAATATGTTAATTTTACAAGGTTTTATATGACATTGAAATCTTTGCTGCAAATCTAAATTTGTGGAAGAAAATTGCATTTAAATGAAAAAAATAAAGTGAGTCAGTTTCATTGCTCGCCAGTGTATATTCAAATAAACACTTTGAAATGACACTTATTTAGTAAAACTGAAAGCGATAAATCTTGTGATTTCTTGCAGTTATGCACTTGACGTCATATCAGTAACTGAAATAGAGATTAGAGCAAATAAAGTATGTATAACATAACACTCCTGACACGGGCCGATGACAACAAAAATTTTGCAAAAAAATACTGTTATGTGTACTTTAGAAATTAAAAACACCACAAACTCTTTAATTCTTATATTTGCATCGCAAATCAATGCATATTCTTTTTAATTCTCTTTCTTTTCGTTTTCTTTTTCTATATTGAACAACTGCATTTAAGAGTGGGGACAAATGATTTTCTATGAGACATATAAGAGAGGGGAGAAAATAATCGCTTGTAAATGTTAAACGATGAAATTTGCCTTAACTCCAAATGCCTTATTTACTTATATATAGTTCTTGTTTAACAACATTATTTTGATTTGTTTATTTTTGTGATTATTTTTTGAGAGAGAAGGCTGAAAAAAGCAGGGACAGAGAAAAGCCGTTGGTTTTGAAATTCACCCATATACATTAATAAATAAGAACTAAGTATACTAACTGCATATTAAGCTGGCGAATTCTTTTTTTTTAGCGTTGAAATAAGGAATTCAGGTGTTATATCTATTCAGTCAAGTCTGGGTTAACAGATAGTGAGAAAGAAGAGGGATTCAAGTGACACATGTTAATTAGAATCTGAGGTAAGCGTTATACTTCTACTCAATCAAAAGCAATCCCATCCACAAACTTCTTTACCACCGTAAATATGGATGAATTTTCAATTGATTAGAAAATGAGGAATGAAATGCAGAAACCTACACCTTTCTGGTTCGGACCATGACCTGGTTCGGATACGAACCCGGGAAATTCCACGGAGGTCGCCGAATTTCTGAGTTAGATTTGATTGACTTGAGTAAATATATTCATTTAGCTTTACTTAGGCTAAGAATGCTTGCCTCTGTTCATTGCAATTGTTCCAGGGGCATAGAAATTTCTTTCATTCCCAGATCCTTAACATTTTTGCAATGAAACCCTTAGCCAGATCACCAGAACCTGGTGATTCTACACAATCAAAAACTAATCTTAATTAAGGTTCATAAACTTGCTGTACATATTAGTCACATATTGATTGGAGAATATATAGCTATGTGATCCTATAGTATCCAGTAAAGGCATTTCCCGATGCATACCTCAACTTCATGAGTTTTCTCTTGGAATATGGTTGGAGTATAGCCCAATGAAAGGTATTTTTTGAGATTTGAGACCGTAGTGCTTCTATTTTTCATATTCAAGTTTGGACCCATCAGTTTACCATAACTTTGAGCCTAGTTCAGCTCTGAAGATTTGGTTCCCCGCATTTGTCTGTTTGATATTATTATCTGGTACACTTACTTACTTACTTAGGTGGCCATTGCAACCCGTCGTCGGGTTTCGGCCGACCTCATCAGCTCTCGCCAGGCGCCTCTGCTTCGCGCGCGCCTTCTCCAATTGTTTTCACCAAGCGCGGTTAGGGCTTCCTCGACCTGGTCAATCCATCGGAGGCATGGTCTTCCTCGTCGTCGTCGTCCTTCGGCTTTCGATTCGAACACCTTTTTCGCTGGAGCATCGTCATCCATACGATGGACATGACCCAGCCAGCGTAGTCGCTGGATTGCTATACGCTGAACTATATCAATGTCGTCGTAGAGCTCATACAGTTCGTGGTTCATTCGAATGCGATAGTCGTCGCCAACTCGAATCGGACCGAAGATTTTGCGAAGAACTTTTCTCTCGAACACCCCAAGAGCGGCTGCGTCTGCTTGCGAGACAACCCATGCCTCAGCGCCATAGAGAAGCACAGGTATGACGAGCGTCTTGTAGAGTGTTAGTTTCGTCGATCGAGAGAGGGCTCTACATCGTAATTGCTTACCAAGCCCATAGTAGCACCTATTAGCAATCATTATTCTTCGCTTTATCTCCAGGCTGACATCGTTGTTGCTGTTAACGGCGGTGCCAAGGTAGGTGAATTCCTTGACCACTTCAAAATTATATTTGCCTGTTGAAACGTGAGAGCCTAGACGCCGCGCTCCCCTGCCTGCAGGCAACATATACTTCGTCTTGCCCTCGTTTACCGCCAAACCCACTTTGGCTGATTCCTTTTCGATAGCGGTGAAAGCAGCGGTGACATCTCTCTTGGTTCTGCCGATTATATCAATATCATCAGCATACGCAAGGAGCTGAACACCTTTGTAGAAAATGGTGCCATTGCGATGCACACCGGCCTTTCGTAGGATCCCTTCCATGATGATATTGAAGAGATCACAGGATAACGGGTCGCCTTGTCTGAAACCTCGTTCGGTATTAAAGGTTTCGGAGAGGTCATTTCCTACCTTAACGGAGCTGCATGTGTTGCTCAACGTCATCCTGCAGAGTCTTATCAACTTTGCAGGTATACCAAACTCAGACATTGTTGCGTATAGGCAATCCCGCCTCGGGCTATCAAACGCAGCTTTGTAATCGACAAAGAGATGATGCGTGTCGATTTGGTTTTCGTGGGTTTTTTCCAGGATTTGGCGCAATGTAAAAATCTGGTCTATGGTGGACTTACCAGGTCGAAAGCCACACTGATAAGGTCCAATCAGTGTTTTCATTTGCGGCTTAAGTCTTTCACACAGTACGCTCGAGAGGACCTTATATGCGATGGAAATAAGACTGATACCTCGGTAGTTGGCGCATATTGTTGGGTCTCCTTTCTTAAGTATGGGGCAAAGCACGCTGAGATTCCAATCGTCGGGCATGCTTTCCGCTAGCCATATTTTGCTGATGAGTTGATGCATGCACCTTGTCAATTCATCGCCGCCGGCTTTAAACAATTCAGCTGGCAGGCCGTCAGCACCCGCTGCTTTGTTGTTTTTGAGCCGCTGAATAGCAGCTCGAACCTCGTCATGGCTAGGTGTCGGGACTTCTATTCCATCATCGTCAATTGGTTGTATTGAACTGCATTCTCCTTGGGCGGAATTGGTGGGATCGTCGCCCGTAAGTAGACTGGAAAAATGCTGTCTCCACAATCTCAGTGCGCACTGCGTATCTGTAACCAGATCTCCATTCTCATCTCTGCAAGTGGATGCTCCGGGCTTGAAACCTTGGGTTAGACGCTTAACCTGTTGATAAAATTTTCGTGCATCCTTCCTGCCCTGGTACACTTCAATTTCCTCACGCTCGCGCTTTTCTTGCTCTCTTTTCTTGCGTCTGAAAAGGCGTCTCTCTTCCTTCCTCTTTTCGCGGTATTTTTCTCGCACGGCTCGCGTTGCAGCTGACTGCAGCGTCTTTTTATATGCGGCGTTCTTAGCTGCTGTCGCTTCGCGACACTCCTGGTCGTACCATTGGTTCCGAGGTTGTGGGCGCCGGAAACCAAGCACTTCTTCAGCGGCAGTGCGCATGGAGTGGGAGATGTGCGCCCAAAGTCCACCGGCGTCATCGGGTCGAGAGGTTGGTTGGTTGAGCTTAACCGAGAGTTGAGCGGAGTAGGCCTCAGCTGTCCGTTGTGATTGCAGCTTAGCGACGTCTAGCTTTCGTTGTATTCCTGTGCGTATGTTCTTGGCATTGCATAGTCGCATGCGGATCTTGGCTGCAACAAGAAAGTGGTCCGAGTCAATGTTGACTCCTCGATATGTACGCACGTCCAGAACACTAGAAGCGTGCCTTCCGTCGATCACAACATGATCAATTTGGTTTCGTGTTTTTTGATCCGGGGACAGCCAGGTAGCCTTGTGGATGTCGAGGTGTTGGAATCTGGTGCTACTAACTACCATGTTTCGGGCCGCGGCGAAGTCGATCAGCCTTAGACCGTTGTTCGTAGTGGTCTCGTGAAGACTGAACTGACCGACAGTGGAGCCAAAAATGCCTTCTTTTCCGACCTTCGCGTTAAAATCACCGAGAACTATTTTTACGTCGTGGGCCGGACAGCGGTCGTACACGTTCTCAAGGCTCGCGTAGAAAGCATCCTTGGCGGCATCGTCCTTTTCCTCCGTCGGGGCGTGCGCGCAAATTAAGGTTACGTAGAAAAATTTCGCCTTGATGCGTATCGTCGCCAACCTCTCGTTCACGGGTGTGAAACGGGAAACAAGGTGGCGTAGTTTTCGTCTCACGACGAAACCGCATCCGAATTCGCGCTTCTCCGCATGGCAGCTGTAGTAGATATCGCAGTCTGCTCGTTTAGAGCAGCCTTGCCCTTTCCATCGCATCTCCTGGATGGCGGTGATGTCAGCCTTTATTTTTTCGAGGGCTTCCGCCAGTTGGATAGATGCACCTTCTCTATATAGAGTTCGGACATTCCAGGTGCATATCCGTAAATCATTGTCCGTTTTTCGTTTGCGGTGGTCGTCAACGTGTTTGGGGTTATCATCCGAGGCTGTTTTAGTTTTCATTGGGCGGTGTTAATGTGGCGGGACCCAAACCCTGCGCACATTCCAAGTTTAAGGTCTAGGAGAGACCTCTCAAGTTTAATGTCTAGAGAGAGACAAAGGGGCTTTTGGGCAAGATGCTTTTAAGGCGGCACCGACTCGCCTTGTCAGTGCCAGTTGCGGGCTTTGTGGGTTTTTTGTTCAAGACGCAGCGCTGCCCAGCACTACGTCCTTCCACACCCTAGCTGGTCACCCGCTGCATTGTCCAGGACCGCTCATTAGTTAAAAAACCTATTCGCGGCTAACCTCCATATCTAGAGGCCGTCCACTATCCGCAACCTGTGACCTGTCCGGCGGCGTGCAGCTGGGCCTCCGCTGAATACCCTTATATTCACGGAACCGGAATCTGGTACAACCTTGATGAATTAAGCTATGACAGCAGCTTGCTGGATTTTTTCATAAAAAAACATTCAGTAATTGTGCGAGTATATTCCCAATGTACTCGAGTATTGCTGAAATGCTTTCAAGAGAGATTAAAAAATTCTTATTAATGACCATTTCAGGAGTTTTAAGAATAAATATTTCTTATTGTGATGAACACCTCCTTCTATTTTAAGGACACTTGGGCAAATTTTTCATAAATCAGTTCTACTTAAAAATATATTCCTCAATATTGAAAACAAATTTTTGAGCTTTAGGCCAAGCATGTTGACAACAAGACAACATGAAGAACAAAGAAGGCAACAACCAACAACAACAACAACGGCTCTGTATAGAGCAAATCACACAGCTTGACTATACAGAAGCTCAATAATTTGCTTTCAATATAAATAATGAAAGGCCGTATTCAAATATTAAGATTATATTCCTCAATAATAAAGCATATTCTTCAATTATTTATACAAACTTCCTTCTCAAAGAATATTTTCTCCATGAGATGATATATTGAAATCTCCAATCCAATTTTCTCCATGAGATGATATATTGAAATCTCCAATCGTGTTAAGGTCCATAAACTCTATAATTAGAGCTTTAGAAAAAGCAGCTACTTCATCTTGTTATTCCACGTCAACGTGTAAATCAAAGACGTTCCTACCACTAAGCATCCTTCCGTGGTGATGCTCTATTAAAATGCATTTTATAGCAAGTAATAATTTGTACCTCATTAGCTGGCTGAAAAATTTTAAATAGATCTAAAAAGGTAAACAAAAACAAATTCTCTATGCGTTGCGGCCTTTCTTTGATGTTCACAAACTAGACGTAGTAATTCTAGTCTAAACAAAAGTAATTGCAACAAGGTCACACAGGCTGGCCAGCCAGCCTGCCTCTTTGCAACCACAAACAAACCGAGTAAATATTGTGTGGGAATTTCACAGTCATTGCACAACATCACAAACCAACAACAACAACTCCAGCATAGAAAATGTACAACATCATCTACAGCTAGTATAACCAATCGAACTTATTTTGTAATGAGTTTCAGTGAGTTCTCTTCACAGGATCTGAACAGCAGTTAAAGCTGCAGGAGGGCTGCCTAACACCAACACCGCACCAACAGGTACAAAACGACTTCACACATCATCATATTTGAATGAATGACCAAGTGAATGGTGAGAATCATGAATGGATCAGGTAAGTATGCAATAAACACGCAACGACCGTTGATTAAGTCAAAGAGAACATAGAAGAGCTTGAGATCTCTTTACCGGAAATGCTCGAAATTCTACGAAGAACTAGCAATAAAGAAAAGACTAACATAGAAGAGCTACATATAATTATTTAGGAATCGAAATGAAAAACTTATGAAAATCTTTAATTAATGCTGCAGGGCCGCTACCGACGCCGCTGCTGATGTTGAGGATCGTGAGAGTGAGCATGGCAGATGAGTAAGAGACGCATGAGTCCTGTAGATGACATGATTGACATGATTGACAACTAGTATTCAACTTGAAAGCCTTGTTTGAGTGGCACGCAAAGCGGCAAAGACACGCACGTAACTATTGCTCAAGAATGATGATCTACAACTGCAGCGTATCAGCGCTGATCCGATCCAGCCCTACATCCATAGTACCTCAAGTGATTTGAGGGGAACAATAATCGTTTAACAAATTGTCGTCTTTAACACATGCATCAGATGCGAACCAGCAGTATCTTGTTCCATTAAGAGCTACAAAAATAATTTCGAAAACATTTTTCCCAGCACAGCGTCTCAGCCGAGAAGAGCGTTGAACGCATTTTCAACGCACTTGCATTGCGAGCAAGTGTAATGCGAGTCGCAATGAATTCTTCTGCTTTATCCGAACAACCAGTCGTTGGCTGAACCGTCTTCTGACCTATTAGCATTGAAATGTTTCTGTGTTGTTGTTTTTTTTTTGTATGAATTGAAATGGATTAAATTGAAAGAATAGGAATGATGCACTGAACGAACGAACGAACGTCTTTGTTGGGTTGAGTTGAGCTGCGAGCGTCGTATCGCCATCTGTGGCACATGTGGTTTTAGCGCTCTAAGACTAGCAGCAGCAAGCAGCAGAAAGAATACATATGTTTTCGCAAAAAGAAAAAATAAATTTACAAACAAAATAAACAACTTCTATTTAACATTCTTGTTGGTTAAAATATTCAGCCCAGACGAGCCTAGACGCGCCTAGACCCCAGCAAATGGTAACCTCAAACTTCCTGTTTGGCGCGAAAATCTAAAGACCATCGAACTACAGGCCGCTTGGCTAGCCACGCGGTTAAAACAACTCATCAATGGATCGATATTCATTGCTATTGAAGAAGCCCTGAAAAACGGAACTATTCTTGGAACTTGAATCTTTTGAGCGGATATAGAAGATTTAAAATTCAAAAACAGCATCGAAAAAAAAACTATCGGCGCAAAAAAAAATCAAAATTTTATTGACCCGAAAAAAATAAATTTATCGATTAAAATTCATTAGATTAAATTTGTTGTTGATTCAATTATTCAAAATGCTTTTTTCAATTCGAGCCATTTTTTATGAGTGTGATGGAAGAGGTTTAATTAAAGCTTTATTTATGGCGTAGAAAAAAAAAACATGGCTTCAAATAAATAATTTTTTTTTTTACTTTTCTAAATAATGTGCAAACGTTGAGCTACAAAAATGAAATTTATGCACAAAATGAGCGGGAGAAACAAGTACGTGACACACAAAAACGCGGGCATACAAACAAACAAACAAACAAACTGACAAACAGCCATCATGGCTCATACAGACGAATCAAAATTATTTAATCCTTAAACGTGCTCATTTAAAATTTCATTAAATTTTCATGAATTTCATTTAAATGCTTCAAAATGGAGCATAACAAAAAACAACAACAAATACACTGTTAAAAAAAAGAGGGAAAAGACTAAAATAATAATAAAAAAAAAAACAAAACAACAACATCAAACATTGCAGCATGGAAGTGTTCAGAAAGGTTTCATTAATTTTATCCAAATTTTATTTTTTTCTTTCTACACGGCAACCAAAAAATGAACTGAATAAATTTGGAGAAATTTGTTGTTGCTTCGAATCCTTTCAACACGCAGGGAGAAACGAAAAAAATAAATTAAATTTATTTACTTTGCGTTTGAATTTTATTTTATAGAAATGCAAAAATTTGCCAAAGCCAACAATAGCAACAACAACAACAACAACAAGAACAACAACAACAACAACTTATAGCAACGTATGTGTGTTTATATGTATGTAAGTATGAAAATGTATTTTTTTATAGCTTTTTTATTTATGGAAATTCAAATTTTTGCCTAAGATTTTTTATTTGAGGTTTATTTATGTGAGTTTTATTTTTATGGCGCATGTGATAAAAAATACGACGGATTAAAATAAATTCAATCTCTTCGATTTATGTACAAAAATTCCATTTATTTTTATGCCCATGCTGTTGTTGTTGTTGTTGTTGTTATTGTTGCAGTTGTTGTTGTTGCTGCAAGTTGAATTGCATGGATTTGACTTTTGGACTGGGTCAATTGAAAAAAATTGAATTGAATTCGCGTAGCAAAAGGCTTAAAAAATTGCACAGTACTTTGTTAGGACAACGAAGGATTCAAAAATATTGTTGGCAAAAAGAATTTCACACAATTTTACCAATTTTGTAAAGTAAAGTAACTAACATAAAATGCGTGAGAGAGTTTAACAATAAGAGCTTTGACTCAAACGACACAAGGACATTTTTTTTTTGGACTGACACAGCTATTGCACGGTAAATATTGAAAGTTCATAACAGTTTTAGATATTCTTAGATATATGGATTTTATTTTCTCTCTCTTTTTCTCTTTCCATTAGAATCTAATAGCATCATTTTATGAATCCCTGCACATCACTTCACGCTGCGTTGTTGAAATTCGAAATTTATAAAACGCAACGTTTCACGCCGTGATTTTCAGCGTTGAGTAACGCAATAGCGTAGTGGAAACAGTACAAATTTCGCATTTTATAAAACGCAGCACTTGAAATTCCATCACTTGAACTGTCACTTTCATCACTTGCTCTTGACCTGCCGTTAGAATGAATAAGTTGGCATTGAAAAGGTAATAACTTTTTGTTCCACTCATATATTCTTAAATGTTAAAATATTTAGTTTATATATAGGTTAAAGGCAGCAACAACGAACCAACAGTTGCTAAAAAAAATGGTACGCCAGTGTTTGGCGTTTATATTACAATTTCAATTTAATGATGGCTGAAGAGAACAGCTGATATGGTTGCCAACAAGTCAGAACTTGGTGAATCTTAAATTTTTCAAAGATTTGCCATAATTATGCTAGTTTTATTTTACATGTGACAACCCTAAACTGTTGTTGACTGTCAGTTCACCGTGGTAACGTAACATAGGTAACGCAATAACGTAGTGATTAATAAAATGCAAATTTTAAATCCAAGTGATGCGCCGCGTTAGCGTTGCGTTTCATCACGGTGATTTATAAAATGATGCCATAAATGTCTTGGAACTTCACTAAGCTTATTGCCAAACTTTTTTCCCGTTTTTCAGAATTTTTAAATTTCATAAAAAACACCCTCTTAAACTTATTCGAATACTTATGCATAAAATTACAATAAAAATAATCGCTTATACAACAAATAAAGAGTAAAAATAACAACAAAATAAAATCTCTTCAAATCAAATAAATTTCAAGCTAAATGCAGCAGCAGCTACGGCAGCAGTGATTACGTTACAACAACAACATCAACAACAACAACAACAACATAGCCACAAACAAATCTAACAACAACATTAAAGCAAATATAGAAAAAATACATTGAATTTAAATTTATTGACGCCCGCTAGCTACTGTGTGTCATTAAGGTCGACGCGGCAACAACGTCAATAACAGCAACAAACATTTATTTAGATTGTTCCAGAAATCGAAAAAAATTTATGTCTAAAGTGAGAATTTATTTCTAGTTCTGTGCATACATACGCAGTGAACAAACCAACCAACCACCAACAATAACAACGAACAACAATTGCAACAACAAAATTAATCCAATAAAAGTGACATGAAATAATATTGGTAAAAAAATGGCATCGCATAAAAAATATGCTTTATTATCAGCTCTATGAAAGTAGTAGAAGCTATTTCGAAATTTATTAGCATCACATCCAACTTCCTACGGAGCTTAAGAATTTTTTAATTCCCGTTGATTTAAAGTTCAACCAATGATCCATAGCGACATTGTTTCGATTATTGTGAATCAACATGAAATTCACAATAGATGAATATGAAGCCATTTTATGACGTCATAAAAATAAGAAATTGAATTTGGAATTGAAAATACTCAGCAGATTAGGAATTTTATAGATGTACAGAATAGTTATTTTTATAGAGATTATAAAAAAAAAAGCAGTAAATTTTCACACTAGGATGTGTGTTCACTATATGTACGTACACATAAAAAATGTACTCTTCAATAACGGTTGTTAAGCAACATAATTATTCCCATTTGTGATTGGATATAAAACATCACATTATAATAGATTTGTCAGAGAAGTTATTACTTGTGACAACGTTGTATAAGAATTTCATTCGTTTAAGATTCTAACCAATTCACATTTGGAATGGAACACACTTAACGCCTTATTGAATTTCTCATTTTAAGTCCATATTTCATTATAGCAAAAAAAATGCTAAATATGGCAACTGGTATAAAAACTCAGTGATGTTTCAGTGAACGGTGATAAATATAAAGATTTTAAAAAATTATAGCACATATTAGGTCTGCAATGATGACCAGTATTGCATATAAATTCAGGAATGTTTTCAGAGAACCTTAAGGTCTCGGTCATGATTTTACGCCTGAATAGCCCAAACATTTTCTGCTAGATTCTCATAAAATAAGAATAATATTTGCTTTATATTTTAACCAATCGAATGTACTTTGATTGACATATTCCAAAAGTCTTAAGCTGTTCAGACTGTTGACTGCATGGTTCAATATATTGGACTTCTTTTTTCACCAAACTATGGTTGGGTTGAATGATAGTTTTAATCCAAAAAGAACAATTTACTAATTCTTGCATTAGCTTATTTTCTTCCGAAAAATGATTCTTCCAAAAGTCTAGACGCTAGAATAGTTTTAGAACACAAAATTATGGACTTTATTAAAAGCTTTATTATACACTCAGCGCGATCATATCCTTATAAAAATATTCTTGAAATGTCTCTTAATGACTTATGTCTCTCAATGAAATTGATATTAATTTTTTTTTAATTGGAATCACTCTCTATTTTTCATACTGTATGGCTGATATATAGTCATACTGTATAGTTGCTTTCATTGCGAATATAAGGTCTGTAGTAAGAAAAAAAAAACAAATACTTTCATAAGCCATTTCAACCCTTGAAAGGATTTTGACGAAGCTTCTATGATCAAATATGTTGTGCGTGTTATTAAATGATTTCGACACATCCGATCGGGAACTAAACCAACTAGTTTTATGCCCACTCCAAATGGCTAATGTGCATATTCTCAAGAAGCTTTACATGGCTTTGAAGCTTTACATAATTTACTCTCTGAGGTTTGCCATTCAGCAGAAAGGTGAAGGTCAATCAGAAAAATGCATTTCAACTGAAAAAATTTTCTGTGTAAGCTGGGATTTAAACCTCGATCCCCCAAGGCTCGCAGCACATAATATTGGCCCGAAACTGTTCGCGCAGTTTAACACGTTCATCCAAGGCCGGTCAGAAGTGTGAATTTAAAAAAAAAATAATGTTAAGTAATCGATTTTGGCGATAACGGGAAAAAACATCATTTTGACTTCGAAGGAATCTACCCAAACAAGCTACTACTATTGCCAAGAATCAGTGGCGGATCTATATAGGGGCTGAAAGGGCTTTAGCTCCCACCCCCCCTCCTTGGAGAATTTTTTCTATGGGAAAAAAGTAAAATAAGACTTAAATGCCCCCTCTGGAGAATCCTAGATCCGCCACTGCCAAGGAAGGATTTTCAAGCCATGTAAAAACAAGTTCTTTCTCTTAAAACATGTTTAAGTTGAAATCCGGGAGGAATCTAAAACTTTTTTATGTTTAACTTAACCGTCTAATGCTCTCAGGTCCGCCTCTAGGCGGCATTAACCCCGATCGCTATAAAACCGTAATCTCTCTAAAAATACCTTCAGAGTGTAGACGAATCTTCAAGTTCCATTTCTTTTTTTTCCCGCTTGGAGTTAGGGAAAAAATAAAAATTCATCACGTTATTCCGAATTTAAGTATTTTTTTTTTTTTTTTAATTGAAGTGAGATCGAAGTGAAAAAATACTGGTTAGCGGGAATTTTTTTTTCTTTCAATTGAAGTAAAAAAAAGAACATCTAAAATAAAATGCAAGGCATTAAAATAATGTTTTTATGCCCAATTCCGCTTCTAGGCGAAATTGACATTTTCACCTGTAAAAAATTAACGAAGAATCAAAATGTTTTTCTCGTCCCAAAATTAGAATATTCTGCTCTTTGGAAAACAAACAAAAAAAATGGCACTAGAGGGAGTTAAAAAAAAACTATTTTAGACCATAAATTATTAAATAATTTTAAGCTATATCTCCACTTTTTATGGAACCCTTCTAAGGTAGGCACTGAAATTCCAACCTTCTTTAAAGCCCCTTTAACAATGGACCAATTTTCCATTATTGATTTTAGTTTTGAGAAATTCGATAGATTTTTTTTTTAAACAAAATCAATTCCTCTGTCTTAATAGCATTCAATGGAATCTCTTAAATAGTGGCAACTGGTCAGGCAAAAATAATGGTTTGTTGTATGAAATCTCATAAAGATGTATGAACAGATGATTTTCGAGCAAGTCTCCCGATAAATTTCTCCATTTATGGTGCCAGTACAGAAAAAAGATTTTCAAATATTTGGAACTTTAACAATGAACCAGAAGAAGAATGAACTAAACTCAATTAAATATGAATTAGCAATGCACTAAATATTTTTGATTACCAAGTCATGCATTTCCTAATCACTTTAGTAATTAAAGTAGCTATTATTTGTTGTGAGATTAAAAATTTGTATGGACATGAAGTTCAGCCAAAGGCACCATGTTCAATCAAAGACTCGATTGTTAGTATTTCTGTATTTTTTTTTTTTTTTTTTTTTTTTTTGTTGGAACGCCTTTTATGAATGTAAGGTGACTTTATATTGTCTCCTACAAACAACATGTTTGCTATATTGTTTAAAATAAGTACAATTGTACCGAACATATGATCTCCGAATCTGACTCAATAAGAATTTTTACAGTTTCAATATTTTCATTCCAAAAAATATAGAACAGCGAAAATATTTACCTTCTGTTGTAGAAAATATTTTGTTCTCCTCTCCCTTTCTTCCTTTAGTTTGCACTTCTGCAATAAAAACAAAAAGAGAGCATTTATCATTAAGAATGTCGCCATATAAATGATTAAAAATATGTTGACATAATTGATTAATAAGATAACTTCACTTAAAACAGACAATGCACTTAGGTTAAAAAAAAGCCATACAATCTTAATGGAGCCCTACATTCGGCACAAAATACCGCAATTAACCTAATTGTTGCTGGTAAAACTTTAAATGTTCTCTTATCACTGAGTCTGTTCATAACTCTTAACGAATACCACATTAATACAGAAAAAAAACATTCCATATCAATTGAAGCAACAACAATTTTCATGAATGGCTAAAAAGTCCGAGGGGTGATTGTTTGAATGAAGTGAGGGCTTCAAAATTCCGAACAAAGAGCAGCAATCATAGCAATGAGCGGAGGACCCATGCAAATAAAAAAGCATTTTTTATGCAGCCCTAATTGAAATGTACTGATTAAGCGTAAGTATAATGAATAGAAACAACAACAACAACAACAACAACAACAACGCAATAAAGGCAACAATTGATGAAAACGTTGTTGAACCAGAAAAGAAGGATCAGACTTCTTTTATAGAGAAAAAAAGGAATATTCCAAATCTTGTTAATTTAACTCTACAGAACAAAAAAAAAAAAAAGGAATGCTGCATTTTAGGAATGGGAGACATTCTACGAAAAACTTTATAATTGAACAAATCCGACTCAGTAGGTTTCTGACGCAAATCAAGCTTAAAAGATAGGAATATATATAATGAAAGAAGGAACCCAGAAGGGATAAAGCGGGGGAGCGGGAAACGATTCCAAGTAGAGCTTTTAACAAGTCAAGTGATTGTGTTGGAAAGGCGGCGAATGGTAGGTAAATTGCAATGAAGTAGCTTGGAATGTGACAAAGTAAAAACCAACAATTTCAAGGGTTGACGCCTTCTCGGCTGATGCAGTCCTTATAAGGTGCATTCTTGTGAAGATACAAAAATAGAACAAGAAGAAGCGACAGCAGCCATTGTGTCTCAAGCATAGCATAAAATAGCAGCATTGCCATCAAGGCAATTTTTCGAAATTATGTGCTTTTTAATTGTTCCTAGCATGTTACTCAGAAAAATTGTCATAATCAGTTTGTTTGCGTGTATTTTTTTTTTTTTTTAACAGTACAACTGCAGCGTCCTTTTTCATCCTTGCATTATTTTTGTAATGCACAACGCCCACTTTTTTTTGCTGACTAACCAACTGCCTCTGCGTTTTTGTCCGCTCATTTTTATGTTTTATTTATTACTCACTACGTTGACGACGACGACGTAAAAGTTGAGGGTGGCAACCCTACCGCAATGCCAATCTATGCCGTGATTCATTCATAAAGACGTGCGCGTTTCATTCATGCTCACGATTACACTGAATGGCGAAGTAGTTGCTACAACAACAACAGAAGCATGCTGTTGTGACTTTATAAGTAGCGCCCGGACGAGTTCATGGCACTCGCTGCGAACGACCTGTGCAGCGGAAGGAGTTGCTTCTTTCTTCTTTTTTTTTTTTTTTTTTGTTGCTGTTTACTTTAGCGCTTCCCTTTCAGAGTTATGTTGCTTTCATTGTAAACTTCATTTCAATGAAGCGGAAAAACGCTCCCTTTTTAATGCTTTTCACTTTGTAATTTTTTTTTTCTCTCTTTTATTTGCAGCAGTTTTTCGCAGTTTACTTTTTTTATTATTTAATTTATATTGACGGAAATTGTCGGCGGTTAATACGCGCAGTCAACAAAGTAAAGCGAACATATGTTCGTATAATTTGACAACCTTGACTTTAGAGCTTGCCGTGGAGGGTGGCAGATTCAAATATCTCGAAATTTTGTTCTAAACCGCTCTCGGTAGAGTGCCAACTTTTGACATTTGGCAAACTAGCAAAGTTTTGTAAAGTATACATTTTACATGTTTTGCTACGGTCGCTCGAATGCAATGCTGTCGGTAGCACCCACCCACCATGTTTCGCGTAGGCCACCCAAGCCGTTGTCGTTGCATTCCCTATCCATGAATAGTCTTTGCCAATTAAAATGCTGCTGTGGGGCATGTGTACCCGGCCTAGTCCCCGTGTATTTGTTCGTTCTAGCTATGTATTTGCTAAGCGTCTGTCGTATTTTTCAACAATCCTTACACAACATACAGTCGTACCCCTAACCTCCTCCTTCGCCAGTGAATAGCAACAATTGGCCTTACTGGCAGCCGCATTGTTGTTGCGCACATTTTAATGACAGTAAATCAAGCGGAGTAAATCAAGCAAGTGGAATTTTTTGCCCCTGACAAGCAGCTGTAGAACGTGAACGTGTGTTCCTCAGCAGCGTCTGAGTCTTGAAAGGATTGCAAAGTGAAAAGAAATTCAGTGGAAGCGAACTGGGTAGCATTGCGTGGGTGCTCTACGCAGAAGAGGGTTGGAGTTCAAATGCATAACAGGTATACAAGGAATATTTTGTTCTTTCACTGGGGGTGTTTCGCGTCCGACCCAGAATTGGCCAGTTCCATCGTGACTCACATGCCAGCAGCTGCCTCTAATAATAGGATTTAACTGGAAATGAGTCACGTTTTGCACTTACGTGGCTAACGTTTTGCTGTCGCAGTCAGTGTTGTTGCTCACCCACCCTAATCGGGATTCAAACAGTGACAAATAGGGTCGAAAAGCACAATTTTTGACAGTTGATGTCAGCATATTTTTGTCAAAATCCTCTTCTTGTTGTCTATTGTCATGCGTTTAATGCTTGCAGCTAGTTTGACAAAAACCTCCTCACTTACTCAAAGCGACACTCTTGCTCAATCTTGACAATTTTTGACGCGTCCTAATTTGACGCACTCATGTCATTCGCGTAATTCAAACTGATCCTGAGGGGGAAAAAGGACTTTTCCCTTCACAGAACACTGGCGCCCTTAAGCCACGCAAGTTAATTAGTAAGCAGCAAACTTAATTTTATACATTTACACGCCAACAAATAAAAAAAGGGTAACGAACGCATTCCTTAGTGAAACCTAGCAAGTTGTGACGCAAGCCCTGAATGAAACTTGATGCTGTCGCGCACTCAGCCATGCAGAGGTAATAGCAATTAACCCCTTTTTTCAGCGAAAATTATTAGTTTTTTGTTGACGAAAATTATCAATATTAAAACCATGTAAAAACTGCAAACGACATAAAATCGCAGGCGACCGAAAAGAGGAGCAAGCGGAGAGTTTAACGGAAACTAACCACAAAAAATAATTACAATAAAAACACAACAGCAACATCAACATCCACATTAACATCAACATCCACAACGACAGTAGCACCGACATCAGCAACATCATTATAAAAAGTTGCTGCAACAAGCAGTCAAAGAAATAAAAACGTTACAGCAAAAAAAGCAACTCAGTATCTTGCCAGCTTTGGCAACATGAAAGACTTAAAGCAAAAGCAGCACAAAAAGCTGCAACAGAGATAAAAAAAAAATAGGCATCCAAATCAACTGCAACGACAACAATAACAACAGCAACGTCATTCTCATCAGCAGCAGCGTCACCGCCTCGTCAAAACGTCACTCAACGTAATCAAGCGTTAAGTGATTCTGCAGAAGCTTGCTTGAATGCTTGTTGCAGTTGTAGTTGTTGTTGGCGTTGTAGTTGTCGTCGTCACACACATCAACATGCAACCCGAAAAAAACGCGGTCTTTACTTTTTCCTTTAATAAAAATAAAAACACGCAGGTTTTCTCGTTGCAACAAAAAAAAACTACTAAAATAAAAGCTAGCTGAAGGATACTGCCAAGAGGAGGATAACCACAAATTACTTGAAATTTCGGCAAGTAATACAAAAAGAAAATAATTATAGGAAAATGTATGAAACAACCGTCTGACAGACATATTGCCCCTCCTCAACGGAGTTCCCCAAAGAAGTTCTGGCGTCATTGATCCTATTTGCGTTTGAACAAATAATAATTTAAGCCAATGCATTCAGTGCATATTTTACTCTAAGTTTAATTTTTGCACCTTTGCACTGTGATTTATTGTTGCATTTCATATATTTGCAACGCGCTTGTCGAATTTCTAAGCAGTACAATAAAATACTGCGGAATTGCATGTGAAAATTGGTTACAGAAAAGAATAAAGAAGGAAGTTCATGAATTCTGCAGATGTATGCATTTAATTTCGTGCATTTTTGGAATGAGGCAGTAAGTACTTTGGCTGTACGATGTTCTAAAATATCTGAAAATAATGATCCACTTTTAGAATCATAGTAGCATCGGGATAACTGCCACAATTAGAGCTTATAGCCTGAACACATTAGAAGCTATAGCAAGATAGGGACATAAATCAGAATTTATAAAGATGCATTTCTTATGGAGAAGAATTTTGAGGTATTGTAGTAACGACATGGCTTCATTGCAATAAATCTTTTTTAATTTGCAAGGCGACAAATTTTAAATTGACTTAGTCCTTTTGGATTGTTTTTTTTTTACGTTAAGGAAGCATTTTTTCGTCGCTGCCGCATTCAAATCAAGATGGCTACAATATAACAAATCACTACTTACGCCCTATCGTAATGTTGCTGTCGCGTCCAATGTGTTCAGACTATAAGTCTTGTTTTCATGAATAATTGTTTTAAAAGTTGAATTTTCCACTCAAATCAGAAAAATTGAGGGATGTCTGAGCTGAGAGATGACAGAGTTTGTGAATAATAACAACGCATAATTTAGAGCCTATTCGGAGTAAGAAGAGAATAATAGTTCGAAGTAATTTGCACCGAATATTGCATGCATCAAAAGTTACCCTCTTTGTAGGCAATCAACCTCCACTTAAGTAAATCTTTGGCGAGACGATCATATTTAAACAGAATTGGACTGTTGCCGAATTACCAGTATATATCTGCTAGGTCCCGAGATAGGGTTCTGAAATCGCAAGAAACATTGATGATGAAGTAAGTTAAGACACATTTGAAAACTTGCTCGAGGGGTATTGTAAAATTTTAGCATTGGCTTTGAGCTTAAGGACCCTCATCCTTACTTCTGAAGAAGTTGCGAAGAAGTTGTAGAAATAAACGCAAATCATCGGACATCTTTTCTGCGATTGCCTTTATTGATTTAATAAATTTTGGATTACTTTATGGATATCCATGATATAACAAGTATCGTTGATGGAACTTAGAAAGATAAGATATTGCGAGAAAAAAATGTATGCCAAATTAATAAAAAACCTAGTATAATTTATACGATGGCTTTGGCAGTTTTCAGCCTCCTAAGTTTTTGGTCAAAACTCCTAAGTCTTACATGCTATCTTACCGATATTGATTTGGATGATAAATTAGCGAAGTATTTTGTAATTTACACATTAGCTTCGACAATTTATTTTAGCGTGCTTGCTTATTCTGCCGAACATTGTGTTCAAGTTTTCAACAAAAAACTTTGTTGAACTATCAAGGTTAAATATTTCCATTTGGTCCATTTGGCTAAACATCCAGGCTATATAATTTTCATTACAAAAACTAAACGAGAACTATAACAAACTGGGAATATTCAGCGATAAATTTTACTCATACCATTTTGATGAAGTGCCAAAGTTTTCGGTGGTTTTCCTATTGGCAGGGTATCGAAATATTGCTTAATACGTTGCTTTGTATTAAGCAATATATTACTTTGGTGAATAACCATAAGTTTCTAATTTCCATACAATTTTCTTTACCCAAGCCGGCTTAGGTGATGTTACTATTGCTTTTTTTCTCGGTGTACGTCCGAAATCGAAGAAATCCATTTTAACAAATCGAAAATATTTCGAAAACATGTTCTTTGGGATAGCATTGAGCTCTTTCAGCGATGGTGGCAAATAACGACACTTCAATGTTCTTTTTATTTTTGGGAACAGAAAAAAGTCAAACAGGCTTATTTCGCCTTATCCGGCGTATATGAAGGTTAGAGCATGGTTATAGTATTGTTTTTTGCACAAAAATTCATGATGTTTTTGGTCGAAACTTAACTTTTTTGGAACCGTTACGTTTACCCGTTCGCTCGTCATCTTCAACATCTTCACGGTCATCTTGAAAATGCGACAACCACTGGTATGATGCACTTTTTGATTGAAAAAATAAAATTACTTTTGCTGTTTTGATTAGTTAAGCCCATTCGTCTCATACACGGAAAGAAAAAAATTAAGCATTCTATGCTTGAATCCAGCTAATAGGCTATCAGTTTACACTTAAGCGTAAATTTCTCAATTCAACCATTATTTTGCTAGAATTGAGCAAATTTAAGCCACATGATATTAAGCAAAAAAAAAATTTTTCTATATTCAAGACTAATACAGACTAATGCTGAAAACTAGAGAAATTTGCTTGATTTGATAATATGATTTTCCTTGAATTAAGAACAATTTGCTTGATTCAAGTAAAGAATTTACTGTAAACTTGAATAATTTAAGAGAATCTTAATTTAATAAGAATCTTAATTTCTTATCCTATATCGTACAGCCTTTGCTCATTATCATTAAAAACTACTCGAATATACTAAAAATTATCTTGTAGATTTCATTTTTCCAAGTACAGTAACAGATAAGACACTGCGCCTTCGAACCATGCCATAGGTTGTCAACCCGCACCATCTTAAACATGTTTTAATGTAAACATATTGTGAATTATAAGTAAACAATTTGCTGAAAACCAAAGTAATTCTCTGCGATTGCTTAAATTAGGTTCTAGAATCAAGTACCAATTTTATTTGACAATAATTTATTTTACTCAATTTTAGAAATAAATGCTCATAAACTTATTATTCTTAATTTTAGTTATTTGTGCTTGATTTGAGCAAATGAGGCTAAATTTTAAATTTTCTAAGATCAAGTAAAATATTTGCTTAATATAAGAATATTATTTCTCTTTGTAGATTTTTTAGATTATTTCTTAGGTCGGGTTTCAAATTACATTACTATACCATTGTATTCAATATCCACTATTTACACCTTTTAAGAAAATTAAAAAAAAAATATCGCCCTAACTGTTTGCCAACTGTTTGCTTAAAACCTCCCTTAAAATTTGTGTGTTTGGATGAAAACTACCAGAACCTTGATTGTTTTTGGCTTGAGCTTCATTTCCATCAAATCAATCCATTCATATCAACTTATTCCGATGAATCTTTAAAAAATCATTTTATTGCGGAATTAGTTATGAAAAAGTTATTCTGTTTTAGAACGAATTCTTATTCTAAGCTTCTAAGCCCTTTAATTGCTTCGTTAGATATCATACCCACTTCAATACCCATTTTTTAAGAGCATCCTTTAGCAATAGCTATCAGGAGCCACGTCTCCTATCTCAGCATAACGAACTAAAAATTCATAAAGATTGCCTATAAATATTTTTAAATGCTGTTGATAATTTTATTTTAAGTTAAGTACAAACATTACTACGAAAAAGATTTTAGACTTAACTCGACAAACTAAAAGTTACAATTTTTTAGTGTTTTTTGCCAACTTTCTTGTAACTTTCAATTTGTTTTCTTGTCATACTTATAAAATAAAGTATTAATTTTATAACTTATTCCGCACCGTCCTGTCTTTAAATACATTCGTATACTTCTTTTTGTCAACTTTTGCAAACGGAATTAAATTTTTAATTTTAAATCGGAATTGCCCCCATTTTGTTTTTTTTATTATTATTTTGCTCACAACGTAAGTAAATTTCTCGCCTTTGCAACGTTTTGCTGATTAAAAAATAAATTTTTATCATAATAAATTAGAGTGTAACGGTTTGAGTTACTAACTGCATCCAAGAGATTTCAGGTTTTCCTACTTCGTACCGCTTAAGGCAGGAAAGACAGGCAAATAAATAGATTAACAGCAGCAGCAGCAGCAACAACTAATCAAAGAAATTATATGCAAGTTCTGTCCAAACGTAGCTACATAGTTTCATCCGAGCACAAACTGAAATGACAGGGAACAACAATAACAATAATAACAAGAATAACAACAGAAAAAAAGTTACAAGTGCAACAAAACTCAATTGATTAAACCAACACAACAAGCAAAATAACAACGACAAAAAAAAAAAAAAACAACAACAAGAGTAGCAACCAACAAACGCCACTTGCTTCAGCTGGATGCTGATTAATCTGCCTGAAAATGAACAAATCGTCCGCTACCCAAAGAAGAAGGAGTTTACCAGGGGTGGTAGATTTGTCTGGTCCATAGTCCGCAAATAAAGCTGGACTGCAGCGCACAGGCGCAATCATTTGAGCAGCATCCGTGCGCTTTGTGTTGCATGCGAAAATTTCCTGTTTTGAGTGCTTCTGCGCATTAATGCTGCATGGCTATAGTAAAGCACCTGGCGTTGGTCAGTTTGATACATCGTCCATAGCTTAGTTTGTTTGGCAGATCTACACCCTGCTTGCATTATACTTAAGAACGTTGATGATCATAAATTCACAGCCAAGCTGCATGTGGAGAGCAGTGAACCAGAAGCGCCCCATATTATTGCATGTCAACGCATTGCGTTGTTATTATTGTTGTCCTTTTGAATGTGCAACATCATAAAGGGCAGAATAATAAAATAATGCGAAGAAGTGTCAGAAACACTGAAAAAATACGTCCCTGAAATTGGATTTAAGAAAATTTTAAGTGAAGCCATTCGGTTTTCTCCCTTCTTAAGTTACGTAAAAGTTTAAAGTAAAAACGTAATTTATGATAATAATAAGCAATAAGGATACCTTTATACCGCGAATTCTTAAATAAAAGAATTACTTAGACCAGCTTTTTAATAAAAAAGTTATTTTAATATTTTATTTTCGTTATATAGAATTCTCCGCGTATTCAAAGATAATATCTATGGATTAAATCTCCTAATATTTCTAAGAATTGCTCTCAAATGGATAGCCTTAAAAATAAAAACTTGATTTGTTATCGCCAATTCAAAAACAACATGAAAAAGATACATTAATTTGGCAGAACTGTGGAAATAATTTCTCTGCGCACTCGCGCTCTTATCTCTGCCTCGATCAGCAACTGCATCCCCATCCATTCTTGCCAGTAAACGCACAACAGGTTCGATTTCTTGGCTCCGCTCAGTGTCATAAGCATACAATAAAATAAAAGCACTACTTCGACAACAACAAACGACATCAGCAACAACAATAATGTTTTCACGGCTTATTATACAAGAGGGCAGAGCAACAGCCGGACAGCATCGGATCCAGTTTAGTCACTCGAATCAATGTGCCACCTGTGCGCAGAAAACACTGCATCAGCCAGTTGTGCGCACACTGCAAAAGCAGGGCTTTTAACGTCTACAACAACAAAAAAAAAAAAAAATAAAATAACTGGTTCCTGCCCTAGCTGCTGTTGGTCAATAGTTGCCAGGAGTCGTTGTGCGAATGCGTGTGCTTAAAACGCGCCTCGTTGAAGTAACCGTGAAGCCACTGAGGACCATGCAAGAACAACAACTATAATGTAGAAAAAGTGGTAAACATCAACGCCAAAAACATGTGGAGCGACTCTTTGAAACGTCCGCCAGAATCAGAGAATCAAAGATTATCAAAACGTGTGGAAACACAAGAGGAACTTGATGCAAAAAAGAAAAACAACATTCAACAACAGCAAAGATGCAACAGAACACAGATTGAATAGAAGCGTATGGCCACCTGGACATTTGCACCAATCAGAAGGCAGCAAAACAAATTAAAATTTTTTCAGAGCACAATTTATGGTTAATAAAAAAGAAAAAAAGGACAAAAACAAAACAAAAATCCCTCAAAATTTAAGTGCAAAAAGCAAACGAGTTGTAAGAACTGGTCCATAGCATCCAGCAGACCGGACCAAGGATATGTTGATAAGGCAGTAGAAAGGTTGCTTATGAAGAGGGGAAGAAGTTACGTGTTTTCAAAGAGAACTATTCCGGGAACGTAGTTTACTTCTCACTAATATATATATTTTGATATCTTAGCATAGCATAGGTAAAGACATCTAAAGGGTAGATAAGAAAAGAAATAAATAAAAAAACAGAAATAGCAAAAGAACGCAAAAAATAATTATTTCGAAAAGAAGTTCAGTTCATCGGTTGACTTATTAACTTAAAACATTATTGTCCTTCATAATTTTTAACAAAATCATCATAAAAAATTAAATTTGTAATTCAATATGAACCAATCACATACGAGTGAGTATAAACCAAGTGAGAATTATACAATTTTTTTAGTTACTACTTATCCGAAAAATTATG
Organism: Pherbina coryleti; assembly: GCA_943735915.1. Lineage (NCBI taxonomy): Eukaryota > Metazoa > Arthropoda > Insecta > Diptera > Sciomyzidae > Pherbina > Pherbina coryleti. Next base: position 2,043,045 of record OX030951.1, read on the forward strand.
GGATATGACATGTGTAAATATATTTTTGTGCATCTTTACTGAAGATCAAGCAAGAAATGAGAAACTTATAAGATATTGAATTTTTTTCACGTCGGAATTTAATTTCGTAAGTATATTGCCGTAAGACAATATTAAGTAAGGTTATATTTTAAATTAAATCAATGGTTATAGAAGGTTATTTAAAAAAGGAGAATATGAGTTGGGACCAAAGAACTGCAGCGAATAGTTATAAACAGAGTTGACTCGAGTGTATACGCATTAATTTGGCTTCAACTTCATATTCATACTCATAAAACAATGTTGCGGTATTTATAACACGCAACTTAACTCCTAAGCTTCATGCTTCATACTCTGACTCGTGGTTGTGAGTAGTCGGTATGATCTAGACTAGCTTCTAATAAGTTATCTTCACGTATTTGAAATGAATGATCATGACTTTTCTAGCGTTGCTAACTTTGGCTTAAGTAAAGAATTTAAGCTTGATTTGTTATTATTAAAAACAACATTAAAAAAAAACAATAAAAACAATTTGGTGTTACCCTTAAACTCTACTAACAGCGACAAGAACATAGAAAAATACGCGAGTATCATAGTTGCCAGAAAAGAACGATAAATAGTACTTATGGTATTTTTCAACGATTGTGGGATGCGCTAATTCCCATGGTATTTTGTGGTAAAAATCTCTCGCGTGGGAAAAAAATACCTCATGTGCGATATTTACCACGCGTGGGAAAAAATACCTCAAATTACCACAAAATACCTCAAAATACCATAAAATACCTCAAATTACCACAAAATACCTCAAAAGAAGATTTGAGGGATTTTGTGGTAATTTGTGGTATTTTGAGGTATTTTGCGGGTGTGGTAATTTGTGAGAATTAAGTGTGATTTTCATGGTAATTTCATCTGGCGACACTGGCGAGTATTCCTGGGGAGTATGAGCTATGGGACTTTTATTTGAGCTATGAGTACTTGGTATGATTCATACCAATAGGTTTGATGTTGATGAGTATGTATTTGGATGCACTCTGACGTTCGATGGACGAATCAAACATTGAACTATGTTTTACTTTCTGTAGCAAGAGTGCTTCGAGTAGTAGTGCTGGTTGTTGTTTGATGTGTATGCACTAATACTCGGTTTTGAATGAATCGGTTTTGAATGAACTACAAATCACAAAAACGTGACTTGATGCAGATCACTGGTTGGGACACACATATCTTGAGTTCTGATTTAGAAAGAATTATATTATCTTAATATTAGTACAAGACAGTTCCGTAACTATGAAAAGTATTATCTCAGACTACGATGATTTATTGTTTTCATATTACACTTAGACTTAATTTTTTTTTTGAGTTTTTTGAGTTTTGAGAAAATATGAAGTTTTATAAAATATCAATCAAATACGATTTCCTATGGACAATATTACGCAAAAATAATTATCAGTTCAACAAATTTAAAAAAAAAATAAGGTTTTTTTAACATTTTTATTGGCTACAACTTTTAAATTTACGAAAATCATGGGATAAAACAACTTTATAGGTAAATAGGTACTTTAAGTCTTTAGTAATTTAGGAAAGACTGAAAGCAATTCAGAAAATGAAATTTTTTGTTTTGAATTGGCTACGGCGTTAATTCAAAAAGAGAGACTAAAAGATAGCCTAAATGGACTATAAGTAGAGCGATATCAACATAAGGACGATGTGTTAATATACTTGAGATATGTTGAGATACTACCCATGTAGATTTGTGTATTGGTAAGTTGGCATCATTAAATAAGACTGACACGCCCACTTATGCAAACGCATAAGTAAAATTCACAAGCATAAGTAAAATTACTTGCAAACCATCTGCCATTATTCAAGTACTTCGTCTCTTAACATAAGCCGTCACATTAAAAAACAAGCAGTTTTTGATATGCACCAACTATACTTAAGTAGAATATGAAAAATTTGGAGAATATGGCACAACACCTATGCACATTCCATGTTTTGAATTTTTTTTTTTATTGGTTTATGTGGTGTGCTCGCTGTGATTTTCTGTGAAAATCTTTTTATTTTGGGTTATTTGCAAAAAATATCAAAAAAGAAATCAAATGTATAAAACTGACATATTTTTAAGTTTGTTAGTCAAGTTATTAGTCCTGTAAAATCTGAAAAATTGTGTATATTTTTTTTTTTTTTTTTAAAAAAGAAGTTGGTAGCGTTAGCACTGGCTAAGATTTCTGCTTGGTATGACAGGGTGTGTCAGATATCAGAAAATTGTATGTAGAATTTGAAAAATCGAAAAATTTCTTATTTATGAACATATTCCAATAGTTAAAAGGTCAAAACTGTCATCAACTGAAATCTTTCATGTCATTTCAATATTTTCATATTCAAAAAATTTAAAAAAAATTAACTTTGAACACTCTGTTGTCCAAAAAGAATTAAAAAAAATAAGATTCTGTTACACTAAGGGAAATAACGCATATTAGCATTATCCACGCCTGAGTATAAATTTTATTCAAATATTTACGTGGATAAGTCAAATGTTTTCCTTACAACTCATTTTTCCCGTATTTGATTTTTATTTATACTCAAGCAGCAACAGCATCGCACACGTACACACATACTCCGACAAGCAGCAACAGCATCGCACTCTGTTCCTGCAGTTTATTTCTTGCATTTGCAGGTCTTATAGTTCTCATTTAGTTATTGTTGCAAGGGTAATATAGTACGCATGTTTGGCAAAGAAATGGAATTATGTAGAGTGGAGTGACAACTTGATATTTTCTCTGAAATATCTTGCACCGGTTGTCATTTACCTACATATTTTGCTTCTATCTTACATATATTATGTATAATTATTTTTTCTCCCTCTATTTTATACTATTTTTGACATTAGGTGCCCTAATATTGCACCAACTGTCAAAAATAGTATAAATTAGAGAACGAAAAAGTGAAGCGAAAATAAATAATACAGGCAAATGCCATTTGATGGACGCAATATGAAGAAAATAATACTATAAAACCATTAATAACATATTCAATTTAAATATGTTGTTTTTTATGTTCAATATTTTTATATAAATTTTCTTTAAATGCGATAGTTTATTTTCAAATAGTAAATATTTGAAAGATATTTTAAAAAAATTCGTTCATAATTTTAATATATTTTTTTATTAATTCTGTTTAAATACTTAAATATTTAATTTAATTAAAAAAGTATTCAAATAAATTTTAAATATTTACGTAGTCGATTTATGCAAATGCGTTATTGGTGCAAAAATGACTCGCTTTTTGGATAAAATAAAAAAGTTTTTGGATAAATTTAATATTTTTTCCCTAAGTGTACGACCCTTTCAACTGTATCCTTTTTTTCTTTTTTTGGGGTCCTGATTGAATTTTTTCGACCAGGGCTTCAATACATTTTTGTTTACGGGGAAGTACACAAAAAAAAAAAAAAAAAATATTAGACCATATCTCCTAAAAATTTGTATGGGAAATTTTTTGGTGTAAATTGCATGAAGCACTCCACCCAGCGCATATCAAATAGTTTTTTGTCTCATTTCCATTCTTGAAATTTTTTAGCAGTTATAAATTTTGTCAATAACCGAACTAATGAATAAAAATTTCTCGCAGAATTCGGGGACATTTAGTCCGATTTGGGGACACCCAGACAATTGCCAAAATTCAAGGACATGTCCCGAGTAAATGGGACAGATGGTCGCACTAGGTATGGTGGATATTTTAATAAGAATATAATTTAATTGTGGTGGCCGTGGTCAAACTCTCTAAATTGTGACGTTATTGTCCGTAACCTCGGTAATGTCCCATATTCGAATCCCAGTTAACACAGAAAATCGTTTCAATTGAAATAAATTTTCCAGACAATGGCATACCTTAGAGAGTAAATAATGCCATGTAAAGCTTCTTAAGAACATCTACGTTATCCGTTCGTAATTGGCATAAAACAGGCATGTCCATTTCTCGATCATTTGTGTACAAACAACCTTAAATGTTGAAAATTGAAATGGCCAATTCCTTTTTTTTATAATATATAATGCATGGTATGCGAAAGGTTATAAAAAGAACCGTGAATTTTGAGGACTTTTTAAATTTTTCAAACTCTTTCCAGAAGGTGTTATGGATATGCTGGTGCGTAGGAAGCTGCTTATCATCGTTAAAATTAGAAGTCTTTCTCAGAATCAGAAAGAAATCAGAAGGAAGGAGACACTGCCGAGGATATATACATTAAGGCGCCTCAAAAAAAAAAGTGGTCCGGGTCACCTCCTGAAAACAAACTTTGGTTTATTTTATGATGATTCCCAAAATATTGCAACTCTAGCTTTAGCCGTTCGTGAGCTGGAATGGTTTGAAATAACCTCTAAAAATCGCGTTTTTGATTAATAAAAATTGTCACAAATAGTGTAAATCGACGAAATACATAGTTTTGTTTTTTTATTTTTTTTTTAAATCTGCCCACACACTTAGTTATTGAGTTATTTGCAGTGATTTTTTCAATTTTTTTTAATGCTGTTTTTATAAAAATATATATAACTTCCCCATTTATAGCCTGATTCACCATTCCGTGGTATCATTAGAAAGGTACTGAATGCTGCTTTTCATTTCTGTCGTTAATTAACCCTTATAAGCACTTTTATAAAAATGCATTTTTTATCAACATGATAAAAAATTTGTGGTTATTTATTAAGTCGCTAATTAAGAGATAAAAAAAAAAAAAACAATTTAGAGTTTTATCAAAGAAATAATTTTTTTTTTATTCCAAATCTTTTCGTGATTCAATTTTACAGTAACGCTTGCGCGATTGAATCTTGTTTGCAATATGTGCAGGTCTGTTCTTATCAATTACCGAAACGCAGGATTGGCTTACCACATGTACAAAACGTTCCGTCTTTTGTGAATGACATGGAAATTCTGAAAATTGTTTGTTAAGAAAAGCATAACAATTATTTTAAAAACTTTTCATAACCGGAATTTCTGCTCTTTTCCAAATTTTGCTTAAATCATTTAGCATGTTTTGATGATATTAGATAGCCCGTAAGACCGATTATTATTTTTTTCGCGCAAAAATAATAAATGTTTTATTACATCACTTTTTGTTGGCAATTGATTTTTATTTAACTCGCGAGAAACGAAAAGCATTTTTTTTATGAATAACTTGAACAATTAAGCGATCACAATTCAAAAACTCACATTTATATAATATAATATATGTAACTCATTGTGAAACCTAAAAGTCATTTAAAAGTCATGAGTGACTACTTATAAGAACTGTGGTAAAATTTACTCTTAGCTGTTTTGTCTAAGTACAATAAAGTATTTTCCTATACTTTATTCCAAAGTCCATTTAAAAAATGCATTCTTTATCTGCATGATTTAATTTTATTTCTCTTGTATTTGAACAAATTCAGGAATTGAGGCAAAGGCCATCACAAAAAAATAAAAATAAAATAAAATGCATTTTTATAAAAGTGCTTATAAGGGTTAATTAACGACAGAAATGAAAAGCAGCATTCAGTACCTTTCCAATGATACCACGGAATGGTAAATCAGGCTATAAATGGGGAAGTTATATATATTTTTATAAAAACAGCATTAAAAAAAATTGAAAAAATCACTGCAAATAACTCAATAACTAAGTGTGTGGGCAGATTTAAAAAAAAATAAAAAAACAAAACTATGTATTTCGTCGATTTACACTATTTGTGACAATTTTTTTGACCGAAGGTAGTGTGGTATAAATAGTATTAATCAAAAACGCGATTTTTAGAGGTTATTTCAAACCATTCCAGCTCACGAACGGCTAAAGCTAGAGTTGCAATATTTTGGGAATCATCATAAAATAAACCAAAGTTTGTTTTCAGGAGGTGACCCGGACAACTTTTTTTTCCTCCATACAAGTTGAGGCGCCTTAATATACATACTAAGTCTTCTCCGTTTTTACATTCTCATTCACTGTATAGATCTCTGGGCTTTTGCTAGCAAGTAATTCATTTCAAAAAATGTGTCACGATGTGGAAGATCATCCGACCTATCGATGATATCCGACGATTGGAGTGGATGTAAGAAATCGTTATAATCACTTCCATGGCAACTTTCTTATCAGGTTTCACTGCAGAGGCCATTTTATCGTCTTAATTTTTGCTGATTTTTGGAGAGCTCCACCCTTTGTACCATCCATCTGTTGGTTTAAGCTTTCAGGTAAAATCTCTAAATCTCTAAGAGCAGAAGCTACTATTTGTAGTGGAACTTTAAAGTCGCCAAAGTTTCCCAAACGCGGTTCCGGAACTCACAGGGGTTACCTAGACTTTCGAAGCGCCGATATGCTCGACGATGATTCTGTCATCGTTCTCTCTGGAAAGATCTCATAAATTTAGAATGTTATCTATGTAGGTTTACATTAAAAACAAATTTGAGCTTTAGGCCAAGTATGTTGACAACAAGACAACATGAAGACTAAGAAGGCAACAACCAACAACAACAACAACGGCTCTTAGTTTTACAAAAAAAGTACAAAAATTCCTAAAGTTCATTCATAGTTCATTCATAGTTCATTCATGCCAAATACGAAGAATACGATTAACGATTACGATGAAAATATTTTTTTTAATTTTATTTATATTAGAATGGAACTTCAGAAATTATTGTTTTTATATAATTTTATTGAAATATTTTAAATTATTATTTACAGCAAATGTGGAAACGTTTATACTAGACAGGGCTGCCATCATCATTTAAGTCCCACTTAAATTCATTTTAAAACCTTAACATTAACGTCTTCGAAGAAGCGTGAACTGTCCAATACTCTGTAGGTTTAGATAAAACAAAATACAAACGAATACCACCCATTTTGTAACTCATAGAACAAGAACCAGAACAATCAACTCTTTATAATGTTGAAACTTGTATAACTTGACTATTAAATAGATTGTTTTAGGCATTGTTCTCAACACCATGTATCTTCCTTCTAACATTTTTCGATAGCTTAGCCTTACCGTTCTGCTCGCACCCAGCTACGCGCTGCCATAATAAATCGAGGTAGACATAAAAACCACTTGTGACTCCCAGATAATTAGGCGCAGCGAATCACGGCTTATCACAGCACAGGAAGAAGAGAAGAAGAACAAGTGATATGCACATGCTTTGCCTGTGCTATTATATCAACTACAACCTGCTCGTCATCAACGTCATCAACAAGAACTAGTAAAGCATTGGCCAGTCTTGGTTAAAGTGCTGCTTTTACTGCGCCAACGCCACACTCGGTGCCACTTTGGGACTAAAAGATATATTCCTAGTGGATGTTGTGCGCATTACTTGTAAAGCTCGTTCGTTCCTTCTTCTTACTTGTGTCTGCAAATAAATGGTTTCCGTCATAATCGATGGTGGCACATAAAGCAAGTCCAGGGCATATCTGCCAGTTATGCAGTATTTTGCTGCAGTTGAAGCTCTAAGATGTATGCGCAGTGACGCATATGTTGTTTCTTCTGCTGCTCTCGTGACTGACGGACGTTTTGGATAGTTGTGCCAAACAACCGCGATAGTGATGATGATGTGGATTGGATGTACATGTGTGTGTCCAATTGTTATGTCAACTTGACGCTAACACTTCGAGCATTTCGTCGAGATCATTCAGCATTGTTAGAAAATCAGCAGTCGGCGAATGGAATTCAACAGCTGATTGACAGAATATTTCGCCATATTTGGCTGTCGATTAAGCGCCATTTCAGCAGGTGCAAAACTGTTGAGCAATTTAAGATTTTTGCTAAATAACGATGGTAACTATTTCTTTAGTTATGACCTCGGAACAAAAGTTTTTCTATGAAAGAAGAAAGTTTCAAAGTTCTATTTCTATGCCTGCTCGAGCGAACCAATATCTCTTAAAATCTTTTTTTTATTATTTCCTTAGGATCTATTTATTAAAGCTCATTATGAGCTTTTTGACCCGGAATCCAATGGGTCGAGTCACTGCTAAGTAATGAGCTAAATTATTCGATTATTTGGTGCTCTCACAATTTGGCCTCAGCTACTTATTTGACCTTAAATAATGTTTATATTTTTATTCCTACTCGAGTTTTACATCGTGTGTCGCTTTTGTTGCTCCCAACAAAACAACAACAAAACATAAAATATCCTTTATTAAGTCGTTGCTGTGGCAACACATTATCTATGGATTTTTATTAAGTCCTCTCAGCGGACATAGTCCATGAGTGTGTGCCTGTGCGAGTGCGTGTGTGTGTGTATGTCATTCTTTGCAACCACTCACAGCAGCGGCGCTCTTGTCGACCTGTCATGCTTTGCTTACAGCTCGACCAAGATAGAAGCTTGGAATATATTTGTCTTCTTTTTTTCTATTTTGTCCCGATTTTTGGATCGGCTAGCTATGCGTTCATCATGTTCAATATTGGCATTAATAAAGTCGAAATTTATATTGAATAAATAAGCAACAAGATGAATTGAGGCAAGCAACTCAGGATTAAATAAAGCTTTAAGATACTCTAGCATAAGCCACAAAATATGGACAACATCGTACAGCTTATGGAATTGGCCAGAAGTAGCAGAGGGCGTCTCGACAACGTTCGGACATAATCTTAACAGAAGAAGATGTAGCAGCCGCCACTTAAGTCACAGCTACTAAATCATTTATTTATGCTTTGGAGGGAAAGGAAGTTCCATGCGTGCTCCACAAATGTAGATGCAAGAAAAAACAAATTTTGTGTGTTGGTAAACAAAACGCAAGATATGTAGGGTCTAACATCGTGGGGTCGCGCACTATGGACGGAGGGACGGACACACTCGTGTACCATTAGCATATAAATCTGGCTTTTAATTTTGTTTATATTTTCCGTACTTTTTGTTTTTTTTTTCTTCTTTTTCTTCTTTTTGAAGGCTGTTAAAACAAGAACCTGCACACGCAAGTATAAGCTACTCTATCTACTGCGCTTGTACCTTTATCTGAAACTGAAACTGTAACTTTATGTTTTGCGACGCGACCTTATCGACGGTGCCCTCAGCTTAATCCAAAACCTTAAAATATGTAAATTTTTTTTTCTGCTTTTACTTCATATGCGTCTTTCATACATTTAAATAAAGTTTAAATTCATAGTTGGGCTCGATGATCTCGTTGTTGTTATTGTACCTTTGAGTGCGTGTGGGCAGACTGGCTTTTCCGACTGAGCTTGACTGCCAGAGCTTGTTGGCTTGTTGGCTTGTTGACTTGTCTTGACATTGTGTCATTTGTGTCAGTCAGATAGTACGTTTTTACCTTTGAATGTTTTACTTTTGATTTCCAGTTCTTTGACTGCGTTTCTGGATGAGATTTTAATATTATCCAACATGATGTTTTTTTCTGTTGTTTTTGTTTTTGTTTTTTTTTTTTGTTTGTTTTTTGTTAGATGCCTCAACAACTGGTTGTGCGTAACGTTGGTAGCGCATGACAGGTCGTTGTTGAGCTTTTCATCTTTTACCTTCTTCTACTTTTTCTGCTTCTGATTCTTCTTGTGCTCTCACTTAATTAATTCAATGTATCTTCATCGCATAATTTAGCAGTTGCTTTTCTAAAATTGCCAATTCAATGTGTGCGCATATTGTTGTTCTTTTTGTTGTTGATATTTTTGGTTATTATAAAAATAACCTTTTGAAGGCAAAAGTAGCTGTCAGCATGATTCGAGCCTTCAGAACGTATAGCTGATACCTCGTTATAAGCTTAAAAATAACAAGTGCACGGAAGCTTCTTAAGAACTTGTGTATATATTTTTTTTTTCTTTTATGTGGCTTAGAGAAAAAGAGAAAATACCTGTAAAAGCATACGACAGCCAATTTAAGATATTTATTTTTAACGTTTTAAATCACTTGAAAAATTTGGACACTTCTTGAAAATGTCTCGAAAATTCACCTCGTTTCGCATTCCAAATGGTACAAGAATAAAAATAAAATATTCGTTCATCTTATCTAAAGTGAATTGTTTTTCTTTTACTACCTAAACGTGCGCTAAGACTGAAGAATCTTATAGTGTAACTAACGCTATAAAATGATAATGTTTGTGTTAATTTTTATATTTTTAAACTGTTCACAAATACAAAAGCCAGGCACTGTAGCCAATGGAAAAGTAGAACGAATAAACCTCCCCTCGGCCCAAAGGTTCAAAAATCATAAAAACTTGAATACAAATTTTGTGGCAGCCATAAACGTAAACTCGTTAACGTGCGTGGACTGTGCGATGACCGCGAGGTCCGTGGTTCGAAACCTATCATACACAGAAAAATGTTGTACTTAATTTTTTCATGCAGATAATGGCCAACCTCTAATAATGTCATGTTTTACTTAAGGTATAATATACGCGTAGCAACCAAAATCAGGAGCTGTTTTCAAAAAATTTTTTAGATATAAGAAGTTATTATTTTTTTTTTAAATTTATACAGGTTATTGTACATCAAAAATACTTATAAAAACCTTCTTTTTTTAAATACAGTTCTGGCTTTTATATAGAGGGCGCTGAAAATGGCATTGAAAAAAAGACATCCAAAACGGTTCGATGGATATGGCCTTTCCCATGTATCGGAAACAAAAAAATCAAGTGACATTTTAAAGCATAGACCTTATATTAAGCATCCCCCCAACGCAAGACCCCCGCGGTATTTTTTTTTTAATTATGGCGAAAGTTGAAGTAAAAAGTTCGAAAAATATATACATTTTCGCGCGCTTTTTTGTTTATAGAAAAAAAAACAAAAAAAAATAGATACTTGAATTTAGGGGGATGCTTAAAGGGCAAAATAACGAACAAAATGCAAAACAAAATCATTGAAATTGAACCAATAGATTTCGAGTTATCTATCGAACCGTTTTTTAAAAAACTAGTTTCGAGGAAATCGCGTTTAAAGTTTTTTATTTGTTGTATGGAGCTTAGACATAGGTTAACGAAAACCGTTATAACTTCTGTTTTTTTTTTTAAATATCAATTTAAAAATGTGTATGTATATTCTTAAAACTATTAAGAATACATTAAACAAAAAAAAAATGTATTTTTTTGAAAAATTTACACGTATATTATATTATATATTATATTATACCTTAATGAGAATATGCACATAAGGAGTCGGCATAAAACGATTAGGGTCAGTTCTCGATCATGTGTACAAACATTTATTTACACGAACAACACAATTTGATCATAAGAAGCTCGGTCAAATCGCTCATTTTACATAAAAATTAGACTTTTTAAAGCAAAAGAACATGTTTTCTATCAAAAAAAATTATATAGTAATTGCGAATAAAATACAAACTTTATTCATTTTATTTTTATAAAATATTTAAAATAAATTTTTAATTCACTTTTAGACAATGTTGCTTAAACCCCCTTAACCCGAACTATGCCAGCGTGACCATGTGGTCTCGCACATTGACGTTCACAAAAACTGCTTGTGTATCATATATGTTATCATATTTTTGGTTTCAGCGACCCAAAAGAAATTCGAAAAAATAATTACAGCACCATTCGGGTTAAATATATAATTCCGATATCTTTTTCAAATAAAGTTGTTTCAATATTAATAACGACGAAATATCGCAAAACACTATCTTATATAGCTCTTAAGGGGTTAGGCTACTCTAGACTCCGTAAAATATGTTATTTTTGGTTTTTTTTTCTTTTTAGAAATACTACGCAATAAATCGAGTTTATTATACGTATCAGTGACTGTATACAATAATTTTTAGAAGCGATTAATTTCAAAATTGATGTGCAGCGTTTTTATTTTTTTTTTCGTAAGGTCAAGAGGGTCAAAGGTCAATTTCCTTTTTTTATAACATTTACCTTGGCGAATCTAATCACCTATTAATAATTCTATGCAACGCCGTTTCATGATAACTGCATTTTTAATCTTGAAGCTACTTTTGCAGCGGACGCAAAAAACGAACGAATTGCAATTTCATTCAGCCTGACTGAATGTCTGCTAAATACTGCGCAAATCAAATTTCTTTCGCTCAGTATAACAAGAACAAATCATTGCAAATTAGTTCATTTTAATGAAGAAATTTTATTTTTGCAGCTTTAAGCGACGCGTCATTCGCGTCATTCGAGCAAGTTATAGCCTGAAACGCAAATGGAATCTATAAATAAAATGCATTCGAGTTGGAGAATGAGCATGAGCACGAACACAAAGAAAATAAAAGAGAACATGCACTGGGGTTGTCTGCTTGCCCATCGAGGAATGGGCCAAGTTGGGGTAGACAGCGCATACAGCTGAATGGGGCAGAACCACCACTCCAAGAATGCAACATGCGCGCAAGCAGAAAGTCAAGCATTCCATCATTCAGTGCAGTCAACCAAGTTACCAACAACAAATACCGCCAGTCTATCAGCCATACATATAAATAGACACACACAGTCGGCTCGTCAACCAGTCAGTCAATCTGCAACGGCAGTTCGTCAACATTCCCGTGCGTACAAACAGGGGACAATCGACTCACAAAAGAGTCGATGCATCAAAGACACAAACAACAACAACAACAACAACAACAACAACAACAACAACAACAACAACAACAACAACAACAACAACAACAACAACAACAACAACAACAACAACAACAACAACAACAACAACAACAACAACAACAACAACAACAACAACAACAACAACAACAACAACAACAACAACAACAACAACAACAACAACAACGACAACAAAAACAACAACAACAACAATAAGAGACATTTTATAAAAATATAAAAAACAGCCGCCTAGCTGTCACTGCAATGACAACAACTTTGACGCATGTGAGTCAAGTGGAAAAATAGTACATCTTTCGATTGAACAAAAAATAAAAATACCGGAAAAACACAAAAAAATTGCACAACTTTCAAGAAAATGTAATTGAAACAAAAGCTCCCGGCCAGTCGTGACAAAGAACCATCCTATAACCATTCCTCTCAAGGGCGCATTGCATGGCTATGGCTGCGTCATCGGCCGGAAATGCATGGGGGTGGCATGCGGGCACATATAAATCAAAGCACTGGCTATCAATCAATAACGTCTTTCGATATCCTGCAGCACTGAAAAAACAAATGGCGAGGAAAGATAGAATGAAAAACCAAGCAAATGAGGAAAAAAATGCAATTACAACTCGGTGAAAAATGTGTTCGCCAGACACCCACTTCGACGGACCGCTAGAAGTGCCTCTAACGCGCCATTCCCAAGCCCAGCGTCGTCATCTGACGCTACGCTCTTCCGCTTATGCTGATCAATAAAATATATTATGCAATAATTTGTATAAAAATGAAATGTTTGCCTTGATAAGAGTCGAAAATTTATGCACAATTAACTTAATTGCTGGCGAATTTATATGAGCGATAGACACGCATCAGCGGCAAGGATGAGGATTCAGCATGAATGAGAACGATAAATAGAAAGATGAAAAGATTAATAGAATAAAGCGAGAGCGAATTGAGCGACTTGAATGGCATAAAGTCATGGAAGGCTCTTATACACATATGCCGCGTGTAGCGCTCATATTCAATCGCATAAATATTAAGAGTTCCTTGCGATAAATTAACGTGATTGGGAAGGAAACAGCCAGCAGCAGCTACGTGGAAATATTTTTGCGCTTAGCTTTTAATAGCCAAATTAGCCAAGTGGTTAGGATAAAAAAAAAATGAATGGTGTGGGCACACTTCGAAAACTTTTGAGTTATGGGACAGAAATTAGGGAAGAGCAAAAAGCTTGGGGCAAAAGTTTATTGCATGCTTTTCTCGTCAAATTTTTACTTTATTATCAGGAGTTTATGCTTATTAATAGATCATTTGCCAACTCCTTGTAGTTTTCCTTTTCGCAGAAGCAACTGTTGTAACCACAAAATAAAAAAAAAAAAAACAAAATGTCGCACACTTCCTCTGAACCCACGTTGTGTACGCATTCCAGGAAGGATGTTATAAATATAAACAAGCAATTCGCATAAGATGGAGGAAGATAGAGAAAAATTTAGAGCATATTTGATGCACATCAATAGCTTCCAGTAGTACTTCGACATGTTTTGAGGGAAGAAGTTGGAGTTCGAGAAGAAGTTCGGAAGAACTCAGCAATGGTTAGAGCAGTGAAAATTATCATGAGTTGCGTCTTCTTGGCAATTGAAACAAACAAATTTGTCAGACCGGTTGACATCAGCAATGATGGTACTGTCATTTGCAGCATTGTCCTTAGCGGCCCTCATGTTGCTCTCAATTAAGGGGTTAGGAGCAGTCAGAATTTTCAAAAAGCCGATTTTATTTTGTTTTGCATTTTCTTAAAGTATAATATCTTTAAAATATTCTCTGGATATTCCCAGGAAAAGATGATTGTTTGTAGTAGTATTTATTCATTTTTTTCATTTAATACAATAAGCACAATATTTTATAGAAAGTACATTATTCATTCGGTTGACAGATATTATTAAATGAACAAATAACTGCAATCTATAGCTCACATGGAGCTAGAGGCGAAAGCAGTTGAGTTTTTAAAAAGAAACAAAATACATTAATGAATTAGTGTGGGGTCATGAAAAGTAAATGTTTCGTTAAAAATTTAATCGAAAAAAAATTTGGTGGAAAAAATATAAATATTTAAATTTAGGCTTATATAAAATTAAAATGTTGCAAAAGTTCAATAAAATTAGATAAAAAAGTTACTAAATAAATTCCAAAGAAACTAATAAGGAAACTAATAAAGAGCAAAAAGATCCCTACCATGACTGAGAAGCCCTGAAACAAATTTACACGAAACACAAGCAAAAACCTTAACAATTTAAGTAACAACATTTATAAGGACATCGACCTCATTATAAGAAAGATTTAAAAGCAATAATTTTACGTTTTTGAGAAATGCTGGTTTATTTCGGATTATTCTTAAATGAAGAGGCAAGGCGTTGAAAAGTCTAGGTGCAACAGATGTGTAAAATTTCAAGAAAAGTTGAGAGTTGTGTTGTGGTACTGAAACATAATTCTGATAGTTTATTCTTAAATTGTAATTTGTAGAACATCTACTCAAGGAATATCCTGATTTTATAAAAAATATACGAAGAACCTTAAAATAATATAAGTGTCGTAGCGGCAAAATGTATAGATTTTTAAAAAGCGGCAAACTACTACTATGGCGACGTCTGTTGCAAATTAGCCGAATAGCATGTTTTTGTAAAATTAACAGTTGATTTATTTTGTAATTATGCGTTCCACCCCAGCAAGACAAACCGTACTCCAACTTTGATTGGAAAATGCCATGGTATATGCACTTAAGTAGGCTAGAGCTGCAATACTTTTTTAATAGGAAAATATGTCTGTTGACAGCCAACAGATATTTCTTAAGAGCAAATGTATGCTCTGACCAACTCATTTTACAATCAAGAAGCAGACCTAGATACTTCAACGATTGAACACATTCAATACGAAAGCACTTAGAGGAGCAAGAACCTTCTTCAAAATAAGTTTGGGCACACGTAGATGTTGGACAAACATCTGTACAAAAGCGAAATTTTGCGCAATTACTAATATGAAAGTATAGTTCTCCAAGGTTCAAGTCTTTGACCACCACATTAAAGAACATAATTCTCGTTTTGTCGCTAATAACTAATCTATGGACTTTAAACCAATGGCGCAAGATTTCGAGATCGTGATTAATATCCGCAACGAGATCTAACGGAGATTTACTTGTAGAAGTACAGGCCATATCATCAGCAAACGCATTTGTTTTACTTTTAAAGTTTGTAGAGCAGAGAGAATTGATGAAGACCAAAAAAAGAATCGGGCCAAGCACCGACCCCTGAGGAACTCCTAATAAAATGAGCTTAGCAGGGCTTAAATTACCATTAATCTTTACTTTCTGCTGCCTATTATTTAAGTATGACCTAAACCAGTTATATATACAACCCCTAAAGCCAAAGTTATGTAATTTATATAGCAAAATCTTGTGGTCAACAGAATCAAATGCCTTGGTAATGTCCACAAATAAAGCTGCAGTATTTTGTTTACTATTAAGACCCGAATATACACTTGAACAGAAATTCAGTAAAGCATCTTCAGTGGATAGCTCAGATCTAAAGCCAAATTGCGAATTACTAAAGAGTTTGTTTTTTTCAATAAAATTGGCAATTCTGATTTTCATTGCCTTTTCAAACACCTTAGAGAAGATAGGAAGAAGTGATATTGGTCTATAGTTGTTGATATTAGAACGGACATCTTTCTTATATAAAGGTATTACTTCAGCAATTTTCATCATGTTAGGAAATATCCCTAGTTGGACGCTTATGTTGAAGAGATGGCTTAATACGTCACTGATGTTAAACGCAATTTTTTTAACAAAATTATTGGAAAAGCTGTTAGAAGGAGATGAATTTGAATTTTTTAAAGACATAATAATTCTGTATACCTCAAATGAAGAAATTGACTCAAAGAAGAAACTATTAGGAAGACTCGGTGCTAGTAATTTAATAATTATCATAGTATTTCTATACATAAATCGAGTGTAAAACTTTAAGATGAGTTTTTCTCGAAACTATGTTTTCCAATTCGGTAACCATTGTAATTAAAAAACCGCCGAAAATTCGAGAGTAAATTGTCTGAGACCACCATTTTGTTTATTAAAAAACAAAAAAAGAAAAAAACTTCGATCAGGCAGAATTTTTTTATGATTTCAGATGAACTGTTGAGAAGTTATGATGATCATCGTAAAGGGCTACATGTAGAAGAGGGGCCAATACATATATCGATAACGTTTTATATAATTAATATTTTCTTTTCAAATTTGGTTAAAATCAACTCGAAACATGATATAATGATGTAATATTGTTAATTTTATAAAATAAATAAAATTATAAATAAAAAAAAAATTATTAAAAATACCTGCTTTTCGTGCCTCTGACTGTCCCTAACTCCTTAAAGCATGTGGAATGGCGTGAAGAAGTTGTGTTGCAGCTTATTAAGACGCTTCGCCGCTAACAACAACAGAGACAAAGTTGCGTTGGAACGGATGAAAATGGTAACAATAACAACCAAGCTCCATATTATTTTGATAGAGTATAAAAGCATTGAGTAGAACTACGCCTCATATTGAAATAACAACGACAATGACACAGCTTAACTTCAACTACACACCGCCCTCAAGCAGAGTCTTTCCCCACCCCAAGCCAAGGAGATAAGTAGAAAAAAACTAAAAAAACCTTCAACTTCCGCTGCTTTCAACTCATTTTATATAAATTGGAATTGAGTTCAGAAAGGGAGCATGGGGCAGGAGCAGGAATGGGTAAGGAAGCCCCAGTTCGGAAGTGATATAGACACAATGCAGTGGGTTGCAGAGAAGGCGTGTGACGAAGTCCAATCAATAAAGTTGATAAAAAGAAATATTTTCAAAATTTATTTCTACTTATTTAGTGAGGAGGCGGCATCAGAGGGACACCAATGCACTATTTTTAACATTGTATTTTCGTTTTCGTTGTTGTTGATATAAAAAGGAGTCACGTTCAGTATTTTATTGTAATAAACTGCCGGAGCGGCAAAAAATGAACAGTGTAGAATTTATTTATTGCACCAGGACGAAGTTAGAGATATGTTGACAAATCGTAGACGTCTAGAAGGAAACTTGAAGTCAATCGTCCTTAAAGGAAGTTGCTGAAGACGGAGAAAGCGCAAATTCAAATTGTAATGATTTTTTATTGATTATATACATAAAAACGAATGGGTTTTACTGGTCATAAAGTGCGGCAAGAACGATGCATAAAACTATGCAGAATTTTCGGGAAATGCATGATAAAAAGTAAGCAACAAAATATCGATTCACTTTCCCTATTTTATATTTTAAGATAAACGGTTTTTGCCAAAAAAAAAAAGTTGGATCATGATAAGAAAATTAATAACTCCTATAGTTCTAGTTAGCCAAATATTTTCAAAATTACAGTGTTTTACGACAACAAGCACACTCAGCCCATTAAACTCAGAAAGTACCCCAAAGTAACCCCCCGACTAATTTGTGACAGTCATATAATTCAAAATGATCTGAAGAGAGAAGCACCCCACCATCAAATACATTTTTTTTTTTCAAATCCTAGATAAAGTAAAGTTCACTTGGAGTGGATATACATTTCCCCATATTGATATAAATTTCCGTAAAGAGGAAAAGATCCGAAGAAGCTCATTTAAAATTCCATTTCCAACGTTTGGAATTATAAATTTCACAATTATTTTTTATTTAAGTATTAGAAGCAAGACATATATTTTTTTTTTTAGTTATTCATTTCGCCCAAAAACAAAATAGTACCAAAATTTCAGAAATAAGAACTGTAGATCACAGAACAGTTATCCGAAAATTTGTTCGGGTTCCAATTTACATGTTATTTGTTCGTTTGATACTTTTTTCAATTAGCGGTGTTATGTATCCTTATTCAAATTATACAAAAGTATAGACTTGATTGATACATTCCCTTCAGAAATTCAAGAATAGATTTTGAAGACGATAAGGTTTTTTTGTTTTAGGTTTTGAACCAAGGATTTAAGGTGTAATACCTAACATATTCAGTCCAGTCTGCCTTCATTCGAAATGGGGTGATAGATAAGTGGGATTCACAAGAGTAATCAAGTGAAATATGTGTAAGACATTCTAAGCGTTGGCGGAAAGCCAAAGAAACATGTGAATTTGAATCTGAAGCAAATGTTATGCCTTTACCTCAGTGAATTCAAGTTATAAGGCAATCTCATCCACAAACGTCTCTACCAACTACGACTTCAAGTCGTAAATATTGATGAGTTTTCAATTTCAGTTGATTAGAAATGAGGAAAGAAAATTGCAAATGCGAAAGGTTAAAGTTTAGAACCATGGCCTGGCCGGGATTCAAGCCCAGGACCTCTGGGATGGCAGTCGAGCACGCTTGCTACTCGACTACCGAGGCCGCCGAGTCATCGATTTTATAAAAATATATATTGAGAAAATTATGAAAATATTCTTAAAAAAGATTTCCCCACTGTCAGATTGCAAATAATAATAAATAACTATTAAAAATTCACTTTTCAAGGGTTAAAAAAAAAGATTTTTTTGTAGCTAATGTTCAGCCAGTACCTATGCCACAAACCCTGAGAACTACCGACCCATTATGCCCTTTAATTCTCAACGCTCTCCAAAGTCGTAGAGAGTGACCTCACCAAGCTCATTTCTACACCATTGCCTTGACCCCCAATAGAACCTCGAGGTACTTAGTTCTCCATTCGTACTGCAAAATTGTTGATTAATCTCCCTGCTAGCGAGTACCCCAGCCTTCATCATATCATCAGCACAAAAATATAGTTTCAATTTCTATACTTCCACATTCTTTGAAAAAAACAAACAATACCCACTGAACCATATGCGAAGGTTTTGCGTAAGGTGAGAGTTTTGCGAACTTTTTCTGGTAGAATTTTTTTTAGTTTTTGATTATTTATTTTCTATTTATCGTTTAAAATAGAAACGATTTCTATAGAAAATTAAATTCGTGAAAAATTTTCCCAGAAACAAAAACTGTACTTCTTTTGCTAAATTCATAAAAAACTTATTTTGATTCGAAAAAAAAAAAATGATTTGCCTTTTATCATTTTAGTAGTTAAAAATTCCCCGTAAATGAACCATTTTTGTTCATAAATGAGTTCAGAAAAGAATAATAAATGTTTCTTTTTGTAATTCTTAAATGAGTTAAAAAAAAATTTTTTTATCATATCAGTAGAAGGTTCGTTTCTGAGAGGCATTTTCGTCCGGTAATTGATTCAAAAAGGATTCATTTCCGAGTGCTGAAAAATAACTTTTCTGTGGTTCATTTTTTAACTCATTTCCGAACAAAAAAAGTACATTTTATGGTTCTTTTTTAACTCATTTCCAAACAAAATAAGGCTCATTTTTGAGAGGCATTTTAATCCGACGAATAACGACGAAAAATTGTTCATTTATGAGTGCCGAAAATGAACGTTTCTACCCGAAAAGGTTCATAAATGAATTCGAAAACGGTAGTCTTGGTTCACTGGGTAAGATCAACACACAACAAATTTAATGAGGAAATAGAGACAGTGAGAAACATCTCAATTCAACAATGAGTAATAGGCCAAAATAGAAAATAAGACAATTTAAGAAATACTGAAAATAGATATCAATGTAATATTATCACAGTTACATCAAAAACAATTAGTTGATATCACTATAGCCCAGGTGATGTAGAAATAAAATCATTAAGAATATCCAATAAAATAGATGGTCACTTCCTTGACATATTGGCGATTCAATTCAATACATCTAAGAATTTGAACTGACTTTCGGACAAAGGTAACCGCAGCAATTAACCCAATTAAATTTCAAAGCCAAGCGCTCTCAAAAAAAAAAAAAACAATGTCTACAAAACAGATATCACCAGTCAGTCAGCATTTATGTAAGAAGCATAAACATGACGGACAAGTGACCAAGAACAACAGCAGCACCAACAACAGCTACTACGATACCGGCAACAAACAAAAAACTCAATTAGCAAAATATCGAAGTTGCCACTCAATTGGCCATATTTGCAAACAATTCTACAAATTGCATAACAAAATGAACAATACAACAATAACAACAACAACAACAACAACAGCAACAACAACAACAACTACGACAACGACAAGAACAACATAACAGCTCACACGAAAAAACGTCCACTACTCACACACTCACACACATTACTTGCAAACCAAATAGAGCGTGAAATTGGCCAACAGAAGAGCAGGCAAATAAATAAAATACAGTAGAACAAAAAAAAAAACAATTTTTTTATCTATAAATATAAAAACAGTACGAAAAACTTATAAAAGGTCAACAAATACGTATTTCACAAAACACACAAAAAAAAACTACACCAAACACCTAACAAATTAATTGCCACAATTGTCAGCTTTAATTTTCATGCTGACGAGCAGTCAGTCAACTGGCAGCAACCAGCTAAAATGGCAAAAACTACCGGCTTTATTCAAATTCATGACTGCCTTAAATCAACAAAAATCGAACAAACCTCAACAAAGCAGAAACGCAAATAAATAAATTTAGGCGCAAGTTACAGACAAAAAAATTCAACTAATAACCACAAGAGCACCACCCAGTACAACAACAACCAGCATAATGTAATTAAATCTGGCGAAAATAAGCAATGACATCGCATCGAATTCAGGATCGATTCGGAATCGATGATTTGTTCAAATAATAGTGACGTGTTGGCAACACCAGCATGTGTCAAAGTGTTGTCGCTGCTGCTCTGCTTGTTGCTGTTGAAGCTTCCTCCAAGAGTAACCAACCATCCATTCATTCATTCATTTATTCATCCATCCACCCATCCATCCATCTATCAAACATCACTGTATCTACAAGATATCAAATTATTTTAGCATCTGCACAAGACAGATTTTTTTTTTTGCTATAGCTTGCTTGGGTGCTGTTGTTGTTGTCAATGTTGCTCTACTCTGGATACTCGTATTTGTGGAACAATCAAAGATGAGCTTCGTTCATACCAAATCGTAACGAATCGAATGGACGAACTCAAATGGAATCGATTGGAATGAACGAAATCAAGCGTTACCACCGTCAAAACATGTCCGACCACAACACGTCATGAGCGCTCATCATCATCATCATCGTCATCAATGCCGTTGTTGTCGTTGTCTTGGACCTCGTTTACGAAATTGCTGAGTAGGATGACGTTGTCGACTGACTGCTGTTGTTTGGTGTTGTTTTTGTCGATGGCAATAACAATGTTGATAATGCTACTACTGCTGCTGCCGATATTCGTGCTGGTTCTGGTGATGATGATAATGACATTGATGAAAGTTGAATTTGACTTTAGTCCGTCTTTATCCACCATGCAACATTTACCTCCCGCATCACTCTTTTCTCTGCTCTTCACGTCCCAGATCATGCCGATAACTGTGCGGCAACCCTGCGCTACTGGGCCATGTTGTGTCCAGTGTGCACTCAGGTGGATAAACAAACAAAAACCATTGAGTGCTTGCTTGCTTACTGTTGGGTGCTATGGATGCCTGGTTTCAGCCATACCCGCAGCTAGTGCTCGGAGTGATTTTGTCATTATTACATTTTCAGCCTCATGACATGTGTTTTTTGTATAACTTTAAGATTTAGCTCGGATTTATTAGTATTTATCCGACAGAGAGACTGACTGTCCGTTTGTTTGTCAGTTTGAATGCCTAACGTAGATAGTGTTGTACTTCAGAGTATGAGGATATTATGAGCATAGTACCACATGCTATTTAAACACATTGGTCTTCTTAGCTTTTCAAACTCTTGCTTCAAACAAGGTCAACCAACTTTTCCAATTTTATCCACCTGTGGTTATTAAGTTATAAGTTATTTTTATGGCATTGTTTTTAAATATGATCGACTCTTGCTTTAAAATATTTTTATTTGGATTAATGGTTATTGAATAATTTTGTGGCCTATGTGGGTGTAAGGAGGGTTTAACCCCAAAAAACCGCCTGACTGGATGTATACCTGCATCATATATGGATAAATCCAAACCAGAAAGCACTTAAAAGCCAACGTTTATCATATTATACTCGACATGCCGCCCGAAATATGTGAAACATTGGTAAAAAATTACTTCAAAAGGATCGATCAACTGAAGCAGTAGATTTCAAGGAGGACATGTTCTATATAGTATTTTACACGTAATGTCCTGGAGAGGTTAGATTTCATAAAAATCATATTAAAAAACTATAAATGTCTTAAAGTAAAAATAAGTATAGACTAGGGATGTAACGGAGCTTCGATTTATGAAGCTCCGGATCGGAGTTATCTTCTTATGTGTACTGAAAACTGTTTAAATCAGATATTCAATTATCTCATGACCTTGATCGAAATCGATCAATTACATATTTTTAAGCCATATGTAAGGGCATTTCCATAGAAATAATGCATATTACTCTTATTTACTCAACTTTGATTATAACGATGATTAAAACGATGATTAAAACGCTTTATAATTTTTTAATCGGAGTTTTAACAATGATTGAAATGAATTGATTCGATCGATTCGATATGATTTGACGTATCTCACACACGAGCGCAGTTCTCCGTAATTTAATTTTGATAACTTATAAACTCTCTGGCAGCACTGTTCTTCAACGTTAACGTTTGCTTATTTTCGTTTTCTTTTTTCCGATTTCCTTTTCGATATATTTGACCGAATCTAACACATTTTTATTTCACACCGATGTCGACTCCGACTTTGGCTCCGGTTCCGACTCCGACTCCGATAAATCAAATTGAAAAACTCCGGTTCCGGTAAACTTACATCCGTAACGTCCCTAGTATATACATAAAGTAACAATATCTTGCCAAACACCATGCCACTCACGACTCTGATCCACAGTGTCCTGTGTGAAGGATATTCGACGCTAAAGTTACAAATAATCGAGATAGCACAGATCGTGATATTGAATAGTGTTAACGTATTCTTTAAATTTGGCGAATTAATAAACAAAGCAAGGATAACAAATCTTTTAGTGGATTGAAGTTATATTTTCAGGAGCACGTGCTTGCACGACTTATTTTCGGAAACTTGTGAACTTTTACCATCAACTATCTTGATTTTAAAAAAGAATCAAACAATTTTTTTTTCATTCAATGCCAACTTCTCTCCATAGCAGATTTTTCATTAGGAGCTATCATCGTGGTTGGAAAATATGAATCCTAAAAGAAGAATTGAGTTAAAGCTCAGTTAAATTGTACGTCTGCCTTTGGGTACGCCCGTCACACACACACACACTCACTTCTTGAAATACGCAGTATCTAGGTTTTTTGCGGTTTTTGATTTTTTTCCATTGTTTTTTTTTTCTTGTTGGAAATGCACACAGTATTATTGCAAGTAATTTCTGCTAATTACGCTAAAATGAGCTGGCAAAGCTGACCCTAACACACACATAGACAATATGTTCGTTTTGTGCACTTGCATGCGACATGCTGACAACGAAGTCAAGTCGAAGTCAGTTCTTCGCTTCGAGTGTGAAAATTAAAAACTGTCCAGTTGGTTAAATGTATGACTTGGCGACTTGGTTGTTGTTCGTGTGTGAGTGTGTGTGAATGGTGATGTGAAAAAGTAGCAATAAATTGCAAATTAAATTTCAACACAACAATCACAACATAATTACAAGCAGACAGACAGACAGAGCGACTAACAGACAAGTAACAGGCAGAAAAAAAAATCAGGGAAACAAACTCACGTTTTTGATATCCGACTCCATTGATGAGCAGTCGTCCAGAGGCGGAGAAAGCAAAAAATAGAGTATGTGGCAGTTTGGTCGCTGCGGAGGTCCTGCATTGCTGTTGTGACTGCTGCTGCTTTTGCTGCTGATGATGATTTGACTTTTAGCCAGCATCAGCAACTTCTACCACATGTCATGTGATGTCATGTCAGTACGATGATGAAGGTTTTAATCTTTACTTGCTGTCCTCTTCATCCCACTTTTGGCCACAAACTGATATTTATTTCTGTTTTTATTGTTGTTATTGCTGGACATCCACACCTGCAGCATGATTAGGCTAAGGTTTGATGAAGCAGCTTTTTCCAAATCATTTATGTCTTTTACCTTTTCTGGTAGAAAACTATTTTTTTCATCTCTCACAAATGATTCATTTCCCGGATGAAAAAAACTATCAAAAACGAGGATCTTTTTATGTTTGTTCGTACACAATAGTACTAAAGATTATTTTTTTGTAAGATAAAAATATTTAAATATAAGCCTATCTGTTTTTGGTCGTAACCGAGTAATAAAGGATAGTTAAACCAACATAATTTCAGGCGAAAAAAAGAGAGCCCGAAATTGAGATGCATAATCACAGGAATGAGATCCAATAATTTTTCGAAAAATGAGACATATGGCCGACGGTTTTAAGACCGGAGCCTTTTCCTGCAAGGACGAAATCGGGAATCTAGTGACAGATATCTGGTGTACATTGATATTGTGGAGGTAACACTTCATGGTACTTTCGATGAGATGATATCCCGAAAACTCCAATTTCGGATGACAGCGTTGAAGTTCCACTGCCCAACTGCAATGATGCCTTGAAAGGTATAGCTCGGCTTTAAAACAGCAAAGCCGCAGGACCCGATGGCGTACCTGCTGAGCTCTTCAAAAATGGAGATGAAGATCTATTTAAATGCATTCATGAGCTTCTATGCAGAATATGGTGGGAAGAATGGAGGCTAACTGTTCTCTGCCCAATCCACAAGAAAATCGATCCCACCACTCGTACCAACCACTGTGCGATAAGACGTCCTACATTACCGATTCATTTCAAACTTGGTTCACACTTTTTACATATAAAATACCTCCCCCAACGATAAGTTTTAGAATTCTTTTGCATTAAGGGGGTTTTCCACCAACAAAATGGCGGAATTTTTCGTGAAAAATAGCAGCTTTCACATTAAACCAAAAATTTTAAAATTAAAAAAATAATAATCAGAGAACGTTGCGGGAGGACTTAATGATATTTTGATTAAATTTTAATGATCTTTGATTTCAAACTGATTCCAGCTGAGTTACAGTGAACATCGCAAACCGTCTTTTTCCAAAGACGCCCTTGGAAAAGCTTTATTATCGGCTTGTTTGTCGATATTCTCGCATAATAAAATTAAAGAATGGTATTCAAATGATACTTTATAATGAACAAAGGTTTGAATAAATTTTCTCTATCTATATTTATAAAGAAACTTCGCAAAAATAATGTTTTTTTACGCTGAAACATTCACCCCCCCTCTAATTTGTAATTTTATTTAGCACCAGTATATCATTGAATGTAATTGCATAAAAAAGCTTACTTTTTTTTGTTTAAACAAAGCTTCTATACGAAAAAATGGCTTTGTTTGATTTATGGGGTCAATTTGGACCATAAGGATTCAAAACTGTTCTAAAAAATTGTTCTCCAGGATATTGGTAATGTTTCATTTGTTGACATGAAGCCGATAAAGTCAATGAAAAACAAAAAAACTTTTTTAAAAAAAAAACTGCATAACAATGTACTTGACCTTTAACCTTAAATTTCTCGAAAAACGGGCCGAAGAATTAAATTATTTAATGGGATAAACTCTCTCGTAGAACCTTCGCTTGGTGTGTAAAGGAACTTTTTGACTGTTGATCATACGAGGCGATCGTGTGAAAGAAACTGTGGTGGATCTAGGTTATAAATTATTTGCGAAAGCATTTCATTCACCCATTATCTACATTGTCAATTTGGGCACCAACAAATGTTGCCACATTTAACTTCAAGCCACCTTCAACTTTAAAATATAAAACTACATGCTACACTTAAATAATTTAATTGCACTTATTTAATGCAACATTTTTGCCCCAGACATTGTCGCCATAAAAAATTAAAGACCGACCGACATGCAATGTCATTAAATAATAAGAGAGAAAAAGTGACAGCGACGTCATAGCTGCGGGCCTCTTTTAACATACCTGGCAATTGTAAAGTTATAATTTGTTGATGCCACATCGGCAAAGCATAGTCGGCCAACTGCTGCTGCTGGTCAGTGTGGGCTAGTGAGCCCCAACAATAGCTGTTGGTTTTGTGGCATGATAGTGTTTCAATATTTTTTGAAATTTAGTCCTTTTTTATAATTCATAAGACATGCTTTATACTTTTTTTGTTACTTATCTAAAAAGGTTATGCATACAACAGGTAGCTGAGCTGGGGCATGATAAAAAATAAAAATAAGTTGTTACCATGAAAGGATTAAGAAGGAGCCAGCAAACAACAGAGAAGTAAGCACAACAACAACAGAACCATTTAAGGTTTCATCTTTTTTACGATGTTGTAAACTGAGAAGGGGCGCAAAAACTGTTAAATCTCTCTACTTTTTCTTCTTCGTTTTCATAGTTGCCTTCGTCGTCGTCATCGTCTTCTTGTTTTTAAACTTAATCCCTATGATTTTTTTTTTTTTTTGTTCCTTCTGCTTCATGACAGTCTGAATTTTTTAACTTTTTCTCCGTCGCCTCTGCGGTCAATATCAAGGTGAATACAATGTCAACGACAACAATGGCAACAATATAAATAAAAATAAATATTAAAAAAAAAATACTTCAGGCCACTCCAGCAGCTACAAGGATTAAGAATATGTTGGCTCTTGTCTGGTTGAAAGGACTCGCAGTGAAAGCTTTTTTAAATTTAAATATAGATGCAATGATAACAACAAGAAAAAATTGGAATCAAATTGGAAACCAAGCTGATAAGGTGAGTACTAATAATATTCAGCAGGGTTTGCGAATAGAGTGAGTGGAATGAAATTTTCACGTACATTTTTATGAAAAAAAAATTGTGAAGATATAAAATATCGTTATATGCTGGAATATCGTTTCATATATTGAAGTCAAGATACTGTCAATCTGTCTGCCTTATTTTTTGAACTCAGATTGGTTTCAACTTCTTCCCTCTGAACTACTAAGCAAAGTTTTGGCGAAATTTGAAATTTTTTATTTTCGACCGATTTGTGTCAAATATATACGATTTTGCAACTAGTCGACTAACGAGACCGGCCTTATTTAGTTCAGTAGGTAATCCCGCCACACTTGAACATCCACGCATTTTTCACTTCAGTGCCCCTTCTTTCTCGGCCCATTTTGAACCAAGACGGACTTGACTCAATAGGAATAGCACCTGAAATCCTTGGTTTAAACCGGAAACAAGTTCATCAATTAATCATAAATGAAGTTTTTACCGGCACTTCATTATACTCTCTTGGATTATACTTCAATAACAGGAATAGATGAAATCAATTTTTTTTTAATTTTTATTTATTTCTCGTTTTTTTTTTCTTTTCTTTTTGTCTATATAGCAATATAAATATCTCGGAATGGAAATAGAGCAAGATTAAGAAATGCAAGGGGAGGTTTCCAAAACTTAAATCTAATAGAAGTTCTTTACGAGCAAGAAAAAAGGATAATTTTGAAGGACAGTTTACGAACACCTTTAGTTCACGTCATATAATGAAATGACATATCATGAAATGTATAAAAATAAAACATTTTAATTCTTTTGCGAAAATTACGAACAACATAAAAGGGTTCGTTGTTGGGACTCATTAAAAACCGAAAACTTAAAAATGGTTCATTTGCAAACGTCGGTGGAGGCACAGTTCCGACAAAAAAGTTCGTTAATGAATTTGAAAGAGATACTTTTGCTTCACTCAGTTGAGAGGGGCAAAAAAAAAGTTTTGTTAATTGACAACATTTGAGCTCATTTTCAAAGTGTTTCACATCCTTTTAGTGGAAAATCATCTTCTATTAATTTTCTTAAATAGCTTAAAGCTATGTGCTTAAGATGCGATTCTCTTTCTTCTTTAGTTTTATCATTATATTTATTGGTCTCATCATACTTTGCCTCGAAACCAATTCATTTGTTTTTTTTTTCTTTTTTTTTCCAGAGCAACGCTGTTTCTATCCACTATTGCTTAACAAACTATTTACCCAGAGGTAATAAAGTGCATAGGAACCATGCAAAAATAAAGAAGTTATTTTATACCATCTCTTTAAACCACAAAACTAAGCAGCACGAATAGTAGGGATAATTTTTCTCCTAAAGTATTTTTCACTCCTTTTTTCTGGTCATCCTCTACATAATAATTTTTGTTGCTTTGCAATTCCTTGCGGTTTCCTGGTTGCATTAAGAACCAGGCGAAAAAAAGAGAAAAGAAACAGATTTTTATGAATTTTCGCCCATTCCACAGACAACTCTAGTGAGTACACATAGTTAACGATCCGCACTCTACCAACCTTATACCCACCCTGTCTCTGGAGGGGGAACAAGCTGCTTTTATATCTACTTTAAAATATTTTTTCAATAAACGTCATCGTATGGAGCAAAAGTTGAGCTGAAATGAAATGAGAAAAAATGCGACAAAAAACAAAAACTACAGCAGAAAACCTCAAGTCTTAAATGCAAATATCCTTGATGTGCACAGATAATGGACACAAACACACATATAAGCAAAAAAAAAAAAAAACATACTGTGAGTGAACAGCAACGAAATGAAAACTGAAACGTACGCTTAAATAAAAAAAAAATTTTAATAAAATAAAAATGTTTAAACTTTATACGTATCAATATATTTAATAAAAAAAATGCCAAGATTAAATAAGTTCAAAAGGACGCATCAGATAACGACGTGCGAAGTACTCTATTTTTCTCCCAACTGATTTTGATGACGAAGCGAATTTAGTTGAAATTGTCAGAAACTTTTATTAGTAAAATTTTTAGTGTTATAATAACCTTCTAAAATTCACTATTTCACATGAAATCAGCATACGGACAGGTGTGCTCATGAGCGCATAACTCATTAAAAACAAAAGTATTAGTTCATGCTCGAGTGTTAAAAAAATAATTGTTGCTTAAGCGCCAATGAGCGTGTGAGCAAATGAGACGATTGAGGCTCATGAGACAGTTCATGAGCCGATCATAGCAATGAATGTCAAGAGTGAAAAGAGTGCGTAATAGAGCTAACAGATGAGTCAGGGAAAAGTTTATGGGTTCTTTGAACTTTTTCGACAAAAACCAATATTTTTTGACAAATGTGTTTCACTACGGTTATGTTAAGCTAGATGGACCATGGGAACTTATATGATTCTTTTCCGACTATTTGGACATATATCGAGTATTATTTTCGACCATTGTAACTTTTTGTGCTTCTTGGGCAGTTTTCGATGGTTCAAAGAGCAAAATGTTCAGCATGGATAATCTAATAGACTGGTTAAATCATTGTAATTATTTTTGTTTTGTGGACACCTTAGAAAAAAATTGGCTTATATATTTTTTTTTTTTTTTTTTTTATGTGGGCTCCTTGGACTAAAAACTATGAATATCTGTCAAATAGGCTCCACTCCGGTTATCTATAGAACTAGCTGGATTATTCACATTGTTTTAAGTTTTGTGGACTCTTAAAAATGAATGGTTATCGGTTAAAAAGGTTCGACTAAGATAAAAATGAAACTAGTTGCACTATTGGAATATTTTGGGTTTTATAAAAAGTCAAAGATCAGAAAGTCAACGAAACCATAAAAAGGTTCAATGGCTCAACTAATTCATCATATCTCCAAGTGGAACTATTTGGAATAAAATCATAGCGTTTTTTTTCAAGAAGTCCACACAAATCATAAAAGTTGCAATTAGTCAGCTGAAAACTACATTTTTCTTTGCATTTCCCTGTTTTCCCATTCTTGCCGTGTTCGGCTCACAAACTTTCTCATGGGCATCATAAGACTCATACGCTCGAGTCCAGGTGCGCATGGTTTTTGATAGGTACACAGAATAAATTCTAATATCTCAAAGTCTCACCAAAGGATACGCACTCGTGAACGAGAGTTGTAAAATTTTTAGTAGGGTACGAGTCCGCGAGGGCGTCGATTTCTTGTGTTTGAACGACCTTTTCAAATCGTTCGCTCACAAAATCGTTCGTTTTCAAATCGGCCGATTCCGATCCGATTAAATCATAAAAATCTATTTTCTCCTAACAAATTAAAATATTTTCTGGAAAAAATATTCGACTCGACATAATTTTGATCTAATTCGATCTCAAGAAATCAAGTTTAAAAATATCCATAGAAAGGAAAATCTGGTAGAACCATATTTTTTAATAGAAAATTTTTCGAAAGTAAAATACTTCCGACCGTAGTGTAGCGCACGTAGTTTTACGAAAAATACCTGAATTTCTGTTTTTTTTTTTTTATTATAATACAATTTATATAAGGGTTAAGCTTAACACCGGTGTTGCGATTCCTTAAGCATTTTATGAGAGTGATTTTTTGCGTTGTTGTAACGAAATTTAACAGCAGGTTTTTTCTGCAGTTGAGCTCACGCATATTCAAAAGAACACACACAGACATTGGCAGAAGTGTGGCGGCATTTTTAAATGAATTTGGCTCAGTTCTTTTTTAATATTTTATTTTTTTTTTCTTTTTTAGTGTTTTGCTTTCAGGTGTTCAAAATTATGATTGCCACAAAAAGGACTCGAATATGTACGGACGCTGAAATGCCTTGGAACGCACACACTTTGCACTTTAATATAAACTGTAATATATTCATTATGTTGTAGCGTCAATGTATTTGTTTAGCTGTGCGTGATTGTGTGTTTGTGTATAAGTGTGTGTGTGTGTGTGTGTGTAAGCAATTAAATTGCTTCTGCATTTAATTAATGAAAATTGCATGCGATGCGAATTATTGTTAATGACTTGTGCGAACATTAAATTGTTGGTGTTGTTGTTGTTTGCTTAATTTGTAGTTGTTGTTGTTGTTGTTATTGTTTCGGTTTGGGGTAAACTAGACCTGGCTAAAATTGATGCAGCCGCAGCATCGTTAAAATATATTATCGACCGACAGCACAAAATTATTTACCTGTGAATGAATGAGTCCTTATCAGGATATCTTAGAGGAAGAATAAAGCACTTTATGCACTTTAATGAAGAACTTACGAAATTAAATTTAAAGTAGTTAAAATGATAGGTACAAATGTGCAAGATACAAAAATGCACTTTCAACCAAAATGTTTAGTCGGGAACTTTAAAGTGTTTGAATCTGATTTTGATTAGGAGGATTAAAAGCGCCAGGTCAAGAGGTTATGTTCGGACACAATTTACTGGGATAATGTACTGGGTTATCCATAATCCATTTTCTTGCACCTTGAACTCCAAAGTTGGAACCAAAGTTGGAACCAAAGTTGCCCCAAAAAAAAAAGTTGGTTAATAAAAATTGAAAAATACTTCACATAAAATTATAATTTAAATAAAATAAACGAAGAACTTAATCGATTGATCTGATTTTTAAACATGTTGTGCCACACATTTATGGCTATAGTATTATGGTGATTACCGACTTGTAGTCGATTTTCTAACCTCAAAAATAGTCTTTTCTAAAAAAGTTCTTCGTTGAAAAAAAAAAAAAAATACTACCCAATTTTTGCGTAAAACAAAAAGGGACCACTAAAGGAGGTCAATAAAGTATATCTTAACCCTTTCAGCGCCAAATTAGCCCTGTAGGTGCCATACATTCCAAACTTTGTTGAGAGTCAGTTTTTGACCAAAATAAGCTGAGTACAAAGCTTGAAAGCTTTCCTATGTTAATCCATGTGGCACCCAAACATCGAGCTTCTTTGTGTATCCAGCTTTTTTCAAATGCTTGATAACTGTTTGGTGATGAATGCCTAGTTCCCTGGCAGCGTCTACACTGCTTATGTTCCAGTCTTGCTCAATTTTTTCCATAATTATATAGACTTTCTCAGTGATTGGTCGACCAGAGCAAGGTGCATTTAAACATAAAAATTATCAGATCAAAAATGAGCATTTCCTCCGCTTTTTTCTAGTTCCATTAACATCTCCGTAAACTTCACAAATTTTTTTCAGCAGCCTGTGACGCATTCTTACCTTTTTTTTTAATAGAAAATCAAAATATGACGATAATGTTCCGAATTCTCACTCATTTTTAAACTTAAATAACTTTTCAGAGAACAATGCTATTTTATTAATGCTTTGAAACAAAATAAAGCTCAAATGTCAAATTACCGATTTCGGTTATATGAGAGGTGAGAGGCTATTCGGCCGATTTAGTTCATTTCCACACCAACTATTTACTGCCTTAAAAGAATGCGTAGCAAATTTTTATGATCTGGGATAATTTTTTGTGTAAATATACCTGATTACCGATTTCGGTTATATGGTAGGTGGGCATTTTAGTCAGCCGATTAAGTTCATTTTCACTCCAGCTATTAATAACTTCAAAAGAACTATGTACATCAAATTTTATTGATCTAAGTTAAGTTTTTGGGAAACTGTATCAGATTACCGATTTTGGTTGCATGGGATGTAGGCGTGCCATTTATTCAATTTAACCGAAACTTTTTAAAAATAATTCCTTTATCGTAAAACTCATTTTCACAAAATTAAATGATTCTAGGGCAACTCCTTCTTTTTGGCCACTCGCTATATTTTGGCCACAGGCTCGTTACACTGTGCGGTACCATAAAAAAAAAAAAAAATTTAAGAAAACCAAAAGAAAAACCCATGTTTCTGTTCCGAAGGAAATATCAAATGCTTCATATTAAATATAAGCAAGTCCTTGTTAATAAATACAATTGTCTGTCAGTTACCTATATTAAATTCACCTTATTCCAACAAAAACAATTGTAGGACTACACGCACTTACTCATACATACATACATACATTATTAAGTACCAACATTAAGTAAAACTTAAACATTTATTTTAAACTTACACTTGGGATGCTCCTCAAGCATTTATAGCAGGGTCTTCTAACTATGCAGGAGAAGCCCAAATGTACACACACACAACACACACATGCTAACAACACCAGCGTACACAGTACGCACACATACACACACATAGCCTTATACAAATTGCGGCGCATAACTGTTTAATTTAATAATATTTATTTAAGCCAAGTTAAAAAATTTATGAATTCGTAGCATTCCACGCTGTGCTGCTCTAAACAAGCAGACAGACAGACAGCCCATCCAAGTGAGTCCATCAACTTGTCCGTATATCAGCTTATCTGCTGCTTGTAAGAGAGTGGAGTATGTCTGTGTGTAGTTCGTGTGAAGTATTGCAGTTAATTTTGTAGATAAAGTGTTCTGGGTGGGTATTCAAGTAAAAAGTAGCAGCGTTTAACATCTTCAAACTACTTCGTTTTGCATACAAATTAAATCAACCTGAATTACATAGAGACGAAATTGAAAGCGGGCCGCAGGACAACACAACGCGCACACACAAACACTCACACTCACACACCACAACAAGCTGAGTCTGGATTGAATGCGAAAGTCCAAAAACACTGATTTTTGCAATAGCAGCCAACTGCTCTCCACAGCCGTATCTTCTGCCGCTGTGTCAGAGTCAACAACATGAGAGACAACGTACCACAACAAGCCGGGATAAAGATGAGGTCGACTGACAGACGAGCGAGCTGGCAGCTGGTGGTTGCATTAAAATTCACAATTTCCAGAAATCAAACTCAGAATTTTGTGGCTAACTGCTAGGCAGCAACTTTGTTGAAGCTTCTAGCCACAAAATCTCTTTGATATGATTGCTGCATTGGAAGGCATCCAACTGCTGCTGACACAGCTACAAATACATAAATGTTGGTATGCATGTCCGTCCATCCATCTGTCTATTTATTTCTGACATGAGCTTAATTCGTATATTATACGGAAAATCAATACAATAAAGAAAACTAAATGCATTCTCCACAGATCTCTACAGATCCACACAAATCCACAGACAGCAGTGAGATTAAGTCATGGACACTTCTATTAAATGAGTGGATATGATGGCGGTGTGAGGCAGAGTGTTATTTAGCAAATTTCTTTGGTAAACTGCAATCGATCCACCGCAACTTCCATACATCCGCATCAATCCGGCTACCAGAGAACTACCCAACATCTTAAGTTTGGCATCACTTCTCAGCAGTCACTCATCTCTTACCACATATTATTTCAATGGTTTCCTGCCACACATACACACAGGCTTTCTTATACACACAAGCCCACACATACTCAGATATTAGTTTATATTTCTATGAACTTCATTCGCACTCATAGGTGCATCATTACGATGTTCTGCAGCTACTTCATTATGTGCCGCAAAGTGTTCTGCTAAATACTTCATTTAGTTTATGAATAAATCCAGCTACAGCGAAGTCATAGAAATGCATTCAGTTGAAGGTGTGCGAACAGCCGAGAACCGCAACGCTTCAAACCTCTCGTCCGCATGTATGCTGCGCTTGTAAAGGACTTCTCGTTGCGGTTCTGCTCAAGTGTTGGTGTTAGTATTGGTGGTGATGATGATGATGGAGATTTTCTTAGCAACCAAATTCATTGTATGCTCAAGGATTCGCTTTCATTTCAGTCGCTGAGTTTGTCATTCAAACACATAAAATAAAAGCCTCCACCATGAGACGCTCGATGCAGCTATTCAACGTCGTTGGAAATGGATATGAATCCATGCTGCAGTTGCTGCGGTTAAGCAGCAGCTCGAGTGCTACCCTGTGGTTATCACCTCGCATTCCAGTTGCTTTTCTGCACATACTAAATGTTTGACATTCTTCAAAAATGTAGATGGTTGCGGGACTAGGAAGAATTCCAACATTCATTCAGTTGATAGTGGTAGCGGATGCCTGAGGATAAAGACTTCTTTGTGAACAAAGGCTTCTTTTTTTCCCTCATTCTTTTTACCAATTTCAACATTATTTACTCATCCATCCATCATCGCCGTCGTAGTCGTTGTTATCAAACACTCAAAATCAACGGACAAAAGCTCGAATCTGGGCCATTTCAACACCTCTTGTCGTGTTAATAACCCATAAATTAAGACCAAACCTAAAATATTGTTGGGCTACGTAGCTGCGAAGCTATTTATTAAGGCTCAAACGGTTAATCGACTAAATACATGAATTAAATTATGAAGCCCAGCAGCGAGTGAGAGCAGAAGATGCGATAAGAGTTTCTTGGAATTGATTTCTTGTGGTTTTTGGCATTCATTTGGGAACTTTATGCGGAATAAAGCACGAAATTAAACAAAAAGCACAGAGAAGGTTATCTCTCAAACAGCCAAAACAGACAGAAGTATGTTTAACCCTTAACTGGCAAAAATGAAGATCTTTATTTTTTCGACTTAAAATTGGAATTTCGGAAAATGAAAAATCTTTGTCCTATAAGCCAATTTTCTAAGTACTAACGCCTGATAATGTGTAAAATGTCTAAATGTTGGGGATGATCAACATGATACGGGAGTTTATAAAATTCTATTTTGCAAACTGGAGATCCAATGGCAGTCAGTTCAGTTTTTTGTTTAAATCTTTGACATAATACATAAATTATATGACCCAAAATTTGGGTCACCCCTAAACATTATGGTGTAGTCCAAATATGGGCCAAGTCCTACACAAAGCCAATGTTCGAGAAAAATTTATCCAGTTAATTTATTCAATTTATAACATTTTTCTCTTTCTGGGAGACAAATTCTGACAACGCCATGATGTGGGTCAAAATTCTTCCGAAATGATATTTCTAGTTAATTCAAGACACGTTTCAAGAAATTACCATCGCAGTCAAGGAGTTAATATTGGAAGTTACTTTAAAGCCAACTGAAAGATGATACAGTTTCAGAAAAAAATATTTTCTTACAAACTCAGACAACACTTTCTTAGCTCAACCCAGTGGGAAAGATATCGAAAAATTTCGAAACAATTTTTGTACTTAATATAATAATTATAATATAATTCTTTTCACACTGTCATACATCCAAATTTAATCGATGAAGTAAGCGGGTTAGGATTAACTAAGAATATGTTTGTGTCGAAAAAGTTGAAAAATTCAGGTGTGCGACTTCATTCTTGTGGGGTTGTTGGTATGATCAATTCGAACGAAATTCGTGAAAAGTTTTTAAAATATGTTTAAATTTTCACTGAAAAAATATGTCTCTGGCATCAAGTATTTTTCAGCTAAGATAACTCTGACTCTTGCTGCCCGATTTCCGATTTCTATTCCGGATCTACACGGAGAGAAATAATATTCTTATATTAAGCAAATATTTTGTTTAATCTAAGAAATTTTAAAATTTAGCCTCATTTGGTCAAATCAAGCACAAAAAACTAAAATTAAGAAAAATAAATTTATACTAAACAATTATTTCTAAAATTGAGTAACATAAATTATTGCTTGAAACAAGAATAAAATACTTGATTCTAGAAGCGGGAACAAGACTTGAATCAAGAAAATATTTTCTAATTTAAGCAATCGCAGAGAATTATTTTAGTATTCAGCAAATTGTTTACTTGAATCAAGCATATTTTTCTCACTTTCATTTATATTGACATGCTTATAATTCACAACATGTTTACATGAAAACATGTTTAAGATGGTGAGGATTGACAAACTATGACATGGTTCGAATGGGCATGTAACTTATCTGTTACTTTACTTGGAAACATATAAGTGTCTACAAGATATATTTAGTATAATCGAGTAGTTTTTTATGATCAGTTATGCTACATCCTACATCTTTGCTGTTTTAAATAAAGTTTCTAATATAATGCAAAATATTCTAGTTTTAATAAAATTGATAACTTGAATCAAGCAATTTATTCCAGTTTTCAGTAAATTCCTTACTTGTATCCAATAAATTGTTCTCAATTCAAGAAAATCAATTTCTCAAATCAAGCAAGTTATTCTAGTTTTCAGCAAATTGTAACTTGAATCAAGCAAATTTTTCTCATTTCAAGCAAATATTAGTTTTGAATATAGAAAAAATATTTTTGAGTGTAAAGCAAATGCTTTTTGAATTAAGAATTTTTTCTTAATATCATGTGTTTTAATTTGCTCAATTCTAGCAAAATTGAGAAATTTACGATTGAATGCAAACTGAAAGCCTATTTGCTTGATTCATAGAATGCTTGATTCTCTCTCTCCATGTAAATGTGAGCTATGACACGCTGTTGGCTTAGTAAGGGCAAAAGAATAAATCATGCCATGGTCCTTTTTACCACTGGGTAGC
Source organism: Pherbina coryleti (assembly GCA_943735915.1). NCBI lineage: Eukaryota > Metazoa > Arthropoda > Insecta > Diptera > Sciomyzidae > Pherbina > Pherbina coryleti. The sequence goes on from OX030951.1 coordinate 2,080,612, forward strand.
GTAATCATTTAGGCCAAATTCAAGCCTGTCTTGCCAAATTTATATAACAAGCTTCAATTTCTTTCAACATCTTCGCTTTAAGATGCAATTTAGTGGGACACACAAGCACACGTAGCAATCATTGGTAACGAATCCCAACCTGGTTCGCTTTGCGTGAAGAGTACGAAAATACCCTGTAGCTAATAAGGCGTCGAAAGTACAAATTTCCGTGCGTGTTTAAAGCGGTCTTGCAGAGCTTCCATCTGGCAGAGAGTAGCAGCAGAAACGAAACAGAATTAGCAGCTATACATTCGATTTGTAGAAAAAAAAGATCGCCCATCTACAAGCACAGCCAGCATTCAGTACATCATGCAGCCATTAATAAATTTCGTGTTATGTTCTCACACAATACTTTCCGCTAATATGCCTCGAATTGAAGAAACACCTCAATACTTGCCGGCTGCTGCCAGTCTATCATATATGGCAATATTGACCGCTAAGCACATTTAGACTTTCCCGTCTTCGCATTTGTAGTCCCAGTTCTCACAACCTTACCCAAAAATGTATGCAACTCTGCACCACTTTATATTGGCAACATGTGCGACGACGACGCGTTCCGATCACTTAAGCAGCCTTCCAAGCCCACTCCTCGCGATCGGACAGCAGTAGTCGCCGCATCAGTTATAAGTGTATCGTATATATATGGGAACTAAGTAATCAGCCAAGCAAGTGCCGCTGCTGTCGATGCTCAGTCACTATCATAGAATAACTAAAAAATCTAGCCACCTTGCGTTCGATCTTGTACGATCAGTTGATATTTTTTTTTTATCTCAGTATTTTCTCAAACTAACATACATCGATATGTACTGGTAATAATTTTATTATAAGTTGCCATAACCACTTGGGCTACAGCATTTGTGGTAGCAGTGAATGAGTCTAGTAAAAACCGCTGTTGTCTAATGGCAAGAGACAAACTCCATTCGAAACCACTCTGCAATCCAAGTCAAGTCAAGCTAGCTTAAGATCACTTAATACGAATATTACAAAAAATACAACAACAACAACAACTGCAACTACAACAACTTGTACACTTACTACGTATTGCAAATTATGGCCTGAATAGATTTGTGTGCGCCGGCGCCGTATGATTACCCAACGTGGCGCACAAGTATGTCGCTCGATCGCTTGCGATCGTTGCTTAATTAATTCGCTTTACCAGCAGCATAAACTGGTTGCAGTTGAATCCCACTTGATATTTTTTCTTGATAGATTTTTGTCGTTTTTAATTTTTTTTTTTTTTTTTTTTTTTGTTATATATTTATACTCGTATGTGAAACTATCAACTATTTTTCCATTGGCTTTCGTTGACGATTGTTTTCGTCTTTTTCTTCTCAATAAAACTTTTGATGTTGTTGGCAGTTATGTTTTTATTGCCATTTTCAATAATTTGAATTCACACGACATGTGATGTCTGTGTGTCTGAGTTGTTTTTTGGCTTAGGAGATTTTCTCTTTTAAGCGAACTTTTAGTAAAACAGGCTCAAGTTAATTTGCAAAGAAATCTTAGGCAAGCCCAGTTCTTTGAAATTGAATTAAAATTTTATGGAAGTGTATCCAAAGCCATTATAGAATATGCTTGTATCTTTAGTTAAGCCATGGGTGCGTGGGTGCAGACGGTGTGTCTTGTGGCCTCGGTAGCAGAGTAGGCAGCGTGCTCGACTGTCACACCCGAGGTCCCGGATTCGAATCCCGACCAGGCCATGGTCCTAGGCTTTACCCTTTTGCATTTGCAATTTTTTTTCCTCATTTCTAATCAACTGAAATAGAAAACACATCAATATTTACGACTTGAAGTCGTAGTTGGTGGTAGATAAGTTTGTGGATGTGATTGCCTGCCTTAAACTTGAATTGACTAAGGTAAAGGCATAATACTTAACTTAGATTCAAATTCACATGTTTCTACGGCTTTCCACCACGCTTAGAATATCTTACACATGTTTCACTTGATTGCCCTTTCCCTCACAGTAATCAATCACCCCATTTCGAACCAAGGCAGACTTCACTGAATAGGTATTACACCTGAAATCCATGGTTCAAAGCTAAGATAAAAAAAAAAAAATTATTTCGAAGTAATCCTAGACTCTAAGCTCAATTGAAAGACTATTACAGAAGATAGAAACAAGAAAGCTATTAGTACATGTAATGCGCTTAAGAAAACTTTCAATGAATACATTGGATGCACACGCGGATACTTCAGTTAGATCGATAATAAGCTATATTCGATTGTATGTCGTTCGGTTTTCTAGCGAGCGAGCGAAGCGAAACAGACAAGAAGCAAACTGAACTAAGCTAATATCAACAAAGAGAGATAAAGAAATGCTATGTTCAATTAATTTATAAGCTAAATAGAATTTTCAAATTTTGGCTTCGTTAGGACATAACTTAAGATGCGTAGAACAGTTTAGAAAAAGAAATATTAAAATCGGTCAACCCATTTCAGACTTCTGCTTACATAAACATTCTTCATGCAAATTGTTCAATGGGAGCTTTGCTCGCGCGCTCCAAATAAGATATACACAAGGCAGGATAATATTCCTTTTTCTACCCACCTTCGAAGACCACTTTCGATTTTAAAAATAGATTATTTATTCAATGACTTCACAGCTCGACAAAATTAATAATTCAAGGAGAAGCATTTGAAAATTCAAACTGGCATGGAAATCACCCCACTTCTTCCAAAATTTTTAAAAAAGTTACTATTTTAAGTAAAGGAAGCTCAAAAGCTGTCAGATTTTTACCTGCTGACGTGAATCTTTACAATATGTGGTCAAGATACAATAAATTTCGTTTAATTGCTCAACTAAGTCTCCGAGACGTGTATTATCAAAATTTTACAAAGTCAACTGGTCTCTAAGATCATACAATTTGACAGCATTGGGCCTTTTATCGTGAGGCTCGTTAAAAAAATGTCGCTTATATAGAAATACGTAATATTTACAAAACACGATACTTGAAGTTATGTCTGAAAAATCAGCCGAAATGTGCAAAATTGTTCACAATGCGAGCCAAGATTGATTCAGCTCTTGAAATACCCATGTTAGAAAAAGATAAGTGTCACTGTGAACTGTAACCACCTTCGGCATTCATCATTGCCAAACTGTGATGTAATGTTATCAGTTCTAAAGTGATGTTATGACTCAACCTCATGAAGCAAGTGCTGGAATAAACTCACACAATATGATCATCATGCGATTTCAAACACAACTCCAGCAATCTAAGCCACAGAAAAAACAATCAACAAATCTTCGACAATGGGCTCCATCCAAAGGCTAAACCAAGTGTCCACCTTGGGCGCACTTTATGTTGCACAACGAGGCAGAAACTAACTTGCAGATAAAATTATGAAACCAGTTCGACCCGATAAACTTGCGAATTAAACCAAAAAAAAAAATTATATTAAGAAAACACTTTAAAATATCACACAAACAAGCCAATTCGAACACTTTTTGTTGCCGCATAAAGTTGCAGCAGCAACAAAGGTGAGCAGAAATTAGTTACAGTCCCAGGCAACCAAAACAACAAAAGCAAAAACAGAATCCAAACTAAGGTTGGGTTCTGCCATAACAGGCTGCGCCAAAATTTGGTCAACTTTGGATGCATAAAAAACAAAACCGGTTTCCCACAACAGATAGCAGATACTTTCAATTTTTCAGATGCAATATATTACAACAACAATAACGAGAAAACTGCAACACTAACTCAAAACAAAGCATAACAACAAAAACTAACAACCAACATTTAAACACAAAGGTTAAAAGTGAGCAGATGAATTCAAGCCATTGAAGGCGAAGCCTCCAACGCAGCAGCTCTAAGCAGACCATGCCACAGCATCTATTAACAACTCCAAAACGATCAATTATATAGATGCAGCCACCAGTAGCCGAACAAGCTATGGCAAATGTGTGCAAAATAATTACAATGCTTGCTAAAGTTAGCTTGAGTTGGCTAACGTCGCCAACTTTATGCAAGCTTTTGAGACTGCCAGCCAGCCAGCTTGACTGCCTGCCTGTTGGTGTAACGTGTACCGATAAAGAAGTTGTCGGAGTCTTAGCAGAAGTTGTTGCCACTATTTTCTTCAAGTTTTCAATGGAAAAAGTGAAAACAAAACAACAAAGCAGCAGAGCAAGGTGGGTCCAGTTGGGGCTTGTTCTGTCGAGTAACAACCAGTGCTTGCCCTCATGTGAGCTAGTGTATTAAATGAAACATTTTATTCGTGCACATGTGTGTATGTGCTTCTGTTTGTATAGGTATGTGTGTATGGCGATAACTTTGCGCAATTCGTTGATGGTGGCAACGCTGCACAGGATGTCAAGATTTTATTGAAATAATGCTTGTGGCCAGATAAAATGCATGTTGGACGAGCCAATAAAAACAAAATAAAACAAGAGTTAAAAAGCGGTCGGTTTTATGAACGGTAAAACATAGGGTCTGGTTTGTAAAGCAGATTTTTAGCTAAGGAAATATAAAAAAGGTCGTCTTTTGTTGTTGGTGTTAAAAATATCGCATCAATAAAAACCCGTTTTTTATGACCAACACTGTTGCTGTTCCTCAATTCACGTGATGATTCAGAGACATAAACAAGTTCAATAAATTAATTATCCGCATATCTACAAAAGAACCCATATAATTGTGGTTCTATTTGGAGGCAATAAATTTTGTTCAACATAAACACTATCATTCGATTTAATTAATATTCATAATTAAATATTTATGGCCAACAAATAAAACAACCATCGAACTGGCCAACGAGTCAAATTTAGTCGCAGCAGGTTTGGTCTAACAGACTTCTGGCAATTTATGAATTCCGAAAACTATTCGCCAAATTTAAATAATATTTTATTGGCTTCAAATTTTTGCATTTTAAATAGGCAAGCATTCCATTTCGAACATTATTATAATAGAATTAAATGATAATAGCAAAATAAAATACAACAAAGGAAAAAAACAAAATCTCCGGCAACTTATATCAACACAAATGCTGTTAAATGAACTGAAAAACTGTCAAACACAGCAAAAAATCACCATCTCTCGTGTTGAAGGTGTTAATGAGTTCACACTTCATAAAAATATACATAATAGAAAAAAAAATAAATGTCGTATGGTTTTTTAAAATCTGTGAACACCAGAATAACGCTATCTATTGGTTCGTGGTTGAAGCCAGATTCTCACGAATATGCATCAAATAAAAAATGAAAACCTTCAATCAACACAGATATATTCTTAAATACAGCGGTTGCTACATAGTGTAGAGTTACATACGGTCATGTGGAGCACACATCACTGTCACTGTCATTTGCCAAACTTATTCGAGCACGGTTTGTTGGTTGGAGGCCATATTTGGGTTGGAATGTAAGATGGTGTTCCAAGATAGGTGTTTTGTCAACAAATAACTTTCACTCTGAGCCATTAAAAAGCGAAGTTTTTAACATTTAGTCTTTAAGAAGCTTCGACTCGAATCTACGAAATATGTGTTTAAACACAGTGGAGTATTGGAAGAAACGAAGTTAGGTGGCTGCAGACACGTCTCACATGAGGTGTCTTATTTCAATCAGAGATTCAGGGGCCAAATTATTCAATTGTGGATTAAATATATGACGGGTTGAAACGTATTTTTCAAAATTTTGAAATTTTTTTTAAAAGTGTTCCTTTGTTTAAAAATTTAACATATTTTTTTATATCGCCAGGATTAGAAGATGCGAATTTGGTATTTAAGTACCTAACACGATAGGTTTCTGACGTGAAAATGTTACGTTTTACAGTATAGATTTCCATAAAAATTGAAAAAGGCATTTTTCCAAAATTCAACGGCTTTGCATGCAATTGTTATTCAATGAATATCGGTGTTAAAATAAAAGTAATAACACCACAGTAAAGGTAAATTCTTTGACATTATGACAAATGAAGTCGGTTAAAAATAAAAACATAATCGGGACGCTGACGTACCTACTTAATCAATTTTACTTCAAAAATGTTGCATGGAATTACAAAGTGCTATCTATAGGTGATAATATATAGAATATATATAGAAAGAAAATAAAGGTTTTATACTTAGCTTTATGACAAATATAAAAAAATAAATTGTAACATCGTCTTGTCTTAAGTATTAAGCAGCTAATGCAAGAAAAATGCAATACTGTTGCAGGGAATTGTTACTCGCTGGTTCAAAATGCTGTTGGAATTTTATAAGGTCAAATGGTGTTGACCTTATAACTATAATGGAAAAAAAAATACGATACGACACCACGGAGCAACCGCTTAATGAAGTAGAAATGTCACAACAAAAATTAAAAAAAAATTGCATGAAATTATATTTCCGTGACTATTGGCGCTGTGGCGTCCGTGGCGTAGTTGGTTAAAGTGCGTGGCCGCTATGTAAACGAAACTGGAGACCCGGGTTCGACCCCCAGCCGCTACAGTAAATTATTTGAATTAAAATAATTTTTCTGTACGGCCGCCACCTCTCTGCAAACCTCAGAGAGTAATAAAAATTCCATGAAAAGCTTCTTGAGAATAAGAACATTCCGTTCATCGCGGTTCGGAGTCAGAGTTAAGCCTGTAGGTCCATTTCTCGGTCAATTGTGTACAAACTTAATAACACGCACAGCACAATTGATCATAAGAAGCTAGGTCAAAGTCCTTTCAAGGGCTGAAATGACCAGTTATTTATTTTTTTTTTTAAACCTAAAGCCACATGACAAAAATAAAAAAAATATTGGCGGCATTGCTTTGATATATGTATGACGGTAAGGTAAAATGTAAATATTTCTCTAGAGCAAAAGCTAAAAACTAAAAGTAAGAGCAAAAGCAAAAGAAAAACAAAAGAAAAAGCGAAAGAAAAAAGAAAATAAAAAGCATAAGCAAACCCAAAACTAAACGCAAAAGAAACAGCAAAAGAAAAATCAAAAAGAAAAGCAAAAGCAAAAACAAAAGCAAAAGCGAAAACAAAAGTTAAAGCAAAAGCAAAATCAAAAGCAAAAGCAAAAGCAAAGGCAAAAGCAAAAGCAAAAGCAAAAACAAAAGCAAAAGTAAAAGCAAAACTATAAGAAAAAGCAAAAGCAAAACCAAAAACAAAAGGAAAAGCAAAAGAAAAAAAAAAGAAAAAGAATAAGCAAAGCAAACGCAAAAGCAAAAGTAAAATTTAGAATTTAAATTAAAGCGAACATTAAAACAAGGATTTTGTTGAGGATTACGAAAAGGTTTAAAATAAAGGGGAAGGATTTGGACAAAAATAAGGACCAGGAATAAGATAAGGAGCTGAACAAAGATTTGGACAAATATTGCAGCATGGAGCAAGGATAAGAACAAGAATACGGACAAGGCTTGGTAGAAGGACAAGTATTGAGGCAAGTAATGTAACAAGAATTTGGAGACACTAAAGACAATGTTTAGGACAAAGTGCTGAAGGAAGTGGAAAAATTATTACTTAAAGAAGGAAGGATTTAAAGAAGAATTTGGACTAAAAGTAGAAAAATTATTAATACAAATATAGGAAAGAGGGTACATATAAGTTTAGAAATAAAGAATAGGATAGGGATAGGGATAAGAATAAGGATAGGATAGGGATCAGAATCAGGATAGGATAGGAATAAGATAGTTCAGATAGCTGAAGTTATAAGAGTTTTCTATAAGGAACTAAAGCTTAGCGTACTCAGCTAACAGTGCAATTCATTTTACATTTCTATTGGCAGTTAGTCCTGTCAGTGACGGAAAGAGTTTTTTAGAAAACATACACTTTTCTAATATTGGAAGTAAAAAAGGAAAGTAAAATAAAAGAAAGTAAGCAGATATGTAGGACTATTTGATCCAAAGAAGATGTGTACTTTTACCGATAGGTTTCATACCCTGCTCAAACATATTTTAATTATTCTTGATTTTTATTAAAAGAAATACTTGACAGTTGAATATTTCAAAGTTAAGGAAGTTCATCGCGTACTTTTAGTTTAGTTATACAACAAATTCATACATTTTCCTAAATATATCTTCTACAACCAACCTGTAACTTCAAATTGGCCATTATGTCAGTTTCATACGAATAATCATGCGAAAGTACCCTCGTGCAGCTCGTCGGAATAATAAATTGCTCTCAATTATAAGGACAATTCATCCAGAAAATATTTTATACAAATGGTTCGTGGGAAAGAGAAAGAAACGTTTTTATTGCAACGAAAGTCCTTGTGCTTTCTTATAAATGACTTTGTACATCATACTGCATCAAAAAGTAAAAACCCAAAATTTCGTAGTTGGTAAGTTTTCTTTGTAAGCCGACAATATATTGCAAACAAATTATTTCGTATGCCGAACATGATTTAAAATTTAAGAAAAAATATTATCGATGAGTGATTTTTTTTTTTTTTGTTTTTGTTTTTTGCTTACAGACAAATTAATTATTAAAAATTCTTAAATAGATTATCGTGATAAAATATTACCTATAAACATCGGAGGTACAAATTGTGATAATTCACAAATCAAAGTTTTTATTCCGAAGTCAACTTTGAAGACCTTAAGCAAGGAGCATATGGATTATATGGCCTTCTAACTAGATTAATCGGAATCAAAATTAGGTAGATTTTTTACATTTCGCCAACTTTTGTAAAGGAGGGCGTAGAAAAATAATTTTATTGTTAAATTGTTAATTTTTTTAACAAATCTATGTCTCATTTCAATTTGACAGCCTCCCAGAGGACAACGGACCACATAAAAATCTTATCGAAATATTAATTTCATCATTGAATAATTTAAAGTCAATTTCATACATCACATTTACTTACTTGTAAATGCCGAAAATACCAAACCGAAATATTTAAACAAATCAACTAATCGACTGCATCGAAACATTCCCTGGCAACAATTCCCAGATGAAAACGTCAACAAATACACAAGCCAACATTTTGTAGCGACAAATGTTAATCAAAAACATTGACCCCAGTTTCACCTCAAACCTATAAAAGAAGCCAAGATAAAAAAAAAAAAAAAATATAAAGAACACAAAAAAAAACAGAAAGAGGCTCCTATAAATTTTATTTCTATACAAAAAAGTTCTTTGCTCCCCAAGTCTATGGTGTTGCGGAGTACCACCAATTATTCCCACGATAATGATTCTTCACTGGAAAATATATCATAATTAAAAAAAGAAGAAAAAAATAAACAAACTGAAACTGATTTTCAAACCAAAGAATGGATCGTTGGAAACTAACCCTTACAACTTATGATTTTCGATTAACTTTTAGGGGCAAAAATATATTTTATAAAAATTTTTTTTTATTTATATGAAGATTAGAACAATTTCAGATGAACATAGATGAAAATAAAATTTTTCCAATGGATGAACGTTGTTATTGTGGCATTTTATGTGTAAGTGTACGAAAAAATAGGCAGACATATGCAATTTTTAAGTTTTCTTCATGATGAATAAAATTTCGTAATTTTATTTCGGAAGTAACAAAAGAATCTGTCTATATCTGTCGGTATGTCGGTCATAAAGCCTTTCATGTATGTTTCGCAATCTAAAAACGAGTTCTTTGTCAATCTTTTTCACATCCAAATATAGGTACCTACTCTGGCGTCTAGCGGATAATATTTTCGACTCATCAATGTCGATAATATTTTGTTTTTTCTTTTTTTTTTATTTCAAACACCCCAACTATTCAAGTATTTGGACTGATATATATCGGCAACAACAACAACAATGAGTGGCAAAGTCAATTTGCAGCAATAACGCTAACTGCTACTTCCTCAATAGAAAATCAATTTTGTTCACATGATTGTATGTAAATCTTGGGTGGGAAAAAAAAGAGATAAATATAGCAAAAATACAACAACAAAACCAAAAAGATGGAATAACTGGGAGTCAACCTAAAAAATTGCAAAGCAAGCAAAAAGGGTCTTCTTGAATGGAACGGGGGATGGATGAAGGGGTGGGAAACGGGTTAGCGGGGTAGTTGAACAATTTGTGCCACTTTGTATTGTGTTGCACTCGCTTGCTGCTGCTTGCTTGTTGTTTGTTGCAACTTGTAACAAAAACGTTTGTTCGTTGGATGTTTATGTTTGTTGTTGTTGTTATTTCTTATACATGACAGTTCAAGCCACCGCAACATGCACACAAACACATTTGCAGCACGCTCAATTGTATACAGCATATATGTATGTGATCAGACATACACAAACAAAGCCGCACACACAAACGCAAACACATAGAGAGTGGCATGCCATTGACAGGAAATGCATTACAGAGGAAGCGAGCGCATTGTAAAAACTTCCAAAGGAAGTTGAGTTCAGTTCAGTTGAATTTGTGAATGAGTTTTGTTGCATGATTGAATGGGAAGTATGCAAATGTTGTTGTTGTGTTTGCCATTAGCTATATTGCCATGTGGTAAGTAGTTTTAGACATCATTAATAAAAATGAGCTGCTCCGTTAGTTTTATGCTCTAGCAACGGGCAAAAATTTATTGACTTTCATCTTAGTAGCCGCATTACCTACATAACAGTTGGGCGTAAGATAGTGTTGCCAGATTTGTTTTCCAACAATACGGGACAATTGCAAAATATGTAAAAATAAAACGGGATTTTGGAAAATTATACGGGACAATAAATAAAGAGGAAGTTTTCTATAAAAAGAATGTATTTCAGAAAAAAACAATTTATTTAGGTACGCAGAATAAATATAATGTGAAATGTTGTGCTTCACATATACTTCGCACCCAGTGTTGCTTGAAATAATAGACTATATAATAGTTCTATGCATATGATGGTTCGCTTACACTTCATTTCTGAATGCCTCAGTTCATGTGAATGCGTATTTGAAATCATAGATATTTTACAAAAATGTCAAAAATACGGGACTAATTTTGTCCCGCCGGGACACTTAAAAAATCATGCAAAATACGGGACGTCCCATGAAATACGGGACATCTGGCAACACTAGTGTAAGATGACATTTTTTGAAGTGATAACTTCTTTAGGCGCGTTTATCAATTTCTGATAGATTTCATACAGTTAGATTCTGCCGGTGCTTTTGTCTGCTCGAACATGTGCGCACTCGCATCGTAGTCGTTGCTGCACACAATCTTACGTTAGCATTTTGTTGTTGTTGTTTGTGTTAACATTTTTATCATGCGTGTGTAGGTTTGTGCTTTTTACAGTCTGTACACTCAGAAAAAAGTACATACTGCTTTTTAGTTCACGGTGAACTTAATGGGAGTAAACAAGATTTTCTTAGCATCAAGTTAAAACGACCTTCTTTGTAGGAAAGTGTCCTTCTAGGTAAGAAAATAGTTCTTTATTTCAAGTTAGTTAAAAAATAGGACATCCTTGAAAAACGGTTAAGAATTTCCTTGTTCAAAGTAAATTATAATGCTATCTCTTTCTCCCCAATTACAATTTGATTAAGCCGACTCATATCACATTCGATTGATTTCGGAATGCTCACGATCTGCCGATTCATGGTACAGTATTGCCAGTACGCAAAAATATCGATGAATATTTATTTGTTGCGCCAGTGTAAAATATGCCACGTAACATGTAAGAGATGTAAGTAATTTTTTAACATTTGAGAATGATTAATTACATATATTTTGTAATGAGCTTTTAGTTGAGAAATATGTAAAACACTATGCTTCATATTTAATATCTTTTGAAAAATCTACAAATTTTCTTAAAAGTAAGGAAACCACATATACTTGTATCAAGGAAAATTCTTCTTTCCAAATAAAGGAAATTTAACTTGGCTCTATTTCAAGTTCAATTTTCCTTGAAATAAGTTCATTATTCCTGATTTTAAGGAAACTTTTTTCTGAGTGTACATACAAAAATAGGTATGTGGCTGTGGCTTTTATGTGTGTATTTATTGTTATTGCTATTTCGATATTTCGACATTTATTGCTATTTCGAGGAACTATCTCTCAAAAATATCTTTAACTGGAAAATCATTTTCTTAAGACCATTGAATATACAAAAACTTTGACTCTATGTATACCAGATTTGTGTGGCCGACGAATGTTATTATTTTTTTACTACTTTTGAGACCAGGAGCAGATGTTTCCTTGCAGCTCAGTACTGTTTTATTTGGAACCTGTCTTAAGAATAGTCCGGATTCATCAGCATTAAAAATCGGTTTTGTTGAAAGATTTAGCTGCTTGATTTTATTTCTAAGCTGGATTAAAAATCGTTCGACAGATTCTGACATATTAAATAAATTTTATTTCCACAAATTCTTATGTTGCGAAGGCCACGCCTCTTTTTTAAATTAGACACCTATTACTTGCGTTCAAAGATCCCTCATTTTTTGTAGTTTTTAATGCAATTTTCGAGCTTTTGATTTGATGATATTGGCGGAAATGGACAGTTTTTGATTTCTTTGTTTTAAAAACCATTTGTAGAGAGCCTTTTTCATTTTCGGATATTCACAGGATTTTATAGTTTGCCGTCTTCATTGCTCAGCTTCCATACTTCCGGCATATTTCAGAACTACTTCTTATTTGTTTTAAGATATATAAATAAATTTGAATCTAAAGTTTTTGTGTCTTATTTCAGCTGCCAAAAACCTATTCTTTTATTCTTAGAATATAACACGGTGTTACAAAATGAAAACAAATCAAAAAACTTGCCTCGAGACATAGAAGAGGTAGTAGGCCTGGTTGAACATAAGATAACTGCATACTTAGTTTTTTGAATATACCCTCAAAATCGGGATTTGTGGTCAAAAAACCGATTTTAGGTAGGTGCATGTATAGTTTGTTATGTAACTCCGTTATATCTAGCTCAATTTTTAAAATTTAAACATTGATAGAAAGAAGAAAAATATACCCTTAATATAATACATAGACCTTTTACAAATAGAATTGACAAAGTTACAGGTAAAATCATTTGAAAATTTCTCATTTTTTTTAATTTTTTTAACTTCAACAACGTTTTGTTAACAAATTTTGTTTTGTGGCACTATTAGTTTTAGCAGGATTCTGAAAGCCTGTTAAATTTTGCGTTCAACAAGCTATCATTTACTTCAATTGGCTGAAATACAAAAGCACTATCGAATTTTTAGTACTCGTAAAAAAATACAAAAAAATGTTTTTTTTCGGTCTATGTATTATATTAAGGGTATATTTTTCTTCTTTCTATCAATGTTTAAATTTTAAAAATTGAGCTAGATATAACGGAGTTACATAACAAACTATACATGCACCTACCTAAAATCGGTTTTTTGACCACAAATCCCGATTTTGAGGGTATATTCAAAAAACTAAGTATGCAGTTATCTTATGTTCAACTAGACCTACAACCTCTACTATGTCTCGAGCCGAGTTTATTTTCACTGTTACACCGTGTAATTAAAGGAATAAATAAATTTACAGAAAAATATTAATATCAACTTGCTTCCAATTCACCATTTATTTTATAACATAAATGTTATTATTTATGTACATAAATATATCTTTTAAAATTTGAAAATGAGAAGTTATCACTTCTATCGTGTGGTCATAGGCACACAGCTTTTTTTTTTAAACTGCTATTTTGTTTCTTCTGGCCCGTTACGATTTTAACAAATCTTAAGTAATACAAATTTCATAAACATTTTACTTTATTTAATTTAATTTGTAAATAAGTCATTCAACTTTTCTGACTTTAAAAATGTTTGCATTAGCAAAAGTGACAATATCAATCTTTATTTAAGTAAAAATATATATGCTCTAGAACGAACCCAAAAATGTCTGTGCAATATATTATTTCCAACGGAAAAAAAGCCCAACTGGCCATTTCGGCCGTTAAAAGCACTTTGCCCGAGAGCTAAACTTACTAGTATTTTATGCCGACTCCGAGGCAACTCCCTGAGGTTTACATTTGTTCACAGAGAATGACTCCAAATTGACGGAGAAATTATCACAAAAAATCATTTCAAACCAGAAACCTCGCGGTTCGTAAAATTGGCATCGAACGGTTCATACACGCCGAAATATATGAATATAAATATATTCAAAAAACAAAAACACTTAAGCTTATATCGTATTTTTTTCTGATATTTATAAATAGCAGTCCCTTAAAACTTAATGTTGCACTAGTTCTTTTTTCCCAAACAAAACATATTCAGGATATAAATTGGAAAAAAATACGACCGAATCTGACGTCGGACACGCAGGATGCTTCAAACTTTTATGCTTCCATTTGTCGAATAAGAAAAAGTCTGAAACTGATAATACACTTAATTTCAACAGAAGCCGTTTTACTTCGTTATTTTCAGTGAATCCTTGTGAAGTTTTAGGATTTTAAGCACCAAAGCTTCCCGAAACTAATTTTGTAAAGTTGTTAAAATCGATTTCATAGCTTGATTTATATCAATTTTGAAGAGTCCATCAGTGCCATTAAAATTAACATTGAGAGTTGGAGTTTATAAACTTCAAACTAAGATTCTCGAAAAAAGAAAAGTGGGCGTGAAGTCTATGAAAGAAATGTCGAATTCCAAAGTTCAGGCTGTATGTAAAAAGTCTGTCAGAACTACATCTTGACTTTTTCAAAAGAAAGTCATGTTTGCATAACATATCTGGAGCCACTAAGATAACACAAATGAATGACATTCCAAACATATCTTATTTCAATATTTACGAGTTGAAGTAATTTGGTCTATAATAGAGAGCGAGCGAACTGTGGCAATGTTTCGGATGGTCCGCGGCAAACCACGCTCTGAGCTCACCAACTCAACTTCTTATTAAATTCAACAAGTTGTTGAAGTTAGACGTTGGCTGTTGCTGTTGTTGGTGTTGTTGTTGTTGTGGCTGGTAATAATGAGTTTTTAATTTAGCATTTAGTTGCTTGTTAGCGCCATTTTGTTGCCAGTTAAAAGCAATTCATTGCTATCGAGTGTTTTGTTCACAATTTGTTTTATTTGGGTAATTGTTTAGCAGTAGTAGTTACTTTTGTTTGTGTTGATGTTATTGTTGTTGTTGTTGTTGTTGTTGTTGTAGTTGTTGATGTTTTTGTCTATGTTATTGCTGTTGTCATTGTTGCTTCCTTTATTTTTTTGTATGTGCTTGCTACAATGCGTTCTCAAAAAATTAATGCCGCAAATTGCCTTCGATATGCTTTAGTACAGCAATTGACATTAATTGCTTCATACAGCAGCAACAGCAGCAGCAGCAGAGCACTAACAGCAGCAACAACTGGTCGGTCAGATGGCCAAAACGAAACGTCAAGCCATGAAAAGGTCTGTCTAAATAGATGATTGCATGAACGATGACTGTCAGTGACAGACCAACAAACAAACACAACGCATCACCAACTGTTGCTGCTGCTGTTGATGATGTTGTTGTTGTTGCTGCTGCTGCGTGCGTTTGTTTGTTTGATTATGTTGTTCGAGTGCTTGTTGTACCAGTTGTTGTTGTCGTCATTAATGTTGACGCCAATGTAATAACGTTAACAATTGCACTCGACAACATTTACACTAGCAACAAAAACAACAAATCAACAACACCAACAGCTTATGCTATGTATGCATTCTTAAAGCATTTTAATATTTCATTTAATCAAACTTATCATGATGGCAACACACACAGTTACACCAATGTTGTTGGTATTTTATGCGGGCAGGATGGAGGGTATTATTTTTTATTTTTTCTTGGCGCCGTTGTTTCAGTTTTCGTTGAAGGCCATCAAACGCAGAACATATCGCAAAAAAAAAATAAAATTAAAAAGCAAGCCGTAAAAAACACTTATGATAAAATATTAAACAACTTACGTAGTTAGCAGTGCGATATTTTATGTTTTAGCTCTAACAGCCGCAACACCAACTCGGCCAACTAGTCACTCAACTTTGTTGGTCGCGTGGGCGTCTATGAGAGGTCTTGACGTTTAAGTTGCGTTCAATGGTTTTCCAATAAAAGCTTAAAATATGCTTCACGCCAGCGAAACAAGTTTATCGGTTGGTTAGTTTTGTTTTTTTTTTGTATTATCTGCGGTTACAAAAATTACAAAAATTTAAAAATAAAACTGAAACAAGTTTGTTTTTTATTTTTTTGTTGCAGTCTTGTCGTGGCCAAATTTAAAATAGGTTATAAATTACTTTAAAAATTTTGAAGACGATGCGACACTTAATACAACAATTCCAATAAAAAACCATTTAAAGTCCATTAAAATATTTAAAAATTTATAAACATCAAAATAAAGCACGGGCAGTTAGCGAACGGTTTTTATTGTTGTCGTTGTTGTTGTGATGGTCGTAGACGGGGAATTAGGTCGTTCTGGGGAATTATTTTCATGGAAATATTTTCGATTTAAAAAAGATATTCAAAGCTATTTTAAGCTTGAAGTTATGACAGTGCCTGAGGTGCTACAGCGACAAACAGTCGCAGAGGATGAGCTTTTAAAGTTAGATTTTTATTTATGGAAATCAACATTAATTTTATGTTAATCTCAAAGGATGAATTTCTGTTTTACATATGTATGTATTTGTAAAAAGTTTTTCCGGAAAAAAATTGCTATTATTATGCGTCCAATAAATGTCCTATTTAAATTATTCATTCACAGCAACGTCATTTCTTTTAAAAACTTACTTCAAATTGAAATATTCAGACAAAGACCTCATGTTTTCATTCAAACATTCAGACCAGAAAGGAAAATATGATACAGGATTTTTAAAAACTAGGTTCTTTAGTACAGGAAAAGTAAGTAGGAGAAGAGAAAAAATATGAGAAAAATGCAAAAGGGAAGAAAAAAAAATATTGGCAAAACAAGAAGCAAAACAAGAAGATTAATGAATAAAACCAACTTTTTCTTAGTCTTTACCTCGCTTCTGGTATGATTCTCAGGCAAAGATTTCCGAAAACAATTCTCCTTGGCAGTTTTTTAAAAGGATGCTATCTGTTGAGACAACATTGCGTTCCAATAGAAATATAAACGTAAGAGAAACCCTTCAAACAATACGGATATGTTCGAAATTTCTCAAGAGTTTAGAATCGTTTTGATTTGCACCCCTTAATAGTGAACCGAAATTTGCACAAAGTCTTGCCTTTATGTTGTAAGAATGAATGCTTTTTTCATGTCAGATTCAATAGTTTGACAATAGAAGGTTCCTAACGCAAAACTTTGGAAGTAAAGTTAGTTGCCAAACCCAGTATCGGGCTATTCGTGAAACCCATATTTCAAATCGAGTAGTTCGATATTTTCGAATTTTGGCTCGCCTTTTACTCTAGAGTTCCCAGGTTCAAATTCCCACCAGATCAGTTTCCTGCGCTTTTACCTTTCTTCATTATTTTCATCATTTCTTATCAACTTAAATGGAAAATTCATCAATATTTTCAACCATTTAGATGGCTGTAGTTAATGGTAACGAAATTTGTGGATGGAATTCCTAAATAACTAAATTGGGTAAGGAAAAGGCATAGCACTTGATTCAGCTTCTAATTCGCATATCTTTACAGGTTGTCAAAAAACGTCTAACATCCTCCACGTGTTCCAGTTGATTATTCCTTATTTCCCACCAATTTAACACCCCATTTCGACTTAAGACCGACTTGACTGAATAGGTGTCACACCTGAAATTCGTGATGCAAAGATAAAAAAAAGCAAATATAAAGTTTATATTTCAGATTTGTTGAATGCTTTCAGGGCTTATATCACTAAACACTCAAATAAAAAAGATTTTGAAAGGAACTTGCTTATGTTACTTAATTTTAAAAAAAGTCACAGAAGCTTCTGTTACAAAATAATTTTAAGATGAAACAAAGAAACAAACGAATATAATCGAAATAAGAACACAGAACCTTATATTTTCTTTTCCATTTTTTGTATAAGCTATGTAGAATTTTGTTCATCCCTCTAGGAAATGAAAACATTCCCGGATATAAGAAGAAAAACATTGTCGGAACATTCCCTTTCGTTAGACACTCCATTTCTTCTTATACACACTTAGCCCTATCATGAAAAATTTACTCCCGGTAATTGTAAAATGGAGTTTCCGTTTTTAAGATAGATAAAGATGTTAAATTTTTTATTTTACATTCATGAATATTAAAGGTTAATTAACAATTGCATTCAAAATTTCCAAAAAGTTTTCGAGCTTTATCTAAAAAACGAAAACTCCCTCTTACAATTCCCAGGGGAAACCGACTTATTATACGAAGAGATACCGTGGGGAAGGGTTCAACATTTACAGTTTTGATATACTCAAATCTGGCAAAACATAGGGACATTACTTCATATCGGTGTCAGAATCATCTTGGAATATATTCAACGTACTTATCCAAACCTTAACCTACCAAGAAGTGCCGACAATCTATATTTATTTACAATGCACCCGGACTGAGTCTTCATTACCACTATTTTTGAGAATGGAATTCTTCTTTGGCTTGCTTTTGTAACGGCAATAACTTCTTTCAACTTACATTAAAGATTCAAAAAAGAAAATGTACTCAAGCACAAAAAAGGATAAACAAGTGTAAACATTTTGTTCAATGAGAAAACTTTTCTTTATTTCACTCACCTCATTCACTTCATAATGTACTCCAAAATAAACAGGTTTATTTAATTTCCATTCCATTCCATTTTTCTACTTTTAATGCAGCTTAGAATTATTAATAATAATGATGAGCATAGAGAGTGACCTTGAAGTCATTATCAAGTGACCTTTCTTAAAACCAGTGACCTTAAGAAAGCCAGCCTCCAGGCAGTTAAACGAACGTGAATAAAATATATTTAAAATTGAAATTATCTGTTTTATCCACGAGTTCTTTGGTTGTAGAAGGTCAAGAGTTCTTTAATAAATTCTGAACCTTTACTTGGCAATTACACCACACTTTTTATTTGTTAAAATATGAGATTATAAAATTCAAAATTAAAGAACACGATAAGACTTATAAATCTTTTTTCCATATAAGTTGAAACATGCAGAAATAAGTGCTGAAATTTTTTCTCCATTATTCCTTCTTTATTCGGGCACACCTCCTACACTTGTTATTTGTCTGCTTTTCATGTTGAATGAAATCTTTGCGGCTCGGTTTTTTTGAGCGCATTTTTATGCAAATATTAATCTGTTGATTCAAGCGTTTTCTTTTTTTCATCACTCAAATGAGTTTTTATTTTATTCATTATATTTTGGGCACATATTCATGCACAAGAATTTCAGTCTAACCCACTGTGCAATGTTCATTTTCAAAATTTTATGTAAAAACCATGCATTTCTGATTGACTGGGTGGGCAAAGTAATAATAATGAATATTTATCAACCGACATAAAAAAACAAAAACAAAAAATAAACAGAAAAAACAACAATAAATTTCCATTTAGCGAATTTTCCGAATAACTTTTCTGTGCTTCGCTGTAGCAGTGGAAATGTGTGCGCATGCATAGGGTGTATGTGTGTGTGTGTTTGTGTATGTACGGCAGGATTGTGAATTGTTGAGCAAAAAATTTTTTCTTTGTTTTTATTTTTAATTACAATTCCCTTTTAATCCGATTAAGACTTCATCTGTATGGAAAAAAGTTATAAAGAGAGGCTGCTGATGCAAGTTTGAGGCAAATAATTATTGTTTAATAAAACATTTTTATACGCACCAAACCCCCTTGGCACTGACCAAGTTGACCGCATTGCAATAACAACATCTTCATCGATTTTAGATAATTTGAGACCGTTAAAGTTTTATGTGAGCAGAAGATTATAAAACATCTGTCGAATATTGATTGAAATAATTATGTTCAAACATAAATATGTTCCATTGAGATGCAGTTATATAAGTAGTTATAAAAATTACAACACCAACAGCATTTACATCATCTTGCTAAGGTTTTTGTGTCGACAACATCTCTGTGGATATTCCTGCTGACTAAATTCGAATTTTGCGCCATATATTGGAACATCAAATCAAAGGAGCCGTTAGAAGTTTGGTAACAGCAACTCAACCATATAGACATGTTTCCGATGATGCTGTTGATTAGCCTGCTGTTTTTTAACATTAAATTTCTGATAATTTTGCCAACCATGTTCTATGTATCATCATCTTGTTGTCCATATACAAATACAACAGGTTCTTCTTGTCAATTTATCTTATTTACACAATTATTCGTACAACTAGTTCAATAGACTGGCTTCAATTTTCAGGCTACAATTTAACTGTGAACGCTTTAGAAGAAACTTGTTGATGTAGTTTGTAAATGTGCCTGAGCACGTATCCTGAGTTATGTTATTAACAGAATTCTTAAACGATGGCACTTCATGCCAAAAGTCATATAAATCGGATCGTGGGACTCAAATGGGGTGATTCATGGTAAAAGTGAACATTTTTTATTTTAAGCCGACAGCGGGATACTTTTCAAAAAAGATAATTTTTTCTTTAAAGTCTTTAAGAACTTTTGATTTTTTTCAGTGCGACATGTTCTATTAGTCAGGAAAAATAACTTTCCATGAGTATAAAATTCGGACCAAAATGTAATTAAGAGCCAATCTAGAGATAACCATATTTTAATAATGAGAAAAAATGCAAAGTTCTTAAGAACTTTGGCACGGAGAATTAAGAAGCCATCTTAAATTTTCGCAAACTTTTTTAACTGTGTGTTAAGGGGTGTTAAGGAAGCAATCTACGGTAAGTTGACAAAATTCGTTTTGGAAGTTTTTTAATAAATTCAAGTTTTAAAACAAAGTTCCCAAAAGATGTATAAAATTCTTATTATTTTTGTTGTAATTTAACTGTTAATATAACAATTTTTCTAGCTACACTAAGGGAAATAACGCATATTAGCATTATCCACGCCTGAGTATAAATTTAATTTAAATATTTACGTGGATAAATCAAATGTTTTCCTTACAACTCGTTTTTTTCGAGTATTTGAATTTTATTTTTACCACACATACACACATATTCCATACAAGCAGCAGCAACAGCATCGCACACGTACACACATATTCCGACAAGCAGCAACAGCATCGCACTCTGTTCCTGCAGTTAATTTCTTGCAGTTGCAACCTTAGTTCTTATAATTCTCATTTAGTTATTGATTCAAGGGAAATATAGCCGCATGTTTGGCCAAGATTCTTTGTAGGTGCGATTGATGATCGCAAAATAAATTTTTGTAAGGTTTGAGTGACAACCGGACATTTTCTCAAAAATGTCTTGCACCGGTTATCATTTGCCTGCATATTTTTGGTATTTAATTTTTCAATTTTTGTTTGTCTAGTTTGTACTATTTTGACATTTGTTGCCATAACAACTGTCAAAATAGTATAAATTAGAGAACAAAAAAAGTAAAAAACAAAATAAAATATACTAACAAATGCTATTTGATGGACGCATCTCATGGGAAATATTCTAATATATTTGTTTTAAATTTTAATATTTTTATATATTTTCCTTAAATGTGATAGTTTTATTTTCAAATAGTAAATATTGGAAAGATATTTAAATATATTCGTGCATAATTTTAATATATTTTTTATTAATTTTATTTTAAATATTTTAATATTTTATTTAATTAAAAAAGTATTTAAATAAATTTTAAATATTTACGTGGTCGATTTAAATAAATGCGTTATTGATGCAAAAATTACTCGCTTTTTGGATAAATTAAAAAAGTTTTTGGATAAATTTAATATTTTTTCCCTTAGTGTACTTTTCACGAATCTAAGTTGATCTAACACGATATTGGTAAAAATAAGCTTTTTTACACAAGAGTAGTTTTAAATTTTTGCTTAAGATACGAAACCGACACGATTATAACAATGTGGTGCTGCTTATTCAACAATGCCATCGATACACGATTTATTTTGCCGAAAAAAAATAGCTGACACATTTACCATTCAAAAGGAAACTAATTGAAAATCCAAAATTCCATCGAATTTACATTTCTTTGCAGCGTAGAGGAGAAACTAAAGTACCGACAGACACGACAGCTGTACTAATGTCCAGATGCTTATTTAACCGCCCCATTGGTACTCTTTTTATTTTTCCCAAAAATTGGGTTGACGACTTTTTTTCTCATTTCTAAGCAAAACATTTCAAAATCAAAGAGTACCTATATAAATTAAAGTTCTTAACAATTCGAATAGGGTTGCCGTGTTTCTTGATTTCTAAGAATATTTCAAAATTCAAGAGACCTTTAAACTTATGATTATTTTTAGTGTAGACACTACGAAACCTATACTAAAATGGAGGTGTTTTTTAACCTCTTAATTAATACATTTTTATTTTCTCATAAGTAGGATTGCCCCTTTTTTTTAATTTCTAAACAAAATATTCCAAACTCCAGAATCAATGAAATAACGTTGTCAGTGTTGCAACGAAACTAAAGATTGGATCAACATGAAAATTTTACCGATGTGCAGGTATAACCTTTGTAACCACACCATTGGTATACTTTTTATTTTTCCTAACAAATAGCAATAGGGAAATAGGGTCACCACTTTTTTTATTTAAAAGCAAATTATTGCAAAAACTGTTCAATACCACAACCACTACAACAGAACCACGCATACCTTTCATTCAAAGTGACTAAATACAATGGTAAAATCTCTTAAATAATTCACAAAAATTCCACAAAAAAATATATATAAAACCTTCTAATTTTGCCTGCAGGCTTTAATTCCATAACTTAATTCAAAGTTTGAGATTTATTAAAATCGGATGAAAACCACACCTACCTCCTCTGCAGACCGACGTTATCAAAAGGGTAAAATATCTAAAAATTTCAAAAAACTGAATCACTTAAAGTCTTGAAAGTCTACACATAAGTACTATAAGCTTTGATATCACATAATTTCAATTTGAAGTTTGTTCAAATCGAATGGAATCCACTCCTACTTCCCAGACAAAGTGACGTCACCAAAGTAGCAAAACCTTCATAAATTCCACATATATTAACGTATTTTCTTTGTATTTCACACATTTTTGATATTTGAAATGTAAAATGAGGTCGAAATATAGATTAAAAGAATAAAAACGCATATCCCCAAAGCAAGTTTCCGTAATCAATATTAAGTGTGGGGGTTTTTTAAATTCGGTTAAGCCGAAGATAAAATATTCTACACTAAATTTTTTTTTTAGTTTTCATTTTTTGACAAGATTGGAAAAAATAAGAGGCCAATTTTCATAATCGATAACTCATTGTCAAACTTATAAAATTCTCATTAGAGAACCTAAAGGTTTCAAAAGAAATTTGTAATTACTTTGTAAATTTTTTATTAAATTTTGCGGTTGAAACTAATTTCTGCAAAATTTACAAACAAATTTTTCGTACTTTAAGATTAATATCCCCCTATTTATTAAATTGATTTAAGGGTCAACTCAAAGGGAGACTCATATGACTACTCGTGTAATTTTTTAATCAAGCGTTAATATTAAAGATATTTAATATACGATTAAGTATTTATTTTCTTTCGTGAGCAACTTTTTGGATAAAATTAATATTCTTTGTTCAAGTTTTTTTTTCAGTATTTCTAAAAGTGGAGAAGCAAAAACCACCACATCCAACAGTTTTGTATGCGCTTGAATTACCTTTCCTCTTCTCGTCTTGTTTTGTCTTGTCTTGTCTTGTCTTAAAAGTTTCATGAAATAGACTACATCTCAAGAGAAACTTCCAATTTATAGCTTTAATTAAAGAAAACTTGAGAAGTTGAGAAAATGTGTAAACCAACTCAACTCAACTTGCTCCATTCTATCCTACCTTGTCAGTTAAGGTAAAAAAGCACCACTTTAATATTCAAAAGATTTGCAGATTTTCATTTAAAAAAAAAAAGAAGTTAAATTCTTATCTAAAAATTTCATGGCTATAACTTAAACAGCAAGCATTAAATAAAGCACTCTCACTCGGTTGGTATGGAAGTTATGAGGACTTTTAGCTCTATAAATAGAAGATACTCAAATAGCTAGGAGAGTGTGTTTGTGTGTGTGCGTGGGTGTGGATGTAATAGAGCAACAAGAAGAACTTTAGTAAAAGCAAAATGTTATATACGCAGATCAATAAATTTTCAAATTTTATTATTTTGATGTGGCAACCATTTTTAATATCACCGCAATATTTAAACTGTAAACTAATAATTCAACTGGGAAACAAAATTCGGTTCACCTGCAAAATTTCGTTGATTGAAGAATGTTTACCTTTCGTGTACATTATAAAGCACCGAAATTTATTCAAAATAACTGTATTTTATTCATTGTGATAACCAAACAAAATTAATTTCATAGAAACTTGTAATTTTCCTCTCAATGATAATCAAACAATATAATATCTTTCCCAACATTAGTGTTAGTCAATAGACCCCACCTGACCACCTCTCATGGCAGCCCCCTGAGCGTGGCGGAAAAGCCAAATAAATAATAAAATCAATCTAGTTCCTAGTTGCTGCTTGTCCAACTCAATGAATCAATCATTTTGGAAATTGTGTTGTTTTCCGCTAAAATACGTTCGGGCGCCATTCTTGACGTGACCAGCTGACATATACACCCAGCCGCACAGTAACAAATTAACATGCAACTAAATAAGACTGTACAGCAGCAACAACAACAGCAACAACAACAACAACAAGAGAAAAACTACTTAAATAAAATATGAAACCTCATATTGTGGCTAAAGTAAATCGAAATCCAATCAAGCCATCAACCATCAACCTTCAACTCACATGACATTCGTAAGCATCGCATGTTGCTTCGGCTCTTGGAGCAACCCTGCACCACACTCATGGGCACAATGCATGTTCCTGTTGTGCTCTTCGAAATTTGACTAAAACTCAAAATAATAGCTACTGATTAGGAGCTCCTGTAGATCGAGATACTCAAAACAGAGCATATCAAGAAGGTAGCCAAACTGAAAGTAGTTAAGATAAGGAGCACAAAAAAAGAAACAAATTATTTTATATTGAATGCGGATTGAATTTTAATCTTAAAAAAAAAAACAATTTTCCCGATAGTGGGGTGGAGGAATATAAGGATGCCTTGCAGGCAAAAAAGTAAAATGCACGAAAATCTCAATTTAAGCATCTCCTGCAGTTTTAAAAAAAAGACACTTTTAAAATTTTTTTTTTTTTTTTGTTTTGATGCTGTATTTTATTTTAGACGAAATTTTTTTTATATTACACGGTACAATGGTAAAAAACTCAAGAGGTTTGATAGCCGTTCCTTCATACATTGATGATGCCAAACAAGATCAAGGGCATTTAGTCGTTGATTTTTGAAAAATATTAATATTTGAAAAAATATTGGGCGTGGAATGAAAATTTTAATTTTTAGTGCACAAAATTAAGGTCGTTTTAGGTTATATAAACGCCTAAGAATTCTTTAAGCAACCGAAAAAAAAAAAAATTCAGATGTACCAGTCTCCAGATACGCAATCAGGAGTATACTTAGTATAAACTTGAAAATTTATTTTATAAATTTTATTTGTAAAAATAATTATTTTAAGCTGCTCTAGTCGATCTCTAGGAACTCATGTAAACAAAGGTTTCTGCGTTTAACACGATATCTCTGGATTGAATCATTTAAATTGAAAAAACGAAGGAATGGTATTTAATCGAAGCTATGAGCAAAATATTAATTTTTGACAAAATAGGAGCTTCACAAAAAACGAAAATCTATTGTCAACATAAATTTAGGACTTTAGGAAAATAAAAACTCCTTTTTAAAATTAAATATATAAATCGATGAGAGAAAATTCATAAGAATTATGCGTAAAAACTTTTGTGAAAATTTGAGACTGATTAGTTCAGCTATTTCTTGCTCACCTACTTTAAATACATAGGTTTGGCAAAATCGAGATTAAAGTTTCGTATTTCTGATAAGGACACTCCAAGGAAAATAAGACTTTCAAGGCCAAACTTTATTAGTTTTCTAAGGGCGTTATTTTCGTATACAAATCAATTTCATTTAGGGGGTAGATGTTTGGGGAATTTAAATTACTAGACGTAGAAGATGTTGTAGATCGTTGGTGCCTATCGTATTATTGTAATACTCATTAATACCTTTCCAACGGTATATCGCATTCACACGGTTTGCAGGAAAACATATGGAGGTAGAATAAAACCTCTACTTATTGACACTCTTAGGTTCCAGTTATCGACACTAAAGTTTTTAAGCTGATTTCATGGTGTCGATACAGCTAAGTGTCTATAACCTTCCAACATATTTTATATTTATTATAAAACATTTTTATTTATAAAAAAAAAAACAGTGCAATTATTTATGCAGATCTACTGCATTATTATTATTTACCAATAAGTGTGATTATTTTTCTATTAAAAAGCCAACTTTTTTATTTTTAGAGAAATGTTAATATTTCTGGTGTTATTGAAAATGGATTTGAATAAATTACAAAATGGATAGAAGAAAAAATTTAATTTATTACGCGAAATATTGAGAAATTTGCACTCAAAGTTAAAATTTAGTAGTTTTACCGATTGATTTCATCTTCACACGAGCACAGCTCGGGAACGATTAGGTCTGTGAGGTTTTTTGATATACAGTTAGAAAGGTGATTTTATTGCCTTTGCAATGAGTTTTCAAAATAAGTTTTCTGTGAGTTCGTTTTTCTGTTAGGAACAATAATGCGAATCAAAACCATGAAATAACGATTAACCCTCTAGCTACTAAGAGTGTAAAAATAGACCCCCCCCCCCTCCCATACGATTTTTTGCTCAACTCAACATCACTTTTCACCTCCGTAAATAGTTGCACTCAGTTGCGGAAAACCTTTTAAAAAAAATAGTTTTATTTATAAAAAATCGTTTTAAAAACTAAAAAAAAATGAAAAAAAAGTTGTCAAACCTTACCCCCCCCCCCTTAAACGAACTCATAAGATTTTAAAAAGCAACGGATTCTGCATTTATAAATGGTTCTTCAAACATCTACATAAGCCGCGCTCTGTTGTAAGCGAATGACAAAAGAACGCTGCAACTCGGTTAAAATTTGCTTTAGTTGCTTAACACTGGCAACAACTGTTAAAAAACTTATGATTAGTTTGTTGAAATACACATAAAGCAAAACAAAATGAGTAATTGGGAGGATTTTTGGGTAAATATATTTATTTACATTGAAAACAAATTTGAGCTTTAGGCCGAGCATGTTGACAACAAGACAACATGAAGACAAAGAAGGCAACAACCAACAACAACAACAACGGATCTGTATAGAGCAAATCATACAGTTTGACTATACAGACTGTTTCGTTGGCCGCTACACCAACTCATCAGAAGTCTAGTATGACTTTTCATTGTGATCCACTCAAGCTACTAAGGTTCTACTTATACTGCCAATTATGCCGAGAAAGTTACCCGGAATTTATTTTGACAGAAGAACGCTTAATTTCTTATCTACTTCGTTGCAACCCTGTATCAAGGTTAACCTAGATCGTATCATACTTTTAGGCATAGCCTTAATATATTAAGTAATTAATCTTAATATTAAATATTAAGATTATATTTATTTACTTAAAAATATGATAATAAAATTTATAAATAATATTATAAATATATATTAATAAAAAAAAAAATATATAACTGGCCTTGAAAGGACTTTGACCTGTCTTCTTACGATCAATTGTGTTTTGCGTGTTATTAAGTTTTTGTACACAATTGACCGAGAACCGGACCTACAGGCTTAACGCCGACTCCGAACGGCGATGAACGAAATGTTCTTGTCCTCAAGAAGCCTTACATGGCATTTTGATTACTGTCTGAGGTTTGCCGTTGTCTGCAGAGAGGTGGGGGCCGTACAGAAAAATTATTTTAATACAAATAATTTTCTGTCGCTGCTGGGGTTCGAACCTAAGTCTCAAAGTTCGTTGACATAGCGGCCACGCACTTTAACCAACTACGCCACGGACATATATAAATATATACGGATAAATACGGATATATATAAATATATATTATAATAAATAATAAATCTATAAAAGAATTAGATACTGACTGCCGCATTAACTATATAACCTCTTCAAAAAATTATTATGGACAAGAGCAATAGTTTAAATTTTTCTGCTTTTTTAAAATCTCATTAATTGTTACAACTCAATTGACAAAACACTGTAAAACGAAAACCATTTCCTGCTCTACGCTTTTGTTACAAACACATTTTTTGGACCGATCTGAACTCAAAAAGTTTTCGTCCAATAAAAATATCGCCGCCCTCAGTAGTTGCCTGCCCTGCATTTAATTTGACTAACAGACCTTTCTGATGTGGTTATTGAATATTTAGTTAAGAGAGCACAGCCTGTAATTTTACTACCAATCACTAGTGAGTATTTCTTTGGCGCAACAGCGCATCATTTAATCAAATTAATTGTGTGCTTTGAGCTGTTCTGGGATTATTTAACTCAATTTATTTCAATTCACTCCGAAAAGTTACACCTCCGCGTTGTACCAAATAGAAACTAAAGCAGAAAAGTCACCCTGTAAAAGTGAACTACCTTGAAATAACATTCACACACACACACACACGAACGCGCATACACACACACATAACTGCTACTGAACTGTTTTAAACAATGTTTTAAACACCGTTTAATTAATTGCAGTATTGCTCCATTTTAAAGCACATCAGATTGTCCATTAAAGTTAATAAACGACCAGCCTTTGACAGTTAAGAAATGTTCAAATAAACAAACACCTTACCAACGACAGCAGCATCAATAACAACAACAATGACAACAACAAAAACAACAACTACAACGACAACAGTAGACAAGTTTTCTATGTTAATCTCTATGTTGTAAATAAATTCAAACTAAAGCGATTTTTTTGTTTACTGCTTTTGTTGTTGTTGCGGATGTTCTTGTTGTTGTTTTAATAGCTGCTATCAAATTAAATCAATAATTAATCGAAATTCAACGAAGCAAAACAAAAAACATGAAAACACGCGCTAATTTTGACCAAGTAAAAATTTTTCATTCCAAAACTTGATTCAGAGTTCATTCAACGAATTAGTTAATCGTTGTTATGAGCTTGTATCTGTATATCTGACAGATAGATAATCACCTCTGTATCTTTGCAATCTTTCGTTGTTATTTTTCTCAATTCATTGCTCATTTTTTGATGTTTTATTTTATAATTTTTTTTTAATTTATGCATGCTCGTTGAAGTTGGGACGCTTTCATTTTCGTCAATTTTTTTCCAACCTGCCATGGAGGGCGTAGCTCTAAGCAGACAAGGTCATTTTTCTCAACTCTTGTTAATGAGATTTTAAATGATATTTTGTCATATGAAGGATTAAAATAAAAACGGTTGAGTACGAACCAGCGACCGCATGAATGGATGGATGGATGGATGGATGGCTTTGCTGTCATGTTCCTCCACTCTCAGGCGGCTTTGCTTAAATTTATTGAAAATTTATTCAATGTTTATGTGAACGCTTGGCTAATAAATATTCCCAAAAACAATATTTATTATTATTTAACGAAATGTTCTCACACGTCGAATTAAAAGCTGTTGTGTATGTGATGGCAACACGGTGGTGGGCAACTCTCACACCTACACATTTAAGCTGTCCGAAGCATTTGATAATTTTGACACTTGAAGTGGCCTTAATTGAGTGTCATTAAGTTGGATGAATGTTTGTTTGTATGTTCAACAGCTCACGTGACCCAATGAACGATTTTAGTTTTTGCCAAATAGTGCAAAAGTCGAACGACCTGCATGGCGCTCATTTCAACATTTTCGCACGGGTTCAACTTTGCCTCAAACTGTAAAAATTTTATGTATATGCGTTAAAAAGTTTTTCAGTTGATTAAAATAATTTTGGTTTTTTATGGTTTTTTTTTTTTTGTTGGGTTTTGTTTTTGTTGTTGTTGTTGTGTGCTTGATTTCTGCTTCATTTGCAGTTTTGATGGTGGACTCAAACTTGAAAGTATCGTTAAATAGCTGAACAATTTAAAGACTTCTAAGTGCTGCTTGTTGTTGTTGATATATTTTTTAATTTAAAGAAGTACTCGAAGCTACGATTCCCTGCATAAATCTTAATTAATTAATAGTCTCCGACGACAATGTCGACGACGACGTAGACGATGACGGTTCTTTTATTATTCTTATAACTATTATTATCCTACCGCTGCTGTTGTTGTTTTTGTTGTTGTGGTTGGTATTTTCATTCCGTTGATTGCGGCGTTGAACGATAGAGAGCGCAGTTTTCAGTATTTTCAGTAACTCGAAAACAACAGCAACCAGTAGAGAAGCAAAAAACAATCCGCTCGCTTCTTTTTGTCTCGCTAATCGAAATGATTAACTTAATTCAACTTAATTAAACGTTATTCTTGCGGTTCATATCTGTTAGATGTTTATTGTTTTTTTTTTTTTTTGTTAGAATGTTCTCTTGTTTCGTTAAATAAAAAAATTAAAAAACTAAAAGCAAAACCATTTAAATAGATCTTTTTTGCTGCGCCTCTTACTTAAGTTTAATTGTTGTTGTTATTTTGTCGGCTTTTAACGGTCAGTTCTACAGATTCTACTTTGTTGTTGTATCTGTCAATGGTATCTGCTGGATAGCCGGAAGATGTTACTTCATTTTATGAACAGCTAAAATCTGACTGTGAGATTGCTCACAGAACAATGCGAAAAAAAAGTAAAAAGCTTTATACAAAAAATATTAGGGAGCATTATTTTCCAAAAATAACACAAGACATGAAATAATAAATTGTATAGATAGCTGTATATTTTTAAGCTTTATTCTAAGCTTTGCGTTTCTATTTATGCTTTCGTTCGACCCGAACTATGTTTGTGTGCCAAATGGTCACATTGGCGGCAGTGTCTCCAACAGAATAGTTGCTAGGTCGTCTAAAACGATAAGTTTTTCTTTCATCTACATAGCTACAACAACAACAATCAGCAAATATTGAATTTTCTTTGAACTAATATAATTTACGGATAAGCATGTACAAACAATCAAGCGTACACATGCACAAATATACAATTCAATTATAAATACATAACTACAGATACACACACCAGCGTTAAAATGAAAATGTTTGCTAGGCTCTTCCTTTATTTATATCTTTTATGAATTTAGAGTTCCAGTTTATATTTAGACACATCAACAAACACAGTATGTGTGTGAATGTATGTGTACTTATCGAAGGACATACCAATGTAGACACACATAGTAGGAGTTTTTAACTTGTTCGTTACACACACAAACAAATTCGATCTCACCGAAGTTTTATCAAATTTATATTCTTTAGAAATTTTAAACGAAAGGAATTAAATAAAAAAGGAAGGTAAATAAAGGACATGGTTTAATTACTTTTTTCTGTATCTTTATTTTTTGAATTTTGATGAGCTAGGACTTTATTCTTCGTAGTCAGCAATCAGCAAATAAATATTCATAATTCTTGCTTCTAATAAATCTTTTAAAAATCAAAGCTTTAAATCACGCTGACAATCATCCGATACTCGTCTATGATTTTGCTTTAAATCGCATGTTTATCGATGCCTAAATATTTCATTTAAGAGCCACATGTACTCGTGTATTGCTCCATTGTGACCAAACCAAATTTTCTATAAATTCATAAATTCTTAAACCATATTTAATCTTCTATAAAGCTAGGCACAACAACACGAAGACAACACACACACACACACACACACACACACAAGAAGTTAGTTTTGGGCATGGATTTGGGAAAGAAACAAAAATTAATCAAAATTCTAATCAATCGATTGATTCGATATAATTTTTGAATTTCATATTCAGAGCATGTCGACCAACAGTTTTCATCGGTAGTTGTTGTTTATCTTTCAAAGTGCGATGGGCGAGAGGGTGTACATTCTGCCAAACTATTTCTTCCGTCGAAGTAAAATAATGCAGTTCTACGTACACTTATAGAAAAGCAGAAGCATATTTCAAAAAGATTAGAAAAGGACATGGCAAAAAGTTTATTTAAATATAGTTAATATAGCTAATAACTCACTTGAATGACACAAATGAAGGGCAGCAAGCATTTGAGCCATTATATTTTAATAATTGAAAGGAAGTTTCTATGTCTCAAAATAGCCTTTGAAATAAATGTGTGTCAACTGGTGTGTCAATGGCATTTCTAATATTTGAGAGTTAAACCCACTTGAGCACTTCATAAAGAGGATTTTTGTTCGTTAGCTCACAAAATATTCAATCAGTCTCAGATTGAATTGAAATAATTATATTATTTGTCATACCTATTTGTTTAAGAGATTTACTGAAGAACATACTGAACTATGAAGTTATGGTTATGGTTATGGTTATGGTTATGGTTATGGTTATGGTTAAGGTTAGGGTTATATTTATGATTTTGGGTTGGTTTTTAAGCTTTGAACCAAGGATTTCAGGTGTAATACCTATTCAGTCAAGTCTGCCTTGGTTCGAAATGGGGTGATAGATTAGTGGGGGGAAGGGGCAATCAAGTGAAAAATGTTAAGGATGTTCTAAGCGTGGTGGAAAGCCATTGAAACATGTGAATTTGAATCTGAGGCAAGTGTTACCTCAGTCAATCTCAGTCAATCCTCAGTCAACCTTTACCTCTGTCAATTCAAGGCAATCTCATCCACCAACTTCTCTACCACCAACTACGACTTCAAGTCGTAAATATTGATGAGTTTTCAATTTCAGTTGATTAGAAATGAGTGAAGAACAATTGCAAAATGCGAAGGACCATTTTAAAGTGAAGGACCATTGCCGGGCCGGAATTCGAACCCGGAACATCTGGGGTGGCAGTCGAGCACGCTACCTACTCGACTACTAGCGAGACTAGCAAAATAATTATTTCTTTTTTTTTCAAATATCGAATGGTAGTCCAATGGTAGCTCGCTTGCCTGCCACCCCAAAGGTATGGCCAGGCCAATTTTCTCTCCTCATTTCAAATCAACTGAAATTAAAAATCATCAAAACTAGTGACTCAAAAAGTTGTACTTGGTGGTAGAGAAAGTCTGTGGAGAGGATCACTTAGTAACTTGAATTGACTGAGATTAAGGCGTAACACTTTCCTCAGATTCAAATTTACATGTTTCCAACGCCTTTCCTCTACGTTTAGAACGTCCTCAGATGTTTCACTTGATTGTTTCAGTTTCATCACTTAAGTGCGTATATAATAGAAACAAATGACTGAGAAATATTTTCAGAATAATTTTATTATTACGCTCTTAATATACTTCAGCCCGTTATGGGCTTAAAG
The DNA here is from genome assembly GCA_943735915.1 of Pherbina coryleti. Lineage (NCBI taxonomy): Eukaryota > Metazoa > Arthropoda > Insecta > Diptera > Sciomyzidae > Pherbina > Pherbina coryleti. Next base: position 2,113,740 of record OX030951.1, read on the forward strand.
GAATTTGTGCTTTTTTTTCACTGTGTGTTCCAAATAACAATGAAACTGCGCCGCTCTTCTGGGCTGCCATTCAATTATTTCTATTTCGAGTAGTACAAGGAACCGAATGACAAAATGAACCAGCAACAAGCAACAACAAATCAAGTTTCTATCTGTGGCAACGTCAACTGCAACTGATGATCCACCAAACTCAGAAATTCTGCGAAAAATGAGGGAAGAATAACAACAACAACAATGGGGGATGAGCAAAAGAAGAAAAACAAATATTACAATAATACAAAAATGTAATAAAACAAGAAAAATTTCTGCTTGGAATATGTGGCTCACGTAACAACCTTACAAAATGTAACATAAACAAAATGGGCAGAAAACTAAGGCGGTAGGAAGTGGCGGTAAAATATGGAGTACCGCTTGGAATGAGCTTCAAATGAAAGCAGTACAATTGCCACCGCATTTTCAATAAATATTTCTAACAAGATAAATACTCACACACACACACACACAAACCTCTACACTAACATACATTGTACGTACACAATGACCGGTCCTAAGCATGGGCTCACATGTACTCATAGTACGCCTTTTCAATATTATTGATTTCTAATTGAAAATGGCTTAAGTGGGCAGTAGCAGAGGCAACGGCAATGGTAGCAACATACGCTGGATTCCGTAGCAGACAGCGTATAGCCAAGCGACCTATAGCCACCCCAAAACCGCAAGTACAGGGCATGAAGGTAGCCTTAGCCACGAACTGACTCAATGTCTAACTAACTGAGTAAGCTACGACGACTGAGAGGGCGGTGGACAAGTAAAAGTCATTGGGAATATATGTTTATGAACGCAGAGTATAGCCGTTGGCTTGGAAATGTTATTTTTATGCCGTTGCCAATGAAGGCAGCCATATAACCAGCTCATACTCCCACCTCGCGCCTTCTCTCTCTCTCTCAATTTCTCCAATTATATTTGGGCAGACATGTCTGTCGGAAGGTTCTCTTTCGTTCGAAGGTTGAGTACGCCTTTCTTACTGCTGTGGTTTGGCATAAAAGTTTTTGCTGAACATCTTGACTGGTTATTCAATAATTTAGCCAAAGTTTTGTGTAGGTAAGAGGCACGCTTCAGCAAGAAGCATGCCAAAGCTAGAAGTTTGACAGTTTAAAATTGTATTTTATGCCCTCAAACCAAAAGTAAAAAAAAAACAGTGATACTCAATGTTCTTGCAAAGCTGAGGATTCTTCGCTATGACACTCAGTTTTTATCCAATAAATCCTCGTTTTATGCAATATTAAAGATCCTTTGGATGAAATCCTATTGATTTCATTTTATCGCTTTATGTTGGATGGTTTTTTTTTTCAGCCAATTCCACGTGTGGGCCAACATAATTTGGAAGTCTTCTTTTTTGTTATTCTGCATTTTTTGCTCTTGTCCCGATGTTGTCCTGCTCACGGTTCTCATTTCCGTTTGCAATAATTTTATCCGGGTTTTTATTTTCCCCATATTTTTTGCTGTCTTTTTTTTGCATTTCTTATGATATCCTTATAAATTGTTCTTCTTCCTACGAGAGCTAAACGAGCAAAGAAAAAATAAAGATTCGTCAAAAAGAAATTCGTTATAACAGTCAGCAGCACAAACACATGTGTAACTATGTGAAGGTGTATGTTCGATTGTGTGTATATAGTTTTGTAGCTGTATTAAATACCTTTTGTGCAGTGCTGCTGTTATTGCTGTTCGTTGAAGTGGGCGGGGAGGGTTGAGAGATGGTTGTGCTTCGATGATGATGACGATGGTTGAAAGAACAACACTTAAATTAAGGATACAAGTAGTAGTCGAACGAAGGACAACCGACAAGCGACAAGGCGACATACAAGCACACTTCCTTCAGTCTTAAGAGCTGACATCAAGGATTTTTGTCAGCAAAACGGACACAAGGTCCGTTTATAAACAGCCGATGTCAGACGTTGTCAGACTTTGCAACGTTTACGTTAAATTTTTTATATATTTTTAATAACCTTCCCACAACACAAAGCTATCGACTGTCAGTGCCACAAAGTTTCACTGAACTGATCCCTGCAGATATAAAGTTTTGAGTTTTCAATAAGCATTCAATGAATAATTAGAAGGAGGTAGTTTCCGGTTTTAATGCTGTTGTACCCTTTGTTTACTTCTTGTCACTCAAAGTAGCCGCAGGTTAAAAGAAACTAGCCTGTTCTTCCTTTGCTTGACCCTCAAGGTGAACAATTTGTAAAAGTTTTGGTCTGAAACACTCACAGCGAGAAACTAATGAAAATTCAGCTAAACACAATCCTTCCTCAGCACTTCCCATTTCCTCTTGCTAACGTCAGCGTTGAGTCACTCAATATCAGTGAATACAAAAATTTAAGCCAACCCGTGCCATAAGCTATCCAGGAAAGTAAACATGAAAAAAAAACCAATGTTTTAATATGCGATGGAACACTACGCGACGCGACGTAAGAGCGGACACATAGTCTCGTAAAATTAAAGGATGGCGCGCCCTCTCGTTGTATAAGTCGCACCGTCAGTTAGACTGGCAGTCAACAACAACAAAAGAACAAAACAACAAAAACAACGACAACGACAACATGAAGGACGACAACGTTAACAATTATGACGAGAAGAGGTCCTGAGTAACGCTCATAAATTTGTCGTCTGCTAGTTGCCTGATCAGGCCGAGGCGGAGGTCAGACGCGGGAACCAAGCGCCGAAGCATGGCAGAGTGGCAGAGAGCGGACGAGGTATAAGGCAGGAATTAGTATTGAAGAAATATGGATATAAATATGATTAGTTTAAAGAGCGAATGTGTATGTGTATGTGTGTGTGTGTGTATGTATTTGTAGGTAGCTTTACGGGAAAAATAGAATGTTGCAGCATTTTAGGCTCCTCAACCATGAGCTGTGTCAACAAAAATGTCAATGTTAGGTATTTCACTCACCCGCACAACCGACAGTGACTGCCGTTATTTGTGGTTCCTTACACAACCATGGCGAAGACGACAATGATGATGACGACGGTTTTTTATGTCATAGTTACTCATTTTATATCTTTTTTAATAAAATTTTTTTGTTTTATCCTACAAAAAGTACGAAAAGGATGCGGTAATGTTGACAAATAAAAATTAATTCCAGCTGATATCTTGTCTTCTTCGGAAAAAGAAATAAACACTAAAAGGTTAAAAGAAAAGTTCAGCCATAAGAGTGTGTAGGAATGTTTTAAAAGTTCTTTTAAAGATTTTAAAGGCACGACATGACAAAGATGCTTAGAATGTATGAAAATAAAATAAAACAAAAATAGAAATCAAATACAGTTATACATACAAAATTACAAATTTGGATACTATAGACTAGAACTACTATAGATATAGAAGATATAGATGTAGAAGCTATACCCAAGATCCAAAAAAAAAAAAGGAAAACCACAAATTAAAGCTATCAGGCCTCCGTTAAGACCTTTCGACTAATATGCATATTCTCAACAAGCTTTACATTGCAATTTTTTACTCTTTGAAGTCTGCTGTTGTTGGCAGAAAGGTGATGGCTGGTCAGAGAAATTATTTCAATTTTGAAAAATGTCGGAGTCAAGTGGGGCCCGAACCACAAAATTCGCGTTTCATGAATTTGGCAGTGAACAGTGAACGCTGACCTATTGATTTATCTATAAGACTACTGGTCTATAGGTCTATAGGATTTTATAAAATAATATGTAAGTTCATCTATAATGCTCCGTATGAAATTGATGAAAAAGGATGAATCTTCCACACAGAATAATGTCATACATTTTTATTTTAAGTGATTCACATAAAAAATCGATCTATTGACTTCATATTTTGTTCAAAAGTTTTAACCGTTAATTGCTTCCTAGACTTAAGATGGGCAAACACTAACACCTATTTCTTCACATTCAAAGTAACGTTATTAAACAAATTAAAACGGAAGGTTATCTTGATTTTGGTTTTTTTACGCAAACAGTTATCTCTTAAACATTAATTCTTTGAAGTTAGATAAAGTCTAATCAATCACCGACCTTCTCCGATATAAAGATTTGCATGAACATTTCAAAGATAGAGTAGAACTTCTATACCTGGGCAAACCGAAGATTGTTTCTAACTATTAAAAAGAATAACACAAAAAAAAAATCTTTACATTTAAAGTCTTGTGAAAACTTAATTTCATAAAAATAGGTTCATTTTATAGCTCTATGCGGATAAAAATGTCAATCCTACTCCTTCATTTTTCATAATTTTCTTTTCTTTTTTTTCTATTTCGAAATAATAACATACCCTTGTTCGAGTATTTTGAAAATCTTGAATCAATTTCTAAAAAGAAATCCAAGAATTATAAGATAATCCAAGGGGACTGCATGCAAATTTATGCTACACGCAATCGAAAAGGGTACCTATAAAAAATTTGGCGCAAAAAGGTCAGAACGAGATAATTCGACATGCGACTTTATATGAAATATCGATAAATCTCACCATTTCAAACTCAGAACTCTATCTTCATTCATTAAATCTTTGAAATCAACCTCTAAAAGATATTAGCTTTAGATAACGAAAAACAAATTTTGGTAGTCGATCTGACGTAAAATGCACCATATAAGTAATTCAGCGCTGCGTTGAGTTACTGCATTGAAGCACTTAATTGCGTTACTCTGTTGACACACTTTTTCTAATAACAGTAGAACAGTAATTTAATTTATGTCTCACACTTTCTTCTTCCAATTTCAAAAATGTAAGCAAACTTGAATCCTTCTTCAAGCTTCCTAATTGTGTTGCAGAAACAGAAACGTGTGTGTTTTCCATTCAGATATGTTTTATTTAAATAACACTGTTCAACACAAAAACAAAAAAAAAAAATAACAAGGTTCTGACAACGGATTCTAATAGAGGGGCCAAAAATATACGTGTATCGGCGTTTTGAAAGTTTACGTATGAGTTTTATTTTAGGGGAGATTTAAGTTTCCCCCCTTTTGAACATTCTTATAGTGAATCGACCCTTACATTTTGGGTGTAGGATGTGTTGAGAAGATTTATGTAAAATACCACGAGGAACATTTTTATGCAACATTTAAACCCTCTTACTTTTCAATGTAAGGGTCTTTTTTTACCACTTTGTGATGAAGGGCAAAGAAAACCCATAAAACAATGATGTAACGGATTAAAAAAAAATATTTGTCATAAAATTCTACTATAAGTCTCTGAATACACCAAAGCTGAAAATTGAACTTAGGCACCAGAAATAAGTCAAAACTTGATATGTGTATAAGGGTTAATTTTAAGGGTTAGTTACTTGATTTAAAATTTTATAGTAGTTGAGGCCCAAACTGCGCTCCGTACTTTATCACCTTTGTAGTTTGATGCGCTGCTTAAACCATCGCACTCTAAAAGTTTACTATATAACTCAACGCACGTATTAAAGTTTTTTTTTTTTTTAAAAGAAGGATTCAGCGTTTTAAGATATAGTGGAATTGAGTTAAAGTATTTCCTCATACATTGAACTGCGTTACAATTTTCGTTTTGATGTCTTAGAAACTAAAAGATTTTACGCATACTTTGAAATGTTTTCCTTTTCATCAAATGATTTAGTTGCAAGTGTCATTCATTAACTTTTTTCTGGCTACAGTTTTGCCCTTGTTTAAGACCGATCTACCTTGGTTCTGTCATACATTTTCTTAAAGGGCACTTTAAAATGTATTCTATAACAAGAAAATTTAACTACATTCGAATGAATAGGGCTTAATTCAATTAAGTTAATTGTCCCAATAAAACATCCCATTTTAGTCACCATGTGATGCCAAAACCCGGCGGGAATAGATTTGAATTTATTGCATCCATAAAACTCGTAAATAAATAAAATTTGGTCGGGATGATCATGTAATCCTCTATATTAATTGCAAAACATCCTTGCTTACTCATTGGCTCACTCACCTTCCCGTTACTACAGCAGGAAGATGAAAGAATGAATTTGATTTAATAAAATGTTAAGATAACAAAGCAAGCTCGAAGCCTTACGGTGCGTTCACGATGTAGCAACGGCAACTAAGGGAGAGAGTAGAAAGAGAGGGCTTAAGTCGTCCTGATGATAAAAATAAAGAAGCACACGTACAAACACTCGTTCACAAAAGCGTGCGTTTGACAAGCCGACTGAGCCCAGAATAAATGTAAGTAAACAAAAACTGAAGGTAGGCGGCAGACAGAGAGACTAGAAGCGGCAGAGGCAGACAGTATAAAAAATCGCTGGCTTAATTACGGTGACTACGTTTATAACGTGTGTCTGCAGGACCAAGAGTGCCCGAAAAAATGGTTTAATTAAAAAGTTTCATAAAATATGTACGAACACAAGAATGAAGTTCTTTTTTAACTTTGATGAAATTTGTTCGTGGATTTTTTAGCACACCCAGGATAACGTTTATGCGTAGCAAGGGAGGGAGTACTAGAGCTGCGATGCCCACAATGCTGATGAAAATTAATTGCCAAGCATGCCAAGACGGCATTCATTAAAAGATACAAAAAAATATTGGGATGTCAAAGTCAAATATGCTTAATTATTTACAAAATAACTCTTCTATTAAAATTTTTTAAAGTTAATTGGCTCTTATATGAAAATATCACTACTTACAGTAGGCGAAATTCATGCAGTTCTAGATGGTAGCACACGGTCGAAACTCTTCAGCTCAGCTGACTATGCCGTCTATTCTGTTCGTGGTTTTTCAACACTTTATGCTGGCAGCTGTCAACTTATAGTTCTGATAAATTAGGCGTTAAAAAAGCTGTTATAATTAAAACAACCGCGCACGCTTCCTAATTAAGACATCAGCCCAAAGCAGAATTTTTTCTTTATTTATTTGAGAATATTAATGAAAACGCATTAAAAACAATTAAAAAATTGTTCATTTAAGTAACGCACTCTTAATTCTCAACGCGGTGCCGTCAATTTGACAAAAGCACTCAAAAAAATGCGGGCGCACGTCTCTAGTATTGAATGTCAAAAATTCAAATTGTACAACAACAAAACAGCTAAATTTTTTCGAAATTGTTTTTAATTTTCGGCCATCAGAAATATTTATTTTAATTGTTTTGTGGCAATAAAACTGTTCAAACTCAATAAATTTATTTAAACAACAATAACAGAAAAAAGAAACAAAAACACTTTGACAGTTCGTACATCGAACGAGAGCTTGTCACTTTTACGACTTTTGGTTTTTCTTGGTTTTTTGTTGTTGTGGCCTTTTTTTCGTTAGTTAATCAGATAGAATTTTGACAAAATCCTCGACAGACATGAACGACTGTTGCAAACAGACTATTTTTCCGTAGTTGCAATAACAGCAGACTTGGCCCCCCTGAACAACAACAACAAAACCAGCAAGAACAAAATCATTAACAGCAGCAGTAAACAGCATGTGGCGACTAAGCTCGGAGCTGTGACAATAACAGCAACAGCAACAAGAAAAACAGCATGTGGAAAATTGAATAAATGTCTTCGGAAAATACGAGAGCATTCATCCAGTTTTTCTTTGCAGACGCATGGAGCCGCTCTGATATGTTGAAGAGCTGAAATGGCAATGGTATTGTGAGCAATTTAGATGGAGGTAGATTCGAAACAAAGCACGTTGTGCACTCATTGGAAACATAAACAAACCTGTGAGTATGACAGAGAATCTACGTTTTTCAACACTATGAGCTGGAGTGGAACTCATGAGAGCCATTCTCTCTTCAAAGTGTTAATGTTGCTCTTAAATTTGTTGACTGAAGCTATATGTATTGCATACCACGTGGGTTAAATGATTCTGGAGTACCGAGACTGGTGAGTTGAATGGATTGATTTCTTTGGTGCATTTTTACGCTGATTTGGGGTTACGTTTAAATTTGATGTTACTTAATAAGAATAGCAGGTCATTCTCTTAGGAGTTTAGATCGAACGAAATAGCGTTAGTTTCGAAAATGTTGTGGATCGTTTGAGGAAGAATTTGCTCGGTGCTTTTTGGAAAATTACAATTACATTTTCATTCAATAATGCCATCGAAACTTTTTACTTTACTGAGATATCTTCATTAAAACATCCTCTGGTTTTAAAAAGGCTTCATCAGTGAAATTCTAAAGAAGTTACAAAGAGTCCTTCTCATTATTGTGAATAGAATTCGAATCCAAAGATGGTCTAAAGATTATTCGAACATTCGGTTTTACGTAGTGATGTGTATTCTGTGACTTCCAAGTCATTGAGGTGTTTACTCCGCATATGGAGGAATAGAATGTGGATATGGCAAAAGAGGCGACGGTCCCTCTTATCTCCTGATCTAGTATGTTGTCACTTAATATTTTTGGCGATCATATTTGCCATTCTTTAAAGTCATATCTCATGAGTAAATCACATCGGTCATGGGTTAGTACCTAGATATCTAAAATGACTGGGCAAAGAAAAATTTAGTTTTGTTATTTACCAACTTTTTGGCGTATAATAGTCTATACATCCTCGAGAACTTCTAATGAAACAAACACTACTATATATAAATTAAGTTTCTGGGGATTGCTTTAAGTATCCAGCAAATTTGTAACATCATTATACCCGGTATAGATTTTTCAAGGAGCAATAGTTTTCGTTCAGAGCTAGTCGCTTGAAGTAACATAAGTCTTCCGACAAAAATGTCCGATTTTTCTAATTCGGCTGCTTAGCACTTTGTTAGCAAGACTGCCTAGGGTAAACCCTTTTGGAAGACTGCAAGTTTATGTGTAGGACTTTCTATTTTGAGTTTCTAACGAACCTCCTCTGGTTCCTTAATTATGCTGAGGTAAGTTCAACGGGCCTCGACCACTGTCGTACTTCACAGACCACTTCCGTACTTGGTCAATAACAGTAGCGCAAGGATTGTGGTTGTGCTGAGTCACAGGTGGCTGTAATTCGGGCATTTCTTCTTTATACGTCGGCGTAGATATATATGTACACACCAATCTTGCCACGGTGGGCACCGGTGTCTGGTGAGTAACGAAAAGTTGACCAGGGGAAGAACCTATTGCGTGTTTTGCTTCGAGTTCGATAAAGCGATGTTCCACTTACGGTTTTTGATCTGGTTCTTGTGCAAAAGCAGCAAATCTTTTCCGAAGTTTATCAACGGTACCTTCGCGGCTAAAGTTGAACTCTTTAGCGTAGGCCAACAAGTCGTCTCGTCACAGTGTGTGCATCCATGCCGTTCGTACCACATTGTTTTCTGACGTATTTCTACTCTTGGTTTATCGGTCGTTTCTCTCCGAAATTCCCTGTGTTTATTCCTTAGAATAAGTACCTGCTCGGATGCTACTTGTAACGAACATCCTCTGGTTCCTTAATTATGCTGAAGTAAGCTCTGCAGGCCTCCAGGGTTCTTACAAGAAAATGAATACAATTCGTTTATATATTTCCAAAACTTTCCTTTCATTATTTATTGAGGACTTTTCTTATCACACATTAAAATGTAATCATATTCTCCTCCTTTGCATCCACTGCGGCCTATTTATATGTTAGTTGATCTTGCTATTTTCAACAAACAAATAACCGCATTCGAATGTTCTGGGCTAATTTGGAGTAAACAAGATCCCATAAGATGTAGATTTGTTTTTGCCTTGTTCCCGTATTTTTCCAAGAATTAGCACAGCGATTTGCCTTATGTCATTTTGCCATCACGCTTTGCTCTTGTGATGCATAAGACGTATGTATTCGTGCACGTTTTGCACAATCCCTCCGTCTCTCCCTTTTTTGTTTTTTTTTTGCGTTTTATTTTGCGTTTGCAATCTACAATAATATAAAAATATTTGCCATCGTTGAAAGGCTTCCGACATAGGTCAGAAAAGAAGAAGAATCCTAGATTTAGATGTCAAAAATTGCAATTGATCTTGTCGCCAATCAAGAAATTTTCCTTGTTGTTTGTAACGTCCCTCTGGGAAATTGAAACAATCCATAGATTGTAGAAAGCATTCCCTTTCATTAGACACTCCATTTCTTTTGATACACGCTATTTCATTGGAGGGAAACATTCCTTTCCACTGACTTAAAAATGAGTGTGCAAACGTTCCTCTCCATTGTCTTAAAAATTAATGTGGAAACAACAACAAATAAACAACTAAAAATTATTAGCCTGGCCGGGATTTGAATCCGAGAACTCTGGGGTGCCTTTTTATTCGAGATTTTTTTATTCGAAATAAATTTTAATTGGAATTGCCCAAAAACAAGCTAGAGTATCCACATGCATTCCTTAAGTCTGTCCGGTTTGGAAACAATATCAGTATTAAACTTCCCATAAATTTCCAAAAGAAACGATGAGGAATGTTTCCCCATCACTTATAATGCTACTGTTTCCACATGCATTCTTAAGAAAGTGGTTTGGAAACCATATCAATTTAAAACTTCCAATAAGTTTCAAAAAAATACGATGAGGAATGCTTTCAAATCACTTCCATATAGAAGCCTTCCAATTTTTCCCACAGGAGAAGCCAAAGGTTGGAAATAATTTTTTAAATTGTATTAAACTACATGGATATTTTCTGGAATATTAAAGAATTTCTACTGCAAATCATAACTTTACATTTTAATTTTGTCATAAAAAAATAGAATGGTATTACCTAAATGGGCAATAAGCAGAAAGCTCTTATTCTTTTTGATGTTTTCCGAAACATCAAAAACCGGGGTTAGATAAATGTTTCGGTTACATTGACATTTATGTTGTGAAAAAATGTTCGATCGATTAGAGCTTTTGACACGAACCATCCCACAAAATATGCTCCTTCTGCTCAAGAGTTTTATTTTGGTCATATATCTTTCGTGTTCATCCATCAGCGTTCTACTTTAAACCAAATTAAATTTATCTGATTTAAATGAAAACATGCCGCTTGCCAGCTTTGACTTCCGACCGTATCGTCTGTTATGTGGACCCTTTGCACCTGCATCTGAAAATTAACACCTTCTTCATAATGGATTATAAATATTCCGTTTTTTTTTTTTTTTTGTAAATAGGATGGATCATAATCAGCCTAATCAAAATGTCATACATCAAGATGGCGGTGAATTGCACTGCCACAGTTCGCTTCTACTGCTGCCTGCTTCTGTTGCCTTAACGGCCTAATGACATGAACGAATGTAAATGGTCATAATTTCTTCAAGCTCAACGATTTCTAGTGCACAGAAATCGACTTTGACTTCTTCTCCGCCGCTAACTCGACTTGTTACAATTTAAAGCAAAACATGGTACTTGGAGGGGTGGGCGCTCGTGTTCAAATTCTATGCTAATTTTATTCACAAACATCACAGTTACATGCTAAGCAAGGTAAAATTTACAAATGCACTGTAGTTTTTTGTGGTGGATGAGGGAAGGGGAGGTCAACTTTTTTTTTTATTTTTTGAAAGGTGCAACTCATCACGTTTTTCTATGTTAAGCATTTATTTATTGGAAACTAAGAGCATGGAAGTTAAGAGTAAAAATCAAAGAGTAAAACAAGGGACTCTCTTTCTTATGTTTAGGAAGAGATATTAAAGCGAAGTGGAGATCATTAAAGATCATTTAAGAGCATTTTTAAGAGAGTCAACATTTACATAATTTAAAAAAAACTCTTGCTTAGAGCCTCTCATGTTTGCCACGCTTTGGACTTACTTTCTTCTTTTTTTCTCCACTGATTACTGCGGAGTTGTCTTGTCGTAAAGAGCGAAACTTCCTATAACAAAACTGCTTAAGCTGAAAATTTATTGCAATTTCTGCGGCACAACCTCTCCTTAAATGTCCTATGAAATCTAGAGTAATTTTTCAAAATGTCAAAGTCTCACAGGTGTGATCAACCACCAGCCTGTAGATGCCTAAGCGAACATAGCGATTTATGCAGCATCTGCTGCTGTTGCTGCTGTAGTTGCTTTTGTTGCTGCACAAGCACCAATAGCACACCAACAACATCGAACCAGATTTGTTCACCGAGCTCACTAATCATCCTAGAGCAGTAGAGCTCTAGCTAGTGCTCAGCGTTGGTATCAATTTTAATAAACAAGTTTTGCCACTCCCCTCTGCAGCCTGCTTGCTTGTTTGAGTCGCGAACAGCTTGTGATTTTAATACATACTTACATGAATATATATATTCATGTATAATTTATTTTTTGCTTCAAGCTATACAAAAAAGCCTCACAGCTTTGGCCACAATGTTTTCTCAATCTAGACTTTCGTTCATTCAACGTTCCTACCAAGTGCGGATTTTGTGATTTGTATCATTTGCTTTTATGCGGTTGTTGTTGTTGTAGTTGTGGTGCTGATTTTATGTGCTAAGGATACCGATGTGAATAAGATTGCGCACATCTGCTTCTTGATGCTCTGCTTAAATGATGCTGCAACACGCCAGCCGGGATCAAACTCTTCAGCCGGTATGTTCGAGATCAAGTGCCAAGAAGAAACCAAACAATGTTGCGAATTTTTTTGTATTTTATGTTATCGCAAAGATTGCATTGGACAGTTTTGGACAGGCACAAAGCAATGTGTCAGAAAAATATGAATTAAGTAGCTTGTTCTTCGGTCCTGATTAACTGAGAATATAGGGGAAATTTCGATAAAGTTTAAGTAAAAGAAAAGAGATTGATTGATTCCGCATATTCTTCAGCTAATCTCTCTTCAGCAAAAGAGCATCAAAATTTCTACAAGCATTGAAATAAAATTTATGCTGACTGTACAATTATCTTCCGCGGCCACTCCTGTCGTGTGACTGCCTCCTCTTAAAATGCTTAAAAATTACACGTAACTGTTGTTGGCTGTGAAGGTTATTTGGTCCTGCATCATTCTGCATCATTCTCCACTATCAACTCTAACAACAACAACATCAATTACAACACTGCTTCTGCCTTCAACTGATCGCGTTGCTTGTCTTGTTCATCAACGTGATACGATCAGTGGAATTAATAAAAATAGAATCGAGCCGTCGAAAGGATTTCAAGACGTGCTGCACTTTCAAGTCTTCATTCTCCCTCTGCGCCACACACGCAGACGCTGATTTGGCCGCAATCTACTAAAACCTTCTCAGTGTTGTTGTAGTGTCAGCATATATGGAAGCTTGACATGTTGGACGCGTGCCCAACCAAAACCGAAGCGTGTGACTTCGTTTCAAGTGCAGCTCCGTTTGAAGGTTATAAAAATATACTCTACGCTTCTGTAAATTTTCGGAACGTAATGAAGACGTGTGCAAGCGAAATAGAGTAAAAGTAGCAGGCGATATTTTGTAATCGCGTTCAATGCACGTCTAGATATGTGTGCTTCTTCACACCAAACAAGGTTCCCTTGTTCGAGTGCCATGTTTGCGAAGTGTTGGGTTGGATCTACAAATGATCGCAAGTTGGCTTTTGTGATCGCTCTGGGAGGTTTATCAATAATTTACTCATACATGCATGATCGACCCACGCGCACCAAGTGTTGCTGATCGTGTAAGTTTTAATGAGTTTTGAACTTGAATTTTTTTGCAAAGAGAACATAACAATAAAAGAATATTATTTTTTTTTTTTTCTATTTAATTTCCCGCCGCTTCTGATTTCGCCGATATAGCCATCAGCGTACCTACTACAAAAATTTACTAGCTAATTGATCTTCTTCATGGTTCAAACAACTGAAAGCCACTCATTAGACAGCCAGACACACTCACACGATTCTCCCTGGAGCCAAATGAAACGAGCGTCGTCTTTTGACATGTTGTAAATTTTGTGAAAAATGTTTGCCATGGCATTTTTAATTGACAAACCATAAACATCGAAATTGAAGACGAATACCTAGTCGACTGATAGCACGTGCGGAATGCCCGGAGCTTCAACAGCTTGTTATGCGTTTGGGCCCGGCGGCGGGTGTGTCAAGTACGCTGTCGCCATTGCGACAGTATTTTGGCATTTTGTGCCGATGAGTCAATTTCTCCTCGTTTCTTTGGTAATTTCTATGCAGCAATTATAAATGTCTGAAATAATGACCAAAATGACGGCAGTTACTGCAGTTGTAATGAAAATTATGAGGGAATAAAATATTTTGTCGCAAGTGAGTTTGGACGCCTAAGGTGGCCTATAGCTTAAAAAAGTTTGTGTTGTTATGTTACATCAATAAGAACTAGACTGAGCTTTTGTTTTGGTCAATAGCTTTTCACAGCTCAGATAATTACAAAAGGTGGCGCAACTAGTTTTTGTCAGCATGTTCTAGACTTGCCTAAAGTTCACTGGTCAATAAGTCACACCATTTAATGCCCGAAATGCACCTTTCACGTCATCTGTTTGTCACGCATTATATTGTAACTACCTTGAAATTTTAATTGATTACGTTGCAAATCGATGAAAACTTCATGACTGGCCTGGATTTAATAAGTTAACAACGAAAACTCGTTGACACACTTGCTTCTAGTGTGAAGAAAAAAAAAAGGGCCATTCGGATTGACCTTTAACGCAGTTATTGCTAATATAATGTGTTACCCAGCTCAGCATCAAACCGTACTTTATTTGTGATAAATACCAACCCCCCGATTACCCAGCAACGAGCCATCTAAGCCATTGTCTGTGATTCATGCACACGCACTAGGGCACACCGTATGAAAAGTGAAAAATTAAATAGAAGTCCTTTTTACACACACACGCACACACACACCCACACACATAGCAAGACACACCGAGACTGGACGCACTACCATTAACAGCTGGATGAAATACTCTTCGTCACACTAGGGAGGATGGATTTGTCGCCGCTCACTTGCTGCCTGGCCTGTGATGATGATGATTCGACATTTTTCGTTTTCATTAGCCTTGTCAGGATATATTGTAGGATGTATCAGTGGCGGCATTAAAAGCACTTCCGGCCTGTGCTGGTCACAATGCCCGAATCGTCATTGGTTGGTGTTGTTGTTGCTGATGTTGGCTTGACTGGCTGGTCATTTCATTGACCTATTGTGCTTAATTTTTTCCGAATTTCTTTGTTGGTCAGTCAGTGTTGCCGTTGTTGTTGTTGTTGTGGTATTGGTTTTTGTTGTAACTGTGATAAATGTGCTTCCATTAAAAAAAGAATGGCTTTCATTCTTTAAAATTTCAACGGTCACTTTTGAGCCGAATGCTAGTTTCTTTTTGTCATATTGTTGCTGTTATTCAGATGTATGAAATGGGTTCAACTTTTTTTTTAATTAATTTTCGATACGTCGTTTAGATAGTTGACATGGGCAAGAAACTAACTTAGCTACATTTAAATTTCTGCCTTCATTCCTGATGAAGTAGATGGATGGATATAATATTTACCTTCAGCAACGAATAATATCTGTATAAGTAAAATCAAACTGACTGAAGAAGATCCTGTGTTTGAATTTACAGTCCATTTTATGTGTTCGATGCGCAATAAAATTTATTCGACATAATTTGCTTATGTTTTAAATACTAGAAAATAATTTTAAGCAACGCACTACAGGCATTAGTTCAATAATAATGGCGGCCGTGCCCAAACGCCTTTCTCACTTTCACTTATATTGGCATGCTTTTAATTCACAACATGTTTCCATGAAATCATGTTCAATATGGTGCGCATTGACAAATTATGGCATGGCAGTGTCATGATGGCACGCAGTGTCTTATCTGTTACACTACTTGGATTACACTGAGTATTCGAACCATGTCATATTTTGCCAATCCGCACCATGATAAACATGTTTTCATGTAAACATGTTGTGAATTATAAGCATGCTAATATAAGTTGAAGTAAGAAAAAATAAGCTTGATTACAATAAGAAAATTAAGTTTCTAATATCAAGCAAAACATTCTAGTATTAAGAAAATTGTTTACTTGAATCAAGCAAATTATTTAAGTCTTCAGTAAGTTTTGTACTTGAATCAAGCAAATTGTTCTCAATTCAAGGAAAATCAATTTCTCAAATCAAGCAAATTATTCGTCTTTTCAGCAAATTGTTACTTAAAACAGGAAAATTTTTATCATTTCAAGCAACTAATAAGTCTTGAATATAGAAAAAATATTCTTGAGTTTTAAGCAAATGTTCTAGAATTCAGCATATTTTTCTTAATACGTGTTCATGTGTTCTAAATTTGCGCAATTCTAGCAAGAAAATGCTTGAATTGAGAAATTTACTCTTGAGTGTAAACTGATAGAATATTTGCTTCATTCCAGCATTCTGGTTTTTTTCTGGCATACTTTTGAGTTGGCATACTTTTAATTTTTTTTATACTCACTACCCAGTTAGAGAAACATTGTTGTTATGTTCAGTTTTTCAGCCCTTTGAATTCGGGAGTACCAGTTAATAACTTTACAGCTAGTTTTTGTTCTTGGCATGTATGTTAAATCGAAAACATCAAAGTCTCACAAATCATTTTCTAATTTCGAAAATATTCTGCAGGATTCTTTGCCTCAATATAGTCTGACATATAAAACAGTAAGACAAGCCGTCAGCCCATAAATGTAGAGTTAGATTTCTCCTATTATGTCATTTTAGATTAAATATCTTGGACTAAATTTTAAACTGTTTTGATTTGCATGTAGCACAGGACCAAAAATATAATATTGTATATCAATGTATGAATTGCCCAAGTTTATATCGACTCATAACCATATACATAAATATGTTTCAAAAAAATTAATAGCAAATTTTATCACGAGACATCAGCTTTGGCTGAGTTTCGAGTCTTAACTGAATCTTAATTTTTGAAATTAGTTCGCTTGTACGAAAAAAAAAAATCGCTACCTGTGCGGTGGTTGAAAACAAAAAAGTTGTTTTACTAATTCCTAATTCTTGGAACTTCCCTTTTTAATTACTTCTACCTAAATCGCTATTTATTTAATGGTTTTGGAATTTTTAACGCAAATTATCGACTAAGACCATTTTCTTTTCAAACGAAATTTATTGAAGAAACTGAGAAGCATATTATAGATCAAACAGAAAGCAAAAAAGACTTAGTTTTGTGGAAAATATTTTCAAAAAGCATAAAAAAAAATAATTTTTCCAACATTTTGCTTCATAAGCACCACAAAAATTTTCTAAATAAATTTTTAAAAAAATTTTAATTGTTGCACAGGTCTCTAGCAATAATTTGGCTTTTACAGATTGAAAAAATATCAAATAGTCGACGAGTTATAGCCAAAAAACCATATAAACAATATGCTGAAAATCGGCATTTGACTGCAAAGTTCGAAGATCGATTAAAAAAAAAATTCGAACTAACATAAACAAACGCCGCGATACGGGTCTTCTAATTAAGCCTCTATTTTTACCCCTCACTCTCAGAATCGACCTTACTTTTGCTAACCTGAATATGTTCCACAGTGTATTCATAATAGGAAAACACTAAGGTTATTTGAAGGTTGATTTATAAGTTGTTTTTTATAATTTGAATTTGTTGACATACGATATCTGAAAAACGCGTCTACTTTCAAAATAAAATTCACAAAACAAAAATTCGCAGGACATGGTGCAATAAACTTTTAAAAGGCACTCCTACCTTTAACTTCCTCATAGCAAAAACTATCCAGAAGTTAAACCCTATGTTATTATTTTTTCATTCCACATCCTTAGCACTATTGCAAAATATTCAAGTCCCTTTGACTTTTTTCAACAACTTTTGGTTGAAAGCTTAGCATTATCTATTTAGATATATTTTTGTAGAAATTCATCAGGTTAAAAGCGCAAAACTTCAACCCACCAAAGCAAACTTAAAGCATAAAATATGTTTCTTATATTTTCTGCAAACAGGATATCATTAGCACTTATTCAATAGACAAAGAAAGCTAAAGGCACAGGACCATGACTAGGACAAGCATCTCTAGACTGAATGCAAAACTAGAAGACTACAAAGTCGACCACAAAGTCACCTTTTTTAATGATTTCAACCCTACATGCCGCCATTCTAAGAACTGCTCCTTTTTCACACTTAAATTGTTAAGGTTTTTATTATTGTTAAGGCTATTTTCTCTCTTCTTGTTTTATTATCCAAGCGAAACGCCCGTCAATGGTCAAAATTAAACGCTTGTGTCTTTGGAATGCCTTAATTACAACCAAAACAAATGAAAAGATGTTATAGCCTAAAACAACCATGAATTGCGAGAAAAATTTTAATCATCCCATAAAAAAAATACAAAATAAAATCAAATCACAACGAGGCAGACAATGAACAAATATTTTAGGCGCCTTGCGCGGCGAGTTGTATCCAAGAGTGACCTTTTATTAATTACTTTGGGCCAATTAAAACAGCTCTAGTTCCACGAACAAGATTTAGCTGCGTGGGTGATTCAAGTGACTTAATTTTACATTAAACAATAGACTACATGGAGGGTCACGCTGAGGACTGACCAACTGACCAACTGACCAACCGAGTATGACAGTCAACCTCTTAATCACTGAGGCAGCCCCCATTAACTGAATAAAGTATAGCCAGAAATAATTAAAACAATCGCTAGAAATCATCATCTAATTTATGAGCATTTTGAATTGCCTTTTGAAGCATTTGATTTTTGGAATAGCTGCAGTGCTTATAGCGATTGAGGAATGTGCCGAAGCGCATAAGACCAGCATTAAAAACAAACAAAAAATTATGATAAAATTAATTTCCAACCAGGTGAGGCAGTGGCTGACATAAAATGGCATGCGCTATAATGATACTTTTTAACACTTTATTTAAGCATTTTAAATCAGAGATAAGATCGAGCAGACCAATAGATATAAAACGCTTAAATTAAAATACGGAATTATGGAAATACGAAAAATAAATGAAGTTCGTTATAAGCTTTACGCTCGCTGTCAAGTATTTGCATAAATTGCTTCTTCTTTAAGTCTGCAATGATAATAGCTCAACTGGCTGTATCTAGGCGTAAAAATCCATTAGCTCAGCCAAATTTAAATTTAACCCTGAATTGCTCCTGAACCGCTGGAAAATTCGCGAATCCGACACTGGATTCCTGTTAAGCGACCAAAAATTGCTAAAGAAAGGTGTTACGCAAAATAATTTTTTTTACATGCAAAGGTGTGAAAAATCATGGGACCTATATGTCCAAATAGTCTTGAACGGTAAAAATGTATGCGACTATTTTCTCTCGTGGACAGTACGCGAACGAAAAGTTTGAGATCGAATTTTGATTTAATTCATGAGAACTCATTGTTTTTAACCTATTTTGAAAGTTAACCAATGAAAGTTTAAAAAATGAATTTTGCAATGGTGATACTTTGACCTCTATATGACTATTGGTTTTCGTTAAAATATCCCAAAAAAATCTAATATTTGGCAGTCTTTATTTGTTACGGCATAATGTTTGGAGACAATGAAAAGTTAAAAAAGAACCTTTGAGCTCTTTACGACTATTGGTTCTTGATATCCACAAAATAGGTTTAAAATTCCAAAAAATCTGATCTTTCATCCGATGCCAAACATTACTTCGTAACAAATAAAGGAAGTTTTGATATTAACTTTTTTGAGATTTTTAACGAAATTTTGACCTATTTTGAAAATATCCTTTGAACTAATAGTCCACTTTTATTTAATTTCATAACAAAATTTTTTTATTTCAAATAAATCAACTCTTCGGATTTTTAGATTTTTACCGCTGACGACCATTAGGACATAGTGGTCCCGTCAAATTTGGTTGTCGCGTGGATAGTCGAGGTCGATTATCTTTTTTTCGTAATTTTCTGTTAAAAAGTGGAAGGTTGCCCGTTACTTCTCCAAAAATTTTGTACCTGTAGCTCCCCCCACCTACAAAATATTGCAACAGGAAGAAGGTGAGAAAAAGTAAACATTTTTCGACTTTGGGGTGGTCTGATAGGCAAAGAAATAAGGTTATCCTTGAAAATTAAGTACTTTCTGAAAGCCACGATCATTCCCAATGTTGAATGATACCTTGTAAACAAATTTATTGCATAGTTTTTTAAAGAAAAATTCGAAAGTAAAAGGGTCACCGGTATCCCAGAGGTCGTCAAATGGTTAAGCTGTGCGTCAAATCGATTTCGGCAGCTTTTTTGCCACCCCGTCACGTTTCTATCAGCTGTTGATATCGTCTATAAAAATAACACCAAGAGCCAGAAGAAAAAGCGAAAATGTAACAGAAGTAAATATAAAAGATGATGCGAAGAAACTTTTAAAAAAAACATGAATGATCTTTGAGGCAAAACACAAGCAAAAGCTATCTTGCCAGTTCTATCCACTTAAAGTATCTACAAGACACTACAAACAAATCATCCGAAAAAATACAAAACTGAATGAGCGATCGATCGATCCAACCCAACGTCGGACAAACGATCCCAAGTCCTCTTTCACAGAACAAGAATAAATGCGTTCAATGAACGCTAAGGCTTAGACTGCAACAAGTACGAGCCAGCAAACATTCCTATGCAGCAGGTGTTTAGCATAAGTAATTGATATTCAGCACGGTTACACCAACACAAGAACAACAACAAAAAAATCACAACTTAGAACTAAAACCAGAACCAGTTGAAGGTCTGAACAAAACCAAAGCAAAGCCAGATCAAACCAGCAGCAAAAATCAAATCAAAGCCAAGCGCGAACGCAACTGAAGCTAAAGATGTGCATTTGCAGCTGCTATAGATCGTTCCTTTTGGACTCCTCTTCCTTATGGCTCTCTTTCACTCTTCCCACCGACAGTGTTGATCAGCTAACCTGGTTTTCAACAAACGTTTTGTTGATTACTTAAGCGTTGAAACTAGACTCTTTTTATTCTCTTGCGTGCATTCAGTTTGATTTCTATTGAAGTCCATAAAGTCAATGGGGAGCTGTCCCAACTACCGAGAGCCGCTTACATAGCTGTCAGATTTATAGCTGCTACAAGCCGCAGGTGTGTTATAAAACCAAACCTGTTGTCTTCGATCTGGCATAAAATCGAATGAGCAGAATAAAGAAAGAGCAATCATTACGCAGAAATGGCGAGAATTAATTCAGTTAGTAAAGCCAAAAGAGAAAAGCAAAGGTACGCATGATCAGCGGAATATTTGGACTTTATTTTTTTTAACAAGTTTGATCAATAATTTTAAAATTGATTCAAGACAATGATCGAAGGATCCACTAAAATGGAAGGAAAAGAAATATCTTTTTTGCTATCACGCCTTTCATTACCATCCATGAATAATTCGAAATAAAGTATGGACCAATATTAAACCAATCTAGACAAGCGGGAAATTTTTTAAGCCAAATTTATTTCAACCTCCCACTCTATCAATACGAAACTTTTAGAGCGACCAATCAAACCGACAAAAAATTTGACGGCCACAAAATCATAAAATGCACCTTGAACATATTATTTAAGGGAACTACCCATCTTAGCACTGCCAAGGACATACGTAAAGTAAGCACTTCAAACAAACTAAAGTAAAAAACAATTTCAATTCGCTTCAATCTTGTCCAACAGGCCTCGAAAAACCACAGTCTCTTGAGAACTCCTGGTGCTTGTAAAAACTCAATTAGTCCAGAAGATCACATGCGATCAGTGCAATCTGGGATGAGTGCTCATAAAATCTCTTAACTAATATTGACTACGGTAAGATACTGTTCAATTCCGTCACACACAGCCACACATGACCATTTCTTATACACTTTTTATGATGATCTCCCAAGGAAGGCGCATTCATCGCCAGTTTAGTTTAGTGGATGACACGTCAGCCGCCAGAGCTGTTTCGTTCCACATCTGCACGATTTTAAATTAACGCCTGATGGGCACAACACTTAAACGTAGTGCCAATGCAACTCGAGGTGGAATAGCAGCAGCTGCCACTGGCTTTAGATGCTTGAAAGCATGTAGTCGTAAGGAATACTGCCGAAAGCGTAACAAGATGGCTTTTAAGTTCAGAAAAGTGGTGGCGGTTTATAGTATAAAATCATCATAGAAAATCTACGCTAGACGCAGTGGGAAGCCTATTTAAATTGGTGCAACACATACAATATAAGTTGCTGCTGGTGTTTATGCTGCTACTTCTACCGTACAAATGCTTCAAGAACAGAAACGTGGCCACCTTTACCGATACGTTAAATATAGCATGCAGCTCATTTAACAAATAAATGACTGGGTGTGTCTATAAGATTTGGCTTCACAGCAACTGCTTGTGTTGACTGTCTTATAGGCGCACTATTCTAACAACTTGGTTACATGTGGACAGTTCGAGAGTGGTTTCTCAGGCTTTGAAATGGCTCGCAACTCAATGCAATAACAATTGATTCTCTGATTAGCATCTCATGTGAGTATGGACGGCGGTTGTCCGTCCATATTGCTCTTCAGTAGTGACTGTTGCTACTGCCTCTTAAAAACTGTTTTTCACTTTGTAATTTGCTGCATCTGATTGAAATGGAGGAATACCGGGCACTACCCTGAGGCAATACTCGTCGCTCTATTTCACTCCAAGTGACTGCAATTAGTTGCTGTTGCTGTTGTTGTTATTGTTGAGTTCATATATTGCAATATTTAGAGTTGATCCAAACCTGAATTAAGCTCAATCTTGTTCTATTTCAATTTGAAGTAGTTTTGATGACCATTTTCTCTGTGATGTTGCGACGTAATTGCAGCAGCAAAAACAGCACAACCACGTCATCAATAGCTATAAAAATAGCAACAACATTTTATGGCTGATGTAAAAATCTCATTGATTTTGCGCTGGTTTTTGTTATTTTTCAAAACTCATGTAAAAAGGTTTTATGGAAAGGAGGATATTTAAGTCATAACCCTTAAGGTTCCTAACACTGCGATTTTCTGCATATTTTTCCATAAGTGCATCGATATAATAAAAATTAAAAACAACCAAGGCTATGTAGCTGTTAACATTCGATGAGTTTTGCAAGGATATAGCCATTTTGTCTTAAATTATTACTTATGCGAAGAAACTCAACACTATACAAAGTAATCGTAATGACTTCATAAAAATAAGAATTCTCAGCCTTAAATTCCGCGAATTATGATTTCATTCTATTGTTTTAATTGGTGTT
The DNA here is from genome assembly GCA_943735915.1 of Pherbina coryleti. Taxonomy (NCBI): domain Eukaryota; kingdom Metazoa; phylum Arthropoda; class Insecta; order Diptera; family Sciomyzidae; genus Pherbina; species Pherbina coryleti. The sequence continues at coordinate 2,136,671 of OX030951.1, forward strand.
CTCATAGCCCAGATTTTTGGCCATCATCATCAACAGCTATTCTTTTCCACGATGCGCCTAATGAAATGATTCAACATTCAAATTAACAAAAAAAGTTAACAGTTTCACGCCATTACAGCAACAAGTGAGAAGCATTTCCAACTTATCTGCCAAAGATCTACGAGCTAGCAGCAACACACATAGCAATCATAGCCAAGATCACCTCAACAAACTTAGCTCAAGTAACATTCAACAAAATTATGTATAATTGATATTCCAAAAACATCGGATAAACATCGACGCAATCATCATTATGCGCATGCGCACAGGTATGCAAAGCTTAAGCAATAACAACACAATAACAGCAACACTTAACTCGCAATTTCAACGCTCATTGTACAGCAGTAGCTTCAGTTAACTTGACATGTAAAGTAGGCAACTTTATCATGGCATGGCTTTTCGTCTTTTCTCTTCATTTACTTACTTCTTGTTGAAGTTTCCAGCAAAAGACTTTAAACTTATAACTCAGACCAGGTCTGTCCAACTTGAGGCTCAATGAAAGTAGCAGTGCGACATAAAAAAGCGAGTTAATAACAAATAAATAAAAAAATTAAACGCTTTGACAAACGAATTTTAAAATTTAAATATCTCAAGACGATTTTAAAAAGAAAACATTATAGAAGCATAATCTCCATAATATTTATTTTTAACTGTTTTATCTTTTATTCCTGATTTAAACAGAAATGCCAACTCTATCTCTCGTAAGTTTTTGTTATATATTTAAATATATTTTCTCTATGGATTAAATATATAACATAAAATAAAAAAATAAATAACTGGCCATTTCAGCCCTTGAAAGGACTTTGACCTAGCTTCTTATGATCAATTGTGTTGTGCGTGTTATTAAGTTTGTACACAATTGACCGAGAAATGGACCTAACGGCTTAACGCCGACTCCGAACGGCGATGAACGAAATGTTCTTTTTCTCAAGAAGCTTTACATGGCATTTTGATTACTTTCTGAGGTTTGCCATTGTCTGCAGAGAGGTGGCGGCCGTACAGAAAAATTATTTTAATTCAAATAATTTTCTGTCGCTGCTGGGGTTCGATTTGTTTGCTTTTGATTTTGGTTTGGCTTTTAGTTTTACTTTTACTTTTGATTTTGCTTTTACTTATGCTTTTTCTTTTCTATGGTACAATGCAAAACATCCATGCAAAGATGGTGTATTTGCACAACAACAAACGTAGGGAATCGTTTGGAGCATTGTGACTTTATTTTTTAAATCCTGGATGTAATATAAGCACGTGACGAATAAAAATTCAGAAAATTCTCAAAATAGATGGGCGCCGCTAAAACGCGAGAATTTGAACAAGTATAAAATGGATGTTTCAAATAGAGTTTCTGTTTTACATTTAAGTTATACAAAAACTTTTGACTAAAACATATTCTATTGTACAATCGTCCGCTTAGCCCGAATATGCCATCATATTTCGAAAAGAATTATTCCTTGGCCTACATTTCAAGAATTTCCTAATTTTTTCTTTCGATTTTGAATAAGAAGCTTTACCTCGCCAAGGTCGTTGGAACTTTCTCAAATTAAAATGCTGTGGGATTGTTGACCATTTAATGAAGTTTAAGAAAAATAAAAAAACTGATCATTTTTATGACAAAAAGTAATTTTGACGTGACGAAGTTACGTTATACTGCTCTAGTTTCGAAAAAAGTAGAAAAATTAATTTTTTAAAAATTCATCTGCGTTTCATTGAATTGTTATTCGCTGGGTATAAGAGCTATGATTAAAAAAATAGTATTACCGTAAAGGTTAATTCTTTGGCTATATTAAAAAAATAAAAAAAAAATTAATACGGCAAAGGGACGTAGTAGGAGCTGCGTAAGCAACGCAACTGAAAATTTGTTACATGGAATTATTACTCGCTGAGTATTAGCGCTAGGATTAAAAATACGATACGCCAATAAAGGCCTACTGGAAGCCCTCACAACAAAATTAGACAAAAAATTTCTGACATCATGGGGACGCTGAGAGAGCCGCTCAAAGATCGATAACGCAACATTCATGCAGCGGCGTTGCATTGAATTTTTACTCAATGAGTATATAACCTACGATAAAAGTTTAAAAAGGAAAATAAAGTTTTTATACATGGCTTTACGACAAAAATAAAAAAAAAATTCCGGCGTCGTCAGGTCGTGAATATAGCAGCTTATGTAACAGAAATGTAATATCGTTGCATGAAATTATTACTCCCTCAGGAGGAGTGCTACAGTAAATTTTGTTTTACGACAGCAGGGATGCGTTATTACGCTTCACAACTAAATTACAAAAAAAATTTTGTTGTCATGATTTCAGGGATGCAATCACATAATGCAGTAAAAATGCTAAAGCCATGAAAAAACGTTGCATGGATTTTTAACTCTGTGAATACTAGTGCAACGGTAAATTTTAAGGAACGAAAACAAAGGTGAGGTCTTCGGACATATGACAAAAATAAAAAAAAAATTTGACGGCGTGTCAAAAACCCCCAGGGAACCGCCCAATAAGACGCATATGCATCACTTTTGCTGGATTAATTGAAATTAGAGCACAACCAATGGGGAAACAAAAAAAAAAAGCTAAACGAAAAGCACCAACTCCAAATCCAACAACAACTCCAACACCAACACCAACACCAACATCAACACCAACACCAACACCAACACCAACACCAACACCAACACCGACACCAACACCAACACCAACACCAACACCAACACCAACACCAACACCAACACCAACACCAACACCAACACCAACACCAACACCAACACCAACAGCAACACCAACACCAACACCAACACCAACACCAATACCAACACCAACACCGACACCAACATTAACATCAACATCAACATCAACATAACCATTAAAATCAACATCAACATCAACATCAACATTAACATTAACATCAACATCAACATCGACATCAACATCAACATCAATATCAATATTAACATAAACATCAATATCAACATCAACATCAACATAAACATAACCATTAACATCAACAACTCAACTTCAACATCAACATCAACATCAATATTAACATAAACATCAATATCAACATCACCATCAACATCAACATAAACATAACCATTAACCTCAACATCTACATCAACATTAACATCAACATCGACATCAAAATCAACATCAACATCAACATCAATATTAACATCATCATTAACATCGACATCAACATCAGCATCAACATCAACATCAACATTAACATGAACATCACCATCAACATCAACATAATCATAACCATTAACATCAACATCAACATCAACATCAACATCAACATCAACATCAACATCAACATCAACATCAACATTAACATCAACATCAACATCAACATCAACACCAGCATCAACATCAACATCAACATCAACATCAACATCAACATCAACATCAACATCAACATCAACATCAACATCAACATCAACATCAACATCAACATCAACATCAACATCAACATCAACATCAACATCAACATCAACATCAACATCAACATCAACATCAACATCAACATCAGCATCAACATCAACATCAACATCAACATCAACATCAACATCATCAACATCAACATCAACATCAACATCAACATCAACATCAACATCAACATCAACATCAACATCAACATCAACATCAACATCAACATCAACATCAACATCAACATCAACATCAACATCAACATCAACATCAACATCAGCATCAACATCAACATCAACATCAACATCAACATCAACATCAACATCAACATCAACATCAACATCAACATCAACATCAACATCAACATCAACATCAACATCAACATCAACATCTAACATCAACATCAACATGAACATCAAGACCAACATCAACAACAATCAACATCAACATCAACATCAACATCAACATCAACATCAGCATCAACATCAACATCAACATCAACATCAACATTAACATCAACTCAACTTCAACATCAACATCAACATCAATATTAACATAAACATCAATATCAACATCACCATCAACATCAACATAAACATAACCATTAACATCAACATCTACATCAACATTAACATCAACATCGACATCAACATCAACATCAACATCAACATCAACATTAACATCGACATCAACAGCAGCATCAACATCAACATCAACATTAACATGAACATCACCATCAACATCAACATAATCATAACCATTAACATCAACATCAGCATCAACATCAGCATCAACATCAACATCAACATCGACATCAACATCAACATCAGCATCAGCATCAACATCAACATCAACATCAACTTCAACATCAACATCAACATCAACATCAACATCAACATCAACATCAACATCAACATCAACATCAACATCAACATCAACATCAACATCAACATCAACATCAACATTAACATCAACATCAACATCAACATCAACATCAACATCAACATCAACATCAACATCAACATCAACATCAACATCAACATCAACATGAACATCACCATCAACATCAACATAATCATAACCATTAACATCAACATCAGCATCAACATCAGCATCAACATCAACATCAACATCGACATCAACATCAACATCAGCATCAGCATCAACATCAACATCAACATCAACTTCAACATCAACATCAACATCAACATCATCAACATCAACATCAACATCAACATCAACATCAACATCAACATCAACATCAACATCAACATCAACATCAACATCAACATCAACATCAACATCAACATCAACATCAACATCAACATCAACATCAGCATCAACATCAACATCAACATCAACATCAACATCAACATCAACATCAACATCAACATCAACATCAACATCAACATCAACATCAACATCAACATCAACATCTAACATCAACATCAACATGAACATCAAGACCAACATCAACAACAATCAACATCAACATCAACATCAACATCAACATCAACATCAGCATCAACATCAACATCAACATCAACATCAACATTAACATCAACTCAACTTCAACATCAACATCAACATCAATATTAACATAAACATCAATATCAACATCACCATCAACATCAACATAAACATAACCATTAACATCAACATCTACATCAACATTAACATCAACATCGACATCAACATCAACATCAACATCAACATCAACATTAACATCGACATCAACAGCAGCATCAACATCAACATCAACATTAACATGAACATCACCATCAACATCAACATAATCATAACCATTAACATCAACATCAGCATCAACATCAGCATCAACATCAACATCAACATCGACATCAACATCAACATCAACATCAGCATCAGCATCAACATCAACATCAACATCAACTTCAACATCAACATCAACATCAACATCAACATCAACATCAACATCAACATCAACATCAACATCAACATCAACATCAACATCAACATCAACATTAACATCAACATCAACATCAACATCAACATCAACATCAACATCAACATCAACATCAACATCAACATCAACATCAACATCAACATCAACATCAACATCAACATCAACATCAACATCAACATTAACATCAACATCAACATCAACATCAACATCAACATCTACATCAACATCAACATCAACATCAACATCAACATCAACATCAACATCAACATCAACATCAACATCAACATCAACAACAACAACACCAACAACAACGACAACAACAACAACAACAACAACAAAAACAACACCAACACTAACAACAAACAAGAAACTTCGTCACGTCAAAATCTACGGGTGTGTCCACGACACAGCCAACTCTTCTTTTTTTTTGTTAAGCCGATCGATTTGAAACATTTAGTTATTCTTTTCCATTCATTTAATTCTTTTTTTGTTTTTTAAATAGCACATCATCACAGCCAGAAATATTAATGTAGCAACGATAACGTTTTTGTTTTCTTTTCCTTTTGGTTTTGCTTTTCATTTTACTTTGGTTTTGATGTTGCTATTGAATTTGGTTTGGCTTTTAGTTTTTCTTTTACTTTTGATTTTGCTTTTACTTATGCTTTTTCTTTTCTATGGTACCATGCAAAAAATCCATGCCAGGAGGGTGTATTTGCACAACAACAAACGGTTCCCCAAGAACCATTGTGATTTTTTTTTATTTTATTTTTATCATATGGCTAAAAATCTCACCTTCTTTGTCGATCCATGAAATTTACCGTAGCGTTCATAGTCACCGAGTTATAATTACATGCAACGGTTATTCCTTGTTGTTGCATTTCTATAGCATTAAGCGGTTGCCACCATGGTGTTATGGCGCCAAATTTTTTTTTCATAATGAGATCAAAGAAACAATTTTTGTCGAAAAATAAAATTTATCGTAGCACATTTACTAAGCCAGTAATAATTTCATGCAACAATATTGCATTTTTGTTGCATAAGCTGTTATCTCCGCTAACTGACGACGAATTTTTATTATTGTGGTCATAAGGTCAAACGTAAATCCTCTATTTCTATTTTATAACATTTGCCGTGGTGCATCTACTCACGGAATTATAATTCCATGCAACGCCGTTGCAAGATCAATTTTGGAGCGGCTCTCTTCGCAGGATGATATTTTTAAGGGTTGCACCTATAATTAGCAAGTTATATTTTCAATCAAACAATTTGTAGTTTCGTTCTTTAAACAGCTCTCTTCGCGTTCCGATGCTGTCATAATTTTTTTTATATTTTAGCCATAACATCAAAGAATTTATCTTTTTTTTTACCATAACTATTGGAAAAAACCATTGTATTTATTGTTAATTGTTATTGTATTGTTGTATTTGCAAAACAATTGAAATTGATTTCTGAAAAGAAAATTACTACAGGTCAAGTCTAAACTCAATTAAAAAAACAATTTCGCAAATCCAACAATTTACTATGCATAAATTCACAATCCAAAATTTCGCGAACGTCCAAACATTTTTTAATGACAATTTGAAATTCTTGCTACTGGAAAATTTTTTATACTGAATACTTTTAAGTCTTACAAAAACGCTTGCGGAATAATAGAGGAAAACGCCTAGATCTTCATTTCAAAACACTTTCGTTAACCTCAAAACTTTTTACTTTACTCAGATAATTTATTCTGAGTTTCATTCCATCTAAAGATGTAGTGATGCACGTGTAAACTAGAAAATTGCTCAAATTTCCCTACAACATCACAGGCTAACAACACCACAAAGAACAGCAACAATAGCCAGTTAACAACTTATGTGCAGCTGTTGCGCATGCGCACGACGCACGCCACCTTCAACTTGTTAATTTATGAAAATTGTAAGTAAAAACAAAGGAACAACAAGAACAATGGAGTCTGCGCTAAGCACTTTGTGCAATATTTATATGACTGATGAGCTCATTAGTTCACTTAATTAGGTTGAGTGGCTGGGAAGTGTGCGGATTTTGATGGCAAATGCGACCGACATTCGACATTCAAATGAATCACAGACAACTAACTACCCAGTCAATCCACCTACAAAAAAATGTATACAAGCAGGTAGAAAGATATCTGAGAAAATTGTGGGAGAGGGGGGAAGGGGGGTGGAATCTCGGTTGCTCTGATTTTGTTTTTTGTTGGCTTTGTGGTGAATTAGTGCAGCAGTGGCATTAAAGTAGATTAAGTGAATTAAATATTGTTGTTGTTGTTCGAATTGTTGCTAGAATTTACAAGACAATCGAGCAGCAGCAACAAGTGCTGCATCGAGTGCCGATGGTGTTGCATGCAACACATGTTCTGCAGCATGTCGTAAATTTGTAGCAATTTATTATTTTTGCCTTAAGTTACAATTGCTATTGTTGTAGGTTTAGTTGTTGTTGTTGTTGTTGTGGTAGTTGTATTTGTTGCTTCAGTTGCTGCTCATATGAACTGCGTGTAAATTTCAACTAAATTTCATTCCAACTTAGAATGAGAACTAAATTCAATTCGATTCAATTGAGTTGCATAGAACGCGGGTGCTGGTGTTGGTGTTTATGTTCATGTGTTTGTGTGTGTGTGTATGTGTGTGAGTAAATAATTTGCAAACACAAGCATTTCCACACACATATTTACAAAATCTCCTATGACACTAAGTTGTTGTTGTTATTGTTGTTGTTGTTGTTGCTGTACTTGTTTTTGCCATTATCTGAATGCGACACACAATTTCCGTTTCATATCTATTTTACAGCATTGGTGCTGTAAGTATTGTTGTTGTTGTTGTTGCTGTTGTTATTGTTGTTGATGTTGTTGTTACCCACTTTACACTCCCTGTGGCGCAGGCGCATACTAGTGTATTTGTGTGTGTCCATATGTGTTCGATTGAGCATTGATTTGAAATTGAAATTAATTACTTTGCCCCACTGTGCATTTAGCTATGTTGCAGTTGTTGCTTTTTCTCTGTTCTTGTTGTTGCTGATTCTATCAGTACTGCAGTTGCAGTTCCTAAAAATGTCTTCATTGCCATCATGCTCTGCAATGAAGACTTCTTTATAATTTGTTGTTATTGCTTGGCTTGTTGTTGCAACAATAAAAATATTGTCGTAGTTGTTGGCATTGCCGTTGCAACATTTTCCGCAGCGCCACTTATCAATTTTTCACATTTTGACAGTTTTCGGATTTTCAAATTTTTGATTATATTTCAGTACACATCGAATTGAGACGATTATTGATTTCTAACCTATCCCTCCCTGTTCCTGTGTCCATGTGTTCTTATCTTCAACATATGTATCAAATGCATGTGTGTGAACTAATCGTTTGTGAATATGTGTTTTTGATGTCATTACAAGTAAATCTATTTGGCTGCTTGTGTTTCTGCAAAGTGATTTGAATTCAATTTAGTTCTGGGGTTTTTTATGTTAAAAAATGTTTCAAGACAATTAATACCTTCCAGTTCTGGTATATTGAAGACTATTCACGAATTGTCTGCTATATTGATTAATACATTTACACGGTGTGTTTCAGTTAGTGAATGTAAGGTTGTCATGGATTCACTTTTTTTTTTATTTGAACCAAGGATTTCAGGTGGAATACCTATTCAGTCAAGTCTGCCATGGTTCGAAATGGGGTGATAGATTAGTGCAAAAAAAGGAGCAGTAAAGTGAAACATGTGTAGGATGTTCTAAGCGTGGTGTAACGCCATTGAAACATGCTGAATACACAGACTGCCGAGTACGGCCGAAATCTGTAAAGATCTCCAGAAGTTTGAACAGTTTACCGTTTACCGTATGTCACAAACATCGGTTTGTAGCGCAATGAACTGGCTAGGGACTGATATCGGCAATTTCAGACAAATCGCAATAGGGCACAATTCCAGTCGCCTTTCTTTACACGAATGGAAAATAATGACGGGTATTCTTAATGGGAAACAAAAGCGATAGCAGAGAAGTTCTCAAAATTGACCATGGAACCTGTTCTTCCAGAAAATTTTCATTTCGATCCAACCCACTACACTGTTCTGATCACTGATCCATCAAAAAACTCAAGTTCCTTTTTTTAAAAAAGAAGAACCTTCAAGCACATTTCTCTTTTAAATTCCATATAAAATGCTTAAATTTTCTAAATTCAAAACAAATCAACTTCATGAAGAGAAAGTGCTGTGATATTCTTAGAAACAAATGGACCAAATATAAATTCGGTCACTTAAAGCGAGTGGATACTTTTAATTAATGGGATGGGAGCTCATTAATACTCAACCTTAAAGTTCAAAAGTTAAGCATATGAAAAATGCAAAGTCAATGAAAATATTATCTCTTAACACAAGCCTCTGTTTATGGCCTATTTATCAGACTAAAGTGGTTTTTTTTTTTAACTTCTTTATGGAATAAACTAAGTTTTGTTTTTATTTTATTTCAGCTACTTTAAATCTTAAAACTAGCTAATTGCCTGCAGCATGAATTAATTACAACAAACATCAAAAAAGGCATCCGCTCGAACTTATCACTGCAATTAAAACGAAGCAGAAACATCACTCAATTCATGCATCACTGCTCGAAACTTATCCGGTTTTTACCACTTAATGTGACAACTTTTCATCCGAACAACACGCTACACAAAATGGACAATCAAGGAAATAAAATGAAATGAAGAAATGAAAGAATCAACCAAATTAATCCAAATTAATTAGCAGGCAGCTGTGTCAGAAGGGAGAAAAAGTTGAGCATGAAGAATGAAGACCACACTTTCATTGACCACAAAACACAGACGTATTGAATGACGACGAGGTTCACGGATATGACTTGATGTGAACTTTATTTCCGATTAGTAACAATTAACCGAGAGAGAAACTAATCAGAATCTAATCAGCAACAAAGTCAACACAACTTAAGGTCGGTGCAAATGAAATGAAAGCGACTAATGGGTGGTGGGTATGGTGAGTTGTGAAGGTATTTTGGATATGATCGAAAGCGAGAAAGCAGCGAAAGAAAACCCACAAACTCAATTAACGAGTCCTAAGAATTTTCAGAAAGAAAACAGCAACTTGGCATTGGCGTAGACAGAATCATCACGCATGGAACTGCAAGCTTTAAGGGACCTAATGTTAAATACAACAATGGAACTTTACTTTTCGAAAAACGCTTAAGGTGGTATTCTAGTGTAGAATTTTGCATATTTTCGAAGATAAGACGTTTAAGAATATATCCTCCATAGTAATTTTTAAAATTTTAATTATTTACGGAGTTATAGCTATTTTAATGACGCAACGAGAAAACCGGTTCTGCCGTATTGAATCGAACAATAGGAGGCTGATGTTCTCTTAACTGCCTGGGGATGAATAATCACCAGAATCTCCTTTATATTGTATACCCCATGAATTCTGAAAAATCAAATGTATGGAACATGACTCGCCGATTAACGAAATGTAAGTACAGCGCCCGTTTATACGACTTTGACTGCCTAACTTTGCTAAAACTTTTTAAGGCGGTTTTCTCAAAACTCCTTTTACCAACACGTTTGACATGATATCTCTAGTTCTAATGGACCGATTTACTTTTTGGTGTGGGCCTTTTTCATATAAACCTCTATGACCCCGACTAGAATTATATAAAAATTTTGCTTTTTAATATTTTAAAAAAGTTGTTCTGATGACTAGAAGGGGTGAAATCGTGCCAAGATGGAGGCAGCCTATTTTTACCATCCCCCATTCTACCAGCCTGTCATTTTTTCAATTTTGACTTTTTTTTTTTGTTTTGTTTATTATTGAAATATTAATAAACATATAATAAATAAACTAGTAAGAAATGATCTTCGACTGGGCCGAAGTTAAAATTCAAAGTCTTAAGCAGTCAATAAAATGTTTATTTGTAAAAACATTTTCGTCATAGTTTTAACAGAAAAAGTCACTTTGTATGGTAGGTGGGTGTGGTTTTCGATTTGGTTCAATTTCATACTCAGTGTATATTAGATATCAAAGCTCATATGTAAAATTTCAAGTCCATATATTAATTTTTGTGAAATTGTAAGCTACCGTTTTGATAAAGTCACTTTGTATGCGAGGTTGGCGTGGTTTTCATCCGATTTGGCTCATTTTGGAACTTGCTGTTTTCCCCTTTTTCTGAGAGTTATTCTTGCGACGTCTATGTAACTCTATGTGCTTAAAAAGTGTTAGGTGATGATGACAAAAACAATAAAAACACCAGCTACAATCAGTAACAATCACATTAACAAAGACTACTTCAACAACAAAAACAGCTACAACAACACCAGCATCGAAATTAAATTAACCCTTTTGCAGTGGTTGGTTGGCCAGAAGCTTCATCAGTATTCAACAGCATCATCGATATACAATTAAGACAACAAAAACAACAACAACAATAGAAAATAACAACAAAGTACATAACGACACTAAAACAACAATTAAGAAGCAAAGAAAACTTGTGCAAACAATCGACCATTCGACCCCACTTCCCCCTAAACCCACTAAATGCCGTTGCCGATGCCGATGCCCATGCCGATGTAGTACAGATCGAACCAACAAACTTCTGCATGTGAAAACGGCAGAAACAGAAACAGAAGTAGCAGCAGCAGCAGCAGCAAATCAAATCAAAAAATCCATCTTCATCAGTCCAATGACAAAGCAAAAGTTTTGTGGCAGTGAAGCGCAAACTGCTGAAGAAAAAAAAGCCATCCAGCTGGCCGGCCATGTGCATGCTTGGCATCAATCGCAGAAGAGCCAAGAAGTGAGCAAGGAGCAAACGAACACCGACCCAACAAGGCGTCATTCGGCAATCATTTAGCAGCACTTGAGTCACTATCCGACCATCTCGCCATCAGTCGTCACCGTCCTTTAACTGATTTTTTATTGTATTTCTTTTTTTCTACTCTTCATGCCATTCGGAATAGCTGTTCTTTCTTCACAGCTTTGTTCGGGTTGTTCCCTTGGTTGTTGCTTCCTTATGCGTTTTGATTCGATTGTCGAATATTGGTCAAGTATTTTGGGTCAAGAGCTGCTGTTGGCAGTTTTTTTTTTTTCTTCTTCTTCTTTCATTCTTATATATGTAAGTTTTCATAAAGTTCTCGCAAGTGTTTCACATTTGTTCCTGCATTTCCAAGCTCGTACCATCTCCTTGGAATTAATGTTGAATTCATACCAAATAAGTTTTTTAAGTCTTTCAGTTATTCGGCACAAAAAAGGGGGCAAGGAAAAGTTAATGGGCTTAAATCGAAAATACTATTGAAATTGCTAAACACTGGAAAATTAGCTCGAGAGAGAATCGAATATTTTCACATTATATCTAAATCTTTTCAGTCTTGACTCAACGCCAGCCACCAAACTGGACTTCGTCCCTTAAACTCGCACTATTTTCCTTCACTCGAACACACGTTGCTCTCTTTAACTAAATTTCCTTTTCATTTCCAAGAAGGCGATAACATGTTCGTTGGTTCTAAAGAACCTAACATTCACAACAAGTTTTTTCCTAATTTCATCCGCAGGTACCTAATTTGAAGGGTTTCTTTAGACATAAATAAACCATAATTCTGCTTAAGACACCTGCTCTGGTTCCCATCTCAAAATCAATGCATCGGGATAAACCAAGAATAGCAACAACAAAGTTTAATGTCGTTGACCGCTTCCAAGCTGCAGCGACCGCGACAACTTTAGATTTGAGTGCAATTCGTAAATGTTCGTCCGACGTCATATGCACACGAGCAGTTGACACAAAAAGTATATCAACACGTTGTTAAATACTAAAGCGTATTTTTATTAGGTAAGTTAATGCATGGTAATCGGTCTTTAATAAAAGTAGGAAATGTAGAAGACTAGCGAACACAAAAAGAATTGAACAAAACGCGTGCTTGGAATATTTAACAAGCGCTAAATAGACGCATTTTCAGAGTGACTAGGGGTTTTCCTAACGGTTTTGCTGAGTTAGTATTGATACTAGTCGGTGGGCTATTTTCAGTCGGCCTCGAAAAACCTTTCGCATTGGATTTTCTATCCTCATTTCTAATCAACTGAAATTGAAAATTGATCAATATTTACGAATTGAAGTTGTAGTTGATGGTAGCGAAATTTGTGGATGAGCTTACCTTATAACTTGAATTGACTGAGGTAAAGGCATAACACTTGCCTCTTATTCAAATTGACATGTTTCATTGACTTTCCACCACGCTTAGAACATCCTACATGTGTTTCACTTGATTGACCTTTCCTTCCCACAAATCTATCACCCCATTTCGAACCGAAGCAGACTTGACTGAATAGGTAATCCACCTGAAATCCTTGGTTCAAAGTTAAAAAAAGACCATCTAAATTTGAAAGTTGGAATAAATAAGTTTGATTATGTTTGGAGTTATGTACTTTTTTATGTTTGTCAACTTGAAAATTAAAATTATTACTAACAGTAACAGTTACCAAAAGTTTATTTTGAATAAATCACTTAAATAAAAAGCGCTTAGCAAAGTGTAACTTTTACAGGAGTTTGTCAGAAATATGGAGTTAATTTTATAAATAACAATCAGTCATGATCATTACATATTAAATGAAAATTAAGAGTCTTAGAAACAATAGGTTAAAATTAAAACACACCAGCATACATTTCAAAATTTATTAAAAATAGTTTCACGTGAATATGGTATATTTATATGGTAAATAAATTTTGTTTTGAAAATATTTCAATACCATTCAATTATGTTTACGGGTAATTCTAAGAGCATCTATGACTGCGATAGTTGTTCCACGAAGCTCAATTTTAAATGCAATCTTTTAGTAGCTCGGGCTTTACTTTTGAGAAAGCTTACATGTAGATCAGCTAAGGAAGTGAAATGATGGGGCACATTCTACTTAGGACTAGGTATAATAATGAATAATAATAATGTTGTGTATGAAGCGAAGGCAACAAAACAAGCATTGCATATTAAATCTTGAAAACGAAGCAAGATAGGTCAAAAATAACAAACCAAAGGGAATCCAAAATCCGAGACGCACAAGTAGAGGGGTCGGTCGATACTAGATAAAATTGAATCTTAAAAAATGCCATTTCTCGAAAGCGAAGCAAGATAGGCTAAAAATAACAGCTTTACGTATTGCCTAAATGTGGCTCCCCCATTCGAAATGGCAAACTTAGAAGGGTCAGTCGATATGATAACCTTAAAATACGTGGGAAAACACCAAAAGATCGGTTTTTATTGCGCACACGTCAGCCAATGAACAAAAACAAATACTACACTGCTTGTTTTGAAATGCAACTGATGAAGAGACAAAGTACTTGAAAGCATCACAGATGGCTTGCAAGTCATTCTTCTAATGCTTGCTCAGCATAAACCACCAAAATGTAAGGATGCAATTTAGACTCCAGTTCTATTTCAACCGAAGAACATCCTACACATGTTTTACTTGATTGCCCCTTGTGTCCCAGTTCTATCACTAAATTTTTGAATTAAGGTAGAGACCGCTGTGAAGAAACATTTTGTTGACCAAAGTTTTGAGTCTGAGTTGTTTCTTTTTAATTCAAACTGAGAGTTTTATGAAAATTGTTGGCCGTTGAAAAAAATTTTTTTTTGATTTTTTTTTTTTTTTAGTTTTTTAATTTAAACTGAGAGTTTTATTAAGAAGAGCTTTACCAATACTCAGTTAAGAAGTTTTTGAAAAATTCGGATCAATAAGAATTCCCTTTTTCAGAAAACTCAATTGTAAGATTGCCTTAAAATTTTACAATAATTTAAAATTATAATTTTTAAATATATAAAAAAAAAATCTTTAAAATCGCAGACAAAAATATTCTTAAACATTAAATGTTACCAAAAATAACTTTTTGGCATAATGCGTCTAATTCTTGAAGATTTTGTATTTAAGGCATAAAAGTTCATAATGCTCAATACAACTTTTAATACAAATAAAAAAAACTCAGGCTATTATCTTGCTTGGTATTATTCCCTTATGAAAATTAAGCTTGTTCTTTTATTTTATGAGTACCAAGGGAACAAATTTCGAGGTAAAATTGCCTAAGTTGTAAGTTTGCTTACATAATTTTTAAATTGAATAAACATTTTAAATAAAAATTATAAACTTACTAAGTTTCAGCTTAAATTCAACACTTTTTGGTAACTTTAAACACCAATTTACGCAGACAAATAAAGGCAAATACAATAAATATCGTTACATATTTCCAATAAAACACCAAAAATATACACTACTTTTGCTCAAAATATATCCACTGGGAGCTTACTTAAGAAAAATTACAAAGTTTTATAAAAGCGTTTTAGTTGATTTGACAAAGAAACTTAGATTTATTTAAATAAAAACAATAGATTTTTTGCGAATCATATACTCGATGCTTGGATAGTTTTACATAAGTTTTTTCTGGGTGTGTGCACCCACTGTGCTCTCCACTGTATATCTTCAGTGCGATCAGCGTTAATCTATTTCTGCCCGCTGCTCTTCTTTCTCACTTTTGGGAACTTTTAACGTCTTAATGTTGAGAAGATCTGAGGGTGCGTTGATCGCAGGTAGCTGACGGCTGTTTTAGGTGTAGCATAAAGAAGATACCGTCGTCTTTCTATCAGCCGAAGCTGCTAGCTTGCTACACACTGACTGACAGATTCTTGACCTTTTCTTCGATAATTAAAAACTTAAGTCTTTAAAGAAGTTGCAGAGTGCCCAGCAAGCCCACCCGATAGCTGTGAACACTTGCTTACGTATTTCCAAAACATGGCTTGCTAGTGTATAGCTTGTCCATTTCATCCATTCAATTTATTCACATGCATAAATCAATTAGTTGGAAAAAAAATCTCTGTATAAGGTTGCCATATCTAACAAATGATGATGAAGCAGATGTTGATGGCTTCATTAGAGCTAAGAAAACAGTGCAGAGACTAGAGTGAAACTGTTAAACCCATCCCATGTACCGATGGCTCTGCACCTGAGGCTTTCACTCTTTCTGTTTTAATTTTTTTTTTTTTTTTTTGTTTTGTTTTACTCCGCTCCGCACTTCTTTCCAAATAAAAACAAAGCGACGAAGCGCCTTCGAACTCAATTAGTTGCGTGTTTTATGACCACAACATGGGTAACTCTTATATTTGGAATTAGCTATCTGAGTCCATTACAATTAAGACCTCCTTCGTCGGATGGTGCTGCTGCGGTGGCCCCAGCCCAAAAATTTTAATAATTATAACAACAACATGTCGCGCTGCCGTATTTTGGTCCGAATGCTGCATCGCTTTGCATCCTAATTAATAAATACAAACCGTAGCTCCGTGGTTCGATCTGGCATTGTAGCCAAAGTAAAAACGGTAACTCGTATATCAACTCCCCATCTGTTGGCACTGATTAAGCGTGTGTTCGATTTTTGGACATTCGACTTACGTGCTCAACGACTCACAATGAGATTTACGGGATTATTATAATACGATTTATGCAATTTATGGCGCTCGGAATAAGCGATATTGTTTTATAATTAATATGGTTCGAGTTGAGTTGAAACACTAGCAATTCGATTGTCTATCGTTATGAATGTTAAATAGAGAAATGTTTATTTATTGTTTGTGATTTCTACTTCATTAGAAATGCTGAACATAAAATATGTTGGGTTTCGTTCTTCCTTATATTCTACCTGTGTGTCTGGATGCTGCTTGGTTTTTGTTTTAAGTTAACGCTTGTTTGACTCTGATACTGCATGACTTTCGAATGAGCATGGGTAATTTTGATAGCTATTGATTATTTAAAATTAGCAGGATATCTCATTTGAAACTGATCTAAGCTTTTTAAGTTAATGGTACCTCACAGCCGCGATGGATTAAAAAACCAAAATAAAAATAAAATGGAATCAATGATCGGGCAGTGAGCTTCGGTTAATAAATTATAATTTCGACTCCTGAACAAGACAACTTCCAACAAAAATACGCTGTTAATTAAGATATTTTATCAGCCTACACAAATTAAATGTGGCATACTCACGACGATACTTTGACACCTGCGACAAACTGTAATTTTGTAGATAAATAAACTTGGCATAAATTATTCGCGGAGCTAGAGTCAAACATTTTAACCAAAAACAAGTTTATACAGTTATACTTACAACATATATTGTTGTTGTTTTTCATATTTCGAGATTTGTTTCATTTGAATTTACATTAACTCAAAAGAAGCAAAATAATAAAAAATTTTTTGGTAACAACTTTGTTAGAATACTTAAAATATTAATTTAATCTGATCAATATTCAAGTTTCTATAAAAAAAAAATAACACCATTAAGTAACACCTAAAAAAAGTTCACCAGGAAAGAACTGAAAATAAGATGTAGGAAATATTCTGGACGAAAGATGACAGCATAAATCCTATTTTATATATAATTATAATCTTATTATATAAAAAAAAGCTTAAATTTAAAAACATCGAAGTAGTGCTGATTTTAGTTATAACACAGTAATGTGAAAAACTCACAATTCAAAATCTCTGAAATATCTATTTAAATTTTTTTCAATTCTAAAATGGAATAACTAAGGCGTTCAATATACTACCGGTGTCCAAGTGACGGCACCACCACTCTTCAAATACATGACATTTTTGACGGGTGGCATGTTTAAATTTTTTTCAATTCTAAAATGGAATTACTAGGGCGTTCAATATACTACCGGTGTTCAAGTGACGGCACCACCACTCTTCAAATGCATGACATTTTTGACGGGTGGCATATTTAAAGTTTTTTCAATTCTAAAATGGAATTACTGGCAATTACTAGATCGATCTGTCAATGAATAGTGACATTACAGCGTTCTAAATTAAACAACTTGTGGCATTGTTATAAAAATGGTTAAAGAAGAATTTCGTGCCTTGATTCGGCGTTACTTTTTGCATAACAAGTGCAAAAAAAAACAAAAGAAAAGCTCGCTAAATATTAAGGTGAATCTGCTCCGTTGCCTTCAACCGTAAAATATTGAATTACAGAGTTCGAAAGAGGTCGAATCAGCACAAAAGATGAACACGCCGGGGGAAGAAGTTGGCAGTTGCAGTGATTTAAGTGACGCTGCTGTTGATATTTTCAAAATAATGGATTCAAAGGAATTCCGTGTGTTGATTTGATTTATCACTGTTTTTTTATGGGAAAAAATACCGTCCGAGCTGAGCAATAGCTTTGAAAGTGTTATTCAGACTCTGCTCCGTCAAAAGTAACCATTTGCAGATGGAATGGTTACTTTTGACGGAATGCTGTGTTTAAACTTGGTCGTACAGACACAAATGATCCTGAACGTTCAGGACGCCCAAATGAGGCAGTTGTATTGGCCGACCGTAAAATGAAGGTGCGCGAGCTAGCTGAGGCTCTGAAGATATCGAAAGGCAGTGTGGGAACAATATTACAGGAACATTTGTCGATGAGAAAGCTGCTTTCCGAATGGGTGCCGCGTTTTCTCACACCGGACTAAAAACAACAACGTGTCGATGATTCGGAGAGCTGTTTACAATAAACATGAATTGTGACAAAAGATGAAACATGGATCCACCACTACACACCGGAATCAAAACTGTCGACAGCTGAGTGGATTCCAACCGATGGACGCAGGCCAAAGCGACCAAAAACACAACAGCCGGCTGGAAAGGTTATGGCATCTGTATTTTGGGATGCGCATGGCGAAAATCCACGAATTGGGCTTCGAATTGCTTCCTCATCCACCGTATTCGCCAGCTTTGGCCCCCAGCGATTACTGGCTCTTTGCTGACCTCAAAAAAATGCTTTCTGGCAAGAGTTTTGGCTCCAATGAAGAAGTGATGGCTGAAACTGAAGCGTATTTTGAGGCGTAGCACAAATCGTTCTACAAAACCAGTTGAAAAGTTTTAAAAGCGGTGGAATGAATGTATTGCTCTTGAAGCAACCTATGTTGATGAATAAAGAAGAATATTTGCAAAAACGAGTTTTTTCATTACTTAGTCTCGGGACTTATTGGACCATATGTTAATTGTATCATGCTCCCAAGTACTTCCAAAGTAGTTGTAAATGCAAGTCACAAATTTTGGTGAACGAGCTTGCGTAACAAGCTTCGCAACAAGCTCTTACGAAGGAATTTTATGAGCTCTGGAGAGCATAACCTCGTGTGTTCTGCTTCTACAAGAATGTAGAAACAAGATTACGCGTTCCGCAAATGAGAGGTATGGAGCATGACGTCATCCAGCCCTATTGTCAGACTTTGGAATAATTTTACTTTGTGGCCCACGCCTAAATATCATTACCCTCTTTTTATAATATGTAAATATATATGGACCTCTTATACCTATTGGTCTATTAAAATTTTCTCGAATGGTTTCGAAGATCAAAATCGTGAAAGTTCAAATATTTATCTCTTTCGTATACGAAAATATCTATATTTTTATACAGAAGAGTAATTTATTAATTTATTTATTTATTTATTTTAAGAAATATAATAATAAATAATTATATTACTAGTTATAGGCAATTAGCAGCATAGGCTATCGGCCCGGAATTATCCTAACAGATTTTATAACATAATATAAAGTATCCTTAGAATAGAATTAAATAATACCTTAAATAAATAGAATTAAAGCATTTTGTTTCACAAGTAAAGTTACAAATTAAATTTACATTTTCAGATGAAAAGATTCTAAGAAAATCAGAGGGTTTTTCAGTATGAAAAATAATATTTTTTACATTCGTGTATTTAGAACAATCATTTGAGCAGATTGCAGAATTTTCCCCCTTCAGTAGGTGCTCGTGAGTAATCTTTGTATGACCCATCCGTAGTCTAGTTAAGATTTTTAATTGATATAATGATGCTAACGAAGGAAAGATTGGCTTGAAGCGGTCCGGATTATTATGTTTATAACTATGTTCGTATGTTGTCCAATTTTCCAACGCACGCTTTCTCATATAGTTATCGATTTCTCGAATGAGATCGGATTTAAAGAAAGTCTCAAAAAAAAAGCATAGTGCGTTTACAAGCGTTTTTCGCTGCTGTATCTGCAAACTCGTTGCCAATTATGCCCTGGAATCCACATAATTTTATTCTTTGAACAAAATTGAGTTAATTTTTCACGTAGACTTTGAATTAGTAGCTCAGTGTTTCGTGCATTAACAGACGACTTGCTGTCGGTACAAATGACATATTTCCCTTTCCTTGTTTCCATAAAGCTAACAGCGAACCAGATTGCAAGAGCCTCAGCTGTCAAAATTGAGCTTTCGGGAAATAATAGTCCTATTTTAATGGTTTTTCTCTCTTCTGTCACTACAGCAAAAGATGTTGAAGTAACGTCTTTTGACCCGTCTGTGAATAAAAACTTCCAACCAATATTTTGCCATTTTGTTTTTATTTCCAGGAAAATGTTACTATAAACTGAGGGATTAGTATTTTGTTTAGGGTATTCTAGAAGGTTGCTGATAAAAGAGGAAGGCGGCAGATCCCACGGTGGAAATTTAGAAGTTCTGCAAAGAATGGGTTTTAAAGGTATATTAATTTCTTTGGCATATTACACGACATCGCAGATGGCCGAGGGTCGCTTCAATGCTCTGGATCTTTTAGAAATGTTTTTCGTGTCATTGTTTAAGATAGGATTGCTTGAAATATAGAGCTTAGGGATTAGCCGAAGAGTATTTTGCATGATGCGTTCCTCAACTGAAGGAAGTCCACATTCCGCAAGAAGATTTTTAATTGGTGTAGTGGAAGAGTAATTATTTTTACTTTCACTTTACTATTTAAGCCAGAACTTATTTTCAATTTCATCAATTTGCCTAAGCGATCGCACATTTGAATTCGTTTTTTTTTAGAGAGAATTAGATAACGGGCCTGCGGAACGCGTTATTTTGATTCTATCATTCTTGGGGCTACCCCTGATTCAATTATAAGGTAGGACCAGGAAAACCACACTCTCTATGACAACAAATCCACAACAAAACAATAACAAAGGCGTAGGTAATGTCAAAATACAAAACAAAGCGATGCAAATAAATTGGTTATTGAACAGTCAAACTAAGTAGTCGAATAAAAATTATATAAAATGTTAACTTTTATTTACTTCGTTGAAAGCTAACATACAATTCATTCTGTATTAGATTATAAAACAAGGCTCATGTTGTTAAATTTTTAGGGTTTTTGCTTACTTTTCTTGCATTATTCCACATAATATTTGGGTACTCAATACCCAATACCCAGATTTATATTGTTAAAAGTAAATTACACATCCCTATGGCTGAACGAATAAACGTTTATTGTCAAAAGTGACATTATACCTACGCCGATGTTTTGATTTGCTTTGCTTTTTCTTTTTTTATCTCCGAATTATATATTTATTATAAGGCCTACCTTATAATTGTATCATGGGGGCTACCCTTGGCTTTTATTATGCTCTCATCTTTATTTATTCGAAAGGGCTTGTAGAGCAAGAACTTATAGTAGCAAAACTTGCAAGAGCAATAACTTGTAAAAGCTTTTAAAAACTTGTAACTGAGACTTGTGTTAAAAACCCAGTCTGCTCAATGATATTTCCAATATAAAAACTGACATAATTTGTCTAAGCATCTCTTCAGTATTCTATGTATACGGAAATATCATATGGAAACAGGTAAATGAACTAAATGTGTTGGCGAGTAATTAACAGTTTAGAAAGATTTTATTTTGCTCTCTGGCAATCAGTTCTATATTATTTAAGAGAGCAAGGCTGCTCTTGTGAAAGAAGTTTGCTTCGTATAAGTTTTAGCGAAGCACCTTAGGAAAGTTCATTATGCACATGGTTGAATAAATCAGGTTGTAAAGCACAAAAAAAAAAACTTCATCGGCTTAACATGTTATCAATTTTCGCTTTCAGATTTTGTATGAGTTGTCAACTTTGATTTGACATTTATGGGAACTCGCTCTCACCCATGCGACAACCTTATTTATTCAACCATGTGTATGCAAATAAAGCGCAAAAGGTTGTCATACCAAAATGAACTTCTAAAATCCTCCAAATGACCTTCGATGAAGCCGCCACTGATACTTCATAACTGATACTTGAAGCGAAGACCTCTTTTTTAAGGCCCATTGTGTTAGTTCGGTAGACGGATAAAAGTTTAGTTGAAAGATGAGAGTTTAGCAAGAGCTGGTAGACAATTGATTAATAAATAAACATAGTTGTAAACTATCGGCAAAGAGTTTGCAGAGAGATTATTTTACAATTTTATTGAGCGACCAAAGAACGACCTAGTTGGGCCGTTCTTAAGTGTCTCACCATGCGATGCATCATTTCTGTTAAAAAATTCGTATTTTTTGTCAAAACCAATTTTACATTTCTGAATAAGGCAAGAAGCTATATAAGAAAATAGACATAAGTATCAGCCGTTCCTCTATCTATCTATATATCTATAAGTATATTCGGCCCAATTTAAATGCTTTGAATGCGGGCGTACTTGTTTCCATTTATAAGTACTGTCCACTCGGTCAATTTTCAAGTTTAAAATAATACACTCCCATCAACCCCCCTCAAGTCTTTCCTAAATTAATGCTGTATATTGTTTCCTGTATATAAGAAATTTGTTTTTATTATCTAATGCAAAATTTCTATTCAATTTAATATTGCAACACTTTAGAGCTGGCAGTTGTGGAAAGAAACTTTGAAATTTCAAATTTTCTCGGTTAGACTTCCGACCCTCTCCCTTTGAGTCACAAACTTTTAAAGAACTTTAATTCGCTTTCATTCCCTCCCACTTATCTAGCATCATATATCAGACTATGACAATTATTTTGGAGAGTTGAACAGCCTTTGCAACTTTCATCAAAAAAACAAAACTTTTAATTTGTTTATTGAACGGCATTCGGAAGCCACAATTAAGAACAGCTGTTTTGCTTTTTAAATTTTCAGAAAGGATATTTAAACAATGATACATATTCTTCAATACTTTGCCTTGATTTGCATTTCGAGTTTTAGTTGAACTCTACTGTATAATTTATGAGCAATCCAAAGCCTTGTCCAAGGACTGTAAAACCAATTCAATTGAAAAAGAAACCAAAAATAAGTTAGCATTTAGAAATTCCTTACCGAATCCGTATATTGCTCCATAGTCTTAATTTGGAGGCAGGGAATGCAGGACTTTTTCAGATCTATCCATTTGCACAAAGTTACGATTATACCAGGCTAGTTTTCAATCAAGTGCAGCCAAATTGGTATACATGTGTGCCTGTCTGTCTATGTCCGGCATGACTTGCTAGTGCAAGCGCAAATTGGGGTACGTAGAGAACAGTGTTAGGCCAACCGGAAGTAACCGGAAGAACGCAATAACTCAACAAAATTGTTACATTTTGCACAAATCTAATAATTTCAAATATTTACAAAATGGCGCAGATATAAAATACACAACCATCATGAGAAAGCAAGAACGATGTCGCAAGAACGGCGGTGTATAGGGATGTAGAAAAACTTTTAACTGAAAAGCCACCGACCACAGACGGGCGACCAAATTCCATAAAACTTGAACTTCACTTCCGAAGACGACAACGACGTCGACGACTTCATGAAAAGTAAACGGAAGTCCTTGTTTAAGTTGTTGCTGTCGTTCGGTCGGTATGTTCATGATTTAAACACAAAAAAAAAAAAACTTCATACATACTTACAATGACGTTTCCGTCAAGTGCAAAAATTTTTTCACACTTAATGTGCATACTCAAAATATGCCTTTTTTTTCTAATAATTTATTTGAAGCAGAAAGTATGGCCACAGCAAGAAGCTGACTGAAATTCCACAACCTTTAATGGTTTGAATGTCCATTTTTTTTATTATTTTTATTGCTGTTTTAGTTGTTACGCGTTGCAAACGATTATCATTAGCGCCTGCTTAATCAGCTTCAGTACACATGAAGTGCGCCATCAGGTGGCAACATTTGACCAAATCGAGCGAATGTTGTTTTCTAAACATGGTCAGTGAACGCATGCGACAAGTTTGCGACGGAATTGCTAACGGCGCCAACCACGCACACTTCAACGCCAGCACCCAGTTGAAGGTGCTCCAAATATGGGCCGCAGACATTGGCTGGTTGGATGATAACGTCAACAGAAGAATGATGTATAAACAGGCTTGTACGTTATCAAAATCTGCAACAAATTTTTTATTGACGCATTTTTTGCATTTTTCACTTATCTAGACAGTGCGTGGAAGGACAGAGAGTGAAACATTCTGTAGCAGCCGACCTAGCTGAACAAATAGCAGTAACATAGACAGTCTGTGGACAAGGACACATACACTGTCAATAATAAATAACATTATATTGACAGGCATGACTATCACTCATTCAATTTATAACTAAAGAAACCAACTTCTTGCTAAGAAACTAAAAAAAAAAAAAACCTCAATCTGACTTGCTGCTTGCAGCGCATTCCAAATATCTTCAATAAAAAACTTGCAAGTATTAAATAATAAATAAAAGTTTATTTGTTTTAGTTTTAAACTCAATTTTCGATGATATAAATTTGGGCGCCTTGCTTGTTTCCCTTCTTATTTCCACCATTGTTTCCAGTCTTGTTTCCACCCATGTTTCCAAACTTGTTTGCAAATATGTTTCCAAACTTGTTTCCCATGTAGTTCCCCATGTAGTTTCCCATGTTGTTTCCCGTATTGGAACTTTTCTTGGGAACCTTTTTCATGACACCCTGGCGACGTCGGATAATGCGACGCCTAACTACACCACGTTTTTTCATGCCACCCTTATTAATCCCTGGGGGCAACCAACCACCACTGCCACCGCCACCGCTTCCTATGATGCCACCTTTCTGACCACCTTTGTTACCACCCTTGCCGATAATAATGTAGATTGGCTTGCTACTACCTGAACTATAGCCACTACCAGAACCATAGCCACTAGCAGAACCATAGCCACTACCAAAGCCAGTACTGTAACCAGTTCCAAAGCCAGTTCCGGACCCAGTACTTAAGCCAGTACCAAAGCTTGTACCAAAGCCAGTTCCTTGGCCAGTTCCATAGCCACTTCCATGGCCGGTGCTATAGCCGCCACCACCGCCACCATTGCCACCATCTATGATAGTGATTCCACCATAGCCACCGCTACCCCATCCGGAATCAGTACCCCAACCTGTGTCAGAACCAGATCCGCTGCTTGAGCCAGTACCGTGACCGCTGCCTGTGCCAGTGTGCATAAATTTTTGTAGAAAGCTATCCCTCAAATTACCGATTACCGATTTCATTCCAGTGCCAGAGCCACTAGAACCACCACTAGCTGCACCTTTGCCACCAAAGCCAGAACCACCTCCAGAACCTAGAGAACGCGCCTGTCTTATTTCTGTAGCATCCTCATCTAGAACAGTCTCTTCCGGCACAGCTGTAACGACAGATTATAAAGCAATGTTTAAAAATCCTTTCTTAACGCAGAAGCACCCAGCCAACAACTCACCGCTCGCAATTGCGACTGCCACGATTAGCAGATAAAATATTTTCAACGTCATATGAGGTCAAGTTGTAGATCAAATGTGCAAACAGCGCGCCACAGACTCTTGGCTATTAACTGAATTTTTAAAGAATTCATCTCTTTTATAGTCAAATTAAGAAAAGTGCCTCGGATCCAACTATAATATTATGCATACCTAGAACTAAACAGATAACAAATGTGCGCCAAAAAAAAATATGTTCGCATTAGTTGAAAATATGTCAGTGAAATGCCAACCTTTGTACGACTCTAGAGCTGCCGAAGAAGGTATTTGTTGACCTAGCAACATGTCGCTCGCTATTGCCCCGCCTCGTTCTTTGGCGGTTACAAACGCAAATTTATTGCCTATTAATTCAGGTCAATTGGAATCTTTTGGATGATATTTTGGTTTATTTAAATCCAAATTTTAAACTTTTTACATAATTATCTGATTGAATGAAACAAAAAAAAAAAACAAAAAGAAAACAGAATGGAAGAAGATTTATGAGGATTAAATAGAGAGTTTCTTTTCTACCTAAACTCGGCACTAATGCAGCGCTTTCTAAACTGTTTTCGCAAACCGTTGACAACTTTCATTTGGAGAAGTATGAAATTTTTCCAGACATCCATTGCAATTCTATGCGGTTAAAGATTTTTTCGACTAAAGTTCAGAATTTGTTTGTGACATTGTTGCTGCCACTCAATTGTCTGACGATATGTTTGCGAATGCTTACTTTGTGCTCAGAACGTGGCATAAGTTCTGACAACATGCAAAAAAAGCACACTGAAAACGGCGTTAAGTTGGAAAATTGGCTAGATACACAAAGCGCTGAAAAACTGGCTGCACTGCCTGAAATGCGTCGCAGTTAGACGCTTGCAAAAACACACCAATTGCGGCCGTCTCAATATTTCCCCAATATTTCAGTTAGATTCGCTGCCACTTTTGTTGTGTGTTGTTGAGTGGATTTTCATGGAAAGCAAGCATCGTTTGGCATCGCATCACAACGCATCGCGCCTATTTCAAAGTTTTTCCTCCTAATTGCATTTCGAGATTTCACGGATTCGCCGAATGCCGCACATATGTAGATGCAATCACGTTATGCGTGTGCGTTTGCGTGTGAGTGTGTGGTGTGTGCACGTGTCATACAGCATATGTATCTATGCAACATGGAGATGCTTTCCGCCTTGATATTTTTTGTTCACTTTACTTTGTTTGTCTTAATTCCCGAATATTCATTGTCAAAGAATTGAAATTTTAATTAAATCAAGTTGGCGAATTTGTTGATGTTTGAATAAAGAAAGGTTGTTCACAGTTTGTCTGAACTTTAAGCAACATAAACCGTTGCGATGCAATTCAGGACTCAGCAGGTGGGGCCGCCATAAAAATAAATGTAGCTCAATTAAATGGCAGCTCTTTTCAAGGCTACAAATAAAACCACGACAGCGCGACAAACAACACATTTAAAAGCAACAAATTGCTCATATTGTATGAGCGTGGCAAGACATAAAAAATATTGACATCATTTGCATAAAATTTACGTGAAAAGTGCGTAGAACGACTAAAATGAAAGCTGTGTCTATTGATTGGATGAATGAGTCGCTTAGAACATCACTGCATGTGTTTTTTTTTTATTTTTGTTCGAAAATGAAATCCGAGCATTTGTAGAAAGAGTTTAGCACATGCTGGTCTATAGCCGGTTCAATTCCCACGCTAGTTGGTGTCAACAAACAGCCAGCAGTTACAGTCAACCGCAAAAACTTCTGCAGCCTTTCAAGGCAGTTTTCAGGCAGCCAGCCACATGAAGGTTAAAACGAAAATCATGTAACACACCTAAAGTTTTTAAGATTAACCGCTTTTTTTAGGAGTACAAAGTGAAAATTTTGGCAAATTGCTATAGTTTCGGTTACTTTTGCTTTTTTTTTTTGTGTCGCAGTTGCTCAAAAGTTTTTCGTTTTCATTTGATGAAAGATTGTTAGATGCCACAAATTTTTTTTTTTTATTGACAATAGTGACAATATATTGAAAATGTAATATTTTACAGTCAGTCACTTGTAAGAACTCGTTGAAGCATATTTTATGCCAACATGAATCACAGTAATTGTTTACTTTGTTTGATATAGAAACCTCATATCCTTCTCATGTATCCCGAAACTTCTGCACTGGTTGTGAACATGATTTTTTTTTTTTTGTTTTTGTGTTTTTGTTTATTGGATTCATATCATGTGTGGCAATGATAGTTAAATGTGGGCCTACACCACCCACCTCCGCATGTAAGTCAATATTTGCACGGCACAAGGAGGAGCAGGAGCATGAGCCCGATTGTTGCTGTGTGAAGTGTGAAACCTTTACGTCGTTCACTCCTTCCTTTTTATGTGTGTATTCTTCAGCTCAAAGTTACAAATTTAATTTAGGCTGTTACACATTTATTTCGTATAAGAAAGTTATCATAGACAGAAGACTAGATGCTAAAGAAGTTCAAAGCAGAATTGAATATTTTAGAGTAACATGAGAAGCTGGGGTTGTAAATGTTAGATAAATTATTGAATGAACCTAATGGTATGTCGGATATAAGCTTGTTTGAGGGATTACTTAAAAGCGAATTTATACTCGTCATTAGTATTTCTTTAAAGCGCCACGACTATTTATTTAAGAGGGCTAAAAGAAATAGGTAGTTGTGACGTGTTTTTAGAATATAATTTTTAATTTCGCTTTTCAATATGAACTATGAAAGGCAATGTTTTGCCTTTACCTCAGTCAATTCAATTTATAAGGTATCTTGTCCGCAAACTTCTCTGCCACACGGATAGAAAAAAATCAAGCATTTGAATAAAGCGTTGAAGTCGAAGGTATTAGTTTCAATTGAAATGAATGCAAATCACATCCATGCAAAGATACTTTCGATATAAGCGGCTAAAATTATTTTATTGGGTAAACAGTTTCTTATCATGTATGTCTTTTATTTTTGATATCTTTAACCCTGTACGACCATTGGGTCACATATGACTCACCTCAATTTTTTTTTGCACAAAAAACATCAAAATTGTTTTGGTGAAAAAATAGTATTAAAAGATGTCTGTTTACTGATATTTTTTACTCTTAACCCCGTGCGATCAATGGGTCATATATGAACCACTCCTACTTTTTCTCAAGTAGATCCTAAACTAATTTTGTTGGAAAAATAGAATTAAGGGATGTCTGTTTTCTGTATTTTCACTTTTTTAACCCTCTATCAGTCTTGGGTCATATATGAACCTTTTTATTTTTTTTTCCATTAAAAGTGAAAACTCAGTTTTTTAATGCATATGTAATAATAAAACATGTCTTTATTTCATTTTTTTCTACCTTTAACGATGAACGGTAATTGGGACATATAAGACCCATCAGTAATGTTTCTGTGGTAAAAATAGATGAAAAAAATTTTGTATTAGCAGTTACTTATCTTGTATTAGCAGTCACTTATCATGTCTAAGTTTTGGTTTTTTGTGTTATTCTCAACCTCGTATCCTTGGTAGTAAAATAATTAATACAACAAATGAGAAAAAGCGTTTAATTGTGAATTTGTAATATAAAAATTAAATAAAAAAGGTTTTAAAATTTAGCATTAAAAAGAAAATAAAAAAATATGCAAATCACAGTCTGATGAATCAAGTCAGTACTAAATCATCAGAAAATGGTTTTTCTACTTCAGAGTCTGACTCACTTTCAATTTCATTATTTTGTGAGCGCTCCGCGGGCAAAACAATTTCATACCTTTATTTTTTTTTCCATTAAAAGTGAAAACTCAGTTTTTTAATGCATATGTAATAATAAAACATGTCTTTATTTCATTTTTTTCTACCTTTAACGATGAACGGTAATTGGGACATATAAGACCCATCAGTAATGTTTCTGTGGTAAAAATAGATGAAAAAAATTTTGTATTAGCAGTTACTTATCTTGTATTAGCAGTCACTTATCATGTCTAAGTTTTGGTTTTTTGTGTTATTCTCAACCTCGTATCCTTGGTAGTAAAATAATTAATACAACAAATGAGAAAAAGCGTTTAATTGTGAATTTGTAATATAAAAATTAAATAAAAAAGGTTTTAAAATTTAGCATTAAAAAGAAAATAAAAAAATATGCAAATCACAGTCTGATGAATCAAGTCAGTACTAAATCATCAGAAAATGGTTTTTCTACTTCAGAGTCTGACTCACTTTCAATTTCATTATTTTGTGAGCGCTCCGCGGGCAAAACAATTTCATAGCTTGCTCAAGAAACGATTTTTTTTTTTTTTTTTTTTTTAAACACTTCTATTAAGTTAATGAAGAAACCTGTACAGCTGCGGGGAGTCGTATCTAATAAAACCCTTTGGATATCTAAAATTTTTTTATAAAAATCCACAAAAAATACCTTTACTAATTTTAAATAAAAACAGTATCATCCAAACAACCTCACGTATGTTTTTGCATAACCGCTTCAGAAGAAGTAGAAGTATGGTTTTGTTTTGGAAAATGCACTTCCCTAAATAGCTAGCAACTTAAATAAAATTTTTTACCCGAACAAAAATCGAACCATTTCAAATTTACTCTAACTTTAAAGATATTCTATAAATCATTAATTTGGTGAAACTACACTTTTCTTCCATCTCTCAAATGACCCTCTACCGGCGACTTCTCCAATTGCATTTGCCCCTAGCATGAGTCGCGTTGTCATGCCAACAACACGTGGTCGAGATTGATGATTGTGAAACACCAATTCTGCAGAAGGTAAACAAATGACAATTTATGACAATCAAACAAGAACATGAAGATCAATGATCATCATCTTAAGTTTTGCCTCCCTCCGAAAACTGCTACCTTCGTTTACAGCTGTCTGTTCGTCACCCCAAGCAACAATTTTTCAATGGAAACTTTGAAAAATTAGTACGGAAAACCCATAAGAAACCAAAATAGAAGCATTTCAATTTTGGTATCACAGCAGATCTGATGAGATTAGATCAAAATGACAAACAGTCGAAGGCAATAAATTAATTGTTGTGAGACTGTCGGAATGGTCTGGTTTACTTTGCCAGCAAAGTGAGGGAAGATACCAAATCAAAATCGACGCAACAACTGGCACGATCATCAAATGAAGCCAGGAAGCAAGGCTATTTGAAAGAATTGTACAAAGGTAGCTACAATATTGGAGGGCGGCAAGCGATAAGGTAGCATGACGCCGGAAAGCTGTCTTGGGGGGCGGACAATTTAGGAAGTGTCCAATGCGATCATGTCGATCCCTCACGATAATGTCGTTACAACAACTAAATAGAAAATTGAAGCCATTAAATGAGTATTTTTAGAATTTAGGCTTAGAAATAATGAGGAAAAAAGTTGCTAGAATTGCTGTGCGGGAAATGAAGTCCCATTACGTCAGACATGTCACACTTTCATTAATTGCAGCGCGAAGTACTAGCTGGTCCTGCCTGCGGAATAACATTTTTGTGAAGCATAGCTATATTTGGGAACACTCAATGGCCAAGCGGATGGATACACAGATAAATGAGAGATGATATCGTCTGTAGATAATTCAACTCGAAGGTAGAAGAGGCATGTCGCCACATGGCAACAAAGTGACGCAACAGTGTCACTGACACGCGAGAAAATCGCTTGACGAGGGGCATTTTAATTGTAGAGACTTCAATGTTATCCCCATGTTAGCATTTTTTGAGCATTGTTAATGTGTTGCCGCCTACTTAAAGCACTCTGGCAGCATCAAGAAAATTATATGTAGGGAAAAAAAATTATATGTAAGAAAATTATCTGATCCATTTTGGTGTTGTTGAAACTGAACTTAATGTTGTCGCAAAATAATACTCTGACAGGGGAACCCCACAACTTAACACACAAAGCGGACATTAAAAGGGGGAGTTCTATAAATAGCTTCGGACGGTTATAGCTTACTGCTCGAGTGACTTTACTGATCAAAACGTTTATCTGAGTAAATAGAGCGCCTTTAGATTGAACCTTAAAACAAACCAGTTTTTAAATCCAATCAACTAACCATCATCTTTTATGTAAACAAAACCAAAAAAAAGAGAATGATTGATTCGAAGCAGCGCAGAAGTTTCCAGATCTTACACTGATTAAATGTGTTATTTTTCAAACTTTATTATAAATGATATTCTTTAATTAGTTACGTATTTCTTACACAAGAACCTTATCATCTTTGATTAAATTTGTGCCACCAAGTTCGAAATCAATATGGTGGGTTGAACCGATTCGGGTATGATGATGCAATCTTTTGTTGATCGAAGTGTAACAAATGAGTTCACAGCTAGACGCTCAGCATGAGGCACAACAGCACCTTTCAAAATCAACTTGGAAGAAAACAAATAATATAGAAATATATTTTTTATTTTTCAAAAGCCACACAAGTAGAAGTTACCAACCAGAAAAGTGATTGAAAACCTAGAAATCTTCAATTGGTTAAGAGGAAACGTTCTAAAAGCAGCGCTGAAATTCAAGCAAGCCTCGCTGCATTCGAGATTGACACGCGGCCTGCTTCTCGCTTTCAAATCGAGCCAAGATCATATTAATTTCTACCAAATGTTGACAAAACAAATATTGAAATGGAAATCTCAACGGAACATATTTTTAAGATTCGAAGAAATTTCTTAAAATTGGTATCAAATTACAAGACAAGAGAAATTCATTTAACTTTTTAGCGTCGACTTTGAGTGAACACATGGTGCACATTAACCCGCTACCACCGACAAAGAACCACGCTTAAATTCTATAAAAAAATAATATGTAAAAAGAGAACAGAGCTGAAAGTAGAGGCGTGAATAACTTAAGTGAAGGCATTATTTTCCCTTACGTTGGAGTAGAACCGGGTAGCACAGCCTTGAGTTTGCCTGGAACGCTGTGTTGACAATACATCCTGCACATTGTACAAATTTTTGCCTTTTTTTTTTTTGTTGCTATATTTTATTTATCTACATCAACCTGAATGCCCAACAAATGTAATTAAATATTAAAACCAGAGCAGAAAATTGGAAAAGTTGAAAACTAAACTCTCTGCCTCTGAGCCTCGAGTGTTGCTCAAGTGCGTTTAAGATTTACACAAGCTAAACGCTTTAAGTGAGCATTTCTCATCATTTATCTGCTGCGTCCGTCTTGGGCTGTCTGCCTGCTCAAGTGTCATGCCAGTGTTTGGACCATGTGGCTGCATCTGATGGCAAGCATCCTAGAGTGGCTCCAAGTGGCCATCGACAGATAAGTGCTGAGCTGAAGGACCTTCGTTGTTTCGAATGTTTACTTTTCAAAAAATTCATAAATAATCATTAATTTATGTCCTGCCTATCTAATTGAATTCTTGGATTTGCAGATAACGTGATGCTTTTAAATGCGTGACAGTGTGACTGCTTCAAATGTGAAGATTGTCTCGTCATACGATATAGCGAAGAGAGCAAAATCTGTGATAAATGAAGCAAGTATCTGGCGAGTACCTCAGAGTCTTCGCTATTAGCGTGAAGACAGCTTTATATCAACTTCAATCGGATAATTAAAAAGATATAAACAAGAATTACCAAATCGAGCTGCTTTTAAAACGCCCTCAAATCCAGTCTCAACTCTATTCAACTGTCTGAATTAATCAAATTATAATTAAACATGCTTCAAATTTGAAAACATCCGTTTGTTGTATACTTTTGTTTGCGTTTTTGTTCTTGTTGTGGTTATTGTTATTTAATCGATTGTTATCAGCATGAGAGCAACGCCCTCTATGTTCGGACATTAAAACGATTTCAATGTTGTTTTCTTTCTATTTTTATCTTAATTTTTTATTCGTTTTGATGTTTTGCTTTTCTGATCTTTGGCGGTCATTCTTTTTGAGATCTTATCCATATTCTCCATCTTTAAGCGAAACAACCTTTATTAATTCATTATTTTGAATGATCGTAAACATATGTTTTAAACCATAAAAGAAGCTGAATGATGGTAGCGTAGGTTTATTTTTCGCTGTTTCAGTGGTATATGACCTGTGTCACAACGTTGTTACGTCTATAAGTAGGCGTGGCAGGTATGCAGTCATTGATCATAAAGAGCTGCACAAGAAAAATTAATTACAAGCCAAGTGCCATACTTTCAAGTACTTCGACTCTCCTGCAGTCACATTCCAAAACAAGCAGTATCGCAAGGAGATGTTTTGAATACATACATACGTTGAACCATACGTTCAAATACTCCACTAACAAACACAATAGCATCCAAGCATAAAACTTTTTATGAAAATGTAGTAAGGTAGAAGTGAAATATAGAAAAATGGCATGTTCTACACCAATGTATCCGTAATCGTTTCTTTTTTTTATAAGTTTTATATTGACGCCCTGATATTGGTATCCCTGATAAGGTACAACTAAGAAATCATTGAATTGTTTCAATGTTATGGATATCAGTGGCTGGGAAAACTTTACCCACCAAAATAGGTTTGAGTCAGAGAGAACACATAACGTCCCGACCAACCATGCAATTGCACAATAGTACCTTATTTGCAGTTTAAAGGAGCAGTTAACATATAAATTGTTTTAAATGGTAAATAAATTACATTGTTAGAGTTTCTTAGACACTCTCCTAACTCTCCTACGGTTAGAGTTAAAATTTATAGGAGAAAGAAGTTCTGGAGAATCAAATATACCAGTTGACATTGGTGTAAATATAATATATCGGAGATTTCATTTTTAATAGTTGCAAACGATCCTCATTAGGAGGAGGTTTAAAACGAAAGTCATATCATATCGAAACTTCCGTTATTTTTTGCTTATCTTACTTCGTTTTTGAGATATGGCGTTTTTTCTTATTTTTTATCATATCGACCGCACCTTCTACTCTATGTTTTATATTT
The DNA here is from genome assembly GCA_943735915.1 of Pherbina coryleti. NCBI lineage: Eukaryota > Metazoa > Arthropoda > Insecta > Diptera > Sciomyzidae > Pherbina > Pherbina coryleti. Next base: position 2,171,385 of record OX030951.1, read on the forward strand.
TACATCAAAGAAAAACTCAAGAATGCTTCGACAGTAACGAAAAGCTTGCAATGTAAACCTTAGTTCGGCTTCGATTTACACTAAACGTTTTTATTCGATGTCAAGGCTACAATAAAATACACTGCACCAAAATACTGTGCAATAGTAAAGTGTTATGTATAGACGGTTTCGTGCAGGTCTCAAGTAGATACAAAGTAGATATATTCTTGATCAGTTTGCCACTTAAGTTCTGGGTTACAGATATTTAGCTATTACAGACGACCTGCTGGACGTAGTATATCGTAATGAAATTCTATATTAAACTATTAAGAAATTATCTTCAAGTGGGCCGAAGTTAAAATATCCCCCTTTGGCCGAACAAAAGTATATTCAAATAAAATGTTTTGTATGGGATTTAGGAGTGGTTTCCATCCGATTTCATTGAATCTCATACTCCAATTGCACATTAAATATCAAAGCTCATTAGCAAAATATCAAGTCCATATTTTAATTTTTGTATAATACTAAGAAATTTTTTTATTAAGTCATTTTGTGTGCGAGGTATACGTGGTTTTCATCCGATTTTATTGAATTTTATACTTCAGGTGCGTATTAAATATCAATGCTCATATGTAATTTTTGTGGAATTCTATGTGATTTTACCATTTGGATAAAGTCACTTTGTATGACTCATTTTCGAATTTTTTTTTTTTTTTTTTTTTTTAGAAAAAAGCTTAAATATCGTATTTTGTGATGATAGCTTGAAAATTACGGCTGTGATCGTGATCACAAGCAGACAACCGGATATGGCTAAATGGACTCAGGTGGTGATGTTGATTAAGAATATATTTACTTTTTTATACCTACCACGCCTCCTTATGGGCGTTACAAACGGAGTGACAAAATTAATATAACGAGCAATTTAAATTAGTTGAGGTCAAAAGAAAACAAGGTTTTTGCATAAGATTAGTTTTCTATTGAAATTATGTTCAGTGTCCACTGGGATTTGAACTCGCAGTCACGGTTCATAGACAAGAATGATTAAAATTACGTCATGCTTTTGGTTTGTATTCACAATTTATTCATGTAATTAATTTTAAGTTAATTTATTAACAAACTTCAAAGAAAATGTTAAGTGCAATGGCGTAATAAAATAATTAATTCTTTTTTAAATATTTTTAAAGTTTCGCAGGATTTGTAAATTTAGCAGTTCCAATGTTAAAATAACAATTAATTATATTGTTTTATTATTCTTATTTTAAATCTCATTTTTTTACAATCAGTTTAATTATGAATTTTACTGTACTGTTCATTAATTAAATCAATTTTCATTAAATTCTTCACTTTGTATTCATTATTGAAATCCTTGTTAATGTATGTCTTTAATTAAGTGTTGGCACCATCACAACTTCGTTTAATTGAATGAAAATTTCTTAACAACTGTGCTTTGGACTGCCAAGCAATGACATTTTAAATCATTTTATGTTTATGCAAGTGTAAAAATCTTTGTTAAGATAGTTTGAAAAGATCCTTTGAGTTCGAAAAGTACTTAACTTTATCTTTCTATATTTTTACTTAACTATATTTCTTAGAAAATTGTACCTTCAAAGCAATGCTACACTGAAAAAACGTATTTTAAAATCGAGCAGCATCATTTAACTTTTTTTCATATATTAGCTTTTTTGAAAAATATTTGTAAACCAATTTGCTCTTGCTTTGACGAAATTTGTTGCAAGCTATGTTTTAAACACAATTTCAAATGACGATTGACGTATTTTGAGCCATATTTGACGTATTTAATAGACGTTTTCCTTATATCAATAAGTTTTAAAGGTAGAATGTGAACGTGTGAACATTGATATATGATAAGGAACACTCCTTGCATAGTATACATGCAGCACTGCCTACATAAATTATAATGTTATCGACTTTATTGTGTGATATCGGTGTGATATTTTTTAATGTATTCAACGAGCATGCGGCTTGTAGCCAAATAAAGCAAATGGAGCGCTATTTTCAGCTTCAATATTTAACTGACGTTTTTTTTATTGAAATGACGTATTTTAAATCTGAAAATTACGATTTTGAATCACAGTTTTCTGGCAACAGTGTGTGGGTTGGCGATTTTATTTGAAATTTTGCGATATGAAAAGTCAAAAGCTGAGAGGGGTAGCAACAGAAACTCGACAATATAGAAAATTTTTCCTTTATATTTGCACACATGAGTTGTAGCATTCATGTAGAAATTTAAGCAGCAACATACAGTTTCAAAGAAAAATTTCTTTGACTGATTCACTCACTCACTGAAAATACAAGTGCTTAATCGGATTCCGGTTTGATATTCAAGGTTGTGTTTATGCAACCCAGAAAGGATAACTGCTAAATATATTCTTCTCTTCAGCAGAAATCTTGAAAAGTTTGCTTTGAAGTTCACAAGAGAATATTTGTGATGGATCCCATTTGGCACAGTTCCAAATTGAACGTTTTTAATTTCCTAGTAACATATAACAGAGCAACTATCATTAGGTATAATGAAAAATCTAGGGTTGCATACCTACAAACCTTTAAGGTATCCCTAATCAATAGGACCTGTTTTGTTTTTCATGAATACAAAAATTGTTCGAATTTCTAAAAAAAACATTATATTTGTATAATTCTCTTCGTATCAAAATTAAATATAAAATATTTTCTGCTCGGAAATTTCCATTGCATGCATGAGCGCTATTTAAGAAAACGGTTGATATTTGCACAAAATGGAATTATATATAACCAGTTATAAAATTATAAATAATACTAATATTACCGGTTATTGCCCTAGGGGAAGACATGCGTAGCAACTCCACACAGTTGTTTACATATAATACCTTTTTTTGCTTTTTAATTAAACTAATTTTCAAATTTTGTACAACTCGTACAAAAACAAAACAGGTACTATTTTATTTCACAAAAGCTTACTTGTATATTCTTACTATTGCTCTTTTGTCTAAATATAGCAATTGAAAAATTGTCGTTCGTTAAATAATAATTGCTGAAAATTACTGAAGAACTTTCGTTTTAAGTCGAAATAATTTTAGATGCAGAATTTGATTTGTATGGAGTTAACGTACTATCTTTAAAAAGATACCAAACCTAGAAAGTTTTTTTTTCCAGCTTTATCTATGGGATCACTGCGACCTGTTGAATTTAACTCAATTGAGCCGTCTACCGTAAATTAAACAGACAACAAACATATTTTACTTGAATTGAATATTAGCTGAATGTATCTTTGAATATTAGGAATATTTAATGAACTAAGGACTTCAAAATCTTTGCACATACACAAAAAAATCTATGAGGATTGTTTTCAAGAATTTATTTTATTGTAAATCAATGGAAATAATGGGCTTGTTTAAACTTTCTTGTAGAAATTATTTCATTTTTTTTTTTTTTATATAAAACTCAAAATTCAAATTAAGGTATAATATACGTGTAGCAACCAAAAACGGGAGCGGTTTTCAAAATATTTTTTTAGGTATAAGAAGTTAACATTATTTTGTTTTTTAATTTATACAGGTTATTGCACATAAAAAATACTTCATGAAAATGTTTTTTTTTTTTAAATACAGTTCTGGCTTTTATATAGAGGGCGCCGAAAATGGCATTGAAAAAAGACATCCAAAACGGTTCCCAGGTATCGGAAACAAAAAAATGACATTTTAAAGCATAGACCTCATATTAAGCATCCCCTCTACGCAAGACCCCGGGTTTTCTTTTTAATTATGGCGGAAGTTGAAGTATAAAGTTCGAAAAATAGATACATTTTCGCGCGATACTTGAATTTAGGGGAAATAATGCACACAATGCAAAAAAACATCATTGAGATTGAACCAATAGATTTAGAGTTATCTATCGAACCCCTTTAAAAAAACTAGTTAGTTTCGAGGAAATCGCGTATAAGGTTTTTTATTTGTTGTATGGAGATTTGACATAGGTTAACGAAAACCGTTATAACTTCTGTTTTTTTGAAATATCGATTTAAAAATGTGTATGTATATTCTTAAAACTATAAAGAACACATTAAACAAAAAAAAATTTTTTTTTTTGAAAAATATACACCTTAAATTCAAAGCGTTTCATCAATGTTTTACAATCAAGTTGAAATAACACTTCGTTCAATGTTCGAACGTTCAATTTGCCGAGAGAGTACTGTACTTTTGTGAAAGTACAATAAATACAAAATGTTACGAAATAAAAAAAAAAACAAAGAAACTGTGTTATGGCGATTATTTTTCATTTTCATTTCGATCTGATAAGAACTTATATGCTGCGGGTTACTCAGAGATGCTGACTAATCAATGGTTTTTTTTTTCAAATAAGTTCATTAACATAATTAATTGATTCTTTACTGCGATGCACAGCTTTATCATTTAGGTTAAGTTCTTTAGGTGCGTGTTTATTACAAATGCATTTTAAGAAATCACTGGCAGTAGAACAGTTTGTATTTTTTGAATCTGAGTTCTTTGATAAAATTTAGAGTCTTTTAATGTGTTGTAATAGAATGAATCAAGTGAGTTAATTATTTATTTTTTTTTTCTTTTTTAAAGATTCCTTTATACGCAAACCTTTGCATATACAATGATTTTGTCAAATGATTCATAAAAAAACTTTACCAGCATAAAAACCTCACAGAAAAATAAAACTATTCAGCTCGGCTTGTTAAATTTTTTTTATTGCTGTCTTTTAATAGGGCTCAACACCGAATTTAGGGATTAGAACCATTAAGGCGTAACAAGTTTCTTTACTTATGTCGTTCACACCCTGCCCTCAGATGCGGAGCTAATTATAACTAGAACAATTTCATGGGTTGCCAGTAGAGCCCAAAACCTAAACCAAAAGTAGACCCTTCATTTTGAGGTAGACCACAGCTTAATAAATCTGAGTTTCCATATGTTTTTATTTAAAAATTTCTAACTAATGCTACTCCCACCCACACAACACAAGCTTCAGCCACCCTTGTGCCTTGGTGCTGGTATAAATAGGGTGGAAAACATAGGAAAATGTGCTGAATAATGTTTGGTGTTGAAAAATTTCTTGTATCCAAAATTAAAATACAAACTTGTTACATCATGCCATTAAAATTTCTTGCTTCTTTCACCAAAGCGGCAACCATTTCATTGCCCCAAATGAGACGCAGCGGACATGCGGCCATTTACTCCCCCTGAGTGCCATGTGTTAAGACCGTAAATGACAGATACGGAGTTTGGTTAACAATACCTGGGAAAATACCTACTAGAACGGCACACATGGGAATGACAAACAAGAAGCTATGTTATCGCATAGCAACAACATGAAAATGCATTTCCTCGCTCCAAGTACGCCATTTTTTATTTCCAAATCAAATACCTGGGGTACTTGATTTTTTGTAAAAATAAGCTTTTTAAGCCTAAAAATGAAAAAATTGAAATATTCCAAAGATTAACAATCATATCCAAAGTTACAAAGTCCGTGTTCCATGCGTTCAAGAGAAAAACTCACAGCAATCACTGCCATATTTATTTAAATTATTTTTAGAACAACAACAACAACAACAACGATCATCCAGAAGGTGACTGAGCATACGGAACTCTCGAGGGAATCTTCTTTAATGACAGTTAAAATAATTTCATTAGCAATTAATTTATTCGCCACATTTCATTGCCATAAAAACCGAGAAGAGTCGCTGGAAATAAAAACGCAAAAGAATGAAAACGACCTGAAAATTGCGCTGAAAGCAAGATGCAGGCATTTATTATGGCCCCCTTTATCCAACTTAAGCACGCATTCTTTGCATGTCACACTGAGAAATAAGAAAAAAGAACACAAATAAATTAACAACGATGAAGACAGAAAAAAACAATAAAGCAGAAGAAAGAGCAACTTTGACAAAAAATAAAACAAACGAGTATTGTCTACATAGTTCAGTTTGTTGCGTTATCCCAGCTCATATCTAGCGCTATGATGATGGGTAAAAAAATTGAATTAAGCTTTCAAGTCAACATCTTCGTACCCGCTGCTTAAGTGAGGCAGGATGTGACAAGCACCAGAGTCAGATCCTTATAATAAAGCTATTTGAACTTCAGCGACAGTGATGAAAAAAGTGTAAAGACAAAACAAACTACAATTAGATAAAAAAAAATATAATATCATCTTTATGACGCAATTACGACAGACATCAGACATGTGTGTTAAGACGTGCTCTCACGTATAAGGATGTGTGTCGCAGGGTGCTTGTCACCGCGAACAAAATAATGTTTCTGGTGACGTATGACCAAAGAATTCTCATTAAAAATTTAGGCAATATTTTAGTCGAGAGGCAAAAAAACAAATGTCTCAAGCGACACAATGATATATGTGTCGTATACATAGGTCTGTTTATAGGTGCGTAAATGTTTGTAATAAACGCAGAAATAAATTATAAAGTGTAACCGAAAAACACCTCTGGCTACAAATATTTTTTATGAACAACTTAAATTGAATATTTTGCCAGCTATCAGCATTTCTGAAAAATTATAGCAGAAAAGTGAAATAATCAGAAATGAGGGGCAAATATAGCAATAAAAATCCAGGAAAGGTTCCGATATCCTAAGGACAATAAAGTAATGCTAGCAATGTTATTCAATCTCACTGAACTATAAGCAAAGGTTTGGCGAAAAGTTGAAGTGTCTTGCAATCTTTTTCGGGTAGATTTTATAAATTTTTCTTTTCGGAAAAACCAGTTTGAATCGAAAAAGAACATTTTTTTAATAATAAACAGTTTGCTATCGAGAAAACTAAAAAACACTATTTACTATGCATTTTACTAAGAAGTAAGAAACAGAATGTTGTATCAAGTAGCTTCTAAAGCTAGTGTACTGCAGAAATCACAAGACACAGCTGATGAGTTGGTGTATCGTCCCATTAAACAAAAGTCGGTAAGAATGAGAATTTTTCGTTCTTGTAATTGTGTTTTGATGGTATGATTAAACTTGTGAACCCAAATGTAAGTCCCCAAAATATAACTATTTCGTATTTGATCCTTGAAGTAATAAAAGTTATGTTGGAGGGTGGGAAGAATAAAATAGTTTTGATGTATAGAATAGTTTTTATGCACGAGGTGTGTTCAAACAATAAAGGGAATTTTTATTTTTTAGAAAGAATTTTATTTATTCAACTACATTAATGTTATCCTTTTCAAAGTAAAATATTATAATATACACTCATGCCAGCGCTTCTTCGAATCTTCAAAACAATTTTGGAACTCGTTCTTTTGGATAGTCTTGAGCTATTTATTTTTGCCACGTAACTACATCGTGCGGCAAATTTTCCTGCATTAATAAGAAAAATGCCGCATTTTTAAGTAAGTTTTAATTCAGGACAATTAGCTTAAATCAGTGAAAAACTTAAACAGTGGCTTTCAGGCAATATAAGTTCGGAATAGTTGTGTCCAGAGAATAAATTATGAATAAGGCATTTAATTGAACCAAAAATGTTTATGTTCATCTAAAATGTAATGTATCGGATAGCGAATCTAAATTGCTCAAGGTGAGTCTTATTTGCGCCATAGGAACTATTCGAAATTTCGATAAAACATCACTTTTTTAATCTGTTGATCAAAGTTGTAACCTTTCGAACTTTTTGATAAATGAGAATTTTCGTGAAGGTACAATATACATAGGTAAATATCTAATCCAAGCTACCCCGTATATAAGAGGGTGTTTCAGATGTTCCCAATTAGGGGACAATTTGGACAGTACTAAATTTTCGACTTATAAGATGTTGTTATTTACATACCAGTACTATGCATCAGATATTATTTTTACTATTGGAAACAACATTTAATAATGTGGTTTAATGTAGAAAATTTTATATTTTATTTTCAGAAACGGGTACCTCTTTAAAAAAAAAAAAAAAAAAAAAACAAAAACATGTTAAAAAAGATATAAAACTTATTATATTCTGATTATTTTTCATGCTTGAGTATCCCCTTTAAGAACATGCGCGGCATCGCTAGTGCCAACCCTGTCCGGCATTAAATAAAACCCTGCAAAGTCATGCATGATTACAACAAAGAATTTTGTTGTAATTTAAAAAACACAATGTTGTTGTACATACAACCACCTTCATCGCAGTGACCACACACATTAAATAAATCAAGATGAATATCCAAGCAAATTCTAGCAACTAGCGGAAATACCGGAAGTCAAATAATATTTATGCACATGCTGCCATTTCAATGACTCTTCAACAGCATAACACAAAACACAATCACCTAACACCATTTGAAGTAAAAAGCAATGTTTTAGGCGTTGGCTCACACATATTTTGTTATTTGCAAATACAACAAAATGTTAAAACATATAAAATCAAATAAAAGCGAAAAAGGAAACAAAGTGAAAATAAAGCGCAAACGGAAGCACATGTGCTGGTGACTCACTCACTTGCTTACTTACTCACGCAGTCAGTCACTCAGCTACTCAATCACCAAAACTCACTTACACATTGTCAGCCATCATCCACCCACACATGAACAAGAACTAAAAATTAATTCCTTCGGCTTCCGCGGCTCTGTTAATGCCACGCAGAATACAATTATTACTTACAGCTCAGCACATCAGACATCCCGTTCCTCAACACAACTTCAACATCCAGAAACTACTGGAAACGGAATGCGGTGTATATAGCACACGGTGTGAAGGAAGTCTGTAATGTGCGGTGTTGATGGCTGCGTGAATCCTTTATTTTTCTTGTTCGAAAGTGTGTGAATTGCATGCTTTGTATTGTGCTGTTGCTATTATTGTGGGTGCTTTTATTGTGTTTCATGCAATTGACGCCATTAAAACCGTTAAGTTAAAACTGTCGAAATGCCACTTGAAATCTCTGAAAAAAAGTGTGAAATATTCAGAGATCATAACAGCTGATACGGATGATATCAATTTCCTAATGGAGTGGAACTCAAGTATACCAGCGGTAATTCAATAGGTTTTCCGTATTTTAAGCATTGGAAAATCCAAGCAAAATCATTCAAGTGGCTTGATAATGTTTTTGTTGGGCATGCAGAGGAATCTGTCGTTTCTGGTAATATTTACATTTATTTCTATTATCAGTAACCTGGAATGGAAGATACACCCCGTTGTATATTTCCGCTATACAACCCCACCCATTTTCATTCCTGTTACAATTTCTATATATTTCCCTTCTCAGTTTTTAAACTATATCTTTCATTGGTTTTTAGGTATCCCATTATAATATGCATGGATTGTGGCAAATATTTTTTGGACATTCCTTATCATATTTATATTGCTTTATCATATTAAAAAAAAAAAATTGGCTTTATCAGGTCTTGAAAGGACTTATAATAAAATTGTCTTGTAGATGTTATTAATAAAAAATAATAATTAACTGGTCATTTCAGCCCTTGAAAGGACTTTGACCTAGCTTCTTATGATCAATTGTGTTGTGCGTGTTATTAAGTTTGTACACAATTGACCGAGAACCGGACCTACATGCTTAACGCCGACTCCGAACGGCGATGAACGGAATGTTCTCCTTCTCAAGAAGCTTTACATGGCATTTTTATTACTCTCTGAGGTTTGCCATTGTCTGCAGAGAGGTGGCGGCCGTACAAAAAAATTATTTTAATTCAAATAATTTTCTGTCGCTGCTGCGGTTCGAACCTGGGTCTCCAGGTTCTTTGACATAGCGGCCACGCACTTTAACCAACTACGCCACGGACGCCACAATGTTGTTAATAATAAATGTTGTTATTAATAAATTTATTAATAAAATAAAAAAAAAATAAAAAACATATGTGTGTCTTCATCGCGCTTGTTGTTCCATGGTTAATCCAAAGAATAATATTTGCACTGACATTTCCCTGACTTCAAAATCGATGAGGAGGAGAATGATATAGAGAAAGGAAGCTCAAACACAAAATCATGAGCACGATTTAAACGTTTGCAAAATATGTTTACTTATTCGTCCTAAAAAATTGTCTGTCAGACCCCAAGAATCCATGTCGAATTTTAGCAATATATGTAGCATGGGCATAGTCGCATTATGGCTGTAAAACCTGTTTAATAGTCTAGAGTACCACGCCCCCATGTCTAATCGCGCACCCTTGTTTTATTCGGTCCATTTTTTACTTGCGGAATATTCCTGACAAAATAAGACCCTGTGACAAGTTTCTTTATCACTATTTCCTGATTATATAGAAAGTTTTGATACCTTTGTGATACCAGGACGTTCGAGCTACCCAGACTTTTTTTTTGTTTTTTTGAGAACACTTACAAATCTGGAAAAAAATCGAGAGCTCTATTAACTACAGCAAAAATTTCGGTTTCATCACCATCTTCTTTAACTGGTGAAATATCATTACGATTGTTTTTGAGTTTTTTAAGTTTCTGCTGCATGCGCTACTAAAGAGAACTATTTTTAGTTGCTTCAGTGTTATGAAGAACAACTGATAAGCCATAGCAAACATTCTTCTACATGGAATTCCTTCAGAGTGGAACTAATTTTTTTTTCAATATTTCAACCATTTTTACATTAACAGTTTTTGTCTCTCCTGAAAATTTGAATTTTTTGAGTTGTGACTGTTTTGTATTTAGTGTGCGATATGTGCAAAATTTGGCTGAAGTCGGACATACAATAAACATGAATACACAGAAAGTCATTCATACAAAAATAGTAGCATAACCTAATTAGCTTGAGTGGATCACAGTGAAAAGTCATGCAAGACTACTGATGAGTTGGTTTAGCGGCCAACGAAACAGTCTGTATAGTCACGCGGTGTGATTTACTCTAATAAATGATAAAGCTGAAATTTGTTTTCAATATAAATAATGAAAGGTCATATTCAAACATTAAGAATAAATACCAAATATAATGAGAAAACGACAAGATTCAATAAATTTTTGTAGTTCATTGATACCACCTTGAACTATTGTTCAATTTAAATTTTATTTTATGTCTATTCAATTGACCAATTTTACGATTCTTTGCTTCGTTTTCATGTTTATCTTTTCCGTTCATTTTGGCGAAAGTCAGAAAATGTAGGATTCTTTAACAAGTTCACTGTCCAAGCATTTTCCTAAATGTTGCTTCACACGTCCCCATATAAAAAAATTGTGTGTTCACTTGTATGTCTTATAAACATACATACATTCATACGTGCATGAGTCGCATTTGCACATTGCTTTTATTAATGAAACACATAAATTGTTATAAGCATATTCTAACGTTCTACAACAATTTCAATATTCTAAACTATTCTTTCATAAAAAATATTGAAGTAAAAATCAATCTATCTTTGTATCACATATACTTCATAGATGTGTGAACAAATATAGTCAATGAGTCACATGTGACTCATAGATAGTGACCGTGTTAATGGACAAACATTTTAAGAAAACGGATATACGTAAGAATAAAATTATGCATGAGCCATTGAAAATTAACGTTTTTATTTATAATTTTAAGAATTTTATCATTTATTTATTTTTTTTTTTTTTTTTTGCAAGTTCTATTTTAATTTGTTTATTAGAATTGGGCTTACGACAAATCTTTTGTACGCAAATAACTTTACAGAATAAAAGATAAAATGAATGAAAAAAAAAAATAAAAGAAAAAGTTCAACAACCCATTTCAAAAATCCAAATGAAATGCTGAGCAAATACACAGGCACTTTCACAGCTTAGGAAACATACAGAAGTTAACAACTTTAAAACTTATTTAAGTTATCCTGATACGAAATTTAAGGTATCTGATATTATCAGTTACAAAATTGTATGTGGAGAATAAAGAGCTTTACCCTGGTTGATCAAGTACCTATGTAGATTGAACATTTGTTATAAACATTTATTGCGAATTTTTACGCTACGAATATTTTGTCACCTGGGTAGGTTTTTGAAAGCACTTATCACTTGTTATCTTTAATAAGAACCAGCAACGAAAGATCGCTGAGTAGATGAGAGCGATAAGACTTAGCAACGACTAACAATGCTTATCTCTTCGGTATTGTAGAATACAATCTCAATAAAAAGTGTTGAGTTTCATCAGGCCAGGCATTCCAAATAGTACCAGGGTAGCGTTCTAATGAACAAACAAAATGCTAACCTTGCAAACATTTATTTTGACGGCCGCGTCAGTTTTTTCCATTTTCATTGCTGCAGTTTTTATACATCTACGTCGGAAGCTGCATTATTGGTCGAAACGTAATATAATTGGACCGAAGCCACATTCTATAACGTCGGGAACATTTCCTAAGACATTTGGAGGCAAATGCAATTTGGTGGAGGAACTTCATGAAATATACTTGTAAGCTTTAACTACACATTGTTGAGGGTAACTCAAAGATTTGCTCATTTTCCATTTAGACAGTACAAAGAGTCACAGAAGTTTGTAGGGGTCTATAGCGGAGTCAAACCGTGTGTGTTTATTTTAGATCCAAAACTTGTCGCAGAAATTTTGAAGCATAATTTCAGCAGATTCCATGATAACGAATCATCGAATTGGGTGAGCACATTAAGTAAATGGTTCGTTAAAATACTAATAAAGCAATTATTTCTTTAAAAAAGACATCGTTTGAAGTGGAACAGTTGAGACCACGTAGTCCATTTGTCTCAAGAGGGGATGACTGGAAGATTTTAAGATCTGAACTAGTGCCAGCATTGGCCACAAGTCGTGTGAGTAGCTTACATTTGTATTTGTGTACCCTCTAATTTCGAAATGGATCTTAGTTACGTGCCTTCTACCCGATTTTACGTAATAGCGCTGCCAAGTTAACCGAATATTTAAAATCTAATCAGGATGTGGAATTATTTGATGCAAAGGAGGTACTTATTTAAAAAGAAATCATAAACCTACATACATTTAATTTCCCATTTAGCTTTCGAGTAGATTCACAGCAGATTTTATGTCCAACTATATATGGGGCATTGAGGCAAACGCCTTCGAAAACAACACACTGTGCCCCATTCATCAGATCGCTAAATCTATGATTTCTCAGACGTTGAACTCCGTGCATTCATACTATTCCACCACAGCCTGGCCCTGGCTACGTAGTCTGCGACCAGTCCGTTTCTTTCCAAAACACACCGATAGTTTTTTCATAGACTTGGCAAAATCAGTTTCGAAACTGCGCGCTACAAAGCCTGTTGATCGAGGTGATGTGATGGATCATTTGCTGCAACTGCGAGGCAAAAAGCCATTGAGTGATATACAAATTGCAGCACATACAACAACCATGCTGATCGATGGTTTTGAGACAGGAGCAAATGTTATTTCACACTTTTTATTGCTGGTAAGTTGAATATCTTACAGGTGATATACTTGAAGAAGACTTCCATTTTTTTACAGCTATCTAGGAATCCGCGAGTACAAGCAAAACTGCGCCAGGAGCTGCTTGACTACGACGAACAAGAGCTTACTTTCGAGAAGCTTAATGAGATGCGCTATTTAGACCAATGTTTCCAAGGTACACTTCTAACTCCAACTCTTAACCCACTTTAAATTACCTGAGTGAGATTACAGAGACATTAAGATTATTTCCACCACTGCCAACACTCTTCAAGTTATGTACCAAGCCCACCTCACTCTGCAATAACGATGGACAAAGTCCCGTGAGTTTGAACAAGGATCAGGTAGTTTATATATCCTCATATTCCTTCCATCACGATGCTGACTTCTATGAAAATCCTGAGGAATTCTGGCCAGAACGGTTCGATATTGAATTTGGTGGCTTGCGCAAGTACCAAGATATGGGCGTTTTTTTACCCTTCGGGGATGGGCCCAGAATATGTATAGGTGAGATTTTAAAATAAGACCACCTATTTGAAGCTTAAGGCTAATTACAATTTTACAGGCATGAAATTAGGCTTGATTGAGACAAAAATCGCAGTGGTTGAAATTGTGCGTCACTTTCATATCGACTGCAGTCCATTCACCAGAAAAGATAACCAAATAGCAGCCCAATCATTTTTGCTGAGACTTGACGGAGACATCAAATTAAGTTTTAAGAAGCTTTAAGTTCCATTTTAAGAAGTTCTTTGTATTAAGTTATGCTTCAAATAAAAACACTTGTCACACAGTCAAAAAAGAAAAGAATTTTATCACATGACTAACCTCAGGAAAGTCATTAAAAGATCAAGTGAAGCAATCAGGCAAAATCTATTTGAAGAATAAAAAGAACAAAAGAACAGAAAATATTGGTTTATTCTTCTTTTGGTTCAAAGTTAAAGTTTAATAAAACACACTTGGAATTTAGGATGAGATCACCCCTAACAATAATATAGTATGTTGGCTGAACCGTTTACTTATGTATGTATTTTTACAATTATAAATTTTTTTCTTTTTTATTATGTGCCACAAAACTGTTACCAGGACTAGATCCCATTAAGTTCGAATGGTATTTTACCAATGACTGCACGTATGTGATTCCTAGAATGTTGTAGAGAGAATGAATGTTGTGTGATCCCACACAGTGTCAAATTTCATGAACTGGCGAGGCCAGTTTATGTCTCCCAATCAGAAAAAAACTCATGCCTCAAACTACTAAAACCATACAAAGTTTTTAGTCATTGGAAAAAAGCGTTGAGAACTGACAGTAACCGATTAAAATACACAATAGAAGTCACTTTTCTACAGGGATTTACCACTCTTGAAACACTTGACCGGGATTTGACCAGTAATAGACCATTGCGCTGAAGAAAGTTTTGATCAAAAAATAGTTCACAGCTTATTGTTTAAGGGTTCAATTTGTGAATTTGTATGCATTACATGTTCAGTGATCTTCAACATTAGGTTCAGTTACTCGAATGAAGGCTAAAGTACAAATCCAGTATTCGCCATATTGAATTATAGGACTAGCCCAAATGCCAAGTTGTCTATGGAATCGATTCGATAGATATCGTGAATATAATTATCATCGATTGGAGTCTTACTGTCTGTCATTTAAAGTGAAAACTGCTATTTTTCATGAAAAATTCCGCCATTTTGTAAGTGGAAAAGCGCCAAGTTTGAAATTACTTGGTAATTTCGTTTTTAAATGGCAATGAACACGGATTTTTCAAAACATTCTATATGCAGATGTTCTTATTCGATATCAATACTACATTGGAATACAGTACACAGAAGTACTGCATAGTAGTGACTTGTATTAAATAAAAAGTTATACTGTTATACTGTTCTTTAGTAGAGTAAGAAAAATCAAACTAAACGAAATTTTCGCAGTGGGCCTTATGCCGAGTCTCTATATCTAAGTTAACGAACGCATTTTCATTTTTTATAAAGTAGTTTTTCAGTATTCTATAGTATTTAAAGAACACACCAACTAAATGGACTTTACCGCATATAACTCATCACCACAAACAGACCGACTGCCGTGAACATACATGTTTTTTTTCTAGTCAACAAATTGTTTCTTCTTTCTTGTTTCTTTTCGTCCCCAAAAGTCTCCCACACATTATTTTCAAATGATTCCTGAAAAGTATCATAATAACCGGAAGTACTGCTCATCATCATAATAATCAGCATGAAGAACACATCCATACTACTCGACAAACACATCGACACACCGTGTTTAAATATCGAATTGGTTGAAATTGGTGTAAATTTAAAAACGGAAGCGGAAAAATTACGGAATTTTCATTGTCAATGGCTCATCGCTGCAAGTCATGCACAACAAGCACAAAGACAACAACAAGAACAAATAACGAAAATATTTTAAGCCAAATACAGAGGAAAACATTTTGATGACTGCGACAGCAGCAGCAACAACACTGAAGCGGCGGCATTAGCTGCAGCAGAAATACAACAATAATCAAAACAACCAGCAGCAAGATGCCAGCAACATTTGTTGCAGCTTGTCTTGCTCGCATTTAAATGCTGCTTGTCTCGACGGCTGCTGCTGCTGCTGTTGCTTCCACTGCTTGTTTTTCTTCTTTTACTTCTTCTCAGAAGTATCCGAATGTATCTCATTTCGTTTGGTAACCTATAGTGTATCTGCATATCTTATGAATGCGATACCAGTTCGTTCGCTTCATTGCTTTTGTAATTGCTTTCAAATGTGCGTGTAAATGTGTTTGCGCTGTGTGTGAGTGTGTAGGTGTGTGTATAGGATAGTGTGTTTGGCTGAATGCTGCTTCACAACGGCGTGTTCCACATGTGTCTCAACTGTTGATATGTTTCTCTTATATTCTAGTTTTTTTTTTCGGTGTTGTGTTCAAATTGTATTCTTGTTCTTTTTTTCTCGTTTATTTGTTTTGTTGTTCTATTTTCTGAAATGCTTGAAAAGCAATAACTGAAGTTGATCGCGATTTGAAAGGAAATCAACAAAACAATGTCATCTCATGGCTCTTCCGTTCTTCATTAAAGCGTGTGGTAGCTGGAACATTAAAAGATTTCCATCAAACCTGGCATATTACATAAACATTCCCTGCTGCAGAATACGATGTTATAAACTCAAAGTTTAATATTTTGTGTATCATTTGTCATACATTCTAACTTTGCTAATGAATTCAATCGAATTTCGGAACTTTGACAACACCGTTAATTATTGTCATCAGTTGAGTTTTTTGCTTGTTAAGAATTTGCATAAATACAAAAAATTTTGAATTCCATAAATGTCATTATAACTTCTTCGATGTAAAAATTAATATGCATGAAATTATTTGGCTCTTCTACCTCATCTAAGCTACGCTCATAATCTTAGTTCAAAGTTAAAATTTTTTTAAAACATTAGCTTTCAAATTCAGTGGAGATAATAAGTGAATCAAAAATTGGAAAGCAGGTATATTTTCTTGGATATATTCCTTCATATTTATCGTTTCTTGTTGTAAAAGTGTCACAATTAACAAACATTGTTCAATAGTTATGTATATTAGGAGTACTCATATAAGTTATTAATTATTTTTAGTTATTATTATTTTGATGTGACGAAGTTATATTTTATCGCACAGGTTCCCAAAAAGTTTAAAAAGGCATTTTTTTTAAAATGCATCGGCGTTGCATTGAATTGTTACTCGCTGGGTGTAGGTGCTATGATTAAAATAATGGTATGACCGTTATGGTTAATTCTTTGACTTTATTACAAAACAAAAAAAAAATTAAAACGTCAACGGGACGCGGTGGGAGCAGCAACGCAACTGCAAACTTGTTACATGGAATTATTACTCGCTGAGTATAAGTGCTAGGACAAAAAATATCATGCGCCAACTAAGCTCTAACAACAAAACTAGACAACAATTTCTGACGTCATTAGGGACACAGCCGCTCAAAGATCGATAATGCAAGATTCATGCAACGGCGTTGCATTGAATTATTACTCGGTAAGTATATAAGCTATGATAAATGTTTAAAAACGAAAATGAAGGATTTATACTTGACCTTACGACAAAAATAAAATAAAAAATTCTGAAGTCGTCAGCTCGTTATAGCAGCTTATGTAACAGAAATGTTATATCGTTGCATGAAATTATTACTCACTTAGGAGACATGCTACGGCAAAGTTTATTCTACGACAGCATAGAAGTTCTATTAAGCCTCACAACTAAAATATAAACAAAGTTCTTATCGTCATCTTATCGTTTCAGGGTAACAACCACATAATACAGTAAAAATGCTAAACAATAAAAAACGTTGCACGGAATTATAACACCGGTTACTACGGAAGCTACGGTCAATTTAATGCATCGACAATGAAGGTGAGGTTTTTGGCCATATGATAAAAATAAGAAAAATATTGACATGATTCCCATTAAATTACATTAAGCATCCAAATAATGGCATTCTTAATACTTATAATTAATATTTCCTAACCAGCTACAGCAAATGGACCGTAGCGGAATCCTCTGTGGCACGCAAGATATCCACTTAATCAGCTGTGTTGTTGTCCATCTTTTTCTGTCCTCAAAACTATTTCCTCCTAAGTTTGCGTTCGCTTCACAACACGATGCCACGTCAGACTTTAACTTTTGTTTCCTTTGTAAAAGTAGGCTACACACAATTGATGGAATGACACGCAAATGACACCTACAACAAATGTTCCAACAATAATACCATCTCAATTATTGTCCTACATTTAACGAGCCCGCACAAACACACAGTCGCACTCACACCTAAAAATAATACAACGGATGCGTTTAACCTTAAATAAATATTTTCTCATCTTCATTGTTTCTATTTTCAGCTTCTTCAGTCGTGAGCGCCTCGCGTCATTGCTCTACCTCGTCTCTTTCGGATGCATCTGCCACCACCAATCATTATTCTAATGGTTCCCTTAAGTCGCAGCAACTTAATTTATGTTTGTTGCATTTGCTATATGGAGCACACTGTTGTTTTCGGAATTTACTGGAAGCTGCTGGGGCTGCGGCTGACAACATGTCGTCAAGGTTTATTTAAGCTAGATCTTGAGTTGATGTTGATATCGCAGTTAGTTCAAGATAAGCGATGATATGTGCTCAAGTCGATGAGAGGGGAGAAGGCGTTTAAGAAAAACAACAATTTAAGAAAAAAACTCGCAGAATTTGATTAAGAGAATTCTTCTCTGGAAATGGACCCTTGCACTGAGATAAGAGTGATCGAGATGCACTATAAATCCTGCCCAAAGTAATGATATTTGCTCCATTGAGTCTCAATAGAATCCCTTAAACAAATGGTTCGGATTATAGAATACTTTTACTTAGGTGGACATAAATAAATATAAATTGGCCATTTCAGTCCTTAAAAGGACTTTGACCGAGCTTCTTATGCTCAAATTGTGTTGTGCGTGTTATTACATTTTTGTACACAAATGATCGAGAACAGACCTATTAGTTTTATGCCTACTCCAAACGGCTAATGTCCATGTTCTCAAGAAGCTTAACATGGCATTATTTACTCTCTGATGTCTGACATTATCTGCAGAGCGAAGACGATCGATCAGAAAAATTTATTTAAATTGAAAAATCTTCATGTTGTTTCAGATGGGGTTTGAGCCTGGGCTCACATTGGTATCGAGTGGTCCATACACTATTCAACGCACTCAGCTACGGCGGCCACAAGGTGAATAGGTTTGATTTTAAATTCTCATTGTGTAGTCTACCGCTACTTGTCTCATTTAATTTATTGTAGAAACGGCTATTTTAAATGCAAACAGCTCAACTTCTAAATGTATTGTATTCCTTAATTCGTTTCTAATAATAATTTGTATACATCTTAAAAGATCGAAGAAAATTGCTGCGAAGATTGAAATAAACAAGAATCATTAAAGGTTATATGCCAAAGATCTATGCTTTGCGGATAATCCAGAGACGATCCAGACTCTTAAGATATCGAAGGATTCATGCGATAGAGCCAAAAACAAGTTTGATTCACAAGATTTGCTACACCTCTGGGAAATGGAAACATTCCCGGATATAAGCAGGAAACATTCCATAGAATTCTCTTTCGTTAGACCATCCATTTCTTTTTATACACACTATGTCATTGGAGGGAAACATTCCTCTCCGCTTTCTTAAAAATTAATGTGGAAATATTCCTCTCCATTGCCTTGAAAATTTATGTGGATACAACACAAATAAATAACATCTAAAAATTGTAAGCTTGGCCGGCATTCGAACCTTGGATCTCTGGGGTGTCCGTTTCCACATGTATTCCTTAAGAAGCGGTTTGGAAACAGTATCAATTTGAAACTTCCTATAAGTTTCCAAAAGATACGATGAGGAATGTTTCCAAATCACTTCCATATGAAAGCCTTTTAATTTTTCCCAGTCGATTTTATTTTATATTTTAAAATATAATTGTATTTTGGCCATCCTGTACAACTATAAACGTTTGCATGCTATACATATGTAGCTTAGTTATTTCTTTCGGTCCCCACCTCATATCAATTGTTTGTTTAAGGATAGATTTTCAAGACCTCTTCCTTGCCACATTTATAAACTTTTGGTAATTGTCCATTATCCTGTCCATTCTCTCGTATGTAATATTTTCATTATGATTGTTAAATGTTATCCATAACATTTTTGCTCTGTTGTTTTTCAGAGATTCCAAATGCTTTTTTCCAAGATAACCTCTTCGATCCTTTTAAAGCAGTTCTATCCTTGCACAAAATCTCCAAGCTCTTTTTTACTCTCAGTAGTCATAAAAGTGATTCTTGCCGCGTCTGGAAATCTGGAGTTAAAATCCATTGCCGCATGGTGAATTTCTGCATCATTCAAGACAATTAAGCTCATTCCACTAACCACCATTCATTCATTCATTCATTCAAGTCTACTGTTAACAAAAATCACAACTTTACAAGCATCATGTTGAGAACAATACGCAATGTTGCGCTCATCAGACACGCGCCTTGTTTCCAAGGACATCAAGAAGCGCCGGGTGCATGCAGCATAACAAATAAACAGAAGAGGATTTCAGTTCAGCAGAACTCAGAGCATACGATGGACAAAATCAAATGCCAGCTAAAGCTATGAGATAGGCAGATGCACTAAAGTATGAGATACTCATGCAAGAATACGAAGTAACGGCTGATCAACTCGTAGTGGCAGAGATAAAAATAAACATGCGCACGCAGAAGAGAGTAAAAGAGCACGCGCTCAAAGTATATGAGATTCTAGGGCAGCAGTATCCGATGGAAACGAGAGCCTACTAGAGTTGAAACTAACAGCACGCTGTTGCTGTTGTTAGTGCTAAAGTTGCTGCCACTGCTGCTGATGTTGTTGTTTTTAAGGTTGTTTTGTTGCTGCACATTGCAGACACGATGCCGTGAGCCGCAACTTTGAACAGCGTACGAAACAATCAGGTTTTAGTACGTGTTCCTCCGTGCCTGAAAACAGTTCGGAATCCTAAAGTGCGCGCAAAAATCTATCGAACGAATGGCAGATACATTACCAACAACTGCAGCAGTCACTAGGGATACGTTCGCACGGATACGTTTCAATTATTTTGTTGTGTTTTTTTTTTCATTGTTTGCATTGCTTTTTATAGCTGCAACGGAAGTAAAGAAAGCGATAGTGTAGCGAAGACATTCATTTGAGTAAACTAAAGAATAACGAAGTGCAAAAGCAGCAGGACAAAAACGCAAAGACTTAAAGCTAGCGAACGTGAGACACGAACGAACCTTAAAAAATTCTACGATACCAGTTTTACGGACACGCGTTCGAAACTGCAAAGGCACGGGTGCAAATGAACTCTATTGTGTGGAAAGCTAAGCTGCACGAAGCGAAATGGAATGGATTTAATTTGTGAAGTTGTTTTAATCATTTGACCCGCTTTAAGTGTCAAACAATTTTTTGTGAATAAGTGAATGAAAATCAGTCAGTATCGCACAGATACAGCACCTTAAAAACGCTCCCAAAGAGAAAAACAGTGAAAACTAAATCAGTTAGTTTCCGAATGAAAACCAATAAATGAAAATCAGTGAAAACAAGTTTTTAACAAAGTCGTTCTGTCGGAACGTGTACGACGTGTGCAAAAAAATCTTGGCTTGTATCTATCGGAATTTTGTCGCTCGCTCGGTCTTTTGTTTCGACATGAATTGAATTTTTAATGCGTGCCGCCGCGGCTGAATCTGCTCAGTGGTGACAACACAGCTGTGGTGAGTACAAACAGCTTGTGTTTGTTTGGCTGAGGTGAAAACGTTAATGTGCTTGTTTTAACAGCTACAGCAAAAAAAAAAAACTAATATTTGAATAAAGTATATGAACGTAATCGACAACAGCAGCAACAAAAATAGCCTGAACAGGAACTTGCGAAGGACACAACTTAAGCATTGGTGGGCATGAAACCGAACGGGTGTTTAAACCGAAAAGCAGCAAATGCGTGTTTAAAAATTTAGAGCAACTCTAAACAAATTGTATCTGCAAGATATATAAAACTAATTTCATTCACAACCTACGTAATTTTCTTAACGTCCACTTGTTAGTTCGTTTTGTATGCTGTTATACACGCAAGCAAGCCAACAGCAACAAAAACTGCCAAAGGCAAAAGCACAAGACAAATATAAGAAAAACATAAAAAAACTAAACAACATATCAGCTTAGCTCCAACAACAACAACATATCAAATTATATCTATTTTAGCGTAAACAAAAAACAAGAAGCTTGTCGTTGCACAAAAGTTGCTGCCTTCGGCTTCCTTAGAAACCGGTTAAAAAAACAAAACAACAAACCAAACAAGCGTCCAAAACAAACCACAAAATAAAATCAATCTCTATCTCTCTTAGTTACGCTTACTACGAGGGGACAACCTACTACAAGATACACCTGTATCTTGTACCTTATAACTGCCTGCATATCATTCAATATTGGTGCGTTCGCGTTGGTTTGATTTTTTTTTTTTTCTTTTTTGACTTGTTACCGAAGCATCCAACTGCAGCAAGCCAGTTTCTGGCAGAGCCTGCTATGCTTTCAATGAACCAACGCTCATTGAACCAGTTGTAAAACGTAACCGTGGTCCATACAACAAAAACTCGTTTCGATAACCAACCCGAACACTAGCGTTCAATAAACATCAACGTTAATGCCGGTGGCTGCCACAGCATAGAAAAAAAAAACAAAACAAAAACAGCTACCAACTGCTCAAGTGTTAACGTTTTCGCAATAATTCCAGTTTTGTGTGTGCATACAAGAAACAACAACAACAACCACACCAACAACAACAACAACAACAATAAAACAAAAAAAAACACTTTTATCAAAAGGATTCGCGGAAGGCCAATTTAGCAGAAAAAATCAAAAGAGCGCAATAATAGGGATATTTATAAGTAGAGCAGCAGCAGAAACATTAACAAGAACAACAACAAACACAACAACAACAACAACAACCAACGAATTGTGAATAGCAGCAGGAACAGCAACAACTACAGCTGAAACCGCACAATTGATTATTGGATATAAAAAGAATTGATGGTGAGTTTCATGTTTAATTTTAAATTTCCCAGCTTTAATGCCTCCTTTCATGATATTCAATACCTTGAATTGATTTTGTAAAATCATAATATCGAACCTATGTAAGGAGAATCCAAATATACTTTGTTATATTATACTTTTATTTTTTTTTTCTCCAGTGTAATGCTTCCTCAAACTGGATTAAGTGAATTTACAAAAAAAACCAAAACCAGCTACTACATGTGTGACAAAAATTACAATTATTCACGGATTATAATTTTTGAAAAATACAAAATACAAACCTAAGAAAGGATAATGAAAATATAGGTTGTAATACTTTTAATTAATTGTTTATTTCTCCAGTATGGAATTCATGGTTCTTCGAGCTGGATTATGTGTGAGGAACGCAGTTTGCAACAAATGAAAAATTTACAAAAAAAAAAAAACCAAAACCAGCTTATAAATGTGTGACAAAAGCTACAATTATTTGTGATTTATAGTTTTTGAACAATTGTTTATAACATATCCTAAATGCGAACCTATGAAAGGATAATACAAATATAGGTAGTAATTTTTGCTCCCATTGTGGAATTTATGGTTCTTCGAGCTGGATTATGTGAGAGGAATGCAGCTCGCAACAAATGAATGTTTTTTATTTTTTAAAAAAATTCCCAAACCAACTACTAAATATTTAAAAAAACAAGAATTATTCGTGATTTTTAAAAAAATTTTTTATTACACTTATCCAAAGTTTTCCGTTTTTCATACATCACATCTCATCCATTATCTTCAAAAACAATAACAATTTGCAACAAGCAAAACATCGTTATGATAACCATAAAACGTCAACGAAATAAAACATGAGTTCCGGCATTCCACTCAGACACATTTACAAAGAGCCGCACAGAACAGCAATGAAAACCCATCAGCAACAACCACAACTCCAACAACACCAAACAACAGCAACTAACATGAAACTTTAATATGTAAATGAATGTTTCGTGAATAGTTTTTCCTAGAATTTTGCACACGGCACCGATTCGCTACTATTTTTGTTTTTATTTCATTTATAAAGTTGTATGACTTTTTTTACTTTTATGAATGCCTTCTTTATGCCCTTTGCTACTTGCTCCTTGCGGCTTACTACTTACCACTCGTGCCTTTATCACTCAGTGCTAAATAGTCCACCGCTACTGTTACGTTCCAACATTATTTGTGCCTGCAACGAATTGAATTATTTAGTAGTAGTCGTCGTGAGAAAGCAGTAGCAGCGAACTTTTATGCTTTGCTATTATTTTATTTTTGAATCATGGCAGCATTTTAGGCGCACGATAAAAAACAAAACACAGCCTCAAAACAAGTCAAGCCAAAAAAAGGCACAAAATAAAAATGTGCAGTATTCTCAAGAGACTCACTCACCGCCACGAAAGCCTAAAAGTCTTTTAGTGGCTCCACTTAGTAGTCGTCCGCTGCCACCTTTGCTATTTTCCCCGGCAAACCCACTGACTGCATGGCTACAGCTTCTTCAACTTTAACAGCGACTCAGATAACAAGTCAGATAATAAAGTCAGCATAGCAGAGCACACTCGGTCAAAAGGTATTTTTTCCTCATTCGCAAACTTTTATTTGAGTTAACGAAAAGTATACCAAACTTACTCGTAGTTTTCCTAGTTGAGCTTCCTGCCAAACGAAGGCTTCGGCCAAAAGTAAGTTAGAATGATTGAATGAATGGCCAAATGCGTCATTTTCCTGTACGCTCTTCTTTCTTTCTGCCTGTGGCATCATTTATTTTGTTAGTTATTCGTTTATTCGTTCGCTCTTTCCTTCATTCGTTTCCGGGCTGGCTTTGTGCTCGCTTTACTCGTTCTTTATTGTATATAATTGACATGAAAATTTAATGTCACCATTTTTATTTTCTTTATTCCTTACAAGAGTTTCCTACTTCTGCCGTACATTGCTTCTTTTATGGCCACAATCCAGTTCATTCGCGTTCTTCTGCTGCTTAAAGTTTAGATTAGAAAAGTTCTTTTCTCAGATACTTTTCCGGTTCTCTGTCTTTGTTTATTCTGCAACGTTTCTGTACCACCTCCGGTACTTCTCTTTTAGCCCACATAATTTTAGAGCTTTAAGATTTTCCTCTTTCATTCTAACTTAAATCTTCGTAATGTTTTACTTGAATTATGTTTATATTTTATGTTGTCGAAGTTGGGAAATATTTTTCAAGGTTGAGTGTTGAGCAAAAATTAGTATCGAGAATGTACGAACAAACAAACAATAAAGAAACCCTAAGAAAGACGCAAAAAGTTTTCCCATTTTTTTTTTTTTTATAACATTTTTTTTTATAAATTACTCAAGCTCAAAAGTGCAAGAGTGGAGTTGAAAAAGTAGCGAAAAAGTACAATTTCGAGTAATTGACTTTGGTAATTTTCACTTTTGAGGATTTAGAAACAGTTGGGATTCCAGGATGGCAGCTGGCGGGATGGCGGATGATCTTTTGTGCAAATGAGTGGTTGTCTGAAGTGATTGAAATGAACTGTTAATGTTATTGCGAAACTTTTCGTCAAGCTAAATCAAATAAATTAAATTTAAGGAAACAAAAAAAAACACGTACAAATAATGAAGTGGTTTCAACTTCACTTGAAATGGGACCAATGAGTCTAACTTTGAGCAGCATTAAATTTTGATTGAGATGCTTATGAGTGAGATTCTACATGATTTGATTCTGATTAAAGGAGCGTGGGCAGAAAGTTGAGAACTTTACTTAAATTTTCTCCCACTTCTCATTTTGT
Source organism: Pherbina coryleti (assembly GCA_943735915.1). Taxonomy (NCBI): domain Eukaryota; kingdom Metazoa; phylum Arthropoda; class Insecta; order Diptera; family Sciomyzidae; genus Pherbina; species Pherbina coryleti. The sequence goes on from OX030951.1 coordinate 2,197,015, forward strand.
TGTGGTTTTCTCTTTCATTTCCTTTGTATATTTCGCATATTCTGTTTGATGTTGGCAACTCTGCTTGACACTTACCGAGTACGCAGCAAGCACTTTTTAAGTAATTTCTAAACTTTGATTAAAGTTATGTGGCTACAAATTTTTCTACTCTTATTAACTTTGATCAATATTTTTTTTTAAGTTTTTTTTTTTGCTTCATGCCTTTTACTACTAGAAAATACTAGTGTTTGTTCACTTCACTCCACTTAAAAGTTGCACAAAGCCTTGCTGTTTGTTTTAAGTCCTCCTCTACACACCATTCTCCACCATCATCCCCTCATAAGTTTGTAAACTATTTTGTGTTTGTTAATCCTTTGCTTTTACCCTCGTTGGTAGTGGCCCTAAATGTGTCCCTTCTGCTTATGTGTGTTCATGTGTGCGTTTTGGCGGAGTAGAACGTGTGTCTTTGTGTTGCTGCGCCAGTATTTGTTTTTAGGTAAAAATTGAATTTGTTCCGTTCGTAATCGTATTTAATTGGTACAAAATACAACTACTACTTTGCACTTTTTCCACTCCACTTTTGCTCCACACTACTTTGCTACCTTTGTACTTTCACAGTTACAGCTAATTTTTCGCTTACTCGCTTGCTTGCTGCTGCTAGCGCTAATTCAGTTATTTAAAAGTATTAAAAAGAGATTTCAGCTCATTGCGAAAAGTTTGCGACAAAACTTTTGTTACAGTTGCTGTTGCTGCCAATGCTTTTGTTGAAGTTGTAGTTGTAGTTGTATTTGTATGAATTCTCGCAAAAGCGTAGTTTTTCTTCCCAATCGTTTGCGAAACTTTATTAAAATGATAATGAGGCCAAAATTAGTAGTGAACCTTTTTTTCAGATTACAAAACTTTTATATTGTGAATGGAAATAAAAAAATCTATACAAAAAGTTTTTGAGTTCTGAATATTTTAAGCATAAAAAATTAGGAATGATACAAAAAATCCCTTTTTTGAATTTAAGCCCTTTTTCTCCGAACGTGCCCGTAAGCATACAGAGCCATAAAGCTATTTGCATGATTTTCTCCAATTTAACGTAAATAAAAGAACGTGTTGTTTAAAAGTTTACAAAGGCAACTGGGGAAAAAAAAGCCATCAACAATTCTGGGTACTGTGCAGCGTAACCGCCTCCTGTTCTGCCGCCAACGGTTTCAACGCTGCTAGCTTCAACACTTCGACTGATTCGCTTATCATGCCGGCGCTCGCTATGCATGCATGTGTGTTCGAAACGCCCTTTAAATAATATTCAAATAACGCCCCCTTGCGCCAGCTCCACACCACTCTCACACACACACACTTAGACACACAGATACAATTCAAACAAATCGAAAGCTTAAATGAATACGAATTCAATGGAGAAACTTCGAAAAGTAATGAATTTTTAATGCAACACAGAGTCGGAAAAAATGGCAATACTTGCAATTGTTTTGCTTGTTGGCCATTTCCATTGACGCCAAAGAACTTTTTTCTATATTGGTGCTTGTATTTGTATTGGTTATCTTTGGATTTTCGAGTGTGTTGAACGTGGTTTTTCATTCTGTGAGCTTTGCATGAAACACATTTGAGTGGAGTGCCGCCAAACACACAGTAGAGACTGACAAGCAAACAAACATCCATCCATCCATTCATGTACGATTCGAATGATTCAAACTGTATAAAGAATCCATCAAAATAATCAATAAAAGCTTCACTCTGTTTGATGCTGAGCAGTTGTAAAGAAAACAAAAAAAAAAAAAAAAAAACAAAATAAAAATTGCATACTTTGAGGGCGCTTGCTTATTGTAGTTTTCCGCGCATAACCGACTATAAAACAAAGACGCAATGAGAGCAAAACAAGAAATGAATTTATTTTAAAGCATTCTTTTAGGTTATCTATCATGGAGTGATCTTGTATGTGCCTGAATTTAAAATAAATCGCAATATTAAACAAAATACAAGCGTCATACATATGCATCCACACTCGCGCACACACAAACAGCCATATATGTACCTATATATTGTAAATTACAGACAACACACATTGACAACAAAGTGTATTAACGGCATGGTTGTTGCTATTGTTTACTTGTATTAATGTTTTTTTTTTTCTGTTTTTGTTTTTGTTGCAGTTTTTTGTCGGTGTGGAAATATTGCAAATTCAAATTAAACAAAAGCAACAGGATGCTATCCTTTCCTCCTATTTGTTGTTGTTGTGTCGTTATTGTTTTTGTGTATTTATTCATGTTGATTATGATGTTGGCAATAATACGCATGATTATGAAAATAATACTAATTAAATAGTTATTAAATTAAGAATTTTTGTTTTAACGTTTTTTTTTTTTGTTTAAAAAAAAATTAAATAAAAGCAAACAATAATTAAAGCTGAAGAGAAATATCAAAAAATTACAAAATATGTCACCTTTTTACTTAAGACAATGAAATTTTAAGGAAGAGGGATTCTATAAAAATTCATCTTAATATATAACTAGTAAGAAATTATCTTTGAAGTTAAAATACCCCAACGGCCGAACCAAGGTATATTCAAAGTCTTAAGCAGTCAACAAAATGTTTATTTGTAAAAACATTTCCGTCATAGTTTTAACAGAAAATATTCGCTTTTGTTTTTTGATAATATCACTTTGTATGGGAGGTAGGCGTGGTTTTCATCCGATTTGGTTGAATTTCATACACTGAAAAAAAAAAGTTAGCTTAAAATTAAACACAATGTGTTCACAAAATGTGTTGTTAATTTGACTTTTTTTTCATATATTTTTCAAAATTTTTAAATACATTTGCTCTTAATTTGACGAAATTTGTTGCAAGCTATTTTTTAAACACAAATATCGTCAAATTAATAACAATTGTCGTCAATTTTAAAACATTTTTTTTTCAGTGTACTCAGTGTATATTATATACCAAAGCTGATATGCAAAATTTCAAGTCCATATTCATTTTTGTGGAATTAAAAGAGATTTTACCTTTGTGGTAAAGTCACTATGTATTGGAGGCAGGCATGGTTTTCATCCAATTTGGCTTATATTCGAACTTGTTCTTTATTTTTTAGATACAAGGTAAAATATCGAATTTCGGGATGATATCTTGAAAGTTACGGCTATAATCGTGATCACAGGCGGACAGGCAAACGGATATGGCTAAATCGACTATATATACTTTTCTATGCCTACCACGCCTCCTTATGGGCGTTACAAACAGAGTGAGAAAATTAATACAATCCTTTAATGTTTTTTAAACGTGGGGGTATAAAAATATTTTTTAGGAGTTAAGATAGGTACAAAGTATGTGGTGCAAAAAATTATTTAAATCGGAAAAATTTTTTCGATATTTTTTTTAAAGCTATTCGCAAGAAGTGGTTTCGAGATAAATACATTTAAAGTTAGTGTAAATGTTTTCGAAATCATAAAATTTAATAACGATTGATTTGAGAAGTTTTCCCGATGCATCTGACTGTTGGCCATCACGAAAAAAATTTCATCTAAATCGGATTGTTTTCCAAGAAATTGGGTGGAGAGTTCCTACCATGAACTTTTGAAAAAAAAAAAAAAAAAAATTTGAAAAAAATGTCCTATGTCGTGATTTTTTACCTAGCTTGCCTACACAATATGTTCCCCATACCATCTTAGATTAAATTTACCAAAAAAAATTTCGCAAAAAACATTTCAAAGGTTCAAACATTTTATGTTTTTTTTTCTTAAATTTCCTTTTTATAGATGTATATTATAAATTTGTAAAAAATTTTAAATTTTAGGAAGTAATCTTTTTTTTTATATTTTAATTACACACTTGTTTTACAGAAGTTCTGCTTATTAGTTTTTCAAAAGTTGTTGAACCAGAGAAGCCAAAGAAGTCTTGTAACTGTAACTGTCTATTCTATTGGTTGTTTATTCAGTTAAGAACTTTGTTGTAGCAACCTGTTACTTTATAATTATACTGGACCTGATGCTGAAAGAAAATTCCTTAAGATATATGTTCTTACAACATATAGCTTTTGTATTAATTTAAATCAGATGTTATTGGTAAAATGATTTGCGAGAAAATTTTTTTGTCAACATTGTTTAATTATTGACTATTTTGAAGACACATAAGTTGAAGACCCAAGATAACGAGTTTTCGGAATTGTGGTCAAAACATTTCCAAACTATACTGTAGACTTTTTTATTGTCAAGATTTCGAGTTTGTATGAAAAGTTCATGCTCTGTAATCCATGGGAAGCGTAGCAGGAATTAAACCTTGTAATGTTCCTTTAAATGCAAAAAAAATTATCGTCAAATCAATATGTATAACAAAAAATAAAATCATTAAATAAAAAAGGACCCAAAAAACTGATCGTAGATAGCAACCAGATCGGATTAACGGTGAAGCGTATGTTCGAAACACAAACATTTACATTTTATGAATATATAGTAGTTGGATTTCTCCATCGATATAATATTTGTATGTGTTTGCATTCAAGGGGAGTTATATACCCAGAACTTTTTTTAAAAAGTCTCAAGTTAAGTCTCAAGAATACGTGGTGAAATTTCCAAGTCGATATCCCAAAAAATAACAAAGTTATAGCCTAGTAAGTGAACCGCCTATCAGAGCGCGCAGTGCCGGCTCTTATTTTCAATCGCGTTTTTCTCGAAACCATGTTTTCAAAGCCGGTTACCAAGATTACTCGAAACTCAGTGAACCGATCGTTTTGATTTTTTTGCAAACTTATTTAATTCATAATAATCTCGTACTTGTCATAGGATTTTTTTTCGTAGCTTCGTTAATTTTTTATAGGCAAAATAATGACGAATGTTTGGTCGAAAATCGTTAATTTACTTTCGGAAGTCCGCCATTTTGTGAAGAATCAATATTTTTAAAATCGTCTACGACAAGTACGAGTTTTAAGTTTAATAATATTTTTCATTTTTTTGTTTCAGAAGAATCTAGGAGGAGCAATCTTGGTTACCGCATTTCACATTTTTTTCAGAGCGCTCTACAAAAAATGTTGTATCTATCTCAATATTAAATTCTTTTTAATAAAAACAAAACTAAACATACTCTTGAATGTGTATATTTAAAGGTATAAAAACCCTCATTTAAAAATATTCCTTAGGTTTCCTTAAAAAAATTCACAAACATTACCCATTTTTTCGGCCTCTTGGTATATAGTCCTCTTTAAGATATTTCATTCACATATCTAACAATTAGCCAAAATTTGTCCTACTTAATATCTTCGTTTTTCTTTCTAAGGAGCTCGACATAAAGTTATTCGACAAATTTGTCCTACTCAAGAGCTTCGTTTTTCTTTCCAAGGAGCTCGATCTAAAGTTATTCGCCATATTTGTTATTCACTACCGTTGGAAACCTAATTGGAACTCTTACTCTCAACGACCTTTTATTATTTTACCTAGATGTATATTATTTTAGACCAAATTTTTTTTATATTATTAAAGTATAACTATTCAAGATTTGGATTTTAAAAAAAAATCCGGTTTGGAAAAGAGTTCATGGGCGTTAAATGGTTCGATTTTTCTATACATATTCTTTTATTTATTTGCCTCCAGATATCTTTCCAGTAGGGAAATGAGAAGTCATTATTGTCATAACTAGTTCAGTAATTGTAAGCATTACACTGTAAGCACATGTCAAAATAATGTCAAAGAAAATGCCTCGTAACAACGATCGTGAATCTAGCCGAACAGACACGATTAAATCAAAACCTTACAGCCTCTCTAAAGATTTGAAAATAAATATCCATTAGTGTAATACCTGTAAGCAGCGCACATTACCGCCTATAATAAGCCTAATTTTTCTGTGTTGTAATCCAGCATTACCAAGTAATCATTATGTAACTAGTTCTGTAGTGAATTCTTCCCCTACTGGGTTGCTAGTTTTGACCAAGTTCCCATAAAGTCACTAGTTTCAATGCATGTCACTTCTGTATAGGAAAAGACTATTATTTCCCTAAGCATTCCTTTCTCTCTATTCTATATATTAACTAGTTCAATTAGGAATATGCAGTTCAAAACTGAATATATTTTTTTTCCTGTCTTATTGTTGAACTTTTGTTTAACCATGCAATAAATTTGAAATATCATCTGATTTCTTTTATTAGACACAATTTCAACTCAATATGAGTTAGCCTTCTACTATTGTCTACTGTCATCTATAGTCACACAATCAGAATACAGTGTCATTTAGGCTCTCTAAACAAGCCTACATGTTGACTGTATCCATGAAGATGTTGTCATACTTGTTAACTATCCGCATGTACCGATTTAATATTTTAATGCTTTTAGATCAAAAACTAGCACTTTTTTCAAAGATATTATTAAACTGCATACAACATATCGTCGTTACAAATGTGAAGTTGCGAATCTGAAAAATTAAATTGTCCTTTTACCATTGTATGCTATTACTTAATTGGTGCTATATGCTGTGCCAAGCCATGAAAAACACGCATAAGGTCATGTAAAACTATTAAGTATTGTAACAAGAACAATAATGTTGGCCGCCACGAATTGCTGTTTTTTTCGCTCTACTAAAAAGTAATGATTATCATATTCGCAACTTCACACTTGTAACGACGATAAATACGAAAAGATTCAAAACCAAGAAAAATATATTTAAGCTGTTTAGCGCAAATGATCTCAAAATGAACTCTTATTGCAACATAAATGTTCTTGTTGATGTTTTTTTAATTGACTCAAAAATAACCTTCGTTATAGTTAAATGATGCGCTTTGTCTTGCTCCCATAAAAAATATATATGTAGGTATATATATGTAATAAAATATGTATAATGTACACATACATATGATATATGTATAGAAATATTATTTTCAGTTGATTACAGAGTTAAATTAGGGATATGAGCCTGTTTTATGAGCCTCATAAGTATTATGTAATTCACTTTTGGTCCCTATTTAGCTCGCATTTTTCTTCGCCTAGTAATGAAAAGCATATTTATAAAATCTCTAAATTTTCACTGCATACGTATAGGTGCTACATATTTCACTAATAATATCATTACATTTTATATAGGAAAATGTTCACGATATATTTGCAACCACATACACACACACACACACACACACACCCAAGCAAGTATGCAAATACAAGCACATACCTTACATTACCAATAATTGTCGAACATGCCGCACAGAGTTGCGAAAATTAAATAAATTATTTTGCTGCAATAGAGCGTTATTTATTAACCACGTGCACACAAGTATACACACACACACACACAGTTTTACCGCAAAAATGCCATTAAACAACAAATTAAAAATGGCAACTTATTATTTTTAGCATGTTTCAAATAATTTTCCTGCCGATTGGCTGCACACTAACCCGCGGTGCAGGCTGCAGCTCTGGCGGTTGCTAGTTTAAGCGGCTAGTTTGTTGTTTACTAGTAACTTAATATAGTGCCCAAAAAATATGCATACAAATGTATTTAAATATCTTTCAACTAGCTATAATGATATTCGATTAAATAAGGTGCCTTAAAGTATGCTGCTGAATTTAAATTTTGGTTAGTTACGAACAGACCTCGTGCAGATGAAGCTTCACACCGAGCTCGCTCACATTACTTTTAATTATTTTTTAAATAATTATATAAAACGTTGCAAAATTTTGGAAGCTATTTGAGTGTAAAATTTATAACATGCTTTAATTGTGCTATAAATTTTCTTCTAAGCTTGCTATAATTTTACAATTCTATCGCTACTGCCTTTTCTACTCCTACTTCTACAACTTTTGCAACTGCTTTTGTTGCTGGTATTTGGTGCGTCAGCACTTGGAAAGCTTACATTTTCACGTCATACTTTTCGGCTGTAAAACCATTAAAATATCATTTTGCACTTTAATTTCATAACCGAAAGTGCCGCAGAGGCAACAAAAATCAAATATTTATAATCATTTTTGCACGATTTATAAATGAACCACATGGCGTACCATCACCCAACGACCAGCGTCAGGCACGACAAATTGACCAATAACCGTAAAAGTATTTTTTATTTTTGTTGGTTTTTTTTTTTTGCTATGTGCAGTTATCGCAAGCTGCTATACGCTCTAAAGAGCGCCCAAAAGGCTTACAAATATTACACGCTTACTTGCTGCTGCTGCTCCTAAAATGCTGCAGCAATAATTTGTAATCACTTTCAAAACGCTTAACGAGCAACGAACGCGCAGCACTTTGACATAATCCTGAAATTATGCTGCAAAAATTCATTAAAGCCTGATTTATAAATTTAATGCTTGCTGTCTTGGAGGAGGACGAAACAAGCAACAATATAGAAAGCGAAAGACTCGATTGCTTTTCAGCGCGTGAATTTTTGCACGCAGCGCTGAGCCCCAGAAATGTGCCAGTAGGAAATCGTGCGATTTGAGCTCATTAATATTGAAGAATCAGCGTGGAGCAGCCAAAGATGATGAGCGAAAAATATAGTTACTTTTGGGGGCAGCCTTTTAGACACTGCTGCTGCTAGGCTTGGAGCAAAGACCAATTTCACTGTCTGTTCTTCTCTCGCAACATTGTTGTAATGTCCGGCCGGTGGTCTGTATGAAGTCATGAATTTTTAAGAATTCCGCCAAAGTGATTGGCAGCAGCAGCAGTAGAGAACACAATAACTTTGGGAAATTTTGTTTCAGATTCATGACCCACCAGCAAAATAAATAAAACAAGCGCTATAGCGCTACAAAATTGCATCAAGGCTTAAAAACACTTTTTCAAAAGCTTAAAAAAATTTATGAATAACAATTACAAAAGTACGCGTCAATAATTTCGGCGTTCTAAAATAGCACAATGTTTGGCAAAATGTGCTTCGAATCAGTGCGTTCGCAATGACATCCTTCACTTTAAGTCGTCCCAAAAGTATGCAACAAAAAAAAAATAAAATAAAAACAACAACCATCGCTGGGGTAGCTGAGCTCATTGTTTTCAAAGTTTAATGTGCGCCACGCTATTGTTGGCCATGATGTGAATTTTTTAGGCGCAGCTGGTGGATTTGTTTTTGTTTTGTTGCTTTGGCTAGTAAATGGGTCCCTCGGGGCGGCTGTTCTATCAAAACGCCCGTGCAGAAATGTACCCGGCCTGCCATTCAGCAGCGTTTTCATTTTATTGCGCACGCAAAACACGCACGCATTAAATATACTTTAGCTGCCTTGCCCCCAACCATACCGCTCCCTTCTCACGCCCGTGAGCCGTGCTTTAAAGACAACAACAAAAAATGACATCTGAATTTTTGGCGTTTTAGCATGCACGACAACCCTTACAACAACAAAAAATTGTTAGTTACGATATGACAAAAGTACGCGAAAATGTGTCATCGTCGAATTGCTGTGACATTGAATGGTGCCGGTGAAAGGGGAAGGGGGAACAAGTGCTTCTACTGCTGTTGCTGCTTCTGGCTGGTAGTTGGCTGTTATGGAGAATTTGCAGTAATATATTTATGATGATATTGAGCAGTCGCCGAACATCATACAAAACCAAAACGTAGGAATTTCACATTTTTATTCATATTCAATTTTTATGTCGCACTCAAACGTGCTGTAGTATGTGTGTGTTTGTGTGTCTATGTTCTTGTATATTTGCGTGAGCATGTTTGACAGTGTAAGTAACGGATGTAAAAGCAGCAGCATTCTTTAAAATGTGACAGTTTATTTTTATATATTTGTAATCTTTTTTTTTTTTTTCTTCTTTTGACAAAAATTGCTCGGCACTTCATTCGATTGAGGGGCGTTAGCTCTGAGGATTAAACAATTCCGTTGACGAATTTATTGGTATGCATTTTTTTGTTTTTTATCCTCTCTGTTGTAAATTTAAATTTATTTATGACAAGTCATAAAAACTCCTGCTGGATTGAGTGTTTGAGTGTGTTGAAATGCAGTTGGCAGCCCAAAAGTATGCTTTAATAAATTTTGCTAATTTTTGTTAAAAACTGAAAAAAATTACTTTAGAACTTTCCTTAAGAAATGTCATAGTTCTTGTTTTTATTGCGCCCAATAAGACGCCCAATAACGCTACAAATTGTCAAGTCATAAAGATAAAATATAATTTAATTGTTTGCAACATTAAGTAAAACTTTTGTTGTTGTTGCAATAATTAAATAAATTGTTGAGTCGTCTTTTGAGAGAACAATTGGAATTCACAGTCGACGATTGTTTTTGAAGAAGGGAGCCAACCAGCCCTGGGACCCATAGACTTTGGAGACTTGAAATTGGCAGTGATAATTGAGTTTAATCGATTAATGATTGTTATTCTTATTAAATTTATTATTCATAGAGCGACAAGCTTGCTAGTCAAGCAGTGCTAGTCATTTAATCCTTGTCAACTTTCTAAATGATGACAGTTTTACACGCCACTGTGTGCAGCTGAAATTTTAAGCATGAAGATTATGTTCTGCCCAGTACAACGTGGATGGTTATTTAAACAATAATACAACAACGTGGGAGCAATGGTCCTCGATATCAAGGTGTTTTTAAAGACTTCTTAAACAGCCGCTGAACATTTGCGACAGTCCAACAAATTGAAAATACTCCTGTTCTCTATGAGATGTTGAAAAGGTTACGCAGAAGTCGAGATAATGTAGGACACACTTGATTAGCACAATTGGTGGTATACTATCATGGTCCGAAGATTTATTAATGTTGAAGTTTCCAAAGGAATTTCTTAACAGCTCGTGTTTGAAAATATATCTCTTGCTAACAATACTTTTTAGAAGAAGATCTATTTTCTATAGAGAGCGGTGACTGATTACTAGTAGGGATCGAGGAATTTTGTGCGAACAATCTAGCCAACAGATTCGCTTCATTAGCCGAGTCAGCTAAGATTTGGTCCTTTAAAAGGGCAGGAATCGATGAAGACGTCTGATTTTTTACTGCTTTAAAGAATGACCAAAAGTTTTTTCTTCCTTTCGGGCAGCAACTAATCTGTTCTCTAATGCAAGTTTCGTGGAAAAATGTGCGACAATGCAAGCATCATACTCATGCTCACATCATATCTTGTATAATGCGAAGTCAGAAAAAGGTCTAGGACTTTATGGCTTTGCAAACCAACTCTAAGAATAAAAGTTTGTCCCTTCACTAGTTGAATGAATTACCTCGATTCAGCAAAAAGCTCAACATATTGATCTTCAGGTGTTATTTGGCCCGAGTAACATAACCAAGCCGGGTTGTGGACATTGAAATCGCCGACAAAAACGATCTCGCTGTCAGGGAAGAGCCCCAAACTGTGCGTTGTTAAATCAGGAAAAGAGTCCAAATTGTTAAAAGAGGGTTCCCTCCCTAAATTCGGACTTCTATTGACGTAGCAAAAATACATCAAGTGCGAGCGAACTCTGAGCTTCACCCACAAAGAGTAGAATTGCGCATTGGTAACGCTCGCACTCTGCTTGCACTCATATTCAAAATCCGTTCTTATAAAAACAGCGATGCCCCTAAGCAAAGAAAGCAATGGCGATGAGTGATACCCAGGTATATGAAAATTCAGTGGATCTGCGTCCTCACTCAACTGGATCTCATTTAGTGCCATTATTTTAGGTTTATAAAGAGTACAATATGCGTAGACCGAGAAAACTTCATACTCAATCCAGGCCCATTTCACAAAATTTATGCGAAGATGACCCTAAATTTCCGCGCAGTGCAAGCAAGTAAATGGTATGTACACCGAGAAAAAAAGCAATAGTAAAATCACCTAAGCCGGCTTGGGTATAGAAAATTGTATGGAAATTAGAAACTTATGGTTATAAACCAAAGTAATATATTCTTTAATACATTGCTTTGAAAGCACATGCTTCGATACCCTGTCAATAAAAAATATTTGATTCACCCAAGCCAAGTATATAACATTTTAACCAATAGCGTAGGTAAACCACCGAAAACTTTGCCACTTCATCAAAATGGTATGAGCAAAATTTATCGCTGAATACTCTCGGTTTGGTATAGTTCTCTTTTAGTTTTTGTAATGAAAATTATATAGTCTAGATGTTTAGCCAAGGTGCAATGCTTCGTTAGTGCATTTTTTTGGCATTAAATTAGTTAAGCGATCTAAATGCATAATTTTTTACTTTGTAAATCTATTCTGTAAACTTTGTAAGTGTATGTCTATTTACATTTAATAAAACAGCTTTTCCTTAATAAAAATTTAAATTTTTTGTTCATTTTATTTAGAAGTTTCATCTAAGTGCTTGGGTAACTTTGCACAACAGCAATATACAAAATTTTACCTAAGTATAAGTACACTTCATGATAATAAAACAGTAATTTTCCTAAGTAGATGTATATTTTATACTTCTCCCTGTATATTTATTTATCTATTTAACTTGGACAGTTCAACAAAGTTTTTTGTTGAAGACTTGAACACAATGTTCGGCAGAATAAGCAAGCACGCTAATATAAATTGTCGAAGCTAATGTGTAAATTACAAAATACTTCGTTAATTTATCATCCAAATCAATATCGGTAAGTTAACATGTAAATCTTAGGTGTTTTGACCAAAAACTTCGGAGGCTGAAAACTGCCAAAGTCATCGTATAAATTATACTAGGTTTTTTTTTTAATTTTGCATAAATTTTTTTCTCGGTGTAGGTAATTAGTTGCAACTGCAAAGATATTAAACACCGCGAGCATAAGCAAAATATACAGAGGCAAGAGTTATACTTTTCCTCGAATCCCCAGTCAGAGAGTAAATAAATGAGATGTACAATGCCATGTAGCCTCAGAGAGAAAATTAATTCCAAGTTAATTTTCAGTTTCTCGTAAACATGAACATTAACCGTTCACAAATCAGCAAAAAAACTAGTAGTTTCAGTTCTAGATCATTTCTGTACAAACCTTTAACAAGACACCCATCACCATTTTATCATAAGAAGCTCTGTGAAAGTCCTATAATAAGCTGAAATGACCAATTCGTATTTTTTCATTATTGTTAACATTCACTTTATCCCACCAATTATTAAAAAAGTTTCTTTTTTCTTACGAAAGTTTAGTTATTTCGAATGTTTCAACTAATGACCTTTTAGTGATTTAAAGTTTTTTATAACTTTTTTAATGATGGCAACAATGACATCTAGTTCTTGTTTAGTCATTCTTATTCGGACAAAACTTTGTCATGTTGACCTTTTCATATTTATATTTCATATAAAAAAATTGTTTTCACTCCTAAACAAAATTTATTAAATTTAATGGTAGCAGCGATTAGAGAATATAATTTTTTTTAATGAAAATGATCACAGATTCAACCGTGCCCTTATAAAGCTCACTTCCTTTTTTGATCTGAAAACACAATCCTTACTTTAGACCCTATCTTTATCTAAGAGTTCTATTAAGCTAATCATTAATGTGGAGAAACCTCGAAAATATGCTTTAAAGGATTCAAATGGGAAATTTTTGCACCCATATATCAAAATTTTTGCACCCATATATACCAAAAAGAAACACAAATATAGTAGTTATTTATTTTTCTATCAATCTGTACCAATACGTTTTGATCATCGTGTGTAAATTCAATAATTGAAATGCTTCTATAGTTCTTTGGGTTTTCATTTTTTTTGCTTTCCTTTAAGCTAAAAATGCATAAAATTAACTATTTAAAACCTTATTTAGTTTCATTTCTGAACAATGTTTTTTCTTTGTTTCGTGCTATTAGTTCAAATAATTATGATAGTTATATAAGGACAAATCAATAAAAAAACAATGCTTTCAATGCTCAGGCATAACTTCCGGTTCCGCTTATATAATAACAATTGTTTTTTGCACCCACTCGTAAAATCACAACATTTCGGGCATTAAAGTGAGGTTGCGGAGTTAAAGCGATTTTATAGAATTAACATAATTCGCGTGTCTCTAAACATTAATTTATTGAGCGCGGAATTTGCTGCTGATGTCGGTGCTGTTGATTTTTCTGCTGCTCGAGGCTTGATTATTATTAAATTGTAGAATCAAAATTATAGCAAATCATGGCTTAAATGGTATGTAATTTGTTAATTACTCCAGCCACCAAGCTAATCGAGGCAACAGACTAAGAGTTTGTCTCTTTCAGCTTCCATCAAAAAGTCAGTCAGTTAGTCAGACGAACAAACTACAACTTTTTGCTACTGCCGTGAAAAGTTATGCCTGCTATTGTGCTAAACATATCAAAGCAACCGGAACTGACACCACCACCATCGCCAACATCAAACTAACATCAGGCAGGCAGGCAGGCGAAAAGCTCTAAAAAGCAGCTGTAAATGTTTGCTCAAATTTATGTACATTAAACGCCTTAAGTTAAACTAATTATTCAAAACAAAATAATAAATAATTCAAAAACAAGGCGACGATTTCTCAGCACATTTTAATTAATGAGTTCTTCCTATGCCAACCTTAAATATGGAAATAAATTAATATTTCCATTTTTCTATTTCAATCTTAATAAAGCTGCCTCAGTCCTTACAAGAAATATGTGCATGTTTCATAAATTAAAACAGCTAAAACCCCCGCTTAATGGCGTGGATAAAGCTTTTTTAATCAATTAAAATCACGCATACGCCATGTAGCACAAGCAACGATGTTAAGCTAATTCATGCTACGATTTCCTTTCAAGTACTTACGCAAGCAGACACTCTTCAAAAATGCAATGGCATGAGTGATGGTGGGTGGAAAATTGCATCCCCGAAATAACAAAGGATTGCTTGTTGTTCTATACAACATTCTAGATCTTGTGAAGCCAAAGCCTTCAAATAAAAATCTAAAAACCGCATCAGTGTAGAACTGCTGTGTAAAGCTCAATATTGTATCTGCCCTACAATGTAGTCTTATCTACAGTATCTAGAACTGCATAAACAACAACATGGATTTAGGTCGGCGTCATCAACACCGCCTTCTGGCCGCGTTAAACGTCGAAAAACGTAACTGAACACGAAAACACGTAAAACGTGTTTTCTATTCAATTCTATTGTGCCAAAAAAAACAAAAACCTCCCGGTCAGGGCGGTCTTAGATGGTATAACACAAGGAAAAAGTTTCCAATGTAACTCCATTCAACTGATTGCGAGTTGAAATAAAGTAGATTGAATTCGGTGTTTTTGTTGTTTGTTAACGTGCTTCAAGGTTAAGCGAGAATAAGTACAGTGTTTAATTAGGTGGGCGTAGTCGGTGGTGTTATTGTTCTTGTTTTCTTGTTTTATTTATTTTGTTTCATAAATTAAAATCGATGCAGAGTGCACTGCAGCAAAATATTTATTATGTGCAAGTTACTTGTCGATGTACTGAAGCAGAAAGATGCTGCTTGAATGAGCGTCAATAGCTGCCAGTTGTTGGCATAAATAAATAAAATATATTTCATTTTATTGGATTATTCTTCCTTTTCCAATAAATTTATTTTATTTTATTGTTTGAGCGCATGAAATTCTCTGGTTTTTTCTAAGGTTGAGCAGAGGCAAAGTTATTTTGAGATGCAGAACAGAGATATTTTCATTATTTTGTTTTTTATAATTTAAATTAAAATAAAAAAATCTAAATTTCAAGCATGACGCATTCCTGTTCGATTTTATTATAATTTTTATTTTTTACTTTAAAGCTTTGCTGTTGCTTTACAACTTTTTCGGTTTGGGTACGCCTTCGACTTTTGCTCGAACGCCACTACCAATGCAATTGAACTGATTAATGGAGCGCCTGGCACTAGAGTCGTAGACGTACCTACCTCTTCTCCTGACCCACTCTGTCGAGGCGCACTTGCAGCCAACATTTCACGTTGCTGTCACAGAAAAATGTGACTCACTCACACATCGAGTGGAGCGCGTGTTTTGCTTCATCCAGCCAGTCTTATGGCGTGTGTTACAAAGTGTTGCCAATTCTTTTTATATGTGCGAAATTTCAAAAGTTTTGCCGTTTTCGATCGATGCAGCGCTAGCTGGCTGGCTGACTGGCGTTTGTTTTTGTTGCTGCTGCTTTATTACAATCTCTCGAGACTTAGCAATTTTTTTTATACATATTTCTTATTTTGAGATATTGTAACCCTGGTACTCACTTCCTCGCCTCGCAGCTTTGCTTGTTCCATGGCTGGTGCCTGCCAAAATTTGTCCGTAGGGTCTTTGCAGCGGAATAAGGCTTAAACAATTGCCGCCAAGTTGTAGTAGCGACGTGTGTGCGTGTATTGCTTGCTATCCGTCGCCATCGTGGTGTTGCCAAGCACGAAAGTAGCAATGAAGATTTTCTTTTTTTTTAAGAAATTCTAAAAATTCTTAGCAGCCGCTTAAGTTTTCTGACAGCAGCAGCAGCGAGTGAGCGTGAATTATTTGCCTGCAGTCAATTTGAATAAATTGCTTTAAACAAAATAAATGAAAACTTTTTAAAGCTTAAAAGGCACAACAACTTAATAAAAGCACCAAAACAACAACAGGATCAAACTTTTGTCAAAAGTATTAAAGCAAACTTAATTCGAAAGTTTAAAATGGCAAAAAGCATTGCTTGAGCTGAGCACAGTTTGCTGTAAATCTCACAACGAGTGGCTCATAAATCAATTCAATGTCATTTTGCGCCGATTCCTTGGCCGTCTATTACAGCAACTCCCCTAGCTACCCCCACCCCCAATCACTGTCGACTCGTATGCTCTGCAAATTTCTTCACATTTCCTGTCTCTGTCAATGCATATCTTTCGCACAGAATATCAATATATCACATATTCTTTGACTCTACAGAATTTTCCAGTCAAGTGATTTAAATCATTCTTGCTTATAATGAGTGCAGCGCCCTGCTTTAAACCCTCCTACAAGCGGAAATGAGTGCGACATCTTTTGTTCTTTTTTTTTTATATTATTACAATTGACGTTATTTGCTGTTGTTGCTGTCTTTTTTTTTATTTTTCTTCTTTTTGGTACTGTTTCGCCAGACATTTTTATGCACTTGTAAACTGGGAATGACGAGTACTCAAGAGGACACTGACTTTGATGGCTTTGTTACGTTTGTTGTTTTTGTTCGCATTGGCAGTCGAATTGGTCGACAACTGAGGCCATTAAAGTCACATGCAATCAAAATCGCACAAAGACGTAGAATAATTTTGTTCTTTCTCCTACTTCTGGACTGTGATTATTGCAAACGCAAAGCAACAACAGTAGAAATACGACAGCAAATCAATAACTTATCGATCGCAGGAAAGTTATCAGTTTTTATTTAAGTCTTGTCCAAATGGAAGTTACAATAAATTCTCAGAAAACATGGCAGTTTTTTAAACAGTTCTCTTAAAATTTAAAGTTGTCAGTTTAAACATATGAGTGTTTTTGTGATTTTTCACATTAGCCGCTCTCTGCTTGTCATTTGACAACATTTAAAGCTTTTAATTTTTAAAAGTTTGAGCTGTCAACACTGTGTGAATTTCTCTTAGAAACAACAAAAAAAAAACATTCCATTGCATTCATTAACACATCCTTTAAAGTCGTCACAAGGACTTCTGACTTTTTTTTTCTACTATTTTTAATGCCAACGTTCTCTTTGCGCTTTACACACTTTGGCTAGCTTGCAGCTTTTTAGTAGAGCTTTGGAAAATGTGCGTGCTTTGCTGCTGCTTCTAACGCTAGTACTCAGGCAAACATGCCTTCGCTTGCTCCACTGTTTAACATTTTTTCTATACATTAACAACAACATTTGTGCAGTGTTCAAATTAAGGCAAATGCCATAGAAAAAAATATGATGTGAACAGTTTTTTAAGCTACATAGTTTTTCTGTTGGTTCTTTTTTTTCGGAGCACATTTAATCAGGGTCATTGCGTCGCATACGACGACTCCAATGTGAGTGTTTGTGTGCCTTTTGCTCCCCGGGTTTTTGTAGGTCAAGTTTGTGATTTAAAAAATGATTCAGTTTTGTTTGGTTGTATGAATGTTTTTTAATGTGTATGTGTATATGTGTGCATGTGTGTGCGTTTGTTTGTGAGTATGTATGTTTAAATATGTTTTACATGCGATGTGATACAAATCAAATGTATGCAATATGTTGGTAGCACTGGCAGCTACAAGAACAACAATAAAACAACAACAAAAACCTTAAACAGGCACACAAGCAGACAAATTCTCACTAAAGCAGCACACACACTCACACAGATCAACAGGGGCTCTCACACTGCTACATAATAAAAAAAAAATTACAAAGCTAAACATTTCAGCACTTTTTTGTGCTGGCGGTATAGAGTGGAAATAAAAAAAAAAACACGGACCACGAATTGGCCTTGGCATTTATGGTCTTGGACAAATGCATTTGAATGGCGCACACAAGTCAAAAATAATAAGAGAAAAGAAAGCTTAAGTCTTTATTTAATATTTTTACGGAACAAATCCTAGCCAGTCAGCATTAAATAAAAATATATTAAAACTAAAGCGGATTTAAATGCTTAAATTATAAGCGCAGATTTACTTTACTTACAACAAAAGGACCAACTTAATTATTTAAATATTTGATTAAACACAAACTTCCTTGAATGGAAATAAAATCGCGGAGAATATGTGTGGCTGGACGAAACCGTCACAACCGCATGCCAGAAATTGAACTGGAACACCCGCTGGCACAAGCTGACAGGCTTGCCGCTGCGACATGGATGCGGTCTGTCATTCAAACTGACTTTCTAAACTTAAGCCTGGCAAGGACATTATTTGATGCTTATCTTTTAAACTAAAGTTTTGGAGCAATTCGTGGTCCTTACGTGTTTTTGGCTTAAAAATTCAGCTCTTTCTACTTCATGAAGCTTCTCTCTCGGACGAACACAAACTGGAAATTTATTTAATTTTTTTTTTTTTTCTTAGTACACCATTTAAATTCTCAGACATGTAATTTACTCTGACGAGCCACAAGCTATAACAACAACAACACAAGCTGGAACACAACAATGGCAGACAAGCAGACAGCCAGACATGTATAAAAATAACCACGCATTCCGCACACTTGGCTACTTACTCATTTTTGCTGTGACACAAAAACTTCGAAGCCTTAAAAAACGAAAACTCTTAAAATACAAAAAAATAAAAAATAAATAAGCAAAATAAACAAATAAATTATAAAAAACACGTATTCTTCATGATACATGTAACGGCTCATTCACTAACTCACTCACGCAGGCCAAAATAAAGGATTGGCTCAATGAGCCAAAAACTTTTCACAGTTACTGAAGAACGCTTCCTGCTCAAAGACAATAAAATAAAATAAACAAAAATAAAAAGTCTACGACAAAACAAGAATGCATGAAGTACGATAACCTGGTTAGCAGAGGAGGAGTTTGTGGCAGCGCTTGTCTCTAGAATTTTATCAACAATTCCATCAAGAGGATTCAGTAAGACCTACACAACAAGGCCAAAGAGCGACCAGTGATACGCTCAAAAATAAATAAAATAAAAAAAAAACACAAGGGACAGGACAACAAGTGCAAAAAATTTTATTTTTTTTGTTTTTTTTTTTTGTGTGTGTGATGATTTATGACGCGCCACGACACTGCGCCAGCACGTGTGTATGCGTATGTGCGACAAGGATGGCATCACGCAAAAAGTGCGCCTGGCCTATGTAGCAGCAGTGAATATTATTTAATGTTTCCTTTGTTGCTGTAGTCGTTGTTGTTGTCTTTTATTTATTTGTTTTTCTTTGTGCGATTTCCATAGTAGTCATAAAAATACGGTGTTAAATTTTTATAACCACTAATTTTATGTAATTATTTGCTTACGATGAAGAGAAGAGGGAGAGTCCAAAAGTAGCAACAACAAAAAAATCAACAAACAAACACGAATAGCGCAATAAAACAATAAAGAAAACAGTCAGCAAAATTAATTTTTTTGCTTACAACCTCAACTTGTTGGCCCGACTCAGATCTTGCAATTATGAGTCGAAACAATTACTGCAAACATTTAGGCGTATTATAAATTAGGAACTCACTTTCGAGCTTAGAAGTCAAAGTGAAAAATTCAATTTATCAGAAATATTATGTTGGTGGATTTCTTATGTAGTATGGGACCACAAAAAAATAATTGTTATATAATTAGGAATATAGAAATTTTTTTAACTATGAGAACTTTATATTGTATTTAAGAAAGAAAATTTTAATGCATGCATTTAGGTTTTGACAACTAAATAAATAAAATAACAGCAAATGTTAGGGAGTCAAGATGATTATAACACTGAATGCAGTTCTTGGACTAAGAGCCATTTGAGAAAAAATGAATTGGCTATTTTATTTATTTTTTTTTTTTTTATTAACAATGTTAACAAAGGGATATTTTAAAGAATTAAATATTACAATTGAAATTATATTTTATTTTTTACATAAATTCTACAATATTATGAGAACCCTTGATATATGAAACAAAATTGTGTCTCAAATATAAATTCAAATCTAAAAATACATTGAATTTAATTTAATCTGACCTTTTCATTCAATTATA
The DNA here is from genome assembly GCA_943735915.1 of Pherbina coryleti. NCBI lineage: Eukaryota > Metazoa > Arthropoda > Insecta > Diptera > Sciomyzidae > Pherbina > Pherbina coryleti. The sequence continues at coordinate 2,217,400 of OX030951.1, forward strand.
TTGAAAAATAATTGTTGAGCTTTAGGCCAAGTATGTTAATGAACAGCAAAGGCTCTGTATAGAGCAAATCATACAGCAGACTATACAGACTGTTTCGTTGGTCACTACATCAACTCATCAGTAGTCTTGCATGCCTTTCACTGTGATCCACTTAGCTACTAAGGTCTTACTTACACCGCCAATTTTGCCGAGAATTACCCGGAATTTTTTACCCGGCAGAGAGAACGCTTTCCATTAATAACTAGAGTTCTTATCTACTTTTGATGCACTCTTTTAAGGTTAACCTTGATCGTATCATACTTTTAGGCATAGCCTTTAACTTATGCGCATCTTTCGAAGGTTGATTACAACGTTAATTGCTATCAGAACTTGTAGTTATGTTTCTTTGTTGTTATTCTTATTTTTCTTTTTGTTGTTGTTAGTTAGTTAGTTTTCAAAAAGTACATTTATTTTGACATGAACGCCCCCAACTCCTCATTTCATATCCTATTTTCGGAGAGTTTTGGTAAATTTTATAATTAATTCTGAGTAAAGTTTGAGTTTTTATCAGTTTATTTAACAAAAATATGCCTTCACAAAAAAATTTGGATAGTCTTCCAATAAGTAAATTTCCTTGAACTATGTCGCACAAAGTTTATACGAAGTGGGATGAAAGCATTTTTTCTGAGAAGACATTTTAATTTATTCATGTAAGAATTTCTATAAATATTGTGGCAACTTTTAACTTTTATACTTTGTGCCGATGTTGCCGATCTATTACGCTCCTATAAAAACGAGTGTCTTGAAGTGAGTATGATATCTCTGGACTGGATCATCTGAAATGCAAAAGAAAGGCAACAAATTTCATTTACATAAGGTAATTTTCATTTCTGAGTAAATGGTGGCTCTCAACAAAATAAAACAAAAAAAAAGTTTATTTTCAATAAAAAATTTAAAACTTGAATGGATCATAAAATGGAAAATATTTATTTGAGAAAGAACTTCGATCAATGACTTAAAAGTATACTAAAAAAACTTGTATTAAAATTGAAAAAGACGCTCCAGACGAGTCTAAAAATGTGCGTGTAACTTCCAGAATATTCGTAGGATTATCATGAAATTGTATGCGTATATACTTACATAAATCGACGGTGCTTACGAAAAAAATCTTCCCACAGAAAATTGCGGCGAAGAAACTCTCTTTTTTAGAAAATGCGGCGGAAAAAATCACAAAATGCGGCGAAAAAAATCACTTTTATCAAAATGTGGCGAAAAAAAATCACTTTTATCAAAATGCGGCGAAAAAAATCTTTTTATTTTATGCTTACTTTTTTCGTGTTAGACAGCGAACTCGATAATATAATAATATTCATTTTGATTTTCACCAAGAGATTATAACTGATAAGCATTATTAAGACTTTTATAGCGTAGTTTTTATATGAAATTATAAATAGAAATAATTATTTGAAAACATAATTTTTTTCAGAAAAATTGTTCCAACTCCTTAAAAAATACAGCGTTGTTAACGTCACACTCTGAAAAGAGATTTTCTTCGCCACATTTCATAAAAAGAGATTTTCTTCGCCGAATTTTAAAAAAACGAATTTTCTTCGCCGCATTTTGTAAAAACAGATAGTTGTCGCCGCAGTTTAAAAAAAAAGTATTTTCTTGATCGCGTTTAAAGAAGAGATAGTGCTCGTAGGGACCGTCGAAATATATGTACATTTGGCCTCCTGACTGTTTATAAACTCTTTAACAAAAAATTAAAAAAAAATAATAATTTATAAGTCAAAAAATTAACATTGTTCAAAAATTTTAACGCAATCAAGTATTTTTAGAGAGTCTTCTTGATTCTATATCAGAATCAAGCATTTTAAGAGAGTCCTATAACAAACGATAAGCGAGACACGAAGACAATAGCTTTATGTATGGAAGAAAGGAGTGCTGATCGTTTGTTTTTTGTCGTTTGTGCCTTGTTTCGTGATAAAGTATGATAGAATGATGACGTTAACAATTTTATTTAGAACAATTTTATATATTTTTATATATTTTTTATATATATATAACTAAACACAATTTTCTTTCTGTGATTAAAATAAAAAAATAATAAATAAATAACTGGCCATTTCAGCCCTTGAAAGGACTTTGACCTAGCTTCTTATGATCAAGTGTGTTGTGCGTGTTATTAAGTTTGTACACAATTGACCGAGAAATGGACCTACAGGATTAACGCCGACTCCGAACGGCGATGAACGGAATGTTCTCTGAGGTTTGCCATTGTCTGCAGAGAGGTGGCGGCCGTACAGAAAAATTATTTTAATTCAAATAATTTTCTGTCGACGCTGGGGTTCGAACCCGGGTCTCCAGGTTCGTTGACATAGCGGCCACGCACTTTAACCAACTACGCCACGGACGCCACCTTTCTTTCTGTGTTTATTAAAACTTAATTTGAAAAATCCCTAAAAGTATGCTAATATGCAAATAAAATGGTACGTTCAGATGTAGTTTTCAAGATGACAAGGTACGTCGAACAATTTTGTGGTGAGAAATATCAAAAACAGCTGTTCTAAAATTGTGCAATTTACTATTTGCAAAAAATGAACAAAAAAGCGAAAAAAAGAACTTAGGCAAGTGTAGAAGATGAGGGCCTCATATAAGTATGGGCCGATAAAAAAAACGATAGGTGCAGCATTGTCCTCAAGTGGAATTCGTGTCACGGTGGTGGATGTGCCGAACAAAATATGAGAACACAAAAGTAAACAAAGAAATGTAACACTAAACACAATTCTTCCGACGCATCTCTGTGTGAACAGCTATAGTTGAACTCTTACAAAATAATAAAATAATAATTTACAAAATTAAAGAATGAAACATAATTACAATATGCAAGCCAATTATGCAACACGACTTCCACACGTTTTATCACACTGCCAAAAAGTATGCTCGTAAATTTTATAAGATTTTGCTAGCATTATTCTTACAATCATTTTTTTTTTGTTTTTTTGTTTTTTAGTAATGAAATGTTTATTCTTTTTATTTTTTTTTTTTATAAAAACGAAACAATTAATGTCTTTAAATAAAATAAACCACTTAATTCACTTAATGAAGTTTAAATTTTTAAAATCACGTGCACTGAAACATTTCTTATGGATGCCTCCATCATAAGAAATGGATGGATTCTTATGAAATCCATTTCGTTGCATTTGTTTGTTTTGTAATTTGTTTTTTTTATTCTACACATATATTTAAGAATTTTGAGAAAGTAGTTTTCATATAGGCTCAATAACAAAAAAAAAAAAATAATAAAGCGTTTTAAATTTTATCATTATGTAGGAAGAAGGCGTAGTTGTGGTCGGGTTTCAAAATTTTTTTATATTTAATCTCATATAGTAAATATCAACTTATGTGTTAAATTTTATTGGTTTACGACGAATCAATTTATTCACCGACACTTTTTGTATGGGGCTCAAACAGTGTACGGCGTAGCAATACCGTCAAAAGCACTTGCATACTCTTAGGCATTAAGAGTTATTTTGTATATTTTAGTTCTTTTTTTTTATTGCTTTATCGCAACGTTTTGCATTAGAAAATCTTCAAAAATTATTTTTATTATTAATTTCAACAAAAATTACAAGCTTCTTTACATGTTACCTTCCTTTGACAACATCCGCTCTTAGATCATCGTCAAAAAGTAGCAGCAAGTGTCTTTATTAATTTCACGCTCTTTAAAATTACTTTATCTTTGAGGACGCTAAGCAAAAGCAGTGACTTTCTCTCGCTATTAATAATGGTTACTAGTCGCTTTAGCATACCTCGCAGGGCAGTCAATCCCCAAACATATGCTTTAATTTATGGTAGATTGTATTAAACTGACAATAGCTACAACAACAAAAACAATGACAATAACTATGAGAACCAAACCATAGCAGAACCCACAAAAATATAATAACAATAACAATGCCAATCAACAAGGAGCAAGACGACAATAACGACAACAACGACGACGACGACAGCACCAACAGCAACAAAAAACAACAACAACAATAACAGTTGATTACCATACATACCCCAAAAACTACATTTCCAATTCGAATTCAACTTCATTTGAAGTAGTGAATGTATACGTATGCGTGTCTTGAATGTGTGAGTGCATATGTGTGCGTTTAACTGAGTATTGTTTGTTTACTTAGTTGCTTTAGTTAGGAAATGGCAGCGAACGTATTTTTTGGTGTTTTATTTTTATGTTGGCAGTATTTTTGTGTGTACTCGCATGTTTTGTTTTCTTAGATTTTTTTTTTTTTTGCTTTTTTTCACTGATGTTGCTTCCGTTGCGGAAGGATAATAAATATATGACACCCCCAGCAACGATCATTAGTGGCAGAATGCAACGGCAATAACTGACTGACAGCTAGCCAGACTCAAGCCAACGCCGACGCCACCACCACCACCACCACCACCACCAACAACAACAATGAAGCAAAAACATTTGTTAAGCAGACAAAAAAAAATTAAAGAAAAACATTTTGTTATATAAACAATGCAATAAACAGGAGCAAGTTTAACCCAAACAAAGTAAAACATCAGAATGTATATAATTAATGATTGAACATTTGAGGCAGTTGAATTCAACTCAATGGTGCTTGAGGTAGGAGTCCGGGTTCGTAAAAATATTATCTGAGATATGACTCAGCACTTAGAAGAAAGAAAATCAATACCGAAAAAACGCACAAAATCGGCTAATTGAAGTCACAAAAACTGCCTGATATAATCGACTTTTATAAATTTTATTTTCATCAGCCGCTTACTTTGTTTAATCTTCTTACATAAAAAAAAAAAAAACTAAAGATACGTTTGACTTGACTTTACCGAGGTATTCCATAGAACTTATGCAAACAAAGAACATCCTACCCTCATTTTATTTGATTCGCTATACTTCCTCAAATATCTTTCATACCATTTCAAACCAAGGCAGACTTGACTGTGTGATGTAGCACCTGAAATACTTGGTTCCAACAGAACAAGACACTTTTACTCTTTTTGTATTTTTGTCGAATATTTTCGGTATAACGAGAATGCAAATTTTGAGTTTAAAATTAAAACTTCATACTTAATATGGGTGCCCAGTACAATATATTCGCATTACTTAAAAATAATTTCTCTGGAAAGCTATTATTTTATGTATATGTATTAATGTTGAACAGCAAATAAAGGGAATCGAAAATATTTTTCGGTTAAAATGTTTGTTATATTCTATAGTGTACTATATAAAAATCTAACATTTTACTATTTTTTTTTTTTTGTTTTTATATGTATCAAAAATAATATTGAACTTTTTCCAACCTCTCCGAAGACATGTACGAGGGAAGTCCCAGAACTACCTGACCGAGGTATAAATAGCGGTTGTTGTTTGAAAAGAATGGCTATGGTAGGATTTATCAACCTTATTAAGCTTAAGTTTGAAGTTAAACGACACAACGTTGTTCAGTATTTATTTGGCAGCCATCAACAGTAAACGCTCTCAGTGAATTTGTAAACCTGGAAAAAAATTAGTCATCGTTATGTGATACAATACACTCATTTGAAAGGTCTCAGTCTAACCAATATCAAAACGGAGCTAAGATTTTACTCTGGGAGAGTCTCTTTCTTCGTTTAGAACAGTTAAATATTGAGTGGCAGAGTTTAAACGAGGCCGTACGACCAGCCAAGACGAACTTTGCAGCCTTTTACTTCGTGTTCCCATATTTTTTGGCACATCTACCACCGTGACATCAATTCCACTTGAGGACAAGGCTGAAGCCATTTCTGCGAACACATTCGAGTTCTTCCTTGCGCTGCGCAATTTAGAATATTGATCGACCCATACCAATGTGAAGATCTCATCTTCTACACTTGCCCAAGTTATTTTCTTCGCTTTTTTGTTTATTTTTTGCAAATAGTAAATTGCACAATTTTAGAACAGTTGTTAGAACAACAATAAAAGAACAAAATTTCAAGTTATACTTTTTGCTTCAAGTTATAAATGTTTAAAGTTAGCCTCCTTTTTTCAATGCACTATTTTTTGATAGAGAAAAGTTTGGTGTATGACGAATTTTATAAAAATATCTAAAGAGAGCATCAAGGTTTTATCTTCATTCTCATAATATTCTATAAATTAATTATCTGACAAAAGTGAAAAAAATACCTTTTTTCCATCCTAAAATTGAAAAAAGCGACGGTTCTCACTATCACACAGAGTATCGAAGCTATTGAACATCGTTGCGAAAAGTGTATCGTGCGAAAATAAGATATTTTTTACAAATTTTTATGTTTTCTTTGTTAGGTCGGGTAGTTCAGGGACTACTCTCGTAAATGCATATAGATTATAGTTTCTAAGATAGGATATTTTTCAGAACCATATAAGTGACAATCCAGCATTTTTATTTCATAGCATGTTTTATCCTATCGAGTACTATTTTGTCCGTTATACCATCTCGAAACTGGAGAAATTTCTGTTGATGTTAAAAAAAAAATGTAACAGGATTTTTTACTCCCTTTAAAATCTTTCGCAGTTTTATTTAACGATGAATTTCGTAGCAGTTGCTGAACGGTTCGCGGTTGTAAAATTTGCCACAGGTTTTGATCATTTTCTGCTTTTGTTAACTGTGTTCAGTTTATTTCAACTTCTTCTTGCCTTTGTTTTTATTGTTGGCCATCGCCATGCCATCATAGCAACATACCAACGCTGCACAACTAAACCCCCCCCTTACGTGTCATCCGCAATTAACATGTTCGTGTAACATCGATTTAATTGCATGAAAATCAGCCGCATCAGGGTGGGGCGTGACGCTGAGGGTAGTTTTGTTGAATGAAGCCCATTGCCATTGTTTTTGTAAAAACTACAAAATGTTCCAAAACGCTTTGTTTACTAAACAAACAATGGCCGCGTTTTGAATGTGTGTGTAGGTGTGACTGTGTATTTGTTTAGGTATGGCTTCGCATGAGTGTGAGTAAAACAGTTGACCAGGAATTTTTACTTATTTTTTCACATTTTCACTAATTTTACTCTTGTTTGAACTAAAAGTCAACAACAATATGGAAAAAGGAAAGCATAGAGGAAGCAACAACACCAACAACAGCAAGCATATGTGTTGAGTTGGAATGGTTGCAATCGATAAACCGAAGTGTTGAATTTTTATTGGTATTTCTTTCCGCATCCTCAAAACCTGCACATTTTCCCTTTTTCACTCGTCGTCTTTGTTAACTTTTGTATATTTAGAATTTCAAGCACAAAAAAGGCTGCGACCTCAGAATATTGGGGAAGGTTTGAATTATTACGACTATTTTTTAAAGAAAATCGTGCTTTTTAGCATAGCAGGTGGCACCACTGCTAAAATAGGAGGTATTTAAAAGCTAGACTGCCTTAATCCTTTCCACCGTACACACCTATTTAGAGACATGCTGATTTTGTTGTTGTTGCCAACATCCAGGTTAACATCTTTGGCTGTGCACACAATGATGCTTCCAGCTAAGATTACTATATAAATGTAAACATTAATAATATTTGGTTGAAATTCTTTTAGCTTTTTTTTCATATAATCCTTTATTACTAATAACATGCTTCATATATTCGACCATTAAAGTTTCGCTCCGAAATCTTCGTTGTACCTACAACGCTATTCTGTATATTCTGTAAAAACAACTTCATTTATTTGCCACACTTTATCTTTATAGCCCATAATAAAGAGCTATAATTTAATACTAAATTATTTGCTTCCATATAAACTTACTTATTATCACAGCTACAAAACCAATATAAATTCATTACCGTTCGCCGGATTCGCACTTAGCCATCGCCTCCAAGGCTCACCCGAGGCGTTATAAATTTCACAAAATTAAGGTTCATCTTCATGAACTGAGTCGTCTTTGCTTGCTTCACCTTCTACTATGCGCAAACGATCACTTTTATGCTGCATTATTTCAGTATTAAGAATATCTGTCGAACAAATTGATATTGCTTGCGCACGCATGCGCAGAGGTATGTTTGCATAAGAGACCAGCAACAATCAATACGTGCATACTATGGGGGCGTAAGTCTGTCAGTAGATTAGTGGATGTGTGTTTTTTGTAGGGTATAACGTTACAGATCTTAAGTAGAAATCAAATAAAGTGCCTTGAATTGATGGTCGACGCACATAAATTCTTTAAAATGTAGGTCTCCCAAGAGTAGAATTTTTTAGTTATTGTTTATATTTATATTTAAGGATCTTAAAAAAACAAAAACAAATAATTTAATCTTTCTTTCTTTCTTTCCCGATCTATTTGCAGGCTCTTTCCTCTTGACACCGAGCAGCTTCTCTAAAGCTTTTAATTAAGACATTGCCTCATTTTAAGCCTCAAAATGCCCGCATCTTTCCGTCGACATAGCCAACACATTCCTGCCATACGCCCGCTGACGCTAGTAGCATTAATGATCTTCGCTTGTTTGCTGCCGCAACTGAGTGAAGCCAAAACGAAATCAAAGAAAAGCTCTAGCATTCACCACAGCGATGAGAAACCGAGCGTTGAAGGCCAACGCTTTGCCATGGAGCCGCAGGATCAGACTGCCGTCGTGGGTTCACGCGTCACGCTACCTTGCCGGGTCATGGGCAAGGTAGGTGCCTTGCAATGGACAAAGGATGATTTTGGCTTGGGTCAGCATCGTAATCTCAGTGGCTTTGAACGCTATTCCATGGTTGGGAGTGATGAGGAAGGCGATTTTTCGCTAGATGTCTACCCCGTTATGCTGGACGATGACGCCAGGTATCAGTGCCAGGTGGGACCTGGTCCTTTGGGTGAGGCCGGAATACGTTCCCGTTTTGCTAAATTAACCGTATTGGTACCGCCTGAGGCACCAAAAATACTTCAGGGTGATTATTTGGTAACAACGGAAGACCGTGAAATTGAGTTGGAATGCGTGTCGGTTGGTGGAAAACCAGCTGCTGAGGTGAGTTATAAATTGCTTTTTAATATTTGCTGGTAATTGTCTTGGCTAGTGTTTATTGCTTTTATTGCATGCACGAACCGCAGCTCGTTAAGTTTAGTCAAGACGTAAACAGTTAAAGCATGTGTTTAGATTCCACTACGTTGAGTTGTGGGTAGTGCACTAAATAGCTTCCATTTTATATTATGTTTTGTCTACATAGAGTTAAGAAAACTTTAACCATGTTTATAACCGAAGTTGTTCATACAAAGATGCGTAGGCAGTGACATTGAGTCACTTTTATGTGTGCCATTTATGTGTTTACTTTTCCATATGCAATATCGTTTTCTATTGTAGTAGCGGATTTATTGTGAATTGTGAATCAAATGCATTGATTTTTAATACTTGTCTTTTTTTGTCTGATATAATAAATTTATATTTTCTAGTCGTTTTAATTTTAACAAGACTTTTGAGAACCCTTTTTCTCAGAAGGAACCTTTTTGGCGAATTTATAATAAATTGTTTTTATCCTCTCGTATCAAAGACATTAACCTTTGCTGACCCTATTACAAACACATTCTACTGCGAATTCTGATCCCAAACATCTTGTCTGACTAATGCCATGTCTACACAGAAAGTTTAGTTTGAGTTTCTAGTTTGTTGAAAGTTGAGTGTTACCATTGAACGCAAAATAAACTCTTCGAGTTCACCAGCACAATTTCGCAGGATGAAACTCAACTAAACTCAACTTTCTTTGGGTTTATCAAAACTCAATTTCAGGAATGCCTAAAAGTATGCTAATCTTCATATTAAAAGGTACGTTCAGATGCAAATTTTTAGATGACAAGGTGTAATGAACAATTTTGTGGTGAGAAATGTTAAAAACAACTGTTCTAAAATTGTGCAATTTACTATTTGCAAAAAATTAACTAAAAATCGAAGAAAATAACTTGGGCAAGTGTAGAATATGAGGTCTATATATCAGTATGGTCCGATAAAAATTCCGATTGGTGCAGTGCGAGGAAGAACTCGCATGTGTACGCAGAGATAGCTGCAGCCTTGTCCTCTAGTGGAATTGATGTCACGTTGGTGAATGTGCCAAAAAATATGAGAACACAAAAGTAAACACAGAAATGTCACACTAAACACAATTCTGCCGACGCATCTCTGTGTGAGCAGATATGGTTGAACACAAACTAAACTCTCTGTGTAGACATGGCATAACTGAACTGAAATTGAATTAAATTTGTTCCATATACAATTTAAGTGCATACATTTAGGCGCTTTTTACACTGAGTTATGAAAAACTAAGAATGTGTTCTGAGTTTAGTTTAGATAAATCGAGTATATTTATTCTGGCAATGGTAGTGTTTTATTTCTTTGAAGTTACTGGTGAAGCAAATTTAACTCTCTGTGCAGATAAAGCATAAAGTTTCACTTTCACCATGTGTTTTTTTTTTTTTTTCACAAGCTTTCAATATGTGACGTTCTCACAATTCTATGTGACGAATTAATTTGCAATTGATTCACTATCTCCACTTTATTCAATTTTTTATGAATATTCTTATTATTTTTATTCTTACAGATTACTTGGATTGATGGTCTTGGCAATGTTCTCACTAAAGGAATCGAGTATGTTAAAGAATCCTTGGCAGACTCTAGGCGTATAACAGCGAAATCCATTTTAAAACTTGCGCCAAAGAAAGAACACCACAATACCACGTTCACGTGTCAGGCACAAAATACCGCAGATCGCACTTACCGCTCAGCGAAACTATTGCTGGAGGTAAGTTCTTAAGAGCTATAGAAAAAAATGAAAGTTTAACTGAATAAACTCTATTGGAATAGGTTAAGTATGCACCCAAAGTTTCGGTGTCAGTGGTTGGTGGTGCCCTAACCGGTGGACGCATTCCTGAAGGTGCTGAGGTTATACTCTCATGTCAAGCGGACGCAAACCCCAAGGATCTTAGCTATCGCTGGTTCATCAATGATGAGTTAGTCACCGGTGACTTCACCACAAAAATGGTAGGCATTAAATAGCTCATTATTCCAAGTTGTTTTACAAATGTATGTACTTCAAGGTCATTCACAATGTCACCCGCCAATATCACGATGCAATTGTTAAGTGTGAGGTTGTTAATGCCGTCGGCAAGAGTGAAGAGAGCGAAACGCTCGATATTAGCTGTAAGTATCTTTTATATAACCTAAGATTTCGTCTTCACCTTTTAACTCTTGCTATCAACCCTCCACAGATGGACCCGCATTTCGCCATCGTCCTGTTTCTGTAGAATCCGATCTTGGTGCATCGGTAAAACTCCGCTGTGAAGTTGACGGCAACCCAACCCCCGAAATTGAATGGATAAACGAAAATTCTGATCGTGTAAGCAAAAACTAACCTTTATTCAACTATTTCTTTATTTTATTAACTTATCTTAAAATGTTATTTTTATTATCTTTCCATTAGGTTGTAAGCACCTCGGCAAATCTTTCACTAAAAGTCACCACGGAGACTGCTGGTCGTTATTTCTGCAAAGCGATTGTTGCTGGCTTTCCAGAGATAGGTGCAGAGGCCACCGTTTATGTTAAGCGTGCACCTATTATCACATCCCATAAAGTTCAATTTGGGGCAGTCGGCAACCGCGCAAAAATCGATTGTCTTGCATTCAGCATTCCAAAAGCCGAACTCATACTTTGGTCCTACGAAGGCAAATTAATCAATATGAGTTCAGCAGATCCCGATATTTATATCTTTGAAGAACATCATCTGCCAGAGGGCGTTCGTGCCGCTCTTATAATAAAGGAGAGTACCTCGAGTCATTTCGGCAAATACAACTGCACCGTGATAAACTCCTATGGCAGCGATTCTCTCCTAATTACTTTAATACCAGAACGTAAGTGTAGGCTATCACTTCCTTGGTCTTTCTTATACAACACCTTTTTAATCTCTTTACTATAGCAGGTTCAGTTCCCGTCCTGCTCGTTGTAATGGGATCTATGTCTTCGGTGGCCATTATTTTCATGGTTGTGATGCTTGTGATTGTCTATATGAAACGCACTAAAAAGAAGCCACTTCCGGCAGATGTCATACCTGAGGCTTCACGGGGCAATGATAAGTTAACCGACCTTAAGAGTGAAATTCGCTCTTCAGCATACGATGTTGATTATTCGGAAACGGGTTCAGAGAGTCTTGCCATCAACCTGACGCAAACTCCGATGCCGGATGTTTCTTTGAAAGGTGCAACACTAGGTGTACCACTGGCAGGACCAGTTAAGTTGGATGACAGGTGAATTTGCCTATCTGCAAAACATTTTCTTCACTCTTCTGATCATTTTTATTTCAAAGATTCTCTGGCGATTTTAGCGAACGCTACAACCGTCAGTGCCACATGAAAAACATAAAGAACCAAGACTACAACTGCAAGGACAATAGCTACGCACCCTACTTCGAATACGCCTTGGACTACAGTCCTCCAACCGAAGGCAAGCCCGGCAGCGGCTCTAACAAAACCAATTCCAGCACCATCAATTCGGCCACGCTGCCACACTACACTAATCCGGTGACCAGCACTGGTAACATGAGCCTACCGCGAAACCGTAATGATATGCAACAACAGCAGCAGCCCTCACAGGGAGTGAGCCAAATGAGTAACGGATTTTTAGGTAAATTTCACCAGTGTATTTCTAAATTTAAAGTTCTTAATACAAATTGCTTTAAATTCTAGGTCAACCGCTCCTACAAAACGGCATCGACAGTCGCTTCAGTGCGATTTATGGCAACCCCTACCTACGTTCCAATTCATCCATGTTGCCACCACTGCCACCTCCAAGCACAGCAAACCCCGCTGCTACACCTGCGCCGCCACCATATCATGCGCCACGTGCACACGCCAACACAAATGGTTTAGGTGTCAACAGTCTGAAGAACTTTGGTGGCACAAATGCCAGCAGTATTATCAGTACGGGTTGCAGCAGCAACAACGGTCATGGCAGCGTGAGTGGTAGTAGCTCCAACCTGACAGCGAGCAGTAACACTCTTGCTCCCATGACGCCGCTGACGCAACCATCAATCGCACCCAGCAACATTGCCATGACATCGGTTGCAAGCGCACCAATGACTACAACGGCGCAAAGCCCCTCCGGCCAGTTTATCCTGCCATCAAATGGCAACTCAAAAAAGGGTGCCCTGGCAACGCATGTCTAAGTTAAATCCCCATCCTCCCCCAGTTACCCACAGGAGCACCTCAGGTGCGATCGCGAGCAACTTGAACATATTTACCATAAATATATATGTATATCAACCTTTAGCTGTAATTAGAACCTAGTGCTAAATATATTAAATATTTTAAACATTTTCTAGCAAAATGTAAAAACTTAAGCAAATATAAAGAAAATCAATTAAAAATTCGAAAAACATACAAACGAATGTCGAGGCGGTGAAAGATTTAAACCATATTGTGATTTCTAGCGTTAATTATTTACAGAAATTAGCTACATTCAAAATTCAAGATAGCGGAATTACTTAGTTCGCAAAATCTTCAATTAAAGCAGAACAAAAAAACAAAAAAATATTTGAGAGAATTTACATTATATAAGATTTTAAATAAAGCATTAAATTTAAATTTTAAGCAGTGTAGTTAGAACCATGTAAAAATGTTTTGATAAGCCAAACTATGGAAATTTAACAAAAACAAAAAAAAAACAAACAAAAAAAAAAATTTTCATTAAAATCTAGAATTAGTTAAATTTATAATGGTAACTCTAATAAAACAAAAGCAACACTGATACATATTTTTTAAATTTTGTTTAAATACTCTTAAGCTTAATATTAACAAAAAAATATATTATTTTTTTCAATTTATAGAAAATCTGATGCATGGAGAACAACTCATTTTATCGAGATAAACGAAAAGGAAATCAAACACTATTAGCGAAATTTTAAATATTGTAAATTTTATTAAAAAACGCTGCCTTATAATTCCTTGTAATATTTCCTTGTAATCATTTTAACCGAAAATTGTAAACTACAGAAATTAGAGCAAAAAACAAAAGAAAATATTAAGAAAAAAACTCTGTAATCTGGCATTATGTAAAAAGCGCAAAACTAAAAAAACCAAAATAATTTAAATACATTCAAATAAATAAATCGAACGAATTGGAAATGTGAAACCATGAACTTGTTATTGGCTGCCAAATTCGGCAATATGCATTCTTTGCTGAATATATGAGGCTCTTGGTGGGAGATATGTTTGTAATTCCTCATTGTAAAGTCGATCAATTAACCATCAAGACGAGTCTTACTTACTTTGGATTCGACTCCACAGAGAGATAACTTAACAAAGAGAGTCGGCGTATTTGTATTACCTTATTCTGAGGATATAAAACTGTCTTGGTTGGTTCAATAGCAAACCATCAATAACTGATGATACTATATCAAGGCATATATTTTATGCAATATGTTTCGAAACAAAATTTTCAATTTATTTCCATCTTTATCTACACTATTTTAAAATTGAACACAATGTGAGCATTAAATGTGTTCATCATTTTGCTTTTTTTTCATGTTAGTTTTTTTTTTTTTAAAAAAAAGTTATAAACGCATTTGCTCTTACTTTGACGAAATTTGTTGCAAGCTGTATTTTAAACACAAAATTCGTCAAGTTAATAATAATTGTCATCAATTTTAAAACATTTTTCTTTCAGTGTATAAAAGAAAGTGGCAAAAATTGTCTGTTTCCCTCTGCTGTCCGTAATTTTTAACTGTAATTTAATTTAAGTAAAATTTTGAAAAACACGAAAATTATTTTTTTTCAAAAATATTATAGCAAGAGATAGAAATCCGGTAAAAGTGTCTTAATGCTCAAATTTTTCATTCTGCGCGACGTCTCCCAGTTTGTCCTGAGCGTACTTAATACTTTAAACGCGTTTTTATTGAAACCACTCTTTTGAGACGGCCGGAAACCTAACTCTGAACAAATGTTCACCAATCGATTTGAAATTTTGACAGAATATTCAAAATACCTTTATCTATCGAAGGAATCCTACGTGTGTAGATAGCTGTTGATGTGTAGAAACTGACCAAATTTTGCTTTTTTTTTCCTGATCAAAAATTAAGGAAGTTAGGTGTCTGGCCATTGACACCTTCAAAAAAATAGGCACTTTCTTACAAATGCTGCACAGCCGCCATTTTGCATTGAAATTTTTTACAAAAAATTACATTTTGTATATCAATATTTATATAAAAAACGTAATTTACAGATTTTAACAGATTGTAAACGTTATAAAATAAACGTACTTTGCAGATTTACCTTTTCATTGAGCCAAAAAAAAAAAATCCTGAAAATACACCCATTTTTCATGAGTTATTTAGGTTTCCTCCCTTAAAAAACATTCAAAAAATTAAAAAAAAGAAAGCAAAAGAGACATTAAATTAACTTACGCTCACGCTTTTCAATTAGCAAGAGAGATTGGAATCGCAAATTAAGCGAGCGAGAAATACTGGCCGGATATAACGAAGATGTCAATGATCTTAACGAGGCTATTTTAAAAGAAATACCAGCTCATTATCCAATTCAAATCAGTGGATATCATCATAAATCAGGATGGGGTGGTGAATTTTCCCACAGAAATTTTAAACGCACTTGATTTGCCATGAATATCAACCAACCAAAACTTTGTAAAAGTACCAACCAAGCTTGCCGTGAATATGGCAAAAAATATTGACAACTGCGATTGAAGCAACAATTTTTAATAGAAAATTCAAGGCGAAAACATTTAAATTCCTCGCATTCCAATAATTCCATCTGTTGTGCCATTTGAATTAAACCGTGTTCAACTTCTTGTTCGCCGTTACCATCAATAAGTCGAAAGGACAATTTTTAGAAATGTGTGGTAAAAAATTTGGAAAACCCAGTTTCCTCGCATAGCCAACCGAATCGGAAAACCATCAGCACTATTTGCTTATACGAGCGATTGTAAAAAAAAAAGCCGAGAATGTTGTTTATCTAAAAGCATTGCAATAAATGTATTTCAGCACCTGATCAAGAATTTTTGTTTTTCTTTGCTTCTAGTAAGAAAGGGATATTGTTTTCAAATTGTGTGGATATACTTTTGGATTTTTCAAGAGAATAAAAATAAAAATGATTTTGACGTAGGTTTTGATGGCTATTAGAAGCATCAAAAAATTACAATCGCAATGATTTTGGCTTATTTTGAGTCGGAGTAGCTTTTTTATAAGCTAGAAGCAAGGTTTTTATCCAAAAATAACAAAATGGCGGATGTTTTCCAAGAAAACACGAATGTTGATGTTAGCAAATCAATAAAAGTTTTAATAATTGTAACCATCCCATAAGACATGGTTTCGAGAAAAACGCATTTATATTTAGTTTCTGAGACTTTCGCGAATACGGTCTCACTAAATACTCTACAAATAATTTTTAAATTCAAATATTGTTCGGAAAATTATAAAAACATATTTTTTATCATTATCTTAATGTATAAAAACATTGGTGCGTATGAAGGTCTGACTATCACGGGTGAACCACTGAAGCCATCCATCATATATTCATCCCATATGTTCGTGTGGTGGTCCGAATTGTCTTTGTTTGTGTTATAACGTATGTGGTGCTGGAGGGGTCTAACCCGAAAATTTTGACCCGATAGGTGGCGCTGGGTTGAATATATTTACGAAAATGTAGTTTTCTTTGCAAAATTTTCTAAAGAAGACATTGTATTTACAAACGTAATAATAAAATAAATCAATTAAAATAAACTTTCGAGGAACACCGGAAATTTCAGCTAGTTCCTAATAAAATAAGTAAAAAATATATCTGATTTTGAGAGTTTTTTTATTTTAAGGGGGCATAAAGGTTTCAAATTTTAAAAAAAAATTTTTTTTGGGAATTTTTTTTCATAGAAGGAATAAAGATATAATTTTCAAATTTTGCACATATATTTATTAACATTTAAAGAATACAAAAAATTTTTTCAGAACTTTTGAAGCCGTTTTTGACGTTATTTGATTTTTTTAAGAAAATTCCAAAAAATTGACGGTGTGCAGGATATCACCAGTCTGGAACATCTGAGGAAAAATTAAAAAATACAAAATTAATCCTTGTTTAAGTGGCTATCGCCTGAACTATGATAATTTTTTTCCGCCAAAATTAAACTATTCTTTTGAAGAAATTGTCAGTCTATTTGGAAAATACAGAAAAACAAAACAACTTCTTTGAATGTGTCCCACAATATCGAGAATTTTTTTTCTTAAAACGCGGCAATAAATTGAACTAAGTGGCAGCACATTTCAGCTGTCAGATCAATTTCAAAAGATCGCTCAAACAGCTGCTGGCATAAGTCATCTCGCTTTTACTGCCTTAATAGGTTCAACTTATCTGATTATTGTAACACAGCTGTCTTGCTTGCACTAGAAATAAACAAATTTCAATAACGTACAAATGCTTGGCAACCATTTTGTTTTGAGCAACCACTGAGAACGAGACTCGCATCCAAACTGAACTACTTGCGCTTCCATAATCGCTCTCCGTGCAATTCTTCTCATGCTCTCATATTCAGCCAGCCAAAACAACCACCATCGCAGCAGCCGCTACGCTCGGGATATCAAAGTATCGTGAGCGCGGCTCAAAGTGGTTTGAGACGCGATACAAAACGCATGCGTTGCCTGCTGAACGGACGAAATCAAGGCGGTGGATATTTGTATAGATTTTGTTTGTGTGTCAATTAAGCTGAGTTTAATTAATAAATCCTAAATAAAAATTCAGCAAAAAACAACAACTTATCGAAGAGATTACAAAATAAGTGAGACAGTGCAAAAAAAGAAGGTGAAAAATAAACAAGAACGGCTTTATGCAAAAAAATAAAAGTGTCAAAATTAAAAATTTAAACTTTTCTGAAACGAAAAAAAATTTTTAAACTAAATCTACTTCCGATGATTTACAAGAATGCTGCAGCGATCGGGGGCTACCTAATGTCATTCTGACCTAAACGTCCTGCAGCAGTACCAAGTGAATTCCGGTGATTTCTAAATCATTTTTTGTCTTGCCAAAACGACGAAAGAATAAAATAAGTGCATCAAACAAAAATCTTTTGCTGCCAAATCCAAACAAACAAACACAAAATGTGTAAAAATCTCAAATACATTCTACAAAAACATAATCATTTATTTAACCCTTAACTGTTCTTGTCGTAAATTTTTTTTTTTTATTTGCCTGTAAGCCATAGCATTTTTCTGAAATAGTGCTTGAAGTGGTTGCAATCCTCTGATCCAAGGATCGAGGATATTTTTTAAAAATACAATTTACCCGAACCCAAACCAATACAGGATAATAAATATATATTAAATTATTGTATCTCTGAAAACGCCGTTTCCCTACTCGACCCACAAAACTGGATTACAATGTGGTTACTGGTCAACAAAAACACCTTCGCCAAGGCGGATATATTTTGGATAAAGTTTTTAATTTGTTTTCTGCTCATTTTTGGAATAACAAATAATCGTGTTGAAGCTGGTAAGTATTAAAAACACACAAAATATTGAACTTTTCTACAAAAAACCATTTTTTGAACGAAACGAACTGCACACCTATTTTCAGTTTTCTCCATTTTGTTTTAACTGCTCTCGCTGCACCAAAAAAATTCCTTTAAATTTCAGCCAAGACTCTTCGCAGTGAGAGACAATAGCTAGGAGCTCGGCTTAAACGAACGATTGTACTCTGCTAAGGTTCTCTTCTTGATTTCCTGTTGTTTTCAAAACGCTGAAAAAAAATGTTTTTTTATAAACTTTTTTCATCTGACGTAGCTTTCTTTTTCTTTGTAATGTGTGGGAAAGAAAGAGATGTAGAGCTCGTTGGAGAAAAATACTTCAATAAGCCTTTAGTTTGTTTAAAAGCCAGTTTTGATAATTTTTAAATATTTTAAAAATCAAAAACATTTCTTTTTAATGGAAAGTAAACAATTCGAATTTAATCAAAATATTTAAAATAAAAAACATATATAGTATATAATTTAATCCCTTATTTGATTTAAAACATAATTTTGAAATCCTCTCAGTTTTCTTTGCTGAAGAGCACGGGCAGGTGTTAAATTTTTAACATCGCCTTTTTTTTGTTTGTGTGGCCCAGGTTTGGACTCTTCGAGACTCGAAAATATATTTAAGAAAAAAAAAATTTGTGAGGGTTTTATTTGGCCAGAGGAGTGTTTGCCGACGGCAGTTAAATAACAAAGTAGTATATTTGCAAAATCTTAGTATTGCAAGCTGAACATACGAAATTCTTTGTTCTTTAGACGGTAGGATTTGAAGATGATCTGTAATTTTTAATGTTAAATTTAAAATCATGTTTGACTGCACGTTACACCACCACCGTAACCAAAGTAGTTTTTATCCTTTTAAAGTCAAACTTTATACTATCGGAGATTATATTTTTTAAATTTTCTTTCGATAAGCTTTTAAGAAAATGTAAATTTACAATTCCATATATGTTACGACATTCCCTTTTTTGGGAGAGCCATATTCTTGCCTAAAAATTAAATTTCTAAAATATTCTGACGTTCTCCATTGAATCTTCATTTAAATGTTAATATATCGAAAAAATCTTCCAGTTATAGGACATTTATTATAAATCTCTGGAACTAAATTCAGAAAAACTCAATAAACCAAACTCTGGAAAAAATAATTAAATTTAAAAAAGGTATTTCATAATTTTGACTATAAATCACAAAGCAAGATTTACTCTTGAAACAAATAGTTCAAACCAAAAAAGACATCAACCTAATATGAGCCAATTTAAATGTCACAGATAATCACTACGATAAATTTTTTAGGCATCGCTTAAGAACTCAATTTTGATTCCCGTTAAAAGTTGTTAACCCCCGTCTATGTCTATTTTTACGTCCGAATATAGAGATTATGTACATTTTTCGTTCCCAAACTATCTTAAAACTTATCACCAAAGTCAATATTTGTCAACAATTGTCAACTTCCTGCAGCAAGATAAACCATTACAATATTCTTAAATACACTAAATACTAAAAACATACAAAACAAAACAATATGTATAAATATCTGAAGAGAAAAAAACGTTAACAATTATAACGAAAACTAGCTGTTCGTTTAAAGCTTTTTTTAAAGCCAATTTCAAGTTACAATGCCTCAAGTTAAAGTTTTGTTTGCGCTGGAAAACAAAATATTTTTTTTTTCTTGAATGAAAAGAACTCTAAAAGGTTTCATTGTACTGCACAATTCATTGACAATTCATGCAGACGCTTTTGAAGACGTGATCTACAAATTAACGTTTTAGAAACGAACAAGTGTTTGCTCTTTATTTACATGTTTGTCGTTTAGTGTTTTGACCAACTTGGTAGAATGGCTGATAATATCCGCGGTTGGATGTTAGCGGCAAGATAGCTTTACGCATGCTCAAAATCTTCCATTTAAGCTATCTTGTTGACGAACATGCTGTTATGTTTTGAGATACTGGCATGGTTTTGTCGAACAACACAAGCTCTGTTTACTTTTTACAAATATTTGAACACATTGTCAGAGCGTTTTAGATGAATCAAAAAAAAGTACACTCTTCCGCGGAATACGATTAAAATAATATAAATAATAAATGCCTTAATTACAACAAATCATTGAGTCAATAAATTTAGACAAAACTGAGCTTAGTTCAAATATATTTCTTATCAGCATGAAAGAAAATTCGATGGATTTGTGTGCCTGCCGGACGTGCAGTAAGTTGAAAGGTCCAGCAAACGCTGATTACTGCAATTGAACTGACAATCAATCAATCGATAAAAGTGTCAGGCAAAGAATTTCAGTAAAATCGGTGTTTCAATACGTATGACTGTCAATTATAATAAAGCAGAGAAAAACAAAAATCTGAGTAGAAGATGAAACAACATTGTTTTTGGTTTATATTAATTTTGATTTGTTTGTTTTTTTTTTAAGAAATTTGTAATAAAAACGTACAAAACTAAATCAACACAAGTGCTTGACAGGTAGTTTTTGCACCCGTTTCAAAGTACCTTTGGGGTTGGGTACAATTTATGAAATTTAGATGTTTCTTTTTTTGGAAACTTAGTATGGAAAATATCCCAAGTTAAAGGGTATATCTTCAAATACTTTACACCTTATTTGCATCGATGATAAAAACAGTTCTATTTCAAATTATGCCATTTTGCTTCCATATTATGAACTGGTTCTATCAAGTATCAGGATGTACAAAAAATGTTTTGAAGGATTTGTTTGAGATAGTATTAAATTGAATCGGATAATGTTGCAACCAACTTCATTTTGAAGCCTCATCATTAGGCTTTCTTTTTCTGTATATGTCGTTTCGCTGAAGTGTAAACAACATAGTTTTTGTGTGCTCAACTTTTGTGCCACCAAAACATAATTTGCGGGAAAGTTTACTTTTCTGCTTTCATTTGAAGAAAAATGCATCTGACGGCATCGTATTTTGACTGGTGATGAAAAATGGATTCACTACGATAACCCGAAGGGCAAAAAATCATACGGGCCGCCCGGCCTTACCCCAAAATCGACGCCAAAGCCGAATATTTACTGTGGCAAGGTATTGCTCTGTATTTGGTGGGACCAATTGGTCGTGGTGTACTATGAGCTGCTAAAACCGGGTGAAACCAACAGGGCAACTCTACCGAACTCAATTGATGCGTTTGAGAAGAGCATTGAAGCAAAAGCACGACAGAATACGAGCAAGGGCACGGCAAGGTAATTTTGCAACATGACAACGTTCGACCACATGTTGCGCAGCCGGTCAAAAAATACCTTGAAACGCTGAAATGGGAAATCCTACCCCACCCAACAGTAGAGCCAAGACATTACCTTTTCCGACTACTATTTGTTTGCGTCGATGACGCATGCCCTTGAGGAGCAGCACTTTCGCTCTTGTCTAAATCTGTAGCTTCTAGCGTGAACCAAACCAAAGTTACGACACAAAATCCAATAAAGTTTTTAAAGAACCTATATAGCGATTAAAAATTTTTAAGTAAGATTTCTCAATTTCTTTAGATTTGGCTTAGATTCAAGAAAGTGCAAGAACAGTACTCTTCCCAATGATCTACAGTGTGACGGAAGGAAGCGATAGGATTTGAATAGACTTGAGTTTTTCTTTTCGGGAATTTTTATGTTTATTTGTAAATATAGTACAGTAACGAGGATTTTTTTTAATTTTAACGTGGGAAATAACGTCTCGAAGGAGTTTCCCACTCTCAGCTAGAATTTCTCTTAAAAAAACTTTTTAGTTGGATTACGTCAACATACGCATGTTCTTTCAAATATTCCAAATATTCCAGGAAAAAATCCGGAATCTTTCGCCGAAAATGTCTGCAGCCAAATTGTGAACGGTTTGAGCGGGTTATAATGCAGAAAATAAAGTTGTATTTACCAAAGCTTCCAAAGAATAAAATAAAGAAATAAAAATCAAATACATGATGAAATTAAAATAGTATATCTCCACACAAAAAAGTTTATTCCATGATTTTAAAATTTGGTATCTTAGATAGTATATTGGATTGGAACTGTTTTTTGAGAAAAGATTTAATATAACAAAAAGGTTCTTCTATGTGAGAAGTCTAAGAACGACCTGCTAGTTAAATTCCATGCATTCAACTGAAGTCTTACAATATTGTCTTACAAATATTGGATTATTTCACCATTTTTTTAACGATAACCAGACTAAAGACAATCAAGCACCTTAACCCTGCAGTAGTCGCGCGGATTACATATGTAATCCAGTCATGCAAAATTATGAATTTCACAATTGTCTGCAATCGATATTCATTGATTTTACGTACTGTAAGAATTATGTTTATTTTGTTTTTTTAAATAAATATAATATAAAATAAAGTAATAATAAAAATTAAAACAAATAACTAAGCATTTTCAAAGTGCCATCTCTTATTTTAAACTTTAAAAAACGGATTACATATGTAATCCGCACGACCACTCTCGTCGCATTTAGGTACGCGACTACTGCAGGGTTAACAATGTTTCGGTATGATAAGTCACCTCAGTTTTAAATTACTTCTATTTCCGGATCTGACTACGCTAATATCATTCCAGTCAAACTAACGTTTCCATTGGAAAGTTTGGCACTTTTTTAACTAATACGTACTCGCTTATTGTTTTGTTAACAGCGCTTTTAAAGTCGTATGTCAGCAAAAAAATTGAACTGAAACGTGAACATTTTCGTGTGATTACTTTTTTGATGAGAATTATCTCAAAAAGACTGTATCGATGAATTCAATTCATGACTGGTGTCACTTAAGACATGTAGAACGTTAAATTCGGAATGGTACACAACCATTTGTTTGCCAGAAGAAGAATTATTCTTCATCAAGACAATGCGAGCTCCTACACACGAGCTGAAGGCATTTTTGAGCACTTAAAACATCGAATTAATGGATTAGATAAACTTCTTGACCAAAGACCTTCAACAACAGAACAAGCCATTGATGGGATCAAAAACCATGTTTTTGAAGTGTGGGCAATGGGATAAATGTTATGACAAATGTTATGTTCGAACATATGCAAAAAGGCATTAATCATAAAGGAGAATATTTCGAAAAACAATTCAGATATTTTCAATGTAAAAGAATTCAGTCTTTATATTTATTCCCAAAATATGAAGTATGACATGTCTGGATTGTTTGACCTAGTAGCATTAGAAAGCACTCGCAGTATATATATGTAGGTATTGAAGTTGATACTTTGCATACAGCAATACTTTGTAATAGAAAACTGTGTTATCTTTAAATATATTCTAATTCATTTCATTTACGTTTGCTTCAATAAAGCCATATACCAATAAAATTTGCTCCAGTTACTAGCCCCTAGTAGTCCCTAGCTTCTGTCCTGAAATACCAAGTATTAAGAATTTCAACAATCTTAAGAAAAACAAAAATATACAAGTATGAAAATAAGTCAACAAATTTCGATTCGATGAATCGCGGAACTCTGAAAATGATGTTATCAGAAAAAAAAAAAAAAAACGTCAAAGTAATAAGACAAGCAAATGTCAACGTAATTCTTAATCTATTATGATGTACGAGGTCAAATTTTTTTATAAAGTCAGTGAGACAACAATTCTGTCAAGGGCAAAGCACTAATAAATTGTAGAATTGTTGTTGACCGCAAGCAAGCTTATCAGCATTTCTTTTGCGATTCACCAAACCTTTAGCTACTGAGTACAGCATGCAGCTTAAGTCTTATTACGAATTAAATAGCAGGTAAAATAGATTAAACTTTTTCCTAACCGACAGTAAATTTTAATTCCTTGAGGATTCGCACCAAAAGGATAGTTCAGTACAAAAATTTGTCTGTTGTTGCCTCATCTTTTTAACTTTAATTTCAAAATTGTTTACTTTTAAAAGCCACAATGAACCTTTTCTTCTTAAAAGATCACCTATTTTCCAGCAATTCCAGAATATTTGCTATTGCGTCTGGTCCCGCAGTTGCGTCTGGTATGCAAACATTACTTTGAGGTATACTATAATCTTTCTATTTCTTCCTTAAAGCTACACGCCAACAGAACTTTGGTGCAGCAAAATACTGTTAGTTTTTAAGATTCCAAAAAGAACCAACCTCAACTGTTACAGTCCCTGTTATTATTTAAGCCAATAAACTTGGTTTACTAGCATCGACAACAACCACAACAACTGCACAGAAGATCTTCCCCAACTAACAAAAAATAATGACAAAACATAAAGATAACACTGCATATTGTTTGTTCTACTTTTATAAAAAATAGCTTGCCAATGAGCGAGCTGTTGAGCTGCGCGTCAAACGACAGTCTCAAACACCAACCTCTAGTGTTTGCTATTTGTCTGGCTTACAACTTTTTGTTTTAGCTGAGCTACCGTTGCTGAGCACCAACAGTTTTCCTTTTATGATGCAGCAGTCAGTAGCAACCAAAATGATCGGAGTTGAAGCTGCATTCAATTAATTAAAAATATATGTATAAAGATATAGTTACGAGTACGGATGCACGTACATACTAGATCTGCCTTCTTTTGTGCTTAAGTACAACAACATGGTTAAGGTGGTGTCTAGCTTTGTCCTCATCCTCTAGCCTAAATGTTGGCTCACGACGTCGCGATCGTTGATCGCCACCGCTGCTTGGGTCGAAACTCTGTTGATTTTGTTGACTATGTTGAGAATGTATTTATTTGGTTGCTAGATTATGGCCAAGTTAGGTTGAATTGTTAAGGAGACATAGAGGCTGCTGCTGGTGCTGCTGCTGAATGAGCCGGAAGCATGCAGTTAAGCAATTTTGGCAATAAACGATCTTTGACGACAATAAGCTAGGTTTTGCCTTAAACACGAGGTTGCCGTGCCAGATATAATTAAATAAAATAGAAAATGGTTCGAATAACTAGGTTTATTCAATTAAAATTCATATCCCGATTAATCTTGGCTCCATCGCTTATCTTCACTTTGAATCGGTTGTCCCTTGCAGTGACATTCTATGCACGAGTTGTTAACAGTTGCTTCTACTTCGCCAAACTGCTGCTTTTTAGTTGCAATATCCAAGAACAGCAGTTAAGTCAGTCCACGCGGTAAACATTTATTTAGACAACAATTTAGTTGGAGTTAACTTTAAGCACGCTTCGCTCTCTGCACTTCTCATTATATCTAAAGTAAACTCTCATAATTGCTTGACTTTATTCTATCGATCGCATATCGGCAAGGTACGATCGCGTCTAGGTTCGTCGTCAACTGGCAAAGAAGATCGATCGATCTATAGTTGATCGCTTGAACAGTTCTCGTCGTTGTCGTTGGGTTGATAGCGTGGAAGTTGGAGCGAGTTTTGGCTGATGCAGCAATTGTAGCTGCAACTGTGGGCCGTGCATGCGCATGAACAGTAGCACATTTAAGTATTTTTACAATTTTCTGCTCAGCTTTCTGTTTTTTTTTTTTTAATCCTATAGCAAGAGCTCAGCGTTGAATGAACATCGTGTTGAACATCGCGATATGCTGTTAATGTTGCAACAAACGAGTGTTTGTTTTTTCAAATTCAATCGAAGCTAAGCTCAAATCTACTAGATGTGGATGAGTTCTTTATATAACACTGAAATGAATTTAGAGATGAAGACCGGTGCCACGAAGATAATGGAAGCGTTTAATAAACTCTGTAATGAATCGTTTTTCTTTTTAATTGAAAACAAGTTAAAAGGGGGTGAGAGACTAAGTTGTATTTTTTTACTGTTTTAAGTCTTGAGTTGCACTTGAGACTTCATTCTACATTAGGGAGTATTTTGTTAATATACTCGATGTGGAGAAGCTTGAAGCCAAATGTGTGTAAATAAGATGTTGTGACCAATTGATAAATTTTAAAACGATTGATTATGTGATATCGGCTTAAAGCGATTTTTTTTTTTATTTTTTGTATCTCATACTTTATTCCTGTTGGAAAACTATAAAATCTTCTCTTTAATTATTATCAGACTTTTAATATGAGGTTCAAGAACTTTTCCTTCTCGACCTTTAATTCAAGTTCGGGACGATCAGCAAGTTTGATGATTATTCGGATTTCGGAAGTCGTTCAGGGTCGTTCAAAAAATCGGTGCTAATCTGGGATAATGTTTCGTTCGAAAGTCGATGCCATAATAATTATATACACATGATACTCTAAAACAACAGGTAACATCCTCGGCCAGAAGCTTCCGAGAACAAAGAAAAAAACTGCAAAATTAAAGAAGCAATAAAGCAAAATCTGCACGCACATGTGCACCCTAAATCTTTGTTATTTTTTCAATTTTCAGAGATGCATTTCCAAAGCTGTTTTACCAAATATTCCAACAAAATATTAGTGGTGTTTTGTCATTTACTTTTTTTGTTTTTGCTGTTCCTACCCTCTCACCTCTTCATAGAAAACGTTCTTTGCTGTGAATAAGGGAAGAAAAAAACTGAAAATTCGAGTATTTATTTACAATATGGCTGAAAACTGACAGCTGTGTGTAGTTTATATGTTGCAGACATAATTTTTTTTGTTGCTGTTGCTGTTGTTGTTGTTTGAAGAGCGTTACAAAATTATTCGCCTTAACCGTGCTGTAGTCATCTGATGCACTCACACGCACACACACACACAGAATCGGTCTCCTTTGCGCATGTTTTTCGGCTGCCTGGCATGTCCTTGTTTTATTCTCTGTTTCTTTACTTCAAACTCACGTTTTCCGTCCTGCGTTCGTTCAAAGATCATATTACGATAAAATTGTTGACTAGGTAGTTCCTCATAAAGGCCGTTAACAAAATTCGATATTTTAGTGCGTTCTCTTGTGGGCACTTTTATCACGCTGTGTCTTGTGCCCATTTCCTGGTCGTCGTCCTTTAAGCAGGGTTCGTTCCATTGCTCGTTTTTGTTAGGTTTTCGTCATTCTTTTTCGCTGTGTTCTTGTGTCACGGTTTGTGAGTTGAGTGCGCCAGCATTTTAACTGCACCACTACACTGACAAGACTATTTGGAGAGTGTGTTGGTCAGAGGAAGCATTAATGTGCCAGCAGCGTGTTTTAAGGGTTTATTTATTTACTTATTATGCGTTCACGAAGTTAAGGAATTTTTTTACTCTTCGCTGCACCCTGACACTGAAGTATGCAGCAGTGAAAATCCTCAAAGGTACACAGTTGGATATTTGTAACGGTAATTTTTTTTGTTTTTGTGAACCATTGATATTATTGCTGGGTTTTGATTACTTTGTCAACTTTAGGCAACAATTTAATCAATCAGTCTTACTAAAGCTACATTTTGAGATCTCCTTAATTTTCTTTAATATTCTTTAGCTGTCAAATTGATTCCTCATTTTGAATTGAAGTTTTTTACAAACTTACTGACCAAAACAAGAGACGCCGACGAAAGGTTCATTTCACACCTTCCCCCAACAGCTAAACATTCCAACAAAAAAAGAAAAAAAATCATATTTGTATAACAGCCGCTCCTCCATCCAATTGACAGCTCAAGCAAATGCAATTTCATTTCATTAAACGTTAAAATAAAACCTTCAAATAATTAATTACATACGTGCTAATTAATATGTGGAGAAAGCGCCATAAACAGACTTCCGTTATGATCACATTCACATCGCACGATCGCATCAACGTGCAAGATCGCTGAGAGTATCTGAGTATTTTTCAGAAAATCTTCGATTGCTGCTAATCAAAATGTGACTTCAGCAACATAGGCCGCCAGCTAACATGTCCGAAATCCATAAAATCCGATCGGCACTGAATGCATTTTATTAATTAATTAAAACAACAAAAACGTGTTTCTGTTGAATTCTCAAAAACAGGTTCACTCCACACTAAGGCACTGCTTGTTTCTTCTGCTCAACCTCCGCAACAGATATTTCTCAGATAGTTTTTTTAGCTTTCACAAGAATTCAATTTTATATGGAAAATATATATGAAATGTAAAAAAAAAGAAAAGGTAGCTACCGGGTGACGGCCAACATATAATGAGTGTCTAAATCAGATTTGTAATTATTGAAATGTCAGTAGTGGCCACCAAATAATAAACTCATCAAGGTGAACTCGAAAAAAAGCTATATTTAGGATGCTTAACACTCACATAAAGTAGCCGCATAATTTACTCAGGCACCATCTTCAGGCGAAGTGACAACAAAACTACAGCAACCAACTAACAAGAAGATTGCAATGAAGCAGGAGAAGGACATTTTATATTAATTACTTACTACAAATTTTCTGTGTTAAATTTGTTGTTTTGTCACAAGAGAGCAACCAAAAAACTGAACACTTGACAAAAAGTAGCAACAATTTAAAACAAAAAAAAATCTGACAGCTCAGCATAAA
This sequence comes from Pherbina coryleti, assembly GCA_943735915.1. Classification (NCBI taxonomy): domain Eukaryota; kingdom Metazoa; phylum Arthropoda; class Insecta; order Diptera; family Sciomyzidae; genus Pherbina; species Pherbina coryleti. The sequence continues at coordinate 2,246,153 of OX030951.1, forward strand.
TATGCGCATATTCTGTAGTACGCAGCACCAAGCACTCTGTTATATGTTCTCATCGATCTTCCTGCTTTGTATGTGCTGAGTAGAAACAGGCAGGCAGTTTGAAAGATGGTGCACAGAACCTAAAACCAGTGCCTGCTTGAATGTTGATAACAATGATGATACTTGATACGATCGCCTCCTCCCCGTTTCTTTGTTCATCTCATCTGCACTGCTGTCTATGTTTATCACTTCGTTCGTTTTGTAGCCATTCGTACATTTCTGGTTATATATAAATAATTTTTTCTTTACTATTTTGTGCCGTTCCTTCAGAACTAAAGAGCTTTATATGCTTGGATAGCGCTGCTCAATCGAGATATTCCCGATAGCCTGTCGAATGCGAATCTCGATTAGCTTGTTGCGTTTTATCTCTATGGACATACCTTGTATTTGAACTAAATCAGAATCCAGTTGTTTCAATCTTCACCTCTTTGCATCCAATAAACAGCATGTAGAGGATTTTTTTTTTACATTTTCTCTTTATTTTGTAGTTCATGTGCTAATGGATGATCGAATTAGTTTTACTGTTTCTCGAATGTATAGCATTTGCTTAAATTTGAGTCATAGTAACCAAGTTTTTATTTCACTTTAACTTCTTTGCTTTTTTTATGTTGGCATAGCTTTCTTTCTTCCTGTCGTAGAATAGATCTGGTCACATAACAGCTTTTCTCTCCGAGTCACTCTTTGCACTAATGAGTTTTGCTTCCCATAGAATATATGAGTTGAAATATGTCAAAGTGACAACCATCATCATCAATATGGATGCCATGGCAGGGATTACTACTAAGTTCTACGAAATCAAATGGGTTCTTGTTTTTACACTGATCTCTTGAAGGTAGAAGCTTCGAAGATAAACATGTAAAAAATTAATTAACAAAATGCGTTGTGATAATTAATACGAAATCTGAAGAAAGTAAGCAAAGAAAAGAAGAAAACAACGCCAATACAAGATATACAGCTGCAAGAAAGCAAGCAATGTCATGAACATTCCAAAGGCACTAAGCTAGAAAAATTAATAGCAAGATAGGAGTCCAACGAACACTGCCTGCACACTACCAATAAGATGAAAAAGAGATTAAAATCTCTGACGCTCTGCAGTGCCCGGGTTCAAGCTAAGCGGTTTTCCTCCTAATGATAGCTCAAAATAACGCACACCGAAATGACAGATCAGATCGTTAACAGGGACAAAAAAAAAGAAAAAAATAACCGGACAAGCACCGTTGGTCGTCGATCGTAGAACATAACAACGAACTCGCAAATGAATTGAAACTACTCTAGTGCAGTGTGGTGAGGTGCAGAGCGACGCACAGTGGAATTTTGGCGGAGGAGAAAAATTTAGTGAAACCGTTGTATAGAGACATTTTTGTTGAAGTAGAAATCCTTTTCATAATATATTTGCTAATAGTTTGTCGTAGAAAAAAATTAACCAAGTTTACTTCATGAAAGTCAGTACAGGAGTTTCCTTGTAATATGTAAAAATAACCCATGCAAAATGTTGCATGCTTTTAGGGTTGAATTAATAAGGGTTAGAGTTTATTATTTGTGGCGTCCGTGGCGTAGTTGGTTAAAGTGCGTGGCCGCTATGCCAACGAACCTGGAGACCCAGGTTCGAATCCCAGCAGCGACAGAAAATTATTTGAATTAAAATAATTTTTCTGTACGGCCGCCACCTCTCTGCAGACAGTGGCAAGCCTCAGAGAGTAATCAAAATGCCATGTAAAGCTTCTTGAGAACAAGAACATTCCGTTCATCGCCGTTCGGAGTCGGCGTTAAGCCTGTTGGTCCGGTTCTCGGTCAATTGTGTACAAACTTAATAACACGCACAACACGATTGATCATAAGAAGCTAGGTCAAAGTCCTTTCAAGGGCTGAAATGGCCAGTTATTTATTTTTTTATTTTTTAGGGTTTATTATTTATATCCGTTATACACGGTGTGGAGACAAATCTTGGCCGTTGACCTATTTTAACTACTAAACTAAATCAGATCATGTGCATGTGCAGTCTAATTGCATTGATACATTTGTATGAGAGATATGAGTGCCCGTTCAATTTTAACCTAAACTATACCATAACGTTTCTTATATAAAGGCAACTATCCCAAACAAATGTCATGTCAATATCTCTTTTCGTTTTCTCTACAAATTTAAAAGTACCTTTAGCTAGGTGTGTTGTAACTAGTTGTAACTAGCCAAGAACGAAAAAAATCATTGACAAAGAATTGCTCCCCAATTGATTTTTAACAAATGTATGAAGCCATCCCACTGTGTGACGCATTGGTTACAATCAAACGCACAGCAATTTTTGTAGATTTTCAAGATAGTCATCATCAACGGCACAAAACGAACGATAGACAGACAGCCAACAACACAAAACGTAATGATACTGAAAAGATGCACTGGCAATGGATGGACATAGAGTGCCACTAGAGTCAAGATGAGACCACATCAGATCGTGGTAAGACGCAGACCAATACGCTGCAGCAAATGCTGATGATGATGATAATGATAATGATTGTCCAGTTCATAGAGCTTAACTAACTGGGATGTTCTGCAACAAGTTTCGCATATCTGAAAGGCTGACAACCTTCGATCGCTCGCGATCGCCAACAGACGCACATTATTTGCACGCGATCAATATAAATACCAATGTTATGTGAACGACGCATCGAAACGCGTCGAACAAAACTAGCCTGTTGCTAGACTGCCAGCCAATTCAATTGCAAAGATAGAATTTCTTCCTAAAATGTAAGCGAAGAGACCAACAAGATCTTGGTAAATAAGACAACCGCTAGCATTAGCACCAATTTGACGATAACAGCACCAACAACCAACACAACGTTGAAGAAGACGTTAAATCTAGTCGAAGAAGATCATTAAAAGTTGTGGCAAAATTTTCTACGTTCTCCAGTGCAGGAAATGAGGAAAAGTGGCAACGAAATTAGCGACTACGAACACCTATATCAGCAACATTGTTTGTGCGTTTGTTTTTATGCCACCTTAAAGTAGCCTCGACCGGTCTACACAGTTTATGCGCAAAAATCAAATCAAACGATCGATCGATCGCTTGAGCATAAGACAATAAAACAAATGATACAGCTTTCTTCTTTTGCCAGCCAGCCTGATCATTGGAATTATTTAACCAGCATTCAGTGCCGACTGACTTCAAGGGCCATGGTTGTAGTTGTTGTCGGCGTGTAGTAAACGCGGTCGGCTCACTGCTCCATAATGCATGCAATCTGATTTAAAGATTGCTTCGCCTACCTTTGAAGTTACCCTTTCGTATGCCCAAAGCTGGAATACGCGATATTGCAAGTTTTGAAGTTTCAAGCAATAAAAATCTACTGGAACGCAGTTTAAATGAAATGTTTAAATGAAATCTTATTTAAAGTCAAGGTATACACCAAAAAAAAACCACAGTGTTAAGAGCATAAAGTTGGCAATACTTGATGAGCTCTGAAGATCGGCGGAACTGATATGGAAAACAAGTTTGGTTACATATCAGAAGCATTTATTTTTAAACATTTTTTTTTTAGTGAAGACCAATTAAACAAGAATTTACAAGACTTGCATAAAAAACCACATTTGTACGAAGCCCCAGGACCATTTCCAAATTTAAAATGTTTAAATTTTAGAGTAATGTGTTTTTTTCACAGACTTGTTCACAGGGTAACACATGTTGTAAGAATAGCTGAAAGATTTTGTTGGCTTATAGTAGATGCCACAAGCCCTGCTTCAACAAAAGGTCTATCACAAATGGACATATATTAATCCAACAGTAATGACGTATGTACAGAGTCTAAAATGCTCAACTTTATCTGCAATCAATGAATAAACATCCATTCAAACGATAAAGTTTCTATACTTTTTTGCACTTCCAAGTCCGGTCAGTGGCACTTGCCTCTTTGTCGTTAAAGTTCATTGCCTTTCGTTAAGTTTTTTAGCATGAACGCATTAAATTAGTAGACACCACAAAACTAGATTCAATGACAAGCTGTAACATAAAGCCGCTGAACTAATATGGAAATTCACTAAAGGATCAATGATTGCGTTTTAGAGAAGCGGAAGCGCACTTTAAACCCACCCTTCCTACTTTACTCCGTTCACAATCTATTTTCTAGCAACTGTTATGCCTGTTGTTTTATGGGGGTGTCTTCTTTTCCCACGATTCTGGTTAATTTTTTTTTTTTTTTTTTTTTTTTGTCTCATTAAAGCACAAGAATAACGCATTTAGTGTAATTTTCAAGTGCTGCTCTTCAATTACATACAAAGCAGAGTGTCGACAACCATTTTACTTGTCTCTCTAATATATAGAAGTAACAGCAGAACCCTTTATTTCCTTTGCCATATGCATAGCATTCATCCTATAAAGTTATTGCCCTAACATCAATGTTCATCTATGCTCTTTATTAAGTTCGCGATGATTTCAGAGAAACAATCTTGCTGCTGTTCAGAGTAAGTGGAGAGAATTAAGAACTTAAAAACTGGCAAAGAGAGATTGAGTTTTGAATACAAGGTGGAGAAATTTGGTGGATATGCAGGCAGTTATCAGCTTAGTTCTTATAAGTTTTTGAAAAGGTATCAAGATCGAGCAATAATGTCAAGAAGAGCTGCAATCATGAAAGTGCCGTCTAGCTTTCCACAACCTTGACTCACATATCGAGCTAGTCTGTTCTTCAAAACTAGAGTCCAACAATTAATTTTTATCATGTACCAAAGTTTTTTTTTCTTTTTTTTTTTTTTTTTTGGTGACATGTTCTTTATTGTTGTACTTTTTAAACTTTCTGCCAACGCTATCAGCATAATAAACAGCAGCCAGAAAACTGTAATCACGGTCAAAAATTTCTCACGCTTTTTTCTTTAAGTCTTTTAGACTTTATAATAAAAATAATTTGTAAACATGCTGAAACATGAGTTTCTATTAGGTAGAATTAAAACAACAATAACACAAGCACCATAAATAAGATTTGTATTAAAATTACACTAGCAGAAATAAGAGCTACCCAAAGACGAAGTACCTACTAGCAACAACAAAACAAAAAAAAAAAAACATCTGAAAATAACGAGATAAAAATACGAAAAACAAAAACAAAAAACTTTGCTGAAGAATTAAATTATTAACCAGGGAAGTGGTCAAGAAACCAAACACAATTCAACGTGTTCAAGCAAGCCTTATCAGCTTAAGCTTCAGCTGTGGACCGCATTGGTGACGAAAGCCACCGCTGCTGATAAGCTTTGATAAGTTAATGCAATGCACTTCAATGCTAAACAAAGCTTGCACTCGCTCGCTCGCAAGCTTTATCAGCTGCATACAGCTTTGAAACAAGCTGTAAGAATTGAAGCAAGCAAGTATTTCGTAATTCTTTGTCCTTCCATCTTCTACGCGTTTTTTTCTTCGACGAAAGTTGGGAAAGTGCGCCCGCTCAATGGTTCCCACCCTAGGCTGGAGACACGCGCTCGCGCGCCATATTAATGACGACAAAATGTCTTGCTTTTTGTTTTTGTAAATATACTGGAGTGTATCATGAGATGTTGATGTTGAAATTGTTGTTTTGTGCTGCTTTGCTGACAAAATAAAAAAATAAAACATGTGCACAATAGTCTAGAAATAATAACAATGAGTTATAAAAAAAGTTTAAAAATATTTTATATATCAAGTGTAGCTGCTGCTGCTGCTGCTATTTTTGTTGTTGTTGTTTAAGAGTTAATGAAAAGTGTGGGAACGAAACTAGAAAAGCAACAAAAACATCGACAAATGAATGTTAAATAAATAGTACGAGTGTGTCAGAGAACTGAGCGAAGCTTTGCTGATATCGGGACAACTTTCTTCCTCTTTGCAGTCGGAAAGATTTAGAAAATATTTTAGGAACGAAAAACAAAAAAAAAACACAACCGCAATCGTGGATTCAATTTATTTTTTTTTTTTGTAATTTGATTGCTGCTTTGAAACCTAAAACCTTATCGAGAATTTTAACATGAAGAATAAATTAATTTTATTATAAATCGCCTAAAGAATGCAGCTGCAACCGGCTAACATATGATCTGAAAATATATCTTCTCTCAGCCTGGACAGAAGTTGAGCCTTAAAGGCTTAGTCGCCACGAAGTAAAAAATCAAAAGCATATAATTTTAAACGGAGATGTTTTGATATGAACTTAAATTAAGTATCCAAGGAAGCTCAAGTATAATCCTAACTGAAGTAGAATATAGAAATTAATATGCATATTTTATGTCTTGAATTTTTTTTTTATTAGCTTATATCGGCCGACACCAATTCGTTTTCAATATAATTGATACTTTTCAAGATATGGCATTCTTCCTAATTTTTCAAGGTTATCATATCGTCCGACCCCTCTTCCTGTACGTTTCAGGTTCGAGACCCCCTTAAGGAAATCCAAATCGGTGTTGTTTTTGACCTATCTTGCTTCGTTTTTTGAGATATGGCGCTTTTTCATTTTTTTAAGTTCAAATTATGTTGTCGACTGTGTCTTATTTTTGGTTTTTTCCAAGTACCTATTAAAATTAAATGCACTTACTTATCCATTTTTTTTTTTAATTTTCCACTCTGTGAGATTTTTCAAATTTGTTCTACATTTGCGCCACAAAAAAATGACAGATTGATAGATATGCACTTTTACCGATATTGTCAAAAAATATTGTTTTTATAAGTTAGAAGTGCCACAAAAAAAAAGTGTTTACAAGCTATCACGAGAAAATCGTTCTTTGAAGTAAAAAAGTAAGTAGTTAAATGTAGCTAAACTCAAAAAAAAAAAACAAAAAGTTCAAAAAGTAGCTAGGAGCTAAAACAAAATTTTCGGAGCTAATTATTAGAAATATAAGCAAAGTATATCACAAAGTAACTAGATGGCAGCACAACTTCCAATAAACACTTGTGCTCATACAATTGGGACGCGTGGACCTTATTCTTTGATTACATTTATATTTACAGAAATTTCTATAAACAATTAATACAAAATAAGCATTTTTTTCAAAATATTTAATTTTAACAGAAAATTCTCCAGATTGGACCCATACCACTTTCACGGCTTGTACCATATCTAAAACAAAGTTTCAAAAAATTATTATTTAGTTAGGAGCCCCTTCTGGCGAATCATCGTATTACATGCGATAGCTCATAATACCTCCTACTAAATCTCTGTATTATTCAGGAGTATTTTATGTGTATTCCTACTAAATAATATAACACAGGTCAACTCGATGTTTGGTTTTTTAAGCTAAAATCTTCCCCTTTATTTCATCCCAGACTTTCTACTGGATTCATATCTGAACTTTAGGTCATCCTTACCAAGACTTTGATCTTGAATCGAACTTGAATCGAACTTGAACTAATTTTTAAGTCATTGTTTTGTTGGAAGATCCAATTTGATATGAACCCAAAACTTTAACGGGAGAGGTAACATGCTTGACTGTCTCTAGGTGCACTTTGGGATCTATTCCTTAAATTTAAGTCGCTCAAACGCGACGTTCTTTCATTGTTTCCTTAAACAATAAACTGATGCGACGCTCTATACAATCAGATTGCGAAATTTTTGATCCTTAGCCAGATGCTTTTAGCGAATTCGAGTCTCTTTGTGCATCAAATAACTCTTGCGCCAACTCAATTTAAGCTCGACGTTTATAAAACTCGTCAACTGCCATATTAGGGGTAAAGAACTGGAAAGAGCTTTTAGTTAAAACTTGTTCTTGGTTAAATTTTTCAATAGTTGCCACTGAAGTCAATCATTTTAAGCTTAATTGTACTTTCATGAGATATGAATTTATTTCGAAGAGAAAAAACCTTACGGATCTTCGGTAACTAACAACGGATATTTCTAAATCGAAATTAATTTTGTTAAATCCTTTAACAGACATATAAACCCATTAATACATGAGGTGAGAAATAGCTCAGTTTTACACACAAAAGAAAGAAACCGTATTAAAAAAGTACAATTTATAAACTAAGTAAACAGGCGTCAAAATGTTCACAAATTGACGAGTAGGTACTCGTAATTCACCTGTCACACATGCTTAGGCGGCAAACTGACTGAAGCAAATACAACACTAATTCACAATGGAAGCAAAAAAGTCGAACATATCTAGCCAGATTATATAAAAAATAGACACAAAACAAAAAACAAAAAATATTAATTTTCACGCTCTATCAGTGGAGCTCGACGGGCGTGCGCCGCGGCACAAACAAAATACGTTTTGTTGTTTTCAATTTAATTAAATAACTACAGAGCAATAGACTGGCTGGAAAACCATTCGACAGAGGTTAAAAAACAAAACTGCGGCAAAACTGTAAAATTTGGAATTGTACAATGTTTAAAAGCTATAACTAAGTTAGTCGTTTATCTGCTTGATTGGTCATCAGGCATGATGTGCACCCCCTCCGCTTACACACACACAATTATTGCATTGCATTGAAGTGTCATTGTTTGCCAAATTGTTGTAGTAACCACTTGACAGTTAGTCCCCAAAACATGCTCGTAGATATATTTTTGTATGTTTGCATTTAATTAACAAAATAGTGAAAATAGAGAATGCCTGCCGAATCCTTGCTTGAAGAACTTGTTTTCAATCACATGGCATGCTTGCACACAATCTGTCATTCGATTAGACGTCAATTTGACATTTTGATTTGTACATTTTCTCGCCACTGTTTTTTCCTCCGATTGTAAATTTGAAATCCTTCTCAAATGCAGTGCGATCATTAGAAGCCTCCATGAGCTGCTGGTGTTGCGTTTTACCAGCAACATCAACTAGTTTTCGGACATGATTGTTCGCTGGCTATTAAAATTTTTTGCGTTGCTTTTATGTTTTCTATTTTTTTTTTTTTTTTTTTTTTTAACAGGCATATTCGCTGCTTCACAAATGCAAACTGAGTGCGCGGAACGCAACCAGAGAGCAGTTTCAGTTTTTTTTTTTATTATATCCATTCAAGCCTAGGCCTGAACACATCAATATATTAAGCGATGCAAATGAATGACCGAAGTCATTCATCGTCTTCGGTAAAGCCGTTGCTTAGTTTGTTTCTTTTCTGACTGACTGTGTCTATCTGTCTGTATGTCTGTCCGTAGATTGGCTTGGCTTGCAAAAATTTAGCACAGCGTCGGGTCTTTGCGGGTCCGTCCAAACACGTATTATCAGCGTAGCGTTGTGGCAGGCACGTTTTTCTATCTCTAGTTAATGCTTGCGCATGCGTTTGGCGTTTCCGAGAAACACTCACTCTAGGAATTTTGTCGCTTTTTGACTTCTCGTTCGGGGGTTTGCAATTTAAAGCCGTCGGTTTCAGTAACGTTTCGTTGATGTACATCATCATAAACATCATCATTTTTATTATCTCTTCAAGCCTCAAACCCAGGCGCATATAAAATAATTCAAGCCTCTGATATACGTGACTGCTACGTGTTTAATTGAGGTCAATTAGCTTGGATTATGGCAAAAAACAATACAAAGCATAAAATAAAACAAAACTGAATAAAAAACATTAAAACAGAATCCCAAAAAGCCAACATATCAACTAATGGATGGCAAACACTACGTATATCTGAGTAATATTTTAGGCCATTTAGAATGATCAGTAATTTTTCCAAGCAGAAATATAGGCAAAATAAGTCAAATAATAAACTGTAAGTATATGAGCGGCAGGAAAACCTTGATGACTCGAGCTTGCCCAGTATCAATGAAATTACGGCATCTGCTTCTGCAATGGAGCAAATGACCAACTTAACTTTAACTGTTATAAACGGTTTTGAATGTTTATACAACTGCTTAATTGGTTAAGCCTTCAGTAATGCGCTTAAAATCTGTCTGACCACTTCGTCGAGCAACATGTCTGCAAAATATGTTTGACACACGTTTCCAAGCTTAAAATTTCATTTTTGAACAGATCATAGTGCGCTTTATTTAATGGCATAACAAAATATTTGACGTAAAAGCTAAGTGCGGAAAGTAATAAAAACGTTTGGAGTATTGCAAGCATAAATATAATTTTGGTTTTAATAGCATCTCTGTAATGGTTTTTTTCACATTTGCATCAATAAAAGTTGACGCAATAATAACAACTTTATTGCACTTTTCGAATTGATGTCCCGCCAATTGACTACATTTTGAGCCAATGACTCAACAACTCAATCTCGAACGCTTGCACAGTGGACCAAATACATCCAACGCAAACGAACGAACACACTCACTCACTCACTCGGTTAAAGTGGCTACTTAAATGTATGCCAACGTCATTTTAATTGAATAAAAATTTCAGCTTGTGGCTACAATTATTTTCAATTTATTTATTTAGTTTCATGCGACAGAGACAAAGCTGCAGTATACATATATGCCATCACTCTTATGCGCGAGCTCTTTCTCGCTCTTTCATTAGAATAAGACACCTTTAACAAATTTTTTGTTGTGATATAGTTGACACAACTCAAATTATGATGATATTTTTATGCTACACTCGCGCTTATCCATTCATCATCTACTGTGCTTCATTGATGTTTATCATATATTGTCAGAGGGTTTTTTATTTATTTTCTTTATGCTTACTTTGACCGTCAAACAGCACCACCTTCTTTTCGACTCACCTTCGTCGCTCGCTGAGTGCATCGACGTCCTGAGGACGTTCTGCCGCCACCTACTTTGATTTTGATTGCTTGCCTTGGAATATGTTTTGATGTCGATGATGATGAACACAAATTTTCAGAAAGAGCGAGAGAGTGCTATGAGGTGCGAAAGAGGAAGAACACACAGACACTTGTAGTGACTAGAATATTAAATATATTAAACTTTACGAGCATGAATCCACAAGTTGTTAAGATAGCCACACTTTTTGGAAGCTATATTTTAGATGTGCCTCGTTTCTGATATGATTTTGTGATTATGAACAGTTCGTCGCTCCCTTCATTAAGCTGTCAATCACATGTGTGTATAGAAGAAGCCAGTAAAAATATCATAAACTCTTCTCATCCGGTTTAATATGAAGTCAACTCGTTGCTTAAATTAACTTGATTCTGAAATTATATACAAACTATTAGCTCGATCTCATGTCATTAGGGATGATCAGCAAAAGCGAAGTAAACACTGTATGAGATCTCGTAAAAAAAAAGCATTAAATTTTTTTATAAGAAAACTAAGCTTAAAGACTCACTTAAAAGAAAAGATATCTAGGTTGAGGTAAATTCAGTGGAGAATCTTGATTTGCACTATCTCTGGAGTAACAAAACACAACTAGAAGCACTTCAATGAATCAGACACGATAAGGAAGCACTAGAGACCTAATCAATCTAAGAGTTCTAAGCAGGGATGGAAAATAACGATTATTTTTTAATTTTTATATAAAAAGACCATATATAAAACGATGTTTTAAAGTATAATATACGTGTAAATTTTTCGAAAAAAAAATCTTTTCTTTTATTTTTTGTTTAATGTGTTCTTTATAGTTTTAAGAATATACAAATTTTTAAATCGATATTTAAAAAAAAACAGAAGTTATGACGGTTTTCGTTAATTTATGTCTAATGCTATGTTCACACAGAGAGTTTAGTTTGAGTTTCAAGTACAAAGTAAACTCAACTTGTACTGGAAACTCAAACTAAACTCTCTGTGTGAACATAGCATAAGCTCCATACAACAAATAAAATACTTTAAACGCGATTTCCCCGAAACTGGTTTTTTTAAAACGGTTCGATAAATAACTCGAAATCTATTGGTTCAATTTCAATGATTTTTTTTTTGCATTTTGTTCGTTATTTTGTCCTTTAAGCATCCCCCCAAATTCAAGTATCTTTTTTTTTTTTTTTTGGGGATGCTTAATATAAGGTCTATGCTTTAAAATGTCATTTGACTTTTTTCTTTCCGATACATGGGAAAGGCTATATCCATCGAACCGTTTTGGATGTCTTTTTTTCAATGCCATTTTCAGCGCCCTCTATATTAAAGCCAGAACTGTATTTAAAAAAAAAATAATTTTATAAAGAATTTTTTATGTACAATAACCTGTATAAATTTAAAAAAAAATAATAACTTTTTATATCTAAAAAAATTTTTTTAAAACAGCTCCTGCAATTTTTTGGTATACACGTATATTATACCTTGAAATAACTTTTAATGTAGCAATACGAAGCTAGTGAGTCAGAGATTCTGATTTTAACATTTTTTTTTTATGATTTATTAGATAGAAATCAACTTTCTCAATCGGAATCGTTATTTTTAGATAAGAAATAGATCAATAGATCAATGGATCTATATATTTTTGATCAGAAATAAGAGTTACTTTTTAATCGACATTTTTTAAAAAAGAAGAAATACAAATCAATCCTTGATCGATCCATAAATTTAAAAAAGTTTTTTTATCGACATTATATCGATCAAAAAAGAACATGTGCATTAAAATATAAATTATAATATATTTTTATAATACATAATATAATTTATAAATATCGATAGAAAAATAACTTTTATTTCTGCTTAAAAAAATATCGATAAAAAAATAACTTTTATTTCTAATCGAAAAAATAATGATCGAAAAATATAACGATCAAATAATAACTTTTATTTCTGATTGAAAAAATAACGATAAAAAAAACTTTTTATTTCTGATCGAAAAAATTACGACAGAAAATAATTGTTATAAAAATAACTGTTTGATAGCGATGCTCGTTATTTGCGATCCCTGGTTTTAAGCCAAGAGATGCATTTTAAGAAGTGTGAAACGATTCAATCCATCAAATTACGACAAATACACTGAAAGAAAAATGTTTTAAAATTAACGATAATTAATATTAATTTGACGAATTTTGTGTTTAAAATATATATATATATATGCAACAAATTTCGTCAAAATAAGAGCAAATGTTTAAAACCTTTTTTTTTAAAAAATAAAAAGCTAACACAAAAAAAACACATTTAATGAACACATTTTGTTAAATTTTAAAAGATGATTTTTTTAATGTACAAAATGTATTATTTTCTAGAAATAATAAAAACAAAAACCAACGAAAACAGCAATTCCTAAATATGATAATCAGATGATGTTGGACATAGTAGCAATCGCTAAAATGGTTTTCTTCGTGAATCGTTTAGTTTTCAAATCAGGCAGTTCGTTCATGCTAACATTGTCCATCACGTTTTTGATTTCTCAACTCAAAACTCGTTATTTTCTACGAATATGACATTTAATTTTTTATATTCTCTGTGTCTTTGTTTATATTTTTTCTTCTGTTCTGACAAACAAACATACGCCACCCTTTTCTGCCAACCGTCTTTAAACACTTTCAGCTACTCAAGCTTCAACTGCGCCAATCATCAACAGTTGCATCTCACGCAATTTTTATTAAATATGGGTATGGAAAACTGCATCACTTTGCATGATGACCACAACCAAACAGGCAGGTCACATACACACGCACACATACAAACACCAATTCCGACTAATTTAATGGCACTTAATCAAGCAGCAGCGAATAAATGCAATCAAAAAATGGCGACAACAAACAACCAACAACATGTGGCTAGTGCCACATCCAGGGGTGGGCAACATTAAATAAAACAAGTGTTCAATAACAAAAAAAACCGTCACTAGAAAACGTCAATAACTGGCTGGCTCCATTACGGACTTTCGAGTCCACTGAACTTTCCCTCGCTCGTACGTGGCTTGTTTGTTGTAATAAATTACAACAATGATTGGAGGGCTCTTTTTTTCAACTCTTGGCCTGAGCTTGTTTGCGTGCCCTACAAGCTTCCTCAGCTTGTTTCGTTCAATCTCTTCTGGTTGTTACAGCATGAGCATGTTTTCATGTTTTGTGTTTTTTTTTTTCCTTTGTTATGATTTTTTATTAATAAGCTTGTTGGCAGCTTGGCCAGCGGGCGGAATGTGGCGAATTTGCCTCAGTCAGATCATGGACTTCAGCAACTTAGTCTTCATCTCGTTTCTCTTCTTTACATGTACTGATCATTATGATTCTGTTTTATTAATGCAAGCTACGCTTAATGACAGCTACGCATGCGCACGGAGAAGTTTCAATGAACCAATGAAAATAGTGAGGAAATAGCTACGCACGAATGTGTCAAATTTACCTAAAAAATGTTATTATTCGTTAGTGACCCTATGACAGACAATATTTTTAGCCGTATTACTGATTAGATTGATTACCTTTATCCGTTTATGGCCCTTAAGGAAATTCCCGTATGCATACCTATTAAATAAAAATAAAAATACGTTTCCACTACTTAGCACAACTTTAACTCTCAATGTGACAGTTTTGAGGTAGGCATTAGACACTTTAGCTTTGTGTGTTGCTACACTTTTTGAAATCCGCTTGCTCCTTTATTGTTTTGCACTTTCTCTACAAATCTTTGCTCCTTGTGCAATTTTAAAATGACAACACATAAATTTTTGATCCATTGTTGTATGCATGGCTTATTCTTGACTTCGCATTCAACATTTCTCAATATTTGAAACCTAATCCCAACGACATTCGCCGCGTCACGTCATTTTAATGTTGCATGCATTTCTTTTGCTAGACACTGTGATTGCAGTAACACGGGTTGTTGCTTTTTTTTTTTGTTTTTCTTTGATATAATATTTTTCTTTTAAGTCTGCACAAAAGACTGCATTATTTTCGCCACCATCGTGTCAAGATTGCAAAATAATTTGGCGCCGATTTTCAGTTTCTTTGTGCTTGAATAACTGTGTTGAAATTTTTTGCGCAGGCGTTTATGTTCAAGAAATGTATTGACATTTGAAGCAATTTGCATCATTTCATCTATAATTGCTCAACAAATTTATTTTTTTCTTTTTTCAGGATCATCGTGTTTGACAGCGGGCTGCAAAAATGGCGGAACATGCGTTACACTGAATAATGGCATAAAACCGTATTGCAAGTAAGTTCAATTAAGCACTTTAGAGGTTATTAAAGGTTAAAGTAATATTTTACTGGTAAGAATACGACCTTCAACGGCAAAAAATAATAATTATCCGTTGACCCATTTTTCGGAATTGCCAATTTTAAGCATACATATAACGCAAGATGGCATCAATGAGTTAAATGTGACCAAGTATTTCTCAGTTTGTTTTAAAAATTAAAATTAAGTTTACTTATATTCTTTATAAGAACAGCATTGCTGTTCATTAGCGTTACCATTCTAGGGTTAAGAAATTAATCTTATGATGGCAACACACATTATTTTTGTCAGACTATGAGATATAATCAAATTTTGAAAAAGAAAATAAAATAAGCTGCATAGAACTGCTGGAGTTTGAAAAGGTTGTAATAATGGAAAAACTCTTAACTTTTCCCACCTATATACTATAAGCATAAAAGCCAAGATTAGTTGTCCCAAAAGAAAATCAGGGAACATAAGAAAATATTCATTAATGAAATAATAATTTTATTCAACAATCTTTGTTTCTTTCTTCTGCTACATTCGAACAACTTTGTGACAGTATTTTTTAATTTGTTTTTCAACACAAAGAATTAATTCAATTCATTAGTCAAAAAATGTAAAACGCGACAGAAAATATGAATATGTATCATATATAAAGTAGTTTTTTCCCATTTAGAGACAAACCTTAAATTTAAGTCTGAAGTCATAAGCCGGAGTTTTATTCATCAAATTATCCAATGCTCTTATTTATGAGACTGATATTATTATCTTCTTTTGTGGTGGCTTAAGTTGAATTTGCATGTCTTCCCCTTACTTATATCTGCTCACTTACATGGTGCTATTTAAATTTAAATTTTATCTGACTCTAATTTGAAATCATGTCTTGGCTGAGCAAACGTATGTTAAGCTAATTTTTTGATGGTTCGTCAATTGATTTAAATATTTTATTCTTATTAATTAAACATTATCACATAAAAAAATAATTATAATTTAGTAAGCTTGGTTCAATACCAGACAATTAGCAGTCATATAATAAACATTCTGAATTTATTTTTCAAATAAATCAAACAATTAACAATTCATCTAGAATAAAACTTCAAAGTGCCATGCGTTACATTTTGTATTTCAACGGAAACAATTTTAGAGTTCCGTATAATTACTGACCAAAAGAAGTAATCGATGCGATCCTTTTTCTCTTGCTATTGGTATTTGAGAAATTCTTTCGACTAATTTAGGAAATAAGCCATAAATCTGCGCTCACATAAACTGCACAACAGTCCAACAAAAAATAAAAAACAACATAGACAGCAATCAAAAATCCCAAAGGGAGTCGTCATCATCATCACAATCATCACAGAAGTAAAACCAAGAAAAGCCTTTTAAGCCTGAAAGCCGTCTAGACCGGTCTGAAGAACACAAGAAACTGTGATGCGGCGGCATTGCTGCCTACCTCTACACCAAAAAAAAAACACGAATAAAAAAGGTTCAACAGCAAACAAGTTTTTATTCGATTCTTGGCTGCCCGCACCGAGTGCCAACTACCTGAATGCGAGCTTTGTGGATCACAGTGGAGCCATCCAAATCCCAACCCCGCTCCTTCAAGCGTGCCTTGATTTTCTCTTTTGTACTGAGCTAAGCTCAGCTGAGCACGCGCTTCCACACAAATACATGCCTTCCAAATAAAAATCTGACATTCTTCCAGTAATCATTTTTGGTCACATACATACAAACATGGTTTTATAATGGTCTATATGTTGTTGCGATGCCATGCCGCAGCCGCAGCCACATTGACAGACAAGCAGAGCAGCTTTTGTGACCTTTTACGGCGCGATCACGCATCAATTGTTGATCACTTTAGCGCACTACCCCTCTGCAACCTTGTGCTAATCATGTTGATAGAATCGCTTAACGATCAAGCGATTGTTGCTTTCGATAATAGCAGCAAACTGATATGTTGCGCGGATTTAAAACGTAGCGAAACAATAAACCCCTTCGTAGTGATCATGTTGATCCTCAAAACATTGGAAAACAACAGAAACAACGCTAAATGTGCGACAGTTCATGCATTTCTTGATCAGTTTTAATTATTCTAACCTAGTCCCGGTAAAAATGTTAATTTGCTCGAAAGATTGACTTTTAAATCTCAATTTAAAGCTGCAAATAGCTTAGCCCAGCTTAGCTTTTGCTGAAGAATTGGCCAAAAATGCGCTCAATGTATTTTAAATGTTGCAGCCTTTTGGTAGTGCAGCTGTGCGCGTGTTGCCAGCCGATGCTCGGACCAGTTTTACTGCCGCATAGAAAATTCTTAGAATTATGATACCAAAATTCGTGAGCAGCGAATCTGTCGGAACACATAAAGCATTAAGGGTAGAAGAAGAAAATAATCTTTTTTTCTATTTTGGTAACGCTTAATTGAGCTTTTCTATTGACAGCTTCAATCTATTGTAACACTTTTTTATATGGGTTGAGCATAACTTTTTTAAACATTTTTTATTGAGGGTTTTTTTTTATATTTGCACGTTTGGTATTTCAATTGTTTAGCTGTCAGCTTATTACTGACGGGGTTTTTTTATTATGAATTATGATGAACGTACTTTTTAAAACTGCCCAAAAAAATTATGTGACTCGACTGTTAATAAGCTACATTTTAGGTCCAAACATAACGTGATCTCATGCGGCATTCAAAGTACACGACGTTGGGAGACTAACTCGATCAACTCTTAAACCTTTCATGGCATAAAGCAAATTTATTTTTTTCTTAAGTTTTCTCTTTTTTTGTTGTTTTTTCTCTTCTCTTATTTGTAAACGATCAATTCATTGATATCAACTGCGTTCCAACTGAGTATTTCTTATATTTTTGCCAGCTTGAAAACTCGTCTCAAATCTTGCGTCTCAAAATATCTCTTAAAGTGCCAACTTAAGTGTAGCTGAAGTTGGTCTAAATCGATATCATCGAAATGGTCAATTTGATCATTTGACCAGATGATACGTAACAAAAAGTACTTTTGTTAATCTATACCCCCACTTGAGATCGATACAATTCCACTTTGTAACAATCGTTTTTTTTTTGCTCAATTTATAAAAATTTCGTATTTTGTTCACAATTAAATTTTATCTGCTTGCAGCCGCGAGCGCCGCATACGTATACATGTCATAGGTGGTCGCCAACCAAAGAACGAAAGAAACTCTCGATCGTTTAACGAGTTGTGTGGTGGAGGCAGCGGAGCAGTTCAGTGAACACTGAAATTGTACAGAGAATGAAAACTGCGGGGCGCGATAGCATCGCTTGAACTTTCCACTCGTCCCCATCATCAATGATGCTTGCCTAAAAGTTAAACTCAAGCGATCTTTGCACACTGATGGCAACCTTTTCGACGTCGTTCGCGGTTTGCTTGCTATGGCGTTGATCGCTCTAAATTTGCAAATGTGGGCATTTATTTCGCTGCTCCATCTATACGCCTGGAACTTCGTACAGCAAGGGGAGCAAAAGGTAGATAGATCGATCGATAGATCGATCGTTGCAGACGTTGTTCGATTGAAGCTGTGCGCAAAACGTGCCACTCAAGCAAACAATCATGCTTATGTGCAACTTTTAAATCTATTCAACTAGTTTCTGTGGCGAATTTCTAGCCGTTGCTGTTGTTTGTTTAATTGACTTGATTACAATGCAAACGATCGAGTGACTGCCGCTGGATTCATTGCATTTTTATTTAATTTCATTTGATTTCATTTTGGCTCCATTCAGTAGATTTGATAAGCTTTTCTGAGCATGTCAAATGTCAGTACTGAGAGGTTGATCATCATGGTTTTAGTTCTATGAATATGAACACATAAATTTTTAGCTTTAACTCTAGTTTATTATTTTTCAGTTCTTAAAAAAACGAGACTTGTCTAAAATTGTTTAACTAAACTTGGTCAATTCAAACTTTTGGTCTTCGAATCGATCTTGTCATTTCTGTCTTGTATTCTATTCATATCTGCACGGAGGGAAATAATATGCTCATAAGAGATCTAAGGCCTTATTTGTCTTAATCAAACACAAACTAGTAAGAAATGATCTTCGACTGGGCCGAAGTTAAAATACCCCACGTCCGAACCGAAGTATATTCAAAGTCTTAAGCCGTCAATAAAATGTTTATTTGTAAAAACATTTTCGTTATACATAGTTTTAACAGAAAATATTCGCTTTCATTTTTTATAAAATCACTTTGTATGGGAGGTGTGTGTGGTTTTCACGCGATTTGGTTGAATTTTATACACAAAGTGCATGTTATATATCAAAGTTGATATGCAAAATTTCAAGTCCATATATTATTTTTTGTGGAATTTAAAGAGATTTTACCTTTTTGATAAAGTCACTTTGTATGGGAGGTAGGCATGGTTTTCATCCAATTTAGTTGAATTTCTACTTAGAGTGCACTTTAAATATCGGAGCTCATGTGCAAAATTTCAAGTCCATATATTAATTTTTGTGGAATTCTAAGAGATTTTACCGTTTTGATAAAGGCACTTTGTATGGGAGGTAGGCGTGGTTTTCATCCGATTTGGCTCATTTTCGAACTTGACCTTTATTTTTTAGATAAAAGCTTAAATATTGAATTTCGTGATTATAGCTTGAAAATTACGGCTGTAATCGTGACGACAGACGGACAGACAGACGGACATGGCTAAATTGACTCGGGTGGTGATTCTGATCAATAATATATATGCTTTTCTAAACCTACCACGCCTCATTATGGGCGTTACAAACGGAGTGACAAAATTAATATACCCCCATTTACGTTTTTTAAACGTAATGGTATAAAACTAAAATTACGAAAAATAAACCTATAATAAGCATTTATTTCTAAAATTAAGTAAAATTAATGATTGCTTGAAACAAGAACAAAATACTTGATTCTAGAACTTGGAACAAGACTTGAATGAAGAACATATTTTCTTAATTTAAGCAATCGCAGAGAATTATTTTAGTGTTCAGCGAATTGTTTACTTGAATGCTTATAATTCACAACAGGTTTGCATGAAAATATGTTTAAGATAGTGCGGATTGACAAACTATGGCATGGTTCGAATGCGCTGTAACGTATATGTTACTTTACTTGGAAATATGTGAGCGTTTAATCGAGTAGTTTTTACGACCGGTGGATTTTTCATTATAATAAGAAAATTACGTTTCTACTATAGAGCAAAACATTCTAGTATTAAAAAAAAATGTTAACTTGAATCAAGCAAATTATTTTAGTTTTCAGTAAATTCTCTACTTGAATCAAGCAAAGTGTTCTCAATTCAAGGAAAATCAATTTCTCAAAACAAGCAAATTATTCTAGCTTTCAACAAATTGTTACCTGAATCAAGCAAACTTTTCTCACTCCAAGCTAATATTAGTCTTGAATATAAAAAAAAATTCTTGAGTTTGAAGGAAATGTTTCTTGAATTAATCATTTTTTCTTAATATCTCGTGTTTTAAATTTGCTCAATTCTAGCAAAATAATGCTTGACTTGAGAAATTTACGCTTGAGTGTAAACTGATAGCCTATTTGCCTGATTCAAGCATAGAATGCTTGATTTTTTCTCTCTGTGTTAAACTGTCATGTTTTGTCATATTTGATATGATCAGCAATTGATGATCTTCATTGAACATTCATTACACGTTCCAAGCAGTTGTTGCTTCATTCCAAGATAGCAACGCATACACCATGCATTACAAGTTCACAAACATACCATCGCCTTCTTTAACCATCGCTATCCTACACAACCCATCTTTGCTTCCTTTTGGTGAGAAACGCATTCGAATAAGAGTTGCGCTTGGAGAGCACAGCATTCAACGTCATCACAAATGTTTCCTACACATTCTCGCCGTATTTCCTAACCTTTATACAAACTCCTTCACTAAGTCTGTTGTGGAGGTGGACATATTTATCAGCTGCTAATTCCTCACTACAGGGTGTACCTATTTGGGCATTTTTGTTTTTTTTTTTTTATTTAACTCTACAAAGTTATGATTGATTTTTACTTTGGAGATTTTCTACAAATGTTTCTAATTTATACTAACTTATGTCTGTAGATGTGTTTGCTTGTTTGAATTTATGTCTATAATTATGCTCTTGTGATAAATAATAAAACTTTATTCTCAAATTTATTTCTTTTAGCAGAACAATGAGATTTATTGTTGAAATTTGTTTTGACCATTTTTGGTCCATTATAAAGTTGTCATGGTGCGGGTGTCTTGCTTGATTAAGTCTTTGAAGTGCTTAAAGACGTTGTTTGAATTTTATTTTATTATTTTCTGGCTCAACATTCGAATGTTTACATAAAATATTTTGTGATATACGAGTTTAAAACCGGCACTGTTTGAAGTTTGCACTTAAATAAGAAATAAGACAGTTCCATAAATAAAAAAGCAGTCATAAATAATCTTTACAATTAATAAAAAATTTAGAATCTCATACTGACAGAGTGTTTAACTTTGGAGTAAATTCATTTGCTAAAAGTATTTGTTTGATTTTGAAAATGTCAGTTATGCAATACAAATATTAATTCTTTATTCGTTTTTTTTTTTCCATATTAAAAGTTAATTTCAAAAATATCATATATAATGTGGTTCACAAGAATACCCCTATAGCCTATAACCCTATTAATCTCTTAGCATTATTTCTTCAAATAGCTGAGAAACAAGCCCAAAACAATATAAATAAATGCAGCGGCTACAAAAACAATATCTACCAATACCGAATGTCTGCCACCAAAGAAGAATTTAAAAGATCATATTGCCAAAGTCTGCAGATGTTACTATAAGCCTGAAGTTGCTAACTGTGGCAAGAGTGCCTTACTTGCCAGTCAGTGCCTTGAATATGCGTTATTTATATGCTTGATTTTATTTTTTACGTTATCTGTTTGCATTGGTAGTAAGCTTGCGCATGCGCACTCGCAGTAACAACTTTTGCGTTATTGAAACTCTTGTACAACTGCAAATGACAAGCGCTATACAAAAATAGTAATGCCAGGCTAGATGGCGGATAGTTAGATGAACATCGGCGATACATGCCAAATAACCTGGCTAGCTATATAAAAAGCTACAGCTGAGTCGTGCTTTGAGTCTCATATATTAAAAATGTGCGTATTCAGTGAAGTGTTTTTATTTTTTCAAAGACACACTTACTCACTCACTCACTCAAAGAGGATCGGGCTAACTCACTACCTGGCATGCATCTCCAGAAGAACATGGCAACAGATAGAATATGTTGACAATAATAATCTGCATTCGCAACCAAAGCCAAGCGACCCAAAATTTAATGCATTGCTCCACGAAGTCTACTCAATTGCAGATTGTTCAACCGCTGTCACTATATGCTGCTGTGGGCACGCGTGGGCGACAGACTGCCCTCCACTGCCAGCATAACCTGCATCATCATTGCTGCATAATGTGAGCATCTGATGGAACAATTTTATATACTCGTATTTTTGGAGTTTTAAAATTGAATTTTTAAGCTACAGAAGAAGATTGCTGGCAAAAGATGGACATAAAAGACTTGTTGCATGTCTGTCGCTCACATGAGATGTTGTTGTTCCTTCAGTTAGAAGACAGAGCAATAGAAGGAACAACGTCGTTTTTTAGAGATGTTTAAAGCCTACAAAGGTTGTTCTTGGTTTTTATTTATTTTTTTTTTTTCGCTCTATCTTTTTGCACATTTGTCGCTCGTATGATCTTTGCAAATACGATAAAATGTGTAGGACTTGGCAAAGAACATGTTTGTAGTTGTAGTTTTTCATAGAATGATGATTGTTGTTGTTTTGTTTTACCCTCATACGCTTGCGAATAGTAGAAGACAAAGTAAAAAGGTTTCTTTGTATGAGCAATAAACCAGTCTGTTTATCCGTCCATCCGTCCGTCTGTTCGTTTGTTTGTTCTGCTTATTCAGCTGCGTTTCTGGGTTGATTCGAACTTGTAGCCTGTCTTTTCTTTCGGTCTTGAGTCTATAAGTTTAATTTATGCCATTATTACTTTTGTGCAATTTGATTTAGCTTGAAGGCATAACGTGCGTTTTTCATCGTTTTCTTATGCTTGCTTTTAGAGGCAGTGTTGTTTTTGTTGTTATCTATGAGCCGCTACAAATGAGGGAGTGTTTAAGAAAAATTATTCGTGGTCATATTTGAGTTTTTTTTTAAGCTCTTTGCGATAAATAAAACTGGTTTAACTTTAAGTTTATTTCAATTTTAATGCTTGTTTTTGTTGCTATTTCCCGCGATTTCTAGTTGTTGTCTTGCTTAATATTGTTCTCTTAGCTGAATAAAGTGTAGATGATACGAAGTTTTAAGCGCTTGGCAAAAAATCTATGGTTATCCTACGAGATATTACAGATATTATTTAGTACGTTTGCATTCGGAGTTTAATCGGTGTTAACTCCTTCTGAAAACAGGAGCTGAGTAGATTTTCATTAAAACCTAGAAAACTCTACAAGTCATGTTAGGTAAAACTATATCCAAGTATCTCGAAGACCCTTTTATAAAATATTAAACATTTTTTAAAAAAGGAAAAATAAAAACGCTCGAAGTTTAACACAAAAATAATTTTTAGTTTAATATTTTAGGACAGAATTTCCTAATATTTGATTATTTTTTTTTTAAGTAAAGATTAAAAAAATTAAAAGATTACAATTAATTAATTGTTAATTGTGTACCTTACAATTAGCAATAAATAGCAATTGATTAATTGCGACTTTTGCAATTGAAAATTAATTAATTCTAAATTTGTAATTGTCTGAACAATTAAATTTTGCCCAACACTGATATAGTACGAGGGTACTCCCAGAAGCACCCGACCTAACAAAGCAAGCACAAGCAATTTTAGCTCGATACACTATTCCCAACACTATTCCATAGCTTCGAGATCCTATTTATAGTGAGAACCGTCGAGTTCGTCAAAATAACCATTAACAATTGAGGAAGCAATTTGAACTTTAACTCATTGATTTTGAACATTGCCAAAACGGATGATTTTAGAATTTTGAGCACTCATATGGAACGGCCCTACTTTGCGACGCTGATTTTGTTCGATTGTGAGTAATTGCGGTACCCATCTTGCGGACAGCTTTCTCATATCCAAATTTTCAGTCAATATGCTATGTACAGCACTTTTCGACTGCGCACTTTCAGTCGGCAGTCAAACATACTGAGCATCATAACGTCTTCAAACTTCAAACTTATAGCAGCTTTAAGAGGTTGGTACTTTCTACGATAGTCATACTTTTCAAACAACAACCGAAATCTATACGTCAGGTCGGGTACTTCTGAGACTATCCTCGTATGTCATAAATTACATTGAATCTCTTTCAGCCATCTTTGTTTCGGAAATTCATTCCACTCAGTTTCTTTTCGAAAAAGTTTTTGCAGCAGCGTGACATATTAATTTTTCTTCGTAACACAGACCACCGATGTAAAATGTTCCTTTTTTTTATTAATCTAAATATTAAGACAGTTTGGCGTTGTCTTTCGTATCATCTGTCCACAATGGGCGCGCCTGTCCGCTTCTTTATGCTCCCTTCTCTTAAGTTTCGCATTTTACAACTTTGTCTTCATTTATGTACATCTACTTTATATGTCGTCCCACAAATAAACTTCTTTTGGACTCATGTTGCCATGCCTGTCTATACAAATAAAGTCAAGAAGACGTCGCGTCGTCTTCGTTGTTGTTATGGTCGATTAAGGTTCCTCCTCGATAATATGGAACGACGTCATTGTCATTATACCGCTGTGGTGGACCCTTTTGCTTACTGAATGCTTGAATGGTTGGCTGGTTCTTATGGTCCAACTTGCATTGATTTTTGTTTTTTTTTTTTTCAAGTGCGCTCCCTATCTTCACATCCTTCAGCTGAATGCATTGAATTTTATTGTAGGTTTTGTTAGGCGTGCGCGCAACAAGTTGTTGGTGATTATTATCACCGCATCGCCAAGAATGGCATGGTTGAGGTTGTATTCCTTAGCAAAAACCAAAAGAACGAAATGGAAAAAAATTAAGTCTTCAGCGCAAGCGTAGCAAATATTTATTGCCAACATTCCGTTTGCATTATGTTTTCCAGTTTTTGTTTTCTTTTCGTTTATTTAACTTTACTTAATGCTGGCAGCAAGGGGATAAAAACTCTTTATAAAACTTTTATTCTCTTATTCATTCCTAAGATCCTTTTGCTTGTTTCTTTTCTCTTTTTGGTCGTTTATAAATTTTGCATTATATTTATTTTTTTTATATCTTTTTGACTGGAGCGATGGTCGTTCTTTTGTGCTGTTTTACCTAGTATTGGAACTAAGATGATTAAGATTTGTTGTTTCTTAATTTCAGTGCTGAATACGGCCGAATAAAACAAAAAGTGAGGTTTTTGAGATCTTTAGAAACATAATAAATATAGCTTGTCACTGAATAGCATCGTTGTTGTGTGCTCCTTCCACTCAGACTAGCGGCTGAGAGCCAATAGCCAGAATTGTCAAAAAATCACCGAACAACAACAAAACCATAAAATTATTTTCATTGATTCTGACAGTTTCGACTCAGAGCGAGAGAGGATTTTCAGTTATCAAAAAATTAATGTTTTTTCTTTTTTGTTTTTTAAAGAACGAACTTACACGATTTCGTACTCTGAAACCCAACCCAAGTATATTCTTTCATTTCTGACATAAACAAACAACAGTTGGTGCCCTGTTTTCGAAATCTTGCTGTAGCAATACCGAGATTTTCTCCGCGCATCCATTAAGGTCCATTCATTTTGGCTCAAACAGATGCTGTTTCTGAAGTCAAATATCTTGTTACATGAAGAAATGTCACAAGTTTGAAAACCTCAGTTTCCTGCACTAAGTTGTCTGCTTAAATATTGCTAAATTTTTTTTCAATTTTTTGTCCCTGAAGTTGCAATACAAACAGTGCATGATGTTGATCTTTTTTTTCGTGCTGTAATACTTGCATTAATTAATTAGTCATTATTATAGATCCGTAACAACAGTCTCTCAGGCAGGCAAGCAACCGATCAGGTAGATTCCATAGATTTGTCGTTTATTTTTTCACTCAGCGTTACATATTTTTGTGCTGCACACAGGTGTTGCATTTACCGCCCACATTTAATTTATTTTTTTTTATTTTTTTGGTATGTTTTCTTGGCTTCAATTAAATGTTAATTATAAGTTAAAGCTTTAAACTTCAAGCTTTGGGCCATGGCTTGATGTGGATTTTGCTGATGTTATATCTTGTACCATCTATTTTATCTCCGTGATTTTACTCTTTGTTGTTTTTGTTTTTTGCTATGAGACGTTAAGTTTTGTCAGTTTTTTTAAATATGCAAACATTCGTTCCTTCACTCGCGCATGTATGTGGAATGATGATTGGTTCAGATTTTATAAGATTGAGTATGCAGCTGATGCAATTTTCCTTTGTTGGTTTGTTGGAAAAAGTTGAATAATTCTTTTTTTACTCTTATTGCAACTTATTATAATATTTTATGAAATAAAAATTACAAGCTTGTGAACTAGTTTAATAGGTATAGATCAGATGTAGCATGCAATAAAATTGAGTAATCATATAATTCACATATTGTTTAAGCAGTTGATGTGTTCATATTTGATTTGGTTTGCATCAACAAATAAAAAAGGTCGTGTGAAATTCTTTACTTATTTCGACTGGACAATTATTTTATTCAGTACTAGATGTTTTTATGGTATGAGGAACATGAAAGAAAATTTTTGGAAAAGAAGTATTTCTGCTGAAATTCTTAATTTCTGAGGCTTAGTTTCTGTCTTCAATTTAACCATGATCAGTTAACGTTGGTGCTCGAACTGGAGTGGTATGCATGCATTAACTTTCTGTGTGCGATTGTGGCTGACGACGAATGTTATTCGACTGGCAAAAAATGACGAATGGTGTCATGGTGATCTCTGGTTGGAATCCCACATGATACAGAAATTTTCACTGGTGGTCACTGGTTGTCTGTAAACAATAGCATGTCACAGAGAGAAAATAAATACCATGTAAAGCTCTCGAGAACATAAACAATATACGATGTCCGAAGTCGGTATAAAAGCATATAGGTGCAGGTTGAGTTCTCGATCATTTGCGTACGAACATACAATAACAGGCACAGTACAATTAACCATAAGAAGCTCAATTAAGTCCTTTCAAGGACTGAAACGGACAATACCCAATTGGAAGGAAATAATTTGGTATAAGTTAAAGAAAGATATATTGATACAAGATGAAGTTAGCAGTCAGATGGAAAAATTCAGTAAGCCTTGGATATTTTTCAGGAATACATCTCTCTCAAAATAAAAAGAGGACAGAAATTATTATGAAAATCTACATCTATCCCTTTAGGCAACACTAAAAAAAATGTACGTACTGCAGCTATAGACTAAAACCAAGAGTATAAAGAAACTGAAAATACAGAATGAACAAATCAAATTAAATGTAAAATCATCCTCCAAATCCCTGTACCCCTTTTTCCTGTTGGCAGAAATCGCTATAAGATATGTGTGAAATTGAATTGAAATTGAAAATTTTGTATAGCTTTTTAAGCGAAGGTAACTTTAACAAAAACGAAAATTTATTCTTCTTCTTGAAACAAATTGTATTCCGTATCAGACTCACTCAGATACTAGCCGGACAGCGACAGGTGTTTTATAAAAGAGAAGTTGGTGTTTTCCCATTTAAGATGTCTTTAAAAAATTTATTTAAATTTTAAGCAATAAGTGATTTCATTTTTATCACAGTACTCAGCAGTTTGTTTCTACCTGCTATTATTTTCAAATATAATTGTCTAACATAAAAACGCAATATAATGGAAGCAAAACATGTGCAGCAAGATTTACAGATGCACATTGCGCACCTGCTTTTTAATATGCTGCAGGCTAGTCTAGAATGGTTTAGTAACAAGGACTTAATCGAGCGACTGATTAGAAAAGAAATTCCACTTAGAAAGAATAATCTTACTAGCTGACCTACTACAAATGCGTCCTAATTATATAGATTGCAAAAGTCGCCTTTGATCGACACCCGTGGAAGAACTCTTACACTCATCTGAAATGCATAAATAAAGTTGTAAATCATCAGTAATCTCGTTTCAGTCCTGTTTTAGAGGAACATATTTTAACGATATTTTAGCAGGTTCCTGTACAAAAACCACTTATATGCAGATTATTTCGTTCTGACCACTTAGAATCTCTTTCCTTCAGCGCTTAAGCAGTGGCGTGTTATGAAGTCGATTCTATGCAAACGGTGATTGTGGTCGATGCCCAATCGACTACTTGTTTAATAATATTGGCACATCCGCTCTCGCTATGAAAACTCTAATAATAAAATCAGGTAGTAAACATTTCATTCGGATTTGTTTAGAAAGCAGCCAACGTTTCCAACCAGGTTGTCGATTAGGCGCTTTTTCTAAGCCTAAAGAAAAGTAAACTCGTTGAATGTCAGAATAAGCATTTTCTGCTATTTGAATGACAAACTTTATGACTTTATGTTTGTTGAACATTGAAGTTAAGGCTTGTCTTTCATTTGACTTAAAATCATGTTTTTTCTTCTTTAACTTAATACGTTGCTCTTGTTGCAAAATTTATTAAAAAATTGTCATTGAAATCTAAAAATGTCACGATCATCTATAATTTATGCAATAATTTTAAGCATGTTAAATTTTTTCAACTCATCCATAAATAACGACATTTCGATGACTTTCTTACTAAGCAAACTGTCTCCACAAATCAAACAGACGAAAAATAATCGCCAGCATTTGGCAAAACTAGAGCCCGAAAACATGGAAGCCCCCATAAAATAAGCATAATTTTTTCACTTATGTGTACTGGGGTTTGTTTAATTTTGCTTTAGTATTTTATGTCCCATTTCAACCGACCTCTATGTAACGGTTCCATGTGAGCAACTTCCTTAACGTTTTCCTTGTACGTTGAACTCTTTACGAAGCTCTTTTAATGTTTCTAAGTAGCTGTCATGAGGAACATTTTATGCTTCACGCAAGCGCGCAAATTTGTTTCACACACAAACCGACACTTGTGCCGGCAGTGTGATTACAACAACCACAACAATAACAATAATTTATCGAGAATCGTTTTGTTTGTTTTGGTTTTTTCGACAAAATGTAAACATGAGTTAAGCAGCAAGTTGTTGCTATTTATGCTGCACCTAGTCCAGACTAAAGAGCAGCTGTTGCTGCTGCTTCTGCTCCATTTGGTGCTTATCGCTGCATGATCCTCCGGGCGACCTCATCCATCGAGTACGCTAGCTCGTAAGTGAGCTTTAAGTCGAGTGATCAATAATGGCATAAAGCAACGATCGCCGTTCACCCGTTTCGACAAAAAGCACAACAAAAACGACGAGAAAACAATAACACTCCATTATGTAGCCAAACACTCACATACACACTTGCAGACATCCATTGAGAGTTCGTATCTCTAATGATTTTTGCGCCATTTTGCGTCTAATTCCCTTAATCAAGCAAAGTTGTTGTGTACAGTAAAATCTATAAGGAGCACTCACTCAGAGGACAGTAACTGTTGCAATGGCGAGCGAGGAGTGCCAGTTGTTGGAACAATTGGCAGCACTGTTCCGTTGTGGCCTCTTTGCACGGGCCAAGGAACAAGATGAATGCATGGCTCTTATATGCAAACATTTCCACGCTTTTCTTGAACTGATTGCTTGGTTGACAAAGATTAGACTGAAAGCAAAATAACTTGAGATTGTGCGATGGGTTTGTTTGCCATCATCGTCATATACGTCGATTTAAGTGCAAGAAGCTAGGCATAAGTGGCCGATAAGTTCACAATTTTAAATTTTTACCTGCACTTCGCAGCTCATTTGGGCATTTCTAAATAGTTATGGCCGTTTTTTTAAGTAATTTGCGATATTCAGCCTCACTATCCTGCCATATACTAACGGTACTTCAAATTAACGAATCCTTACAATTAACTGTGACTGAAAAATATATAAGCACAAAATTTACGTGAGCGAAAATAACTTGCTTTATGCATAGATATGAGGGACCTCTTCTAGGAGTTACCTTTGTCGGCAACTGTTGTCTGAACAGATGACAACATCAAAGATCGGTTTTTTTGCTGAAATTTATCTAACACAACCACACAGATAGTCTTTACACTTGCAGCTTTATCTCGATGTACCTTTGCAGTGTTAATACTTTGCGTTCAAATCTAGTTTCTTTGCTAATGGAGAAGCACTGCGAAAGCTTTTGGTGCCTCGCGTCGTGAGTTTGTTTTATTTGGTCTCCGCAGCGCATGTGCAGCAGACGAAGACATACGTGATGCGGAATGGCTCGATTTGACTAATTGACATTCGCCATAGGCTTGTGTGCATGTGTTTGTGTGTGTGCGCCAAGCGTTTGCGTGTCGTTGACGCACTTCTTATTCAACAGTTTAAAGGTATGACTGATATATTATTGATAAGAGGAGAAAATAAAACACAAGCGCCAATCGACAAATGCCCGTCCCATAGAATCTGCTCGGGATTTGCCTTTATCTGACGAAATTACTGTCCTATAACTCACCAAACTTTTAAACAGTAATGTGTTTTTTGTTTTTTCTTTTAATAAATAACCCGCAAAACAGACAAAAACGGACTATTAATGTCCGTCGCTGTACCGATCAATATCTTAGGCACGAACGACGTGGATTTGAAGTCTTTGCAGGCTTAAACCTATCATGTACGTTAACTCCTTGGGGATTATTTTGGACATTTTTTGGTTTAATTATGATTTAATTGGGTACTTTTGTTAATAGTTATTGTGTGCAGTGATTGACGAACATTGACAAATAATGGATTTATACAAACAAACAGGAAGTCAAGATGCACATTTTGATTGCATGAATTTATTTGAGTTGTTTTTGAAGCAGTTGTTGTAAGCTATCAACATATGCAGCATAAAACACGCAGTAATAATCATTACTTTTGTGTCTGTAGCCCAAAATGTGTGCAATAATTCCCAGCATGAGTAGAAAGAAACTTTATATTTATGATTGATTAAAATATAGTCTTGCTTTAAAAAATAACGAAAACAGCAACAATCAAATTATATTCAGCGCAATTGCCACGGATGATTTTCAATCTTAGACATGTTGGCAATCTAATCACCAGGTTGCTTACATAATTAAGCTTTCGCTTACAACAATTATCTCTCTATTAGCCATTTAGGCTGTTTTCGCTGTAATAGAATCACGTGTCATTAATAATATATAATTAACTATCGCTAATACAAAAGTCGTTGCGTTCCCAAAATTTTAGAAAAAAATTGTTCAATTATGTCGGAATCGACAAGCAGAACAAATGATTTATTATGCTGTAATGTTTGAAAATTTAAATTGTTACCAAAGTCGTGTGAATCTTCTATTTTGACGTCTTATATTGCGGCCACAAAACCACGGAAACTTTTGCGGTTTCATTTTTCAATTTTGTTTTTATAGAAATTAGATCCTTTCATTATGCTACACCAAATCATTACAACAGCAACAACCACAGTTTCCAATCTATATAATCACCGATAACATCTGCGCATGCGTAAAAATGGAAACAAAATTGAAATCGTAAGAAAATGTGAGCAAAAAGCAGAAAACGAAGAAAAATTCCAGAGTGCGGTTAGGAGTCAGCTTGCAAAAAATGGATGATAAACAGCATCCATGCAGTCATCAGTTCACATCAGCCTGTTAGCTAGCTTATGCCGAGTGAGGCGCGTAACTTATCTAGTCTACGAGCTGATTGAGTTTTGTACGCATGCGCAATACGACGCTAGCTTAGCTCAAGCGAAGTAGCTATAACTGCGTGGTTATTATTGCTGCTGCTGTTGACGCTTGTGGCTGAGTTGTATACGATCAATGTGAGAACTAATAGATGAAATTATGATTTGTTGAGTCGTCTGCTTCCATAATTTATGCCATACTTTCAATAGTGTGCG
Organism: Pherbina coryleti; assembly: GCA_943735915.1. Taxonomy (NCBI): domain Eukaryota; kingdom Metazoa; phylum Arthropoda; class Insecta; order Diptera; family Sciomyzidae; genus Pherbina; species Pherbina coryleti. The sequence continues at coordinate 2,278,015 of OX030951.1, forward strand.
CGCGCAAGCGCAGTGATAGGTGACCGCATTTCAATTGCAACCGATGAAACGCGCATTTATCTCGATCGAGCTAATATTCAGCAAGCAGAAGTTGCACCTATAAGCTGTAAATTAATAATTTATTTAATGTGCTGAAAATGGAGTATCGAGTTTGCTACGAAATCTTCAAGTTTCTTAAGATGTTGTTAAATCGAGGAGCTGCACCAAAGTAGTGGTGCTTTTAGTTATTGATAAACCGCTATACTACGTGCCATAATGCTAGCTTACAAATATTTACTTATATATGACTAAGTTAAGATCGTAAATATTCAGATTAGATTAGATTTGATTCGAACGAGAAACAGTTATGAAGTCAAAATCAGGTCTAGTCGATTATTTGGAAATATCCGTACAAATCAAAAGCAAATATACTAACATATATGATCATGTTATAAAATTTTATTTGTTACTGCACTATTTGTAACGACATTTTGTTATAAAAATAACAGCTGAATGACTTTATTTAACATGGGCAATAGTTTCAAGTTGTAAGCACCCTTTGTTAAAAGTTTGAGGTCTTATTTTCTAATAATTTTGGCCAAATTATAACGGTGCTTAATATCCACGAATGAAGATTTTCAAGTAATTTACTAGGGCGTTCAAGATGCTGCCGATCTAACAAAGAAAACACACGATTTTTGCCAAAATTAGTGTTTATTCTTCCACATAGTCCCCTTTCAGCTCGGTACACTTATTCCAACGATTTTCTTACATTGTGATGCCTTTTGAATATTAAGATTTCTCAAGATCTCCGAAATACGCTTCAGTTTCCAATTCGACCTGTTCATTCGTCGCAAATCTCCTTCCCTGAAGCCACCTTTTTAAGTTTGTGAACAGATAATTATCACTTGGGGAAAAATCTAGAGAATATGGGAGATGAGGAAATAGTTCGAAGTGTAACTCGTGTAATTCGGCCGTGGTTTCGAACGATTTGTGAGCTGGAGCATTGTCTTGCAAAAAGAGATGATTTTTTCTTCGATATATGGGCCCATTTGTTTGCGATTTCGTGTTTGTTGCGATCGGTGCACTCATTTACAGTAATAGTCGATGTTGATTGTTTTTTTCTTTTCTCAAATAGTCGATTAACAAAATGCCACTTGAACCCAAACAAAACAGACTCCAACACCTTTCCGGCCGTTTTTTGAGTCTTCGCTCGCTTTGGTGCTATTTACTCTTTTGCCGATTCCTTTGACTCTGGTGTATAGAGGTGTATCCATGTTTCAACCATGGTCACTTTTTTACGCAAAAAAATCAGTTGGATTTTGCTTAAACATCTCCAAACATCGTTGGGAAATCTGAACACGTTCACGTTTTTGATTGATTGTTAACGAACACGTCACCCATCTTGCAGTCAGCTTTCTTCAACGAAATCGTGAATTTTTCCAATACATTCTGGAGTGGTCACTGTTTTTGGGGCTCCGCCGGCATGTTCATCTTTTGTGCTGATTCGACCTCTTTTGAACTTCGCAATCCAATATTTAACGGTTGAATACGACCGAGCAGATTCATCTTAATATATATCGATCTTTTCTTTTGTTTCTTTTGCACTTTTGTTACGCAAAAAGTAATGCTTAATCAAGACTTCAAATTCTTTTTATCCATTTTTTTTAACAATAATAAAAGTTGTTTTATTTAGAACATTTTAACGTCACTATTCATTGACAGATCGGTGTGACATTTATAGTGTTTTAAGGTTGGCACTATTAAAAAATGTCATGCATTTGAAAAGCGGTGGTGCCGTCACTTGGAGACCGGTAGCATCTTAAACGCCCTAGTACTTGATAAGTGAAATATTGTTGATAAGCTAAATGTAAATATGTACGATTCAATAGTATAAAAACCGGTTTTTGGAATAACTTTAAGAAAAAACCCGTTAAACGGTTTTTAGTATATTCATACCTGATATAGGTACAATACAAATCTTACGCACTTTCGCGGAGAAACGTATTTGAAAAACTGGAATGAATTGCAGCACAGCAAAAAACCTGCTATTACTATTAACTAATTAATAGTTATACTCGAAATGTTATTCAAAATTTCTTAAAGACATTTTTTCTGGTTGTATAGATGATTTTGCCAATTATTAAAATGAACTATGATAAAAAGTGAAGTAACATACTCATTCTCATGTTAATATATGTATTTAAAATGTGGATTGCACACGAGTGTTTCAAGAAAGGCATGTACAAATTAATGTAGTGGAGGTTGTGGTGTTTTCTTTTTTATCTAATAGTATCTAACAATTTATTTCATTACCAATTAAATGTGACGATAATTAAAGAACAGTGAATTCAAAAGTGTTGAACAAGCAGACTCGAAGAACCTGGTTATTCGAATAACCCCAAATTAATGACTTTACGAACTGGAAAAATTGATAAAAAGACGGTTTTTTGAAAAACTCGAAACCGACATGTACAACTCCAAGTTGCACTTCACTGCTGTGAGAAATGCACGCTGAATAGATTTTAGTCATAATTGCATTTTTGGATTCTACCTCTTTTAAGCATATTGTTAACATATAACATGGCATCTATGATTTTTTTATCAGGGTTATTCTCGATGCCCAACATATGCCGTTGCACGGTGCAGGAATAGGAAATGTACAATCCACCGTCTGTTGTTTCGCCATTGCACGGATAGTACATTTCCCTTTCTTAAAAGAGCAACAGCAAATTCTAGGCATAGATAATACCCCTATTGAGTAATAGAGGAAAATTACACACCTATTGAGTAGAAACTCCCGAAAAACTTTTGCATTGGAAGGAGGCTTTTTCATAAATTTCAGTCACGTTTCTGACAAATTTCCAACATCAACTTGTGTGAATAAGCTTGAAATTGCTGCACACTTTTTATTACAATGACCATAAAAATACAAGAATGGACTCGAAATTCACCTCACTGCGGGTCACTACTTTTACTTGCGACGCAATCAAACCTCTGTGCTGCTGCTCCAAACTCGAATTGGAGCCAGCTGGCCAAGCGCATGCGCAACACTACAATTTATAATTACCATGAAGTATTTTATTATAGAAGTTATACATTTTCAAACAAGCACCAAGCACCCCTGTTAGCCGATTAACACGAGTCGCCATGAGGCAGCCAGCTATATGTTCAGAACATTGTTAGGGTTATAATGCATGACAATGCTTTTCTGCTCACTCTTTATGACGCCAAGGAAGCCGTACTGCAAGTATTGAGTAATTTCGAAACGTCAACAATTTTAAACTTGGGCTTCAAATTGCAATTGTTTTCAGCGACTTCACAATCTTACAATTTAATTACAAATTTTGTTTAGATCATAGCTGCACTTTAAAGATAAAATTCAGTTTGACAATTACAAATTAATTTATCTTAATAAAGTCCATATAATCCATACAAGCCTATGCAGCTCACTACTTAGATATCTTAACGTATTGAGCACAGTTCAGACAAAAGCTTAAGTAAGTTTTAATTGCTTATGCTGCGTACAAATAACATGCTAAAATCGTCTAAACTTACGTCGAATAATGATGCAATTAGTTGTCGGCAAGCTGTTTGTCGAAGTGACAAACTAGAAGCAAACAATGTTTGCCTATTTGCCAACTCAGCATTTTTTTAAAAAGTACATGTTGCCAGGCTTAGATTAAAACGGCAGGTATTTGAATACATTTAAATAGTTGTCAACTGTCAAAAATTGCAATATGAACAGAACACCATGTAGTTAAGTGCCAAAACATAATGGCGCAAAATGTTGACACTTCAATTAAATGGTTCACAAAATAATACAAATGAATCCCATATGAAAAATCGCGCCTGGTTATCGCTAGCAAGAAATCAAAATCAAATCCTACAATTGCAGCGACAAGCATTTAATTATCTCTAATTCGAAAAACACTACAGAGACAGTGAAAAACATTGAAAAAGTTTTCCTATGAGGTTGTATAGAACAAGTATCAACAAACATCGGTGACAAAGTGTTGAGCGTTTTTCAATCTTATTCGTTACTCACCCCCAGCGCTGTAAATGATCGTCCGATCTCACCAGCGCACCTAACGGTTTTGCTCAGATGAGCAACTTTGGCTGATTGTGCTCCCACAACAACCGCTAGATGGCGCTCTAACGAGGTTTTTACTATTTATTTTAACAACTTGGTTGCGATTGCGATCGATCTGAACAGCGGCAGCATCATATGTTGTGTGGCAAACTTGTTGCTTGGCATATCTAGGGGTCCCGATCTACGATCGACAGCATCATGTATGCCGCCGAACATTCGCTGTTCGTTCGCTCATTCGTTTTGAGACATATGTACTATGTTGCTTCCTTGTGCATTTGTTGGTCCGTTTGGTTCCGACCACACTATGGACGGTCTTGTCCGATTGTGGACTAGATTGTGACGTTGCTCTGCGGCCGTTCTATGTACTACAAAATGCTCTGTTGTTGGCAGCTGTTTTGCATGCCGTTGTTGTTACCTGAGAAATAATGGCTAGAAAAGCACTGCAAAATGTGCAACTATGTTTTGTTCGCATAGTACATATCAGGATATATTTTGCAGGTGTGCGTGGTTTATTTTTAACTCAGCTGTATGCAGCATTTCATTCTTATTAATTTCCAATGTATGTGCTTTACAATTCAACGAATATGATCATCTTTTAGTACATTCTGAAATATAAAAATTGAGGTTTTGAGACAGTATGCTTTCTATTCTAGTTACAAAATTAAATGCATTCTCAGAAATCAGAAGCTTCAGCTCGTTTTCTGTGTCACAGGCCTTACTTGTACACTCCACTCCCATCACGTTGTATGTGTTAATTATATTCAGCAAACTTTGTGAACATTTTTCAAAAACATCGCGATCGCTAGAGATAAAACGCAACAAGCACTAAAGAGCACACAAACAGCTCAGATGCGCGTTGATTTTTGTTTTTTTCATATAGGAGTGAATCAACAAAACGCATTTAATCGTTCGATCGATCGCTTAAGGGGAGCAACGCAGCCAGAGGCCGAAAAAAAAGGTCATGTTTGTGAATTATTTTAAGGAAACCTATGGGATATTTTTGAATGAGGGTTTTTAAACCTAAAAATATACACATTCAAGAGTATTTTTAGTTTTTTTTTTATTAAAAAAAATTTAATATTAAGGTCGATACAGCAGTTTTTGTAGAGCGCTCTGAAAAAAAGGTGGAATGCGGTGACCAAGATTGCTCCTCCTTAATTCATCTGAAACAAAAACATGAAATATACTATTAAAGTAGATACTTAAAACTCGTACTTGTCATAGCCGTTTTTGAAAATATTGATTTTTCACAAAATGGCGGACTTTCAAACGTAAAAAAACGATTTTCGACCAAAAATTCGTCATAGTTTTGCCTATAAAAAATGAACGAAGCTAAAAAAAAAAAATCCTATGACAAGTACGAGATTATTATGTGTACAATAAGCCTGCAAAAAAATCAAAACGATCGCTTCACTGAGCTTTGAGAAATCTTGGTCACCGACTTTGAAAACATGGTTTCGAGAAAAACGCGTTTGAAAATAAGCGCCAGCACTGCGCGCTCTAGAAGGCGGTTCACTCAGTAGGCAATAACTTTGTTATTTTTTGAGATATTAACTTGAAATTTTCACCAAATATTCTTGAAACTTCAGGCTTTAAGAAAATGCAAAAAAAATTTTTGAAAAAAAAAAAAAGTTCTGACTGCGTATCTCCCCTTAATCAGCAAACGAAGATCGTTTTTCACTTAGCGCCACAACTGCGCATGAATGGTTTTGAAGTTGTTCACTTATGCACGCATGCGCGACAGAGTACCAGAAATGGCAGTGACTGCAACTATCAATTAAGGTAATTCCACAAAGAAAGTTATATTTACGGCTCTGAACTAATGTTATACATCGATACCGCTGCCGTCGCCGCTAAGTTATAGGTTCCTAATGGATATACACTGATTAATCAATCTTTACGTTGACGTTGGGATTATTTTCTTGAAAGAAAAACAAGATGTGGACTTAAGTACACAAGCAACAATAAATGATTTTCTCAAGGGAAAATTGCGTCTGCACTGAACACACTCCTAACAAGATCTCTTATTTAGCCTTGGAATTTGTACTAATGGTTTTGGATTTGTATTGTGGCATGAACTAAAAATTATGTTATTTTCAGTCCAGCTTTGAATCAGTCGAAAGAACAATTGTTTACGCTCTTTGATAATTTCATCAATCATGCACACGACGAAAGGATATTTTTAATAAAAAAAAAAAAAAAGAAAATATCAAGATATTTATTAAAATAAAATAAAATAAATAAATAAATAGCCAGAAGGTGAAAAAAACGTGCCTTATGCCTAGCGCAGTGACGTGATTTGGTGGGATTTCGGGCTCATTTTAGGATATTTGTAATATTTGAGAACGTGTGGGATTTTGGACGCTTAGGTGGAATATTCTACTGAGTCATAATTTTTACAAGTTTAAATTCTTTAAAAGTTTTATTCTTGTGGCGTCAGTGGCGTAGTTGGTTAAAGTGCGTGGCCTCTATGTCAACCAACTCGAAGACCCGGGTTCGAACTCCAGCAGTGACAGAAAATTATTTGAATTAAAATAATTTTTCTGTACCGCCGCCACCTCTCTGCAGACAATGGCAAACCTCAAAGAGTAATCAAAATGCCATGTAAAGCTTCTTGAGAATAAGAACATTCCGTTCATCGCCGTTCGGAGTCAGCGTTAAACCTGTAGGTCCGTTTCTCGGTGAATTGTGTACAACCTTAATGACACGCACAACACAATTGATCATAAGAATCTAGGTCAAAGTCCTTTCAAGGGGTGAAATGGCCAGTTATTTATTTTTTTACATGGCATTTTTATTACTCTCTGAGGTTTGCCATTGTCTGCAGAGAGGTGGCGGCCGTACAGAAAAATTATTTTAATTCAAATAATTTTCTGTCGCTGCTAGGGTTCGAACCTGGGTCTCCAGGTTCTTTGACATAGCGGCCACGCACTTTAACCAACTACGCCACGGACGCCACTATATAAAACAAACGTTATTGATATATATTTTGGGTGGGATTTTTGTGGGTTTTTTATGTCATTTTAGAGGGATAAACAGGTTTAAATCGGGATGCGATCGGGATTTTTTACTAAATCAGAATCACATCACTGGACTAGCGCTACAAAAGCGATCAAAAACATTTTCTCTCTCCATTCCGTTTGTGGCTCCACCATCGTGCAGAAATGAGAGATCGGAACAAAATGTAAAGTTGTATTCTAGGAGCACAAAACATTAATTGGTTTATTGTGGTTTTTGCTCATCATCGTAATTGTCATATAAAAATTTTAAAATTTATTTTTTTAGGAACTGATATGGGATTTTTTGTGAGATTTTTGGTTTGCAAAAATGGAATAAATAGAGATTTTTTTATAAAAAAAAAAGGTATTTTTGTATGGCTTATTATGGCATCATTGGTTAGACGTAGCGGTTGAGATTGAGTCGAAGAGTGATATACGAATAAAGAAGCATAAAGGTAGCCCTCTCTAAAATATGCAGAACAGATATAAAACCAGCCGATCGTTAAGGTTTTTTGCATTCCCTGTTTATAGCACATTTTTAACTTGTTCAAAAGAACTGTTTTGTTCTTAAGAATTCTTTTATTACTTAATTTTGTATCTTATTTAGCAATGAAAATAAATATTTATTTTAATTCTGAAATAAATGCTCTTAATAACAAATTGGTTTAAAGTTTAATGGGTGATGAGAAAACTCATTTTATATTCTGATCGATTAGAAAATCAAATTTATTGTTATAGCTGCAAGACTTCAGAAAAATATATTTTTATTTTTACTTATTAAAATATAATTATTATATAATTTAAAATTTATAAATAATTAATGGTTTCTTAAGTAATTGGCATCAATTTAAGAGTGATGACAAAGCATAATAAATAGTTTTCAAATGCTTTTTTAGAACTTAATTAACAAAATTGATAAGGTTATTTTAATTTTAACTGCTAAAAAAGATAATATGACTTAAGGAGAGATGAGAAATTGTTCGTTCGACCTAATAACATATCAGCCATAATATAACTGAGATTTTAGTTGTTTTTATATCAATGTATATACAAAGTAATACTTATGGTAGTTAAACTCTTTATTAATTCATTCACGCTTAATAAATTTACGATTGATCTCAATTAGTTTCCACTTCTTTTTGATATTTTTCATTGAAATTTGTGTAGTTTTTACGGCTTGCTTATGAACATTATTTGCCTGATCGTGCAAAAGTGGTTCATATTGTCTACATGGCGCACACATACACATGCGCATAACCCATAATCTTCCATTTATGCCATGATGTCTCACAAGTATTGAATGACAAAATAATTAAAATAATAAAGGAAGAGGAGGATCAATATGCAGAGTGAAAACAAAGCAAAAAAATGTCATCGACAGCATAAATGTAATTATTTATTGAGGAAGTAATAAAGGACGTATAGAATATTGAAAACTTGAGTATGGAAAAAAATTTGTGTGCATCAAATTTAAAAAAAAAATATTTTTCAAGAACTCCTCAATTGACATCGCAAAGCATTTCTTCAATAATCTCTATCTAAATTCAAATAATTTTCAATATTCAAGTTAGTCTGACCAAAATGTGTGAGTGACGGTATGTGACGTATCAGCTCGCTAAGCTTGGACAACACTGGGTTTAAAAGAATCTTTATATCTTTGTCTTGAGCCTGAGTCAGATTCTTCTGAACTTATGGAACAACCGCAACATCTGTGAAAACCGTTATTTATTCTTAATTTTTTGTTTTTGTTGTACTATGTGTGTAAAGCCTGAAAACAAGCCAGACGTAGTTTATTTTTTCTTAATTAATTGACACTCACAGAACATAATATATAAATACTAAAAACCACAGGATGTAAAGACCTAAGAATAGTGTTGCCATATGTCCCGTATTTCACGGGACTGGCAAACGTTAAAGAGTAAATAATGCCATTTAAAGCTTCTTGAAAACAAGAACTAGTTGTTCAAAGTCGGCATAAGACCAGTAGGTCCATTTCTCGATCATTTGTGTATTAACATTTGAAAACACAAATCAACTCATAGGAAGCCCGGCAAAAGTTATTTTTATGGCTAAAATGGTCCATTTGTTTTTCGTTTTTTTTTTTTACATAATGAGCTTCGATCTTGACGATTTATTTACTAAGTTTAATGCTTTAAATTATTTTGAAATTTTTCTTTTTTTATCGATTGCTTTCCAATTCTTATTTCAGCTGCACCTCTCGCTATGTTGGAGACTATTGTGAAGATCCAGATCCCTGTCACTCTGGACCTGGTCGTTGTCAAAATGGGGGAACATGTACAGTGTCATACCGTGGTGGCCGCCTCGGTATATCGTGCATCTGCCCAATCGGCTTTACAGAATCATTGTGTGAAATTCCAGTACCAAATGCATGTGATTCCTCGCCATGCAACAACGGTGGCACGTGCAACCTTAAAACTCTCTACGACTATACATGTTCTTGTGTAAACGGCTACACTGGTAAGTGATGCGCTCTCTCCTTCACTCTCACTGCAACAATTAAGTTCGAACTGCAATGTTTGAATGACAGAGTTTGAACACAAGTAGAAGCGAAAGAACGTTTATTTACTCTTGATTTAATTTTGCTTTCAGGTGAACACTGTGAGACACAAAACTTGTGTGCCACCGCACCCTGCCGCAATGGTGGTACCTGTACTTCTGTCGCGGGTGGAACACACTTCAAGTGCATTTGTCCGAAGGGATTCAAAGGTCAGACATGCGCTGAGGATGTGGAAGAATGCAAGGCGACCAACCCATGCAAACATGGTGGTACTTGCTTGAACACGCATGGATCGTATCAGTAAGTTTGACATTGATCTCGTATGCATATATATCAGGGCTTTTTTATCCCACACTTTTTTATCTGAATTCAAAATATCATAGCAAAATTGAAACAGTCTCTTCAGCTACTACTTAATTAATTCGTACACGGAATCCTTGAAATTGAGTGATCTCTTTTCTTTCTTTGTATGCAGCTGAAGTATACAAATTATTTTAAAGAGTCTTCTATAAATTACACAACTATAATCGTTGCTAATTTCTGCCTGTTTTTATTTTGTTCAACAGTGTTTCCAACGCCAAGATGAAACAAATTAAATATTTAAATTTCATGTCACCGCTTTATTAATTGCATTGAAGCGTAGCTATATATTTGGGCTGCCAAAAATCAGCGAGTAGATCGAGATATTTAATTAAACTATCGACAGTTTTAAAAATCTACATTGAAATCTTGACAAAAGATCTAAGACAATGTCATAAATTTATCTAAACAAAAAACTTAAATGTTAAACAAATTGATTTGACCAAAACAACGACTACAACAACAATTATAAACACTGTAAAACATCTTTGGTCACACACTCTAAACAATGCGTTCGTCCAAACTTGGTCGCTCGAAATCACTTAATTTATGTCAACCACCAACAACGGTGAATCTTAGCTACACAAACAAAAACAATAACAACTAATTTAGTTAACATTTAATATTAAGCAAAATAAAAAAACTTAACGACATTCAATAAATTATGAAAAATTCCTATTATAATAAATTCGTTATAAAAATAAATCAAAGTTCGAACTTTTCCCAAATTCAGAGAGCCAGCTGAATTTGGCCAAAAAGAAACCGCGCGCCAAGCATGTAGCTGATACATCGTTTATAAATTTCCGGTATGGTTTATAAATTAAACATTTATAAAACTTAACGACAACCTTAAAAAATCTGCTTATATTAACTTATGTACCAGTAACAAATGAGCCAATCAGCAATCCACAAAAGCTGAGTTGTATTTCAGCTTTGATGTTACCATAAATTGTAAAAAGAGTCGATCGTTTAAGAAGTGCGAATAAAACATGTGTTGTTTTATTATAAAATATTTTAATAAATTATTTAGTTTTTCTAGGTATGTGCAACGCAAACCAACTAAATGTCAAAAAAACAAGCTTGAATTTATTTAAGAAAAAAAAAGGAAACACGAAGGTTAATCTTCTGATAAATTGACCACCCAGTATAACGATAATTAGCAAATTGGTGCAAAATTATCGACTTTTAATTTGCATTAATTGTCTAATAAATGGCCTTGGTTTCGACAGTTTCGTCAATAAAACGTCAAGTTTATTATTTTTCCCCAACTTCTAAAAGTTTGTCTGATAGGTTGACAAAGCCAAACTACATAAATATTTAACAGTAGCCTAATAAATTCAAGCTAATTTAAGCATTTGATATTTTTATGGGAACCTGCCTTCTTTAAGAAGCTCTTAGATGTTGCCGAAGGTAATAAAACATTGATTTTATTTTTATTGAATTTTTGACATGTCAGTTCTTGCGAAAGGTTTATCTGAGTAGACGTTGTGTAGCTTTGCACGGAATACATTCAGTGCAAATATTTGTCCATTGTCATGGACGTGGAAACCTACTTTAAAGAATTATTTTATTATAAGTGTTATTGTTGTGACTTAAGATCTATTGTGCCCCTTCATGGACTTAAACAACCTCTTTTAGTCCAATCTCTGAGATAAATGCGAGTATATGTCCTATATCTCTTAATTTTAATGAGTTATCTGGTATAATGTGGTAGCCCAGATATTTCCGTCGCGTTTGAACAAGTGTAGGACACTGTCCTGCGACGTGCATCGCAGATTCCTCGTCCTCCATGCAAAACCTACATGTGTCATCACTAACAATTCCCAGTTTTGTAAGGTGATAGTTCAATCTACAATGACCTGTTAGCAATTATGTAATGATTCTTAGATCATTTTTTGTTAGCTTCATGCATTCTTTGAATCTTTTCAGGTCGTATGCCCCTTAGAGTAGTTTGGAGTGCTTTAACACTGAAAGTTTCTCCAGGGTATTCTTTTTTGTTTTTCTTCCTCTTCCTTTATTGAGAGAGAGAGAGGATTCCTTTGCCTATCCCACAAAATGGTTCCAGACCAACAAGGGGAGTAAATGCTCCTTTCTTTGCCAATTCGTCAGCAGTTTTGTTTCCTTCTATACCTTTGTATCCCGGTACCCATAGGATCCAGACCTGGTTTTGTAGCCCAAGCGTGTTAAGTATGTCAAGACACTCCATCACCAGTTTTGAGGTTACCTGATGGCATTTCAGCATTTCATTCACTTGGAATATGCTACTGTTTTTGCCCATGGGCACGAAGTTTTTACTCTCTGGTCCGTGGACCAGGTCCCTTCTTCGGTTAGAGAGCCCTCGGTGTAATATGTAATCATGTACTGGTTTATCTTAAAGGTTTCTGATAAACCTTCCCATTTCTTTTTGCTACTTAGTTCAGTTTGAAATCTTTTAGTGAAACTAAATTTTTTAATTTTAGATGCATGCTGTCCCTTGGTATTGTTATTTCAGGATTTTGTCTCGATAGAATATTAAACTTCTTTCGAGTTACGCAATCCCTTATCCCGATATCTTTATCAGTCATCCTTAGAATAGCTGTCTTCGCCCGGGATTGAATATAAATGTGAAGAAATTAGTTTAAAAAGTTCAAAGAAAATATATTAGATTAAATATTGCTAACCACGTTTCATTTTGTGGGCATTGTTTAAGATGGTGTACAGTTCGATGATTTACACATTTTTTATATGGCCAGCATTAACAACATCTTAATAAGTTCTGCCCATTACGATCTGGTCCTATTAATTTAATCTTGTAATGATTAAGAACTAATTTACAACAAATCTTAATTTGGCTCAAACTACCTAAAAGTTCACATGTCAATCAAATAAAAATCATTTAAGCGAGCTGTGGATCGATGATCGCACCAGATCATCAGCGATTCATATAGTTCGAACCATTCACAATCGAAGCAACATCAACAACAACAACAGCAAGAGTAATTTCCCCATACATGCTTAATTACAGCACATATCGCTGTATTTTAAGTGCGTGCTGAATTGTTGGCCAACACAGCTGTGCTTATATCAGCGCGCCAACCATCCTACCACATATGCAAAGTTTTTTGTTCTCTTCAATGGTTCATTGCCCATCAACAACAGCAACTACTAAGACAAAAACAATTGGGCTTAAACTTGGTTACACTAACAGGAATTTGCGTTAATAAATCATGTAGCCAGCGAATAGAGTGAACAACAATAACAAAAATATAGAAATATTCAAATTTAGCATCACAAAGTACATTATTACACTCAGCCAGATCTATGGATAGACGGATCGTTGCTATCAGCGTAACTGTCAGATCTTTAAAAAAAATAGTTGGACGAATCTTTAAGATCATGAAAAGAAAAAAAGAAGAAGTCTTGATGGTTTCTTATGCATTCGTAAGCAGAGTGGAGTTACGGAAAAGTTTTAAAAGTTTTATTGATACTTAAAGTTACTATAAGCAACTTTAAGAAGCTTGCCTATAAAGTTGAAAACATCCGAAATGAGTTGAATCCGACGCAAGAGACATCAATAAATTATATAATTAACCTGGCCTGTGTCAGGTAGATCGAAACTAGTTTAACTTTATGGCCTAACAATAAAAAAAAAAAAAAACAAAATTAGAGTATTGACTGGATGTTTACAACTTAAACAGTGCTTTGGAGCACTTTTTCGAAACTGATCAATACTGACCACCATTAGGTGAAATCAATAGTAAATAAATACAATGTAGCAGTTGGGCCAAGTGTTTTGAGTATATTTGTAGTTTTTATTGTTTAACCATTTAGTTCCCTCATAAACAGAAACCCAGACCTTCGTAACTGTGCAGTCTCTAAACTAACCACAATACTTCTACAGCACCATTTTGGTAGGTTGGTCTTTGTTGGTGCAATATATATGTGTGTATGACTTGTTAAGCCCCGACAGCACCGCTGATGACATTGTCTGCAGTGTTGTTCAGTTTTCGAAGACGCTGTCATTTTTTTCATTTCACACAAGACTTTATTTCAGTCTTGTAAAGGTCTTAAAGAAAACAAGAACAACAAAAACAAAATAGTAACAAGTAGATATAATTTATTTCGCATGTGTGTGTGTGTGTGCGTTTCTTCAAGCCAGGTTTTGTTGCTGGCGTTAATGGTTTTCCCTACTTTTACGGTGTTTTATATTATGTCTATTGAATGGACAATGTGATGACTAAAAGCCAAAACAACTCATTGGTGAATTAAGCTTCTAATTGGTTTAACAGAAGCTTTACATCGATTTCAAGTTTCATTGACTTTTATTTTGAAATTGAAATATAGGCCATTAATTAAATAAATTACTTACTTATACGCTAGTACTATAAACCGAAAATTGTTTTCATCACTAGAAATTTTGAGTTATACTAGTTATAAATAATTGAGTTAAGAGAATAGCTAATAGAATTTACAACAAGCTAAAAATAATTATAAACATTCATTTCATGTCTAGGTAAGGTCTGAAGACATTAAAACCTCACACATCAGAATTTTTTTTACGAGGAAGTTATTTAAGCCACTTGCAAGGAAAAAAAATAATGATAATAAAACCGAAAATTCAACAACGAACCAAAATTGCTTACAAACATTTTTTTAACCAAATACACACTCACTTCTTCTTTTATTTTTCTTGACAGCTCTTATTCTTTAACCATTGGCTTCATTTTTTGGCCTGCCTCTTTTGTAAACAGCATAAAACCCCAAAAACTTGAACATTTGATAACTTCAAAAAACCGGTCAACTGAGTCTGCGTGTATGTGTGTGAACGTGTGTCTACGCGAGTGCACATGCGCACTTTAAGTGGTTGGCTGGTTGGTTGGTTGGTTGGTTGTGTCTTAGGAAAAGACTGTGTTTGCCTAACCCTACCGCTGCTAAACCTTTACATAAAAAAAGAAAAAAACAAAATTCCAGAAATATAACTATGAGAAAATAAAAAACATCAAAGAAAGAAGTGATTGTCTTGGTTCTTTTTTTTTTTTGCTTTTGTTGTGCGAGTTTTTATTCTTGTCAATGCTTATTCTCTCCACTCTGTTCCCATTGTAGTTGTTGGTCAATATTTTGGTTAATTCTCTTCAAATGACTTTTTGGAATAGTCGTCTAGTTTTATGACCAACTCAACTCATATAAATGATTCTTTTGATCATGTCTTCACATCCGTTCCTTGGGGAGTTCATAACAGTTTAAATTAGGAATAACTGATTAAACTGTTGGTTGCTATATTAGTCGATATAAAGTTAAATTCTTTAAATTGTTATTGTATTATAAAGATGTTTGTCTACTTTGGCCAATTTTCTCAGCAAAATATCTATGTATTCTACTTTAAGGTGTACAAGGGTTGCCTTTTATTGTTTTTCAAAGTATTCTCCAAGATGATCAATACACTTGCATCCGTTTAAACCAATTTTCGAAACATTTTTGCTCGGAAATTCCGGAATTCCGAAATTTCTCTCTTTCCGCGGACAACTTGTGTCGGGTTTTGCTGACTTTGAAAGACTTAAACAGTGGATTGTTACTTTATTTCGGGCTACTTTATTCCCTTTTTTCAGAATTTCCTTGCACAAGACGACACGAACCTTTTTTTGAGCAACCGTCAAATTATGGGGTATCCAACGGGAACAAGTCTTCCAGACACCTAAATGCTGATGTAAAATCGAATGTATGCTAGTCCATCTAATGCCCAAGGATGACTGCATCTCACGATATGTCACATGCCGGTCTGCTTCCAACAGTTCACGCACTGCATCGATGTTTTCTGAAACAACAGCCGTTCTTGGACAACCTTGACGAAATTCGTCTTAGAGAGAACGACGAGCACTCTCGAACTCATTGTTAAAGTCGTTGGGGGTGGTGCTTCATCACCAAAAGTCGAACTAAGTTGATCGAGGCGTTCTTTTCTTGTCAAAATCCACGTTAAAAATCGTAAAAAATCATCACCCGAAAATGTTCGTTATTTTTCACGAAAATTCACGTAGTTTAATATAGAAAAAAGTAAGAATTTATAGTCTTGTTTTTGATTTTAAATATGGCACCTTCTTACTGGTACTATTAACACTTCCTCAGCTACAAAACGCACTTTGTTTAAAAGTTTTACTAACCTTCATGATTTTTGTTTTGTTCTTTGAGCGTTACGTACACGTCTCTACTTCTTTACGCCAACAACAAATATTCTTGCTTGAATTCGCACAAAATTTCACACACACTAAATACTATAGCTGTCAATGTTCTTGTTGTTTCTGTTCATTGGAACCTTCTAAAAAAATTTGCTACTCAGTAAGATGTATTCACCCTTGTAGTTATTTTTTTAATTTTGTGTTTTATTATTAAAGCCCGTTTTAGAGTCTTTACAAGCATTTAAAGTTAAAGCAAGCGCAGTTAAAAGTTTTCTGGCGAACGAGACTGGCTCTAAAAATGACAAAAATTGACAACAAAATCCGAAACAACAAAAAACACTTAATGACTGCAGTGTGCTGGATTTGAAAGTCTAAAATCCAAGCCAAGAAACTTGTCCATTTGGTTTACTCTCTCATTGTCTTTACTCGCTTACCAGCTTTATTGGCTTTCTGTCGGCCACAACAGCAACACTTACCCTTCTCACATACCACAGGCTTAGCCCAAGTTTCTGGCTACCTTTAAGATAGATTCAGAAGAATGTTTGTTTCCAACCTGGCAGAGCATAATCGCGAAGATTTGCATTAAATCTGCATTTATTTTGCATATGATTGAGTTTTAGTTAGAAAAAGCGCTTATAAGAGCAAGCTTAGACATGTTTCGTTAGCTTCGTTGGAGCTTAAAGGGCATTTGCGACAAAATGGCTCAATGAAAATGTTACCGAAAAACCAACACTTGACCCTAGGTGAACCTGCAGTTTTAAAGCTAGTGGTTTTTTTGCACTGTTCTAATTATTTGTCAAATACTGTTGCTGGTTTTGTTTTAGTAAGAGTCACGTTTCCTACCAGTACTTTTATTCAAGCAACAGCGGAACAGGTAGCAATTTTTCACTCACAAGTTGATTAAAGATGGATGTTCAGACGAACGAACGGACAGACGTTCCAAATAGCCATGCAGTCCAGAAGATAGACAGACAAACAAAACAGGCAATCAGCTACCCGGATTGGAGGATAGCCGGTTTGTTGCTGCCCGTATTGCACCTTCAACTTGAGCTGCGCGCTTCTTAAAATTGCTTAAATTTTTGTGGCATCATTTTTTTTTTTTTCCAGTGATTTTAGTATTATTTTGTACTTTATTATTTGCATTCGTTTTCTTTCCATCTTAAGTAAGCTTAGGTTACTGCGCAACGGAAGCCGAATGAGTAGCTCTGGCTTATATTATCCTGACTGTAATTTACTCTTGAAATTGGAACTAAACGCTGATGAGGACCCATTCTAGTTCATTTTGTTGAGCTGCCACTTAATGTACTCAAGTAAAAGAAATAAAAACTTTACAATCTGTCAGTCAGACGAGACGTCACTCAACTTAGCAACCTTAACATTGAATGTTTTTAGTTTAATTTAACATGACTTGAAGCTGAGACTTCATGAAGTATAAACTTTCAAATACTGTAAAAACAATGCCAAGATAGCAATTTGATAAGTAAAGTTCGTTGGGAAGTTGCCGGCAAGTTCAGGATTTCTTCAACTTTATTAAGGCTAAAATCTCAAAACTTTAATTATCATTGCTTTTATTTGCAAACCTATTTAATTTAGAACATTTGGAAACACAGACTCATGGAGAATCCTGAAGAAGTTTTTTGTCTTGCTTTAGCTTCAGTAATCTATAGATTATTATAATATTATTTTACAATAATCATAGATGACAACTGATAAAATATAGATTCACCACTACACTCTAGGGTTAAATCGGGTATTTTCTATAGTTTATTTTGAGATAAAAGTTGAATCGTTTCACAAAAAAGGCATCAAAATGTAAGAGAATCGTTTGAATGAATGGATCGGTTATATCGAATCGAATTTTGTCTTAAAGTTGGCCCCTCTGGGAAATGGAAACATTCATAGAATGACATAGAAGAACATACATAGAATGTAGGAAGCATTCCCCTTCGTTAGACACTCAATTTTTTTTTTTTTTATACGCTATTACGGTGCTTATCATAAGACTTTGCAAAGTTTTGTTAGCAATGCTATCGTACATTTAATAAATATCAATAAACAAGCAATTGCAGTGTAACGCTGCAGACCTCTGATGTATATGTATTTGTTTGTTTATTGAGTTGTGTTGTGCTTGCTGAGAACAAAAAGAAAATAGAGTAGAGAGCAACATGCTGTTTATTGAAGCTTTCACAGCTCAAACGCATGAAAAGCTAACGATCAAGCAATGCGTGGCATCGTGGATGATTTTTTTAAAAACTTTACACTTTAATTAAAGATACTTATTATTAAAATTTCATAAAGAAAATACCCAAAGATCCTTTTATAGAACAAATGTGATATTTTAAAAATTATTTCATTAAAATCGGACAAGTACTTTTGGAGCTTAGCGGCAACAAAAAATTTCCACTTTCATTTTATATAATAGTATAGATATAGATATAGATAAATAAAAATATGTCATTGGAGGGAAACATTCTTCTTCGCTGTCTTCAAAATTAATGTGAAAACGTTCCTCTCCGCTGTCTTAAAAATGAACGTGGAAACAACAACAAATAAAAAATAACTAAAAATGGTTAGCCTAAACGGAATTTTAACCCGGGACCTCTGGCAGTCAAGCACACTGCCTACTCAACTACCGAGGCTCCCTTATTGTTCGAGATTTTATTATTTCAATTAAATTGAAATTGAAAATACCCCATAACAAGCAAAAGTTTCCACATGTATTCTTTAAGAAGCGGTTTGAAAACAATATCAATTTAAAACTTTCCATAAGTCTCCAAAAGATACGACGAGATATGTTTCCAAATCACTTCCTTTTGGAAGCCTTCCAATTTTTTCCAGAAGTTTGTTATATAAATCATCCTACAAACTTATTGTGTGATATGTTGTTATATTTCTCCCGATTTCTTATTTTTCAACTCAAGCCTATGAGTGGTTTTGGAGTTCCAAGATTTCGGTAAAGTTATTTGGTAAAACATTAGGGTGTTGAAAAATACGTTTTCTATATTCTTTAAAAAGTGTCGATACATGTTATTATTGACTTAAAATCTTAAGTACAAAAAGGATTTAATGGAAAGGTTCGCCCTTGGAAGAAATAAAATTTTAAACAACCAGCGCAAATTTTGCATAAACTTCTGCCTAAAGCTTATAGTTTTGACTGGACTACTTATCTTGAAATTTAAGTATTCTTTAAAGGTATCCATTTAAAGCTCAAACATGTCAGTTATTTTCTCAGCTTCCAAACGGAAGTTCCTTAATAATTATCTGGGTTGCTTAGTATTTTTTTTCTGCATTACATAAATAGTTTTGACACGTTTTGCTCCTTTCTTTTCTTTCATGACTCTGGCTATCAAACTCATTTCAACTGTCATGAAAAAGGCGAAAAACAAGAACACACACATATTAAAATAAATACCTATCTCACAATACTTTTCTTTATTTTTCTTATAGATGCATTTGTCCTGGTGGCTACACAGGCAAAAACTGCGAATCCAAGTACATACCATGTGCACCTTCACCCTGTCAGCATGGTGGAACGTGTCGACCATCGAATGGACTAACTTACGAGTGCAAGTGCCCACCTGGTGAGTATTTTTTATTTGTTGTCGTAAGACTTTATTTCTTTTCATTACACCCAAAGCAGCACATTTTAAAGTATAGATCCTGACTCAGTTCATTGTCTCATGATTTTTTAGAACCCTGCTAAAGTAGAAATAGTCGTTAAATTGAGCAATTTTAAGCGACTAATTGTTGTTAATCGTTTAACAGCAAAACAAAACACACAAACAAAAAACATAGGTACTGCTTTTCTTCCGTACTATGTGATTCAAGTCTAAGAACTCGATCTAGCCTCGTTAGTTTTGAGTGAGTTTATCAAGAAGCTTAGCGTTCGGTAATGCACCCGAACCGGTTGATCGAACAGATTAACAAAAACCCGCTTGAAGTCCGTTAAGGAATTTAAAAAACTTAAGCGAATAATGCATTGCTCTTAGTGAAACCAACCAATTAAAAAAAAAATGTTCAAAGACATTTTTGGTTGTTCTTAAAAAATATTCGACTTTCCTTACAACTTATGAAAATGGCGAATTTGTGAATCGCGGTCATTTCATATCAAATTTAAGTCAGCAAGAAAACCATAACAGAAAAATCGAACGGATAAGACGATGCCTTGACATCTTGCAACATGACGTTTTTTTGTGCATCTTTATAGGATACACTTTAATTCGATTGATCTCGCTTGAGCCTATTTAATTGTTTAATTGCTTCATCCATCTTTCGATGGCTTCTTACAATGGGATGTAACATGTTTTTAGTGTTAAGACACTTATTAAAGAAAAGATTTTTAAAATATTTGCAGGCATTAATTTTTTTCTTCATCTGTAACAGTTTCTCCGTATCACTACCATTTATGCTTCTTATGGAACTTAAGGTTAAGTTACGGAAAAACTAGTTAATATGTGTCTTTAGTGAAGTGGTTCCTGTTCGCTCATTTATGTTTTCATTATTTTTTAGCAGTAAAATATCAGTGACGAATCAATCGATAGGTGTGAGTATTTTCCTGCAAGTCACTTCAAGTTTTCCATCAGATAAAATTAAAATATTCGTGCAATTATTGTAACAGTTGTTTAAAAATGTGTCAGGATTCAAAACTTAACAGAAATAGAACACAAAATACCAAAATTATTTTAAAAAACCATCCAAAGCAGGTTATAATTCTAATTTTATATACTTTTATATTTATACTTTGTTTGTATCGAGTGCTCGCAATGGTCATGCAAAATCTACACATAGTTCTCGATCGTCTGCCAAAATAAAGACAATGTCAAAATTAGTGAAGTTGTGTAGTTTGAATTTAATTGATCATTTATATTTTTAAATCACCATTGTATCGCATGCTGATCAGTTCAGTCAATGATTTTATGTCTCCATTTACTGTCGTCCATTACTTCGATTTCATTTTTGTTTTACTGCAACCACAGCAACGATCGTAGTTGCCTGCCGGACTAAGCGAAGGAACAACAACATGTCATCATTAATCATAAGTCAGGATTCCAAATCGAATTATCATTAAGTCAGCTAGCGTTTCATCATTACGAGCACAAGTCTTCAAACTTGAATTGGACACCACTGGCTCAGCATGACCTCCTTAAGGCATAACTATGGTGGGCCTCAGACAGCTAGAGACAGTACAGAAAATTCATCATTATTAATACATCATTGGGGAGGTTTGTGCTCTTTTCATGCCATTGTGAAGTTTTTTAAAGCCTGATTAAAAGTTATTTGCTTTTCCTCTCTCAGTTTTCTCGAACTTTCGTGCAGTTGCGGAATTTATTGCGACGTAAAGAAGCTACCATTCTTCTTGCCACCTATAGGCAATTCTCATGCCTTGCATCTAAGTTAAATGATTTTTTAATACAACCTCACGTCTTGTTGGCGACTTTCTGTGGGAGTTCTGAGCTTCTGTGCAGCTTATGGAAAATTGCAAGAAGAGCGATTGATTGACTGACTTATCCCGTAGCTATCACAATGCAGCAATTTAACATCAATTTTGGGTTCAAATGAGTTTTCTCCACCCGCTCTTTTTCTCTCTATCTTCACCGCAAAAAGCAATTTGCGACTGTGAAAATTTAGAAATTAGTCGTAATGAAAAATAGCAGCGAAAATTGTATTCATTGAACATATTAGATCACGCTCTTTCACTTCTTCGTCATATGAAGAGGACAAAGCCACTGCAACAAACCAACAACTACATTCCGTTCTTTTGCTTTTGTGGAAACAGCACAATTTTGAACTTTGATGCTTGTTTATTCCACATAAAAACCCAAAATTAACATATTTCCTTGGCACAATGCATAGACTTTGCTTCCAATGCTTGGTTCCCAAGTGATCGTGCGTTGCTTCGTCGCTGCCTGTTGGTCCACTTTGATTTTTTTAACTCTCCAAAATCGTGATGCCCTTTTCACGTGCTGCTTTCGAACATTATCTAAAAATACTTTCGACATAAAATTTAAATTTTTCGCAATTTCGCACACAAAAAATGTTTCGATGAAGTAAAAAATTATCCTCCGGCGGCGTTGTTGTATTCGACGTCGTCTATGTTACTCAGCCAGCCAGCGATCATTCAGTTTTGAGTTAATGTAAAGTTTGGTCCATTACAACGTACTGTACGATGACTGCGGCGCGTGATGTCCAGAGGCTGTTAGCGCTGTCAGACGTCTGTTACATGAGTTCAGCTCTGACTTAGTACTAGTTGCCGATTAAAGACTTGATTATAAAATGAAAACTATAAATCGATATAAAGTTCAGAGACTGCCAATTTGACAGAAAATTCGGATTTTTGTTCGGGATGCTAGGTGGTGCATCTATCTACTAACAGAATAGCAGGAGGTTGAACGCTGTACGACTATTAGACAAATTATCTAACCTGCAGCGCAATTGGAATGAGTTTGTTTGAAGGATTGACAGTATTTCAAGAAAATAAACAGTAACAGACCAGTTCAATTGCGTGAACAAGGCAACTGAACAGACTTTTGTAAATTCACAAGTGAAAAAAATCTGCATAATTTTAAAAATAACAAAAAAACTAAACAAAAAAGATGTAATAAGGCATAATTACCTATTTCGTGTCCTCCTCTTATACGCGTCTTTTTTTATACTAAGTAGTTAGATATTATTTTTTAATTTTTTAAAGTATCTTCTTAAAGGTTTTTTCAAATTTATCTGGGTTTTCATATTTGATAGTAATTTATAGCTTAAAAATCGTTTGCTGCAAGAATTTTAAATAGGTCACCGATATCGAAATATGTATTTCTGGTTTGCACCGTCGTATTCTATTCTTGCAGGAAATGCAGGAGTTTTTAGTTCGAGCCCTAGTCACTGTATGGGTTGTACACTCCTACCTTTCTATATTTTTAAAAAGATAAGATAAATTTACTAAACCGCAGATTTACAGAAATTTTAGCGCCTAAGAAATTAGAAATTCTAAGATTGATAAGATTATAAATAGTTATTCACCACACAAATATCTCTTTCATTTGCACTTATCTGTCATACCATTCTCGAGCTAAAAAAAAAATAAATAAAGACGCATACTAACTTTCATAGAAATATATAAAATGAACATAAGATACAGTATACGTAAGTACTCACCAAAATAAATATTTATATTTTATTTAAGGGGACTATCTCATGAATAATTTTTAAAAAATTAATTTATTAAAATATTTTGATTGTTTTTACATTAAAAAATTACTTCCTACAATTTTACAAAGAAATTTCCACTTAAAAAAATGATAGTTATAAATATAATTATAAATATAATTTTCTCGAAATTGCCATTTTCAAACTGGTAGGACATTTTTCTCCGAGTCTACTTCGCCGATTTTAATAAATCAAAAAATTTTTGATTATTTATAAGAAAAACTATGCAAAAAGCCTCTAAAACTTCAAAAACCTCCTTTTTTTAAATAGAAATCAATTGCCCCAAACAAAAGGTGTTTTTTTATTTTTTCAGAATTATTTACACAAAAGCATCAAAATATAATTAAGTATGTATTTTCGTCAGTAAATAATACTTAAACTAATATTCAATAATGAGCAAAAGGAAACTTGTTAATAAATGTTTCTCTTTAAAAAAAAAAAATCTTGAAAAATCTTTTTCAAAAATTCATGAGAAGTCCCCTTAAAAATAATTTTTTGGAAATAAGCTGTTTTGTAGAACGCCTTTACTTCTTGAGGTTGCAGCATCGTAAGAATATATCTGAAATGAGAAAGAAAAACATGTTACTTTCTTTTGTTTGCAAAAAAAAAAAACAAAAAAGGTGAAAAAGGATTTTTGAACATAAAATATAGGGTTTTCCAATAAGAGGTGCTTTTGTGAATCGCCCGCTTTTGTGAATCGCTCACTTTTAAAGCTTTTATTTTGTGACATTTGACAAGTAGAAACTACCAGAGATAATGAGATAGGAAACTTCGTTTCTATTGTGAATTTTGTTGATTTTGACAGATAAAAATGCTTGTTCTTCAGTTTTTTATGCAATCACTCATTGTGTATGTGAGTTTACCTCATAGTTGTCAAAAATGGGTACTACACCCAAAAAAGTCTTGCATATTTAAAAGAAAATTGTTTTAAGCTGAGCAAGAATATTGTTAATAAAAGTCGATAAAGAAATCTTGTCAATACAGAAATGTGAGTATTGTTAATCTAATTAATGTAGTTGCTTTTATAATAGAAAAAATATTTTTGATGTAAAAAATTGAATTTAAAATAAAAAAACTTGTTCTATTGACAAGTGCTTTCGTTAACAGGAACATATAATTCAGTTTCTTTCAAAACTGAAAATGTTGCATGAAAATGTTTGAATAAAAATTGTAAGTTAGTTTTTCCCTATGTGTATGGTGGTGGTTTCGCTGAAAAACTTGCATTTTCACCAGCGCCCAATTTCCCTGGAGAGCGGTGAATATAGGGAGAGGGGTAAGTTTGTCTTGAAATTTTACTAACACATTTATAATATTTGCATTAGTATTGACAGCATTTTAGCATACAGCTATCCCTTTTTTGCCGAAGTTTCCAATCTCATTATCTCTGGAAACTACGCCATTACTAAAAATGGAACGATACACGCTTCAACAAGGCATTGAAATTATTAAAATTCACTACAAAAATGGTGAAAATCTTGCAGTCACAGTTTATTTTCAGCGCATACAGCGCATTTTCATCTCGGCGGCTACGTCAACAAGCAAAATTGTCGCATCTGGGGCTCGGAAAACCCAAGAGTTAATGTTAAGAAGCCTCTCCATCCTCAACGTGTGACTGTTTGGTGCGGTTTATGGTCCAGCGGGGTCATTGGACCTTACTTTTTCGAAAATGAGGTTAGATCAGCGATTTGGTTATGGAAAATTTCATGAAAAGGATATTGTCCTTTAAGCGTGGTCGTGGTGGCCATTTGGCTGATGTTGTTTTTCATTATTAACGGCATACCTTCCTCTTTATTATGAAATAAACATCCGATCATTTAACTCAAAAAATGGCATTTTTCTTTGAATACCAAAATAACAACTCTTATTGGAAAACCCTTTATTTTTGACTATCTGGAAAAATAAAGTCAAACGGTTAAAAAGTAAATAAATTTTTCATTCAACGGAAAAATACCGTATAAAATATCTCCACAACTTTGTTTAAGTACTTTCTAAATTTAATGCAATCTCCAGATTGTATCAACGAGAAGTTAAGGGTGGCAAAGGAGTATTATTTAACAACTGGTAGCTTGGCGATTTTCAAAATATTATGTCTTATACATAATCTAGTTTTGTCCAATTTATTATTCAATAAAAATATAACAAACATCCAAGCAATTATGTATTTGTTTTATTCAAAATAACAAATTTTATACTTCTTGTTGATACATCCTATATAAATTTCTCATTTGTAAAAATTGCGATTAAATTCACTTTTCTTTCAAATAAAAAAAAAAGTGTCAAAAACCAATTCTCCTATAGATCAGCTAATGCTTACTGTAGGATTTATTAAGATTTTATTATTTCTATCACGTCACCACACGCATGGGGAACCATGAAAGTCTTGAAAGAGTAGGTATTATACCGGAAAGTTTTGGTTCAAATCTAAAAACAAAAATTAATGGCCACAAGAATGTAATCTAAAGTTTTTTGAGTCAATTCGACCCAAAATGGGACTTATTACAAAATTGACGCATTACACTTTTCAAATATTTGGAAATAGTAAGAATTTTCAATGAAATATTTAATTAAAATTGTTAATATCGGGAAATTTGTTTTTTCTCTAAAGTCTTACTTTTTTTTACATTTTTTAGAATTTTCAGTAGAGATTTGAAATCATATATTTGCTTGCGTTATTCTTAAATTCGTTTTTATACACTTTTTATGCGTTTAACTCTTTCCAAAATCAGAAATGTTATCATAATCACCAAATTATGTGATTAGATCAAGTAAGGAAAAATATATTAAAAAAGATACAGTAGTTTCGACTATGTCGTAACACAAGACGCAGAATTATTCAATTCGCTTTTGATGACATCTTTTTTAAAAAATATTTAGCAAAATATTTATTCCATACACCTGAGCATATGACCTTTAAAAGAGTGCCGGAGAGGGTTAATATGTATCACCGCCCCCACTACTTTTGCAAAAGGAACATTTTTTCCTTTGACACCTATTCCCTCCGACCACTCCTTAGGGGGGCTCCCATACAAATATTATGGTTTTTGTATATTTATTCCATACACCTGAGCATATGACCTTTAAGAGAGTGCCGGAAAGGGTTAATATGTATGATCGACCCCCATTACTTTTGTAAAAGGAACATTTTTGCCTTTGACACCTTTTCCCTCCGACCACTCCTTAGGGGGGCTCCCATACAAATTTTATGGTTTTTGTGCCGGAAAGGGTTATATATTAACATATGTATCACCGACCCCCATTACTTTTGCAAAAGGAGCATTTTTGCATTTGACACCTATTCCCTCTGACCACTCCTTAGGGGGGCTCCCATACAAATTTTATGGTTTTTGTTTATTTATTCCATACACCTGAGCATATGACCTTTAAAAGAGTGCCGGAAAGGGTTAATATGTATCACCGACCCCAATTACTTTTGCAAAAGGAATATTTTTGCCTTTGACACCTATTCCCTCCGACCACTCCTTAGGGGGGCTCCCATACAAATTTTATGGTTTTTGTTTATTTATTCCATACACCTGAGCATATGACCTTTAAAAGAGTGCCGGAAAGTGTTAATATGTATCACTGACCCCCATTACTTTTGCAGAAAGAACATTTTTGCATTTGACACCTATTCCCTCCGACCACTCCTTAGGGGGGGCTCCCATACAAATTTTATTGTGTTTGTGCCGGAAAGGGTTAATATGTATCACCGACCCCCATTACTTTTGCAAAAGGAACATTTTTCCCTTTAGCACTTATTTCCTCCGACCACTCCTTAAGGGGGCTACCATACAAATTTTATGGTTTTTGTTTATTTATTCCATACACCTGAGCATATGACCTTTAAGAGAGTGCCGGAGAGGGTTAATATGTCTTACCGACCCCCATTATTTTTGCAAAAGGAACATTTTTGCCTTTGACACCTATTTCCTCCGACCACTCCTTAGGGGGGCTCCCATACAAATTTTATTGTGTTTGTGCCGGAAAGGGTTATATATAAACATATGTATCACCGACCCCCATTACTTTTGCAAAAGGAACATTTTTGCCTGTAACACTTATTTCCTCCGACCACTCCTTAAGGGGGCTACCATACAAATTTTATGGTTTTTGTTTATTTATTCCATACACCTTAGCATATGACCTTTAAGAGAGTGCCGGAGAGGGTTAATATGTATGACCGACCCCCCCATTACTTTTGCAAAAGGAACATTTTTGCCTTTGACACCTATTCCCTCCGACCACTCCTTAGGGGGACTCCCATACAAATTTTATGGTTTTGTCGATAAAACCGGAAACTGTCGATAAATAGGTAGCAAGTTTAAGCAAACAAAAACATCAAATATTGGCTTTATATTTCAGGTAAAAAATAAATAAATAAATAACTGGCCATTTCAGCCCTTGAAAGGACTTTGACCTAGCTTCTTATGATCAATTGTTTTGTGCGTGTTATTAAGTTTGTACACAATTGACCGAGAATCGGACCTACATGTTTAACGCCGACTCCGAACGGCGATGA
The DNA here is from genome assembly GCA_943735915.1 of Pherbina coryleti. Classification (NCBI taxonomy): domain Eukaryota; kingdom Metazoa; phylum Arthropoda; class Insecta; order Diptera; family Sciomyzidae; genus Pherbina; species Pherbina coryleti. The sequence goes on from OX030951.1 coordinate 2,305,829, forward strand.
ACGGAATGTTCTTGTTCTCAAGAAGCTTTACATGGCATTTTGATTACTCTCTGAGGTTTGCCATTGTCTGCAGAGAGGTGGCGGTCGTACAGAAAAATTATTTTAATTCAAATAATTTTCTGTCGCTGCTGGGGTTCGAACCTGGGTCTCCAGGTTCGTTGAAATAGCGGCCACGCACTTTAACCAACTACGCCACGGACGCCACAATTTCATGTAATTGTGTAAAATTTATATAAGTTAGAGAGTTCCAACATGAATTTTTGTCGCATTGAGAATCAAGCAGACCAACAAGTGCTAACATCAACATTGTACGATCAGTACTTTAGGCCCACAAAAGGCTCAAAAAGTGATATAAATACCGACGCCTGATCAGTATCAACCACCCTACTTACCTCCGAGAATGACGTATTCTACGTCAAAAATTCATTGCATTCATTGAAACAGCCTCAGCTTCAACGATCACTTCAACGATATGAAGTGTTTTGAGGCTCCAAGACACACCCAATTTTAAAAGCAAAACAAAAAAATAGTAAACCTTGGTTGAACGCAAATTATAATAAAAGTAAAAGCAGATTGCAACTGAAATATGTCAGCATAGAACTCAACAAATATTGAGTGCATACCTGATCTTTACTCTACACTACCTCTCAACTACAACAAGACCAACACATTAGCGCTCATTTACAGAGCTGATTCATATACAGTCTGTCCGTGTGCCTCGATTATCCAATTCGATTCAATTCGTTTCAATTCAATTAATTAAACAGAACTGCATCAAATTGCCCGCAACAAAACAACAACAACAACAACAACAACATTTGACTAAAATTGCTACAACTTTTAGCGCAGATTCTATCGCACCAGTGGCAGCACTTATTTCACTATTGCAGCAAGAAGCGTTTTCTCTCAGTCATTCTGTTTCTTTCCTCGCGTGGCTTACGCTAGGGCTTGCCACACTGAGTGGTGCTTGTCGAGTACGACTGCAGTCAAAGGATTAAATGCAGAGCAGAGCATGTCTCGGTTCAATTTTTCAAAATTTCACGGCTGCGCTGTGACAAGTAACAGCACCAGCAGGCGCAACATGAGCGCTCCTTACATATCTCCTCAGCTCAATATATGCTAATTTTATGACCGCTACTAGCTTCTTTTTTTATGGCATAAGATGTCTGTAAAGTGTTGATGCTACAACAGCAGTTAAATTGCTTCCGTTGACAATACTTAGCAGAAACATATATATTGCCTTCTATTATGTTTTATTGGTTTTCTAATTTTGTATCCTGACTCTTCAACGACAACAATTAAATTAAAAATTATCAAGACTGTTTTGTGACTTGCAATTACTCGTTTTATACTCTCCATAGACCTTTCATACAAATGTTGGTCAATTTTTCAATAGCTTTACATGGCGACTTTTTGTGTGTGAAATTAAAAGTACTGTTGCTTATGTTTAACAATAGCAACATGATTAAAATTAGCAACATGCATTCCTAACAAGCAGAGACATTTTAGAATATGAACAGTGGGTGAAACAAAAACAAAAACAAGCTAAAGTTGTTCCTTAGCAGTTAAATTGAAAATCCCACGTTTCAACTCTCCTCCTTTTCAACACTGTAACGGTCTTACGGTCTAAAAATATCCACTTCATTTAAATTTAAAGCATTTCGTTGCAATTTCTTAGCTCTCTGTAGCACCATTTTGATTAATTGTTGCTGTTGTATTAATTCCCATAACTTGGCACTCAGCAACCGCCATTCCACTAGCAAACTGGAACCACATTTGCTTTATTTAGCCGAACTATGCTTAGCTAACTTCCACACAGCTTCGTCTAAAGCTGACTTGCTTTTGCCTTAAGCCAACTTAGCCTGAATTGTTGCTCGCCTGTCCAATAGCTATAACGAACCGAAAATAATTGCCACTCATATATATGCAAGTGAACAATAGTTATTGCAGATAGATTATTGCAGCTGAAAAGAAAAAAATTAATAAATAAAACAAACGATATCGCAAAATCATAGGAGTAAAAGGTGTTTGCTGCGCCACAATAAATGAATCTATGAAGCGGACATGGCACACAGACAAGCTGGTCTGGACGTCAAGCGAATAGCTAGAAACCTTACTCTATGCCTAAATCCGTCCTTAAATGATGGTTTCTATTCATCAGTGTCAAAGAAGCAAGTTTAAGCGCTTGTTTTTTTTATAGCTTATCCAACTTCAACCGTCCTTTCCCCAAACGACTCTACCTTTCTTAGCATCGCTTATCAGGTAAATACTTACAATTTGCACAGTTAAGCAAATAAATTTATTCGTAGAATTTCTGACAATTTTCCTCCGTTTACTTTGTTCAAACATGCCGCGGCAGAGTTCACTGAACTGAGGGCAATCCAATGTTTTGGATTTGAGTTTGGTTTTATGCTGATATCGTTGAAAATTAACAACAATTTGTATGCTAGTCAACATTGAAAATAAAAAAGGTCAGCAACACATTAACTATTACGATCTGAGGATTGCACAGCTAATTCCAACTCGCACTTAAATCTCTACCAAATTTGTTATCTCAAAAGTATGATGATGGGAATTGAATTCTTTTGTCGCTGTATTGAAATCTTAAGGAAACTATTTAAGAAAATTTGATTATTTTTTGTGTAGTAACTATTATCCATCTCTGATCACTCCACAATAAAAAAATCTATTCCCACAATTTGGTTCCTTAAAGAATTGTTGGAGAGAAAAAAGGAAATATTATTTTCTGTGTAAGAAAACAAATTTACTTTACATTGATACTAATGCATTAACAACGATAAGGGATCATATGTTAATTCTATTTTAAAAACAAATTTATTTTGACACTTTCGAATAATATGTGACTTATTATTATTTAAAAAAGAAAAATTTAAAAAAAAACCGAAAAAATTAAAACAAAAAAAGTGATGCGGTCAGGGGACCCCCGTCAAGAACGAACTTCCTTACGCTTTACTGTACTACAACAAAACCAATAAACGAATATAATGTAAACTCTTAATACTTGCATCAAAATATACAATTTTATTTACTTATTAACTTGCTTAACTAAATTTGTATTAGACGTTTTTGCAGTTTCCATTTCTTAAATCTTAATTGCAAGAAAGAAATAAACGCACGTATGATTTAAAACAAAAGCACAAATAATCAAGGCACAGCTTCAAAACAACACGCTACAACAGTGAGCTGCAAGCATTTTAGTGCGCTGCAAGCAATGACAGCGTCGAAGTTAATTAACAAGCGCACTACTTGCAAGAAATTTATTAAATTTTTCACGAAAACATTTATTTTAGGACAAAACTATTGATGTTAGATCCATATCACCGCTGACTTTTCTGTTCGAATTGGGAAGATTTTTTTTTCCATCCGGAAAATGGAAAAAAGCGCCGAATTTTACCTAAAACTGCGATTTAAGTCAGTTTCTTAGTCAATAACTTCTACGCTAGTAAAATATCAAATATTTCAAAATTCAGAGTATATAAGAACCATCTATAATCAATTGTTACTAGAATAGTCAAAATTTCGAGAGTTCAGCTGTTCTTGAGTTATTGGCCGAAATATACGCTTGTTATGACGATTTTTAACATTTCACTCTACCCGCAAGCCGCTTTAAAGAACTTCGTTCTAAAAATAATCGTATTTCAGTTCCTATATTTTTTTTTCTACACGAATTATTAAATTTTACGTAATTTTAGGCAAAAATAAAATTTTCGAAATTTTTTTTTTACTTTTCAGTTAAGTCGCTTATAGCCGCAACGCCATCTATTGAAAAAAAATATATACATCAAAGACATATTCAGTTTGGGCAAAACAACGTTTATTATAAAGAAACTAGTAAGAAATGATCTTCGACTGGGGCGAAGTTAAAATACTCCACGGCCGAACCAAAATATATTCAAAGTTTTAAGCAGTCAATAAAATATTTATTTGTAAAAACATTTTCGTCATAGTTTTAACAGAAAATATTCCCTTTTGTTTTTTGATAAAGTCACTTTGTATGGGAGGTAGGGGTGGTTTTCACTCGATTTGATTGAATTTCATACACAGAGAAAATGTTATATATCAGTTAATACGCAAAATTTCAAGTCCACATATTAATTTTTGTGGAGTTCTAAGATAATTTACCTTTTTGATAAAGTCACTTTGTATGGGAGGTAGGTGTGGTTTTCATCCGATTTGGCTCATTTTCGAACTTGATCTTGAGCTTAAATATCGAATTTCGTGGTGATAGCTTCAAAATTACGGCTGTAATCGGGATCACAGACAGACAGACAGATGGACATGGCTAAATCGACTCGGGTGTTGATGCTAATAAAGAATATATATACTTTTCTATACCTGTCACGCCTCCTTTAGGGCGTTACAAACGAAGTGACAAAATTAATATACCCCTTTTACGTTTTTTAAACGTGGGGGTATAAAAATAAATTTTTAGAATTTTTCAATTTTTTATTTCTTAACTGAAATCAATCAAAACTTATACATTTCTTATAGTATTTGTAAATTTCTCGTTTCGTTGTTCAGAAATCTTTAACCTCCGAACTATTATCTGAGATTAGGAAACAGATCATAAACGCTGGGGACTAAATCTGGAACGGAATCTGAGTGGAATATATTGATAGTTGATAATCAAAATCACCCGTTTAGCTCCATGCTAGGTGATCATCAAATTTCAAATCACTTTTTCCCTATTGATTTCATGCGATTACTATTATTAGGTGTTGTTTTCAAAAACGACAATCAAAACAGCAATATTCTTAGGCTGCCAATCTTTTCTTACAGAGCCTTTGAACTAAAAATTAGTATGCCAGCTGGTCAGGGACAATAGTATAGATTTGGAGTAGAAAGTTAAACCTTTCTGGTTCAGACAGACAATTTTCAATTTCAAATCACCCTCATATGTCGAATTATTAAAAAAACCCTAAATGAGTAAATTTAGGACCCTGTTTATTCGAATCGGTTTTGAGCTGTTAAGAGTGTGAGTGTAATATAACCAAATCCTCGTCCCTCAACAGTTGGGGTCTTAAAGCCGTTCTTATAGATTACCATTTCCCCCAAGTAAAAATTATATGTGCAGACCTTGAACACGATTGAAAAAATAACTGGCATATTGTCAGTGAATTAAACAGAGTTATAAACATCGGATTAGCCTAGGTGACACATTCCAAGCTATGCTTAACCCTATGCGGTCATAGCCATCCTCTCCGAGGGCCAACCGTTTTATCATATGCCCATGCTTTCCTCTCTTTCGCTTAAGTCAATGCTGCTCCACCGTCAATTTGCAATCATTGCATTTATTATTTTATTATTGCCATTGCCATTGTGAGACTGTGTTGTTTTGTTTTTTTTTTTTTGCTATTAAATCGCCCTTCGTTGCCCCTCATTTTTGATCACTCAACATATCCAGCACTTTTTGTTTGTTTTTCTTTGTATTCTTTGATTGTTTTGACTTTGTTTAGTCCGCTTGTTTTGTGCGCCCATTACTCCTCGATCTCTCCTTAGCCATAATTTGGTGTGGGTCTTGGTGTTGTTGTTGGTTTTTTTTTTTTTAGATTTCTCGTTGTTTCATACATTCAAATACATACACACACGATGACTTGTGCGAAATGCAATAAAAACGCAATTTTTGTCCCCTTGTTTTTGCACAGAAGTGACTGGACGCAATGTTGTTGAGTCCATGTAAAGCTTTGGCGTTGTTTGTTGTCACCATAACTTTTGCGTTGTACAGCAAATCATTTTCCCCATTTTGATTTCTCGGGTGGTATATACTTCCCGAATTCACTTTTCCAACTAAGCAACATGATTTTGGAGGGGGTTCACGGGGGATCATGGAGGAGAAAGGCTACAGGGTGACTGCATATGCTGATGATATCGCTCTCGTTTTTAACGGAAAATTTCCTCAAACTATCTGTTAACTCATGGAGAGAGCACTCTTAATCTTTTCGAGATGGGCGTCCTCCTGTGGTTTAAGTGTAAACCCAGATAAAGTAGATCTTATCCCTTTTCACTAGGAAATATAAAATCCCCAACTTAGAACCTCCGCGTCAAAACGACACGAGATTGCTCTTTAGTGACAGCACGAAGTACCTAGATGTTATTCTGGATACTGGAATGAAAACAAAGGAACGTGTTAAAAAGGCAAACATAGCTCTATTTGCCTGTAAAAAATTGATAGGTAAAAAATGGGGTTTCCCCGCAGTAAGCTGGATTTATACTGCAGTTGTCCACCCCATACTTGTATACGGCTCACTGGTATGGTGGAGGGCCCTTGATAAGACAACTGCGCTTCAGAAATTTGCAAAGGTTTAAAGATGTGCAAGTCTATGTATTACTGGGGCATTATCCTCAACCCCAACTAATTCTCTGAATGTCATGCTTCACCTTCCTCCTCTTGATATATTTGCCAGAAAGTGTGTTAACACAGCAGCCCTCAGACTAAGAGAATCTGGAAATTGGATAGGTAATAGGTGCGGTCACACAGTAATTCTGAAGTTTTGAGTCCCCGACGAAACAGATTACTGTGAGCCTAGTTTAAATATTAAAAATAACTACGAAGTTCTCATCCCTTCACGACTAGACTGGGCTAACAAAAGAAGCTTCCTTTAGACTTTCGAATGATTGTAGTGTATACCAAGCGGAGATGATGGCTATACATGAAACCGCTACAACTCTGAGTGCCGCAGATCTTTTAACAGATCAGATCAGATGGCAAGTTTATTCAGGATCCACCTCATATGGGTACCCGTACATAGGGATACCGAGGGCAATAATTTTGCTGAAGAATTGGCAAGGAAGGTTACGACCTCAAGCGCTCTTTTAAATGAGGAGTTTATTAGTATTATTATAATTATTTGAATTAAAATAATTTTTCTGTACGGCCGCCACCTCTCTGCAGACAATGGCAAACCTCAGAGAGTAATCAAAATGCCATGTAAAGCTTCTTGAGAACGAGAACATACCGTTCATCGCCGTTCGGATTCGGCGTTAAGCATGTAGGTCCGGTTCTCGGTCAATTGTGTACAAACTTAATAACACGCACAACACAATTGATCATAAGAAGCTAGGTCAAAGTCCTTTCAAGGGCTGAAATGGCCAGTTATTTATTTATATTATTAGTATACCCATATCCTCCTATAAACTGGCCTTTCTAAAAAGCACCAACACACTGCCTGAGATAAGCAGGGTAAACCTGTCTAAAATAGTAGAAATCCTCACAGGTCACAGTCTAATCGGAACTCATGCTCTTTAATTATGACTTACATCTAATGATTTTTGCAGAAGCTACAAATGTGAAGAAGAGGTAGAAAATGTTCAGTACTTCCTCTGCGAATGTCCTGTGCTAATTAAAAGGAGAATGGCAACTGTGGGCCATGTCTTCTTAAATGGACTTGCCGAAGTCTGATGCCTGAAAATCAAGCATATCCTAAAGTTCAATATCCGTTCGAACTGGTTCGCTGAGGAGGGAAATCTCTCATAGGGTTAAAAGAGATTATGTGGTATCACAACGGGCCTGTACTGGCCTAAGTGTACGAGTCGTTTGCTAGCTCAGCCACCATAACCATATCTAACCTAACATGATTTTGAGCTTGAATTCAGCAATATTTATTTAACTGATTATAAAAAACCTAAAATACAGCAAGAAAAATCCTCGGCACTAAAGTGTTTTTGTGATTTGTGCTGAAAAGCCTTTAAAATATCCACTTTGCTTCAGTGGAGTAAATTCCACCATTTATTCTCAAAATATACACAGAGTTCAAGGTTACTGTGTGAGTAGGTTTGTTCATGGTACCCGAGAAAAGCATTTTCCATGAGAACCAATGCTAGCGAAGGACGGTATCCCAACACATGTTGCCGCACTCAGCGACTCAGTGCTCAAAAAAAATAATTCATCAGTCATAGATCGGAAACAGATGTTAGAAATTTAATTGCTCTCGAAATGCTTAGAAATGTTTCAACACACAAGCACTTTCCAGCACTCCCATGACAACCATTCATTTGAATACGGTTTCCTTTATGAGCTGCTGTTCAAACCTTAACTTAAAAATAGATTAGATAAAATATCCGGATGCCAAGAGATACTGTGTTAGAAAGTTGGTGTCGATTAGTTGGCAGTGTAGCTACCAACGACAAAATAAGTCACAACAACAACGACACCAACAATGTGTTGGGTGCAACAACATGCATAGAACCAGGTTTGCTGTGGCGGCAACCACTCCTCTCATAGTTTGATTCCAATTCGAACGACATTCAAGTAGAAGATATAGTATATACAAACGAGAACACATGCGCGCATGCCCAGGCCCAAGGAACTCGGCGAGAAGAATCAAGCACACTCACACACACATATATGCACAACTGTTGAATACAGAAAAAGCCGGTTTGGCGTGGCATTCAATGAAGTAAAAAAATTAAAAATAAAATTAAAAAATTATAAAGAAGAAAAAACAAAACTGCAGAACAGAAACGGCAAGACGAAGACGAAATAAACCAAAGCTTCGAACTTCGGTGGGGGAAAATGAAATCGCAGCAACTGTGTATCCGTCAAGTCCAGTCTATAAGGAAAAAGACGAGTTCTTTATTAAAAAAAGTTTTCTGTGTCGTGGTCAGCTCTTTTGAAGTTGTTTTCGAAAAATCTCACAAGACAAAATTCAATTCGAATATTTTCGTAAGATGACACAAAAATGTCGAATATAAAAATTTCCACAAATCCCATATTTCGAAATATATACTCTCCTTAAATCTCAACGTTTCTATAGACATTATTTAGGTATTTCGACAGAGGTTTCTTGAAACTACCTTTTTTTCAAGCCTGAACTCAAGCAACTCGTACAGCAATTTTAGCGTAGTTATATTTTTTGTTTTGTTGTATTTATGCTCGACTATACATTATATTGACAACAATAAAACAACAACAATGCTGTAAAAACGCCTTACTCATACACAATTTCTTAAGCGACGACGTCAACGTATCTTAAAGAAAGACAGACTTGCAGACTTGAAGACAGACAGACAGACAGTCAGTCACTGCTGACGCAGAGCAAGCGACAGGGGCAACTGGCTGAGGACAGTCAATCGTGCGGCGAGAGGGCGTGTTCGCCAAGACTCAGCGAAGCAAAGAAAAGCGCAATGAACGAACGCTGGATCAGAGCGAACGAATGAACGACGAAGCAAAAGTCGATCAAGCAGCAGCGAAGCGGACTGAAAGCATGCAGCCAAGATATGAGACCGTGGGAAAGAACAACCAAAGATGTTCGTTTTCCAACGATCGGGGCTTGCCTTCGTCTTGTCTCGGCTGCGTTCGATGTTTCGCGTCGGCTTGTTTATGTTTTATTATTTTTCCACATTGTTGATTTTTTTTTTCTTTTTGTCATGTTATGCTGGCCATCCTCGCGTTGTTTGTGTTGGAACAGTGAGCGAGCTTGGCTCAAATGTTGTTGTATTACTTCTACAGAGCCGCCGTTGGGCATGTTTGTCATGTGATTTTTTATTTATATTATTTATGTTAATTTTAGAGCGCGAAATCAATGTGAGAGAACTTTAACGAGTCTCGTTTCATAGCCGGCTCTTATTAAGCCAGCTATACGAAATTCGTGGCTCAAGCGCTGCATTGGCTCTCTTGAATCTCTCAGCGCTGAATTCGTTTGAGTTTTATTTTTTATCTCCTACCATCCATCTTAAGCATAGGTACCTTATGCGCTTTCCCTCCACCGCTTTCATTGGGTAGTGCAGCATGTGTAACCCAGCTGCATTTTATGATTTGTGGAAACATGTGTAGGTTTCTCCTTAGTTTACTTTTCCCTCAAGATTATTGCTTGATTACTGGTTTTTTTAACTTTTTTTACCGATACACTTAATGGACCAGTCCTAAGATAATGTTTACGGAGTTAAACAGCCTAAAACTTACAGAGTTGTGCATCTGTGTTGGTCATAGTTAAAAGCACAGTATATTTCCAATCTGTGCTTGAAGTATGATCTTGTGAATGACATGCATTACCCAATCGATCAGAATCCAATATTGACCAAATACGACTGATGCGCTCTGATTGCAGGCTCGATTATTTTTATTTAATTTTTTGTGTTCCTTTTTACGTGTTACTTCTCCCTGTTCTCTCCCTTTTAAACTCCATTTAGTGATCAATCATTAGCATGAATTTACTTTAGGCAGACGAAAGATCATAAAAAGCGGCCACTGCATATCTGAAAAAGGAGTCTTTTTTTATATCCAGCTTACAAAAATGGACTCTGTTGTGGCAAGCTTGCATTTGCATAAGCATGAGTAATGGTTAGAGTGGCTAAATAGCAGCAATAGCCAACAAGAATACATATTTTGACGTTTAGAAAAAAAAAATAGCGCTACGAACTGGTCTTGCTCCCAGCTAGCTAGCTGGCTCGCTCCATTATATGCTAATAGCGTTTAAATGCAGTTTTCGGCCTGGATTAATAATAATTGACTTTGACTAACTTTGTTTTTTTTTTTATTTGCGCCGAAAGCAGTAAAATTTTTTTAAGTTAATTTGAGGAAAGAATGCAAAAATTTGGTTTGTTAAAGTCTTGGATATGTTTTCTGAGCCAATTAGGGTCAATGTATGATGAAGGCGTGAGAAATGCTTTTAGGAACTAAATTTAATGTGGTAACAATAGGGAAGCTGTTTGAAAAATTGAACTCATCCCGGCGCAGAAGAGGCAGATGAACTTGCGAACGTAGAAACACATTCTCCAGTCAGTCATTATTCAGGAACTACACATAAGTTGGAAATCGGTGGAAACTTGAGTACACAAGTATTATCCTTGAATTGATTTCCTCCATGATCCTTTGCAATTTGAACTTTCCGTAAGGTAGGAGTTGTCACATCATCCACCTCAATCCCCCCTTCGCATTGCCATGAACATTTTATTGTGTCTGAAGCTGCGCCGCCAGTTTTTTTAATATTGCCATGGTCGCAAGTTACATCGTCACATAGCACATCAGCCATCAGCATCACTTTAATTGATATTTATCTATTTTTGGCATTTTTAATTGAATTTCAAACTTATGCCTCGCTGACTGGACTTGCCGGACTCATCTTAGCCTAACGACATGTAGCACAAACTACATAGAACCATATAAGTGACAGTTTAAGCAGCATTCACCACATTTGCCAAGTGTGCCAAAATGGTGTTGCATCGTATTGCATTTGCACTTGCAATTATTGGAAACTTTTATGGACAATTCGTTTCAATTGAATTTTCATTTTAAGCACTGGTTAGGAAACCATGAGTTCCGAGCTAATTGAGAAATGATTGTTTAGTATAGCTTTCCATGACTTCACTATATATACGTATCTTAAAGCTAAATGATCTAACTAACTCACGTCTCGTTGCCATTCATTTTCAGGCTATCAAGGCAAGAACTGTGAGGAAAATATTGACGATTGTCCTGGGAATCTGTGTCAAAATGGTGGTACATGCATTGATGGAATTAACTCCTATCGCTGCACTTGCCCACCCAACTACACAGGCGAGTTCTGCGAGGGAGACGTGGATGAGTGCGCTTTGAGGTAAGTTTTTAAAAATGTACACACAACATTTAGTAATCTGTTTATTTGTCCTTTATTCACCTTACTTGAACAGACCTTCAGTTTGCCAGAATGGCGCTACTTGCACTAACACCCACGGGTCGTACTCCTGTATATGTGTAAATGGCTGGGCCGGTCCTGATTGCAGTGAAAATATTGACGATTGCGTTGCTGCGGCGTGTTTTTATGGGGCGACTTGCATTGACGGCGTTGGTTCTTTCTACTGTCGTTGTACTCCTGGAAAAACGGGTCTACTTTGTCATTTGGACGATGCCTGTACTTCTAATCCATGTCATGCCGATGCAATTTGCGATACCAGTCCAATTAATGGTTCTTATGCCTGCTCCTGCGCTACAGGTTATAAAGGTGTGGATTGTTCAGAGGACATCGATGAGTGCGACCAGGGCTCACCATGCGAACACAATGGAATTTGCGTTAATACTCCGGGATCTTTTGTCTGCAACTGCTCGCAAGGTTTTACAGGGCCTCGTTGCGAGACGAACATCAATGAATGTGAGTCGCATCCATGCCAGAATGAAGGTAGTTGTTTGGACGATCCCGGTACCTTCCGTTGTGTATGCATGCCTGGCTTTACAGGAACTCAGTGTGAAATCGACATTAACGAATGCCAATCGAATCCATGCTTGAATGAGGGTGAATGCCAAGACATGATAAACGGGTTTAAATGTTCGTGTGCCGAAGGTTTTACAGGCACACGTTGTCAAATAAACATTGATGATTGTCAATCCCAACCCTGTCGAAATAATGGAATATGTCACGACTCGATAGCTGGCTACACTTGCGAATGTCCTCCCGGCTACACGGGTCTCTCCTGCGAGATAAATATCAACGACTGCGATCCGAACCCTTGTCACCGCGGCAAATGCATCGACGGTGATAACTCCTTTCAGTGCGTTTGCGATCCAGGTTACACTGGGTATCTCTGCCAAACCCAGATAAATGAGTGCGAATCAAACCCCTGTCAGTTTGGAGGTCATTGTGTGGATCGTGTAGGTTCCTACATTTGCAATTGTCAACCAGGAACATCAGGACAAAACTGTGAAATAAACGTTAACGAATGCCACAGCAATCCTTGCAACAACGGTGCGACATGCATTGATGGTATCAACAAATATACATGCAAATGCATTCCCGGTTTTACAGGAATTCATTGCGAAATCAACATCAATGAGTGCGCTTCGAACCCGTGTGCAAACAATGGGGTTTGCATAGATCTGGTAAATGGTTATAAGTGCGAGTGTCCTCGTGGTTTCTTCGATGCACGCTGTCTCAGTGACGTTGACGAGTGTGCCTCTAATCCCTGTATTAATGGCGGACGTTGCGAAGATGGTATTAATGAATTTATTTGTCACTGTCCGCCCGGTTATGGCGGAAAGCGTTGTGAAGTCGATATCGATGAATGCAGCTCGAATCCTTGTCAGCACGGTGGTATTTGCATCGATCAGCTTAATTCTTTTAAGTGTCAATGTATGCCCGGTTACACAGGTTACAAGTGTGAGACCAACATTGACGATTGCATCCACAATCCATGTGCAAATGGTGGAACCTGCATTGATAAAGTTAAAGGCTACAAGTGCGTTTGTAAAGTGCCTTTCACTGGCCGAGACTGTGAATCCAAGCTTGATCCTTGTTC